>CM034157.1:256768460-257968460 GCA_019776745.2 Taxus chinensis | reverse complement strand
TTTAGGTCTAATAAGGAAATATATATAAATACATTATAGATTTAGAAACAGTTAATTTTTTCTCTATTACTATACCATAAATTATATGTACTTGTAGACCCATCTCGTAATAATATTCTTGTATGTACTTACAAATAGGATTTTTTTATTCATATGAGCATATGATTTAGGTAATATGTATATCTTATCCCTCATAATATAAATGTACTTAATCAACTTGCATTATTTATAGGGTCCTTTAAATTCCCCCCTTTGGACTTATGAACCCCTTTAGAAACAAGTACAATCAAAATTTAGACCTTATCATTTAAGGAATATATTACCCTATCAAGTGGTTCTTAATATGTTAGATATGGTAATTTACCTTAGTTAGGCTCAATATAATATTGATCAGTAAATGTATAATATTGTAAGTTGTTTGTAATACAACTTATAACCCATATTAGTTTGGGGAGTTATTATTATAAGGATGTGATAGGTGTTAGAAGAGATTTGTGGGAGTGTTGTTGAATTCATTGTTTATAGGAAAACATTTTCCTATATATTTGTAACCAGCTCCGTATGAAAATAATAAAGAATTTATTATTGTGTTTGATTTGTTGTTGTATCTGATATTTGATCAGAATGATTTATGTTCAATGGAAAATCATCGATCTTAATTATTTACAAGGGTGACCTCCATTGCTATGCAGGACATGGCGTTCATGTTTTTCCCCATTCATGAGGGTATTTTTTTTTGAGAATCTATGTGGGTTTCATAGTTTGTGGACATATGTAGTTTCCATGTGTCCTTTCTTGATTGTGTGCGTCTCTCCATATCGATCAATGTCATTTTGCAGCTTAATTCATCAGAGAAAAAAATTGTATGTCCATCTCATAGCTTGTGGATATCTAGCATCTCATCATGTAAGATCTCTACTTCAAGCATTGTATGAGTGGATTCATTTTTGCATGGAATGCATTATCTAATAGAGTGCATCATTGCGTCCATTGTGTATTTCAACGTATATACTGATGCAGATATGCATTAATTTTAGATATATCAAATCACATGATATTGTTGGTAGATTTCCTTATACGCACCCACGAATTTGTAAATGTGTCATTTCAATCATTATCACTGACAATCACGTACATGTACACCATCAGTATGGATAGGTTGTCATACTATTTCTGAAATTTTCAAATACAGAAGCTCCTTAGGGAATCTCTATTTGTATCATTGGAGATCTTATCGTAGACCCTACAATACTCAGATTAACTCACGAGCTTATTTGTCTAGATCTATAATACCCTGGCTTGGTAATACTCCTCAGATGTTGCATTCTCTGCCCAATGGCATAAAAGTTGTTAATTTGAGGTCCATACAATTCTCTCAGTGCAACATACTGAAGCCTTATAAAACATAATTATGTTCATACGCATGTTGTTTTGTTTCAACATAATATCATACACGAGGATTATTTTCTCTATTCATTGGTCAAAATTATCTCTTTAATAGCCATTTTTTTTAATATCAACTATGTTTTTTTTAATTGTCAGATTTTAATAGCTTAAAGTCATAAAGTCAAGGTGAATTTAGTCAATAAGGCAGTGTAACTAGTTGTTCAAGAGTCTTATATTTACTTATATCAGTTCACATAATCAATAAGTTATAACTTTGTTAAATCGTTCTTATGATTCAATTAGTGGATCATGATTATTCAAAAAGTAATCATTATTTTTATTTTCAGTTTTAGATAATGTGTTAGTTTTCAAATTTTCGATGCTTTGTCTCATTGTCATTATTAAATCATTAAAAATGTGTAGTTAAATTGATCATAGGAGGATTAACATTATTGTCTTGTTATAAAATTCATTTTCATTTAATATCTCAAAATATTCATCAAGATCGAGTTTATATTTTTCCTATTTAAATTATATTAGAAAATAAATTGTTCACAGTTGTGTCAAAATAAAAAAATAAAAAAAATTGCCCGCATTTCAATTTTGGACGCATTTTCTCTTGTACGTGACATGTCGTCTAATTTTGGGGGGTATTATTGAGCTTCATGTCCAAATCTGGCTGAGTTAGCAGCATCATGAAAATGGAGGAAGGAGGCATCGGAGGCTGGAGGTCAACAACGACCTCTCGTCAGTCACCAACGATGGGGCCGCACAGAATGATTTGGTGGCATAGGTGTGCAGTGTGAGTATATGATTTTTGAGTGTTGTTTCCATTTTCTCTTGGTGTGATTCTTTTGCAGTGTTCCTATTTTATGTGGTATTTGACACATGTTGGAAAGAAATTTGTGTTGGAGCACAGATGACTGTCAGTGATCCTCTGACTGAATTGGTCCTCTGACTGTCGTACTTCGTTGGAAGATGGTCAGCTAGGAGAATACGTTCACTAGCATAGTGACCATGTGCAGCAAGACCTAACTAGCAAGATCCATTCAGGAGTATGTTCTTCGATGCAGTTTGCTTCTCAGTATCTATATGAGTGGAATTTCACATTGTGGGGGGGAATACATACCAATGTTCCATTCCCATTCTGCACCCAAAACGACTTAGTCAAGGAAAGCTTCCAGTGGCAGTGGCAGTTTTCTATGCTGTTCGAGATCGAGTGGCAGCGATCAATGACAGAGACTACAATTAAGAACATTATGATTCTTATAGGAAGTAATGTGAAATATTTTTAGTATTTCTTCTATTGTGCAGTTTTGAGATATGCATGTTGTGTTTCCTACATAATTCCCTGATGTATAAGCATAGTGGTGAACAGTAGCACCAGAGTAAGTCAGTTCATGGATCTTGAAAGGGTTTGTGGGAGGATCCAGAAAACCACACGAGGTGGACAGTTGATGAGGTTCCTGTCACATCAAGGTTTGTGGTAAGCCTATTTAAAACCATGGAAGGAGAGAGCCTTTCTTTTGGATCAAGGTCATGAGTCATTTGGACATGCCACAGGGGTGAGCATACTGCAGAGGAGTGTGTGGATGTTTTTCTACCATGTTCACACTAAGGAGGGGAATGTTAGGAATTAGTATTCACATGGTTTATTATATGGTTAGTTTTATATATTGTTATAACAAATGTATAACAATATATTAGTACAGGTAAGTTATTGTTTTGTATACTTCCTATTTTATAGGAAGTTGTTCAACAACATTCCTAGCTATATAATAGCCATTATATTAGCAAGAATAATATGTCGAATACAATATCAATTTATATTTCTTGTGTTAATCTATGTCCTAACGATTGGCATGTGAACCTGCTCTAAGAATTATTGACTTGTCCTTAACGATTGGCATTGAATTTGATGGCTAAATGCACTTCAAATGGATTTTTGACTTGTCGTTGTCTCGCGGTTTTCAAATTTTCCACAAAACACTGTAGCTTCAACCTTTTATTTGTGATTTTTAGAAAATAATACACCAATTAATAAGCTAATCATCCCACGAGTTTTTAAAAGCCAATGGCCAGTGGTTTTAGGCAAGATAATTTGATGGTCGTTTAACCATCACAGACATGTAAAAAATGGCTAAGTCCATTTTTAAAGCTTGTTAAGGCCAAAATAACCTAGGGCGTAGTTTTGGATAAAAATAAGCAAAAAGTATTTTTCCACAACTTTCTGGGTCAAAATTGGAAACTTTTTATTTTTAGCATGTCCTACCCATGACTGTTATTTTTAGTAATTATGCATTATTTTCACTCCCTGATGTTTCTTTCCTATTCGGGGGACCATGATGACTCAATTCTTTCCTTCATTGTCCTTGTTTTCTTGTTAATCTTCGTAGATGCTTCCTTGGTGTGACCAACTTAATTTATCTATTTTTACCACTTACTATTTTTATACATGCCTATCATTTGAGCTAATCATATTTTGCTTGAAGGTGCTTGATAATTCATACATGTTGGAATTGATACATTTCTCTAACACTTCTTGAGGAAGAAGTTACTCATTCTTTGTACTAAATTGTCAACCTTCTTCTTGCCTTTGTTAGCAACTCCATCAAGATTGTATTTTTTGTGCTTGATTCTCCTAATCAAACTATTTTATTTTATGTGTCTCTTAAGCATCTGCCCAGTTATCTTCTTATTTCCTTTGTCAGATCAACTTCTGACTTTGCTTCCTTGACCTTGTAGATCCATTTTATTTTCTTCTTTCTAGTATCTTTCTCAACCATGGTTGGTTTGGCTACTTCATGCTTAGAGTTGTCTTTCCTTTGAATCTCCTTTTGTCTTTCCTCTTGAATGCATTCAACTTATAGCTATATCTATTTGATTCATAAAAATTTCTGGCAAAATGCCCTTGCTCATGACAGTTGAAGCATACAGCTTGTTTGTTGCCTCTTGATGCCCTCTTCTTCCCAAAATTGGCTTAAAGTTTCTTCTAATCAATACTTAGCTATGTGTCCTTTTTATTTGAAATTGAAACATACCATGTTATTTTAGTAATTAGTCCTACAATCCCTCTATTAATGGACTCTTCCTACAGTCTCTAGCTTTATGCCCAAAAACATTGCATGAAAAGTAAATTCCATGAAACTTACCTGATAGTATTTATTGTGTTTGGCTTCCTAATGGTCTTCTTGTGTTTTTGTATTCTTAAATCTCTGAACATCCTTGACCAGATACATGTGAGCTTGAATCATCCTTCAATTCCCTTTTCCTTGCTTGTTCTATTTCCTCTCTTAAAGTAAAATAATTTTGCATTTAGTTTCTCACATTCTTCACTCTTGACTTGAATAGTTTCCTATCATATCTCATGCTCTACTTTACCATAATGTATTTATTTTCTTTATAAGCCATCAAGATGGTTAGTAACTTGTTCCAACTCAATCTTTAGGGTCCTTAGTTCCTCTTCAAATTTAAGGCAAGCATTTTCTTTGTCTCTCAAGGTGCTGAGATTTTGACACATTCACAACAAATGAAGCCATCCAATCATTTAGGTCTTGACCACGATTAACTTCCTTGAGCTTGATTTTTGTCTTTAATTAATTTATGAGATCTTGGCAGAAATTTCATACTTCATTTTCAACATTGATTCCACTAATGTACTCATGTTTGTGTCTACAAGATCACCTCCAAGATTTTAGGCTTAACTTAGGAGGCCATGCTTTGATACCAATTGTTAGTAAACTTGGACACTAAGATTTCACCATGAATTAGTGTCTAATAAATTTTACATAATTTCCATTTCCTTATACATGCTATGAAGAACAAATAAAACATATACAAGAAGATAACAATAAAGTGTACACACTTCAGACACAAAATTTAATGTGGGAAACTGAAATTTTTTAAAACCCACTGAAACCAAGTACTATGCTTAGGAAGATCAATGTCCTATATATGTTACATTGATTTCAAGGTTGAGCTTCAACTCAACTTGGAGCTGTAACTCCATAAATTTGACCAAGCATTCACTCAGTATTTGACAAGCTTTAACTTGTCTGGAAGTTACAACTCCCAAGTTTGGTTCAACAACAACTGACCTTTAGTGAGATTAAAATCATAGGGAAGGTACCACTCCCCACTTTCTAGGCTACAACTTAGACTTAATCCAATATTTTTATCACACTAAACTTGGTGTCTCATACAACTGATAGTGGCAGCTAGATTAGCACACTTTTATGCTCAACTCCGCTTCTCAATTGACCTATAGGATCTTTCTCTGTCCTGATCACCAAAAAAAATGCAAGGCACAACTTCATCAATATTATTTCATTCATATAACGTTATTTCTTATTTATTCTCAATTCTTCTCATGATAATCCCTTTTTCTAAATCTTTTAAATAATAACCAAGTTATGCAATTTCTACTCTTGACTTCCTTCAACTTTTGGTCAAGCTCAGTTTAACTTCATACGTAAGTCTGATATAGGGGTTTCAAACCTGACCATGTATTCATTATACATTCATCCTCAAATCCTCTATCTCAGCAATATCTTCAAGTACATTCCCTATGCTCCAACAAGATTTTACAAGCTTCAACTCATACTTTCTATTTCTCTTCTTTAGTTGATTGTTCATTTGATGTAATGCTCTAATCACCATTCTAGATTGCCTATTCATCTATTGAACTCTCTAACTATTGTTCACTCATTTTACAACAACCTGATTTACAGTTTTATCTCCGGTGTATTAAAAAAAATCCATGGTGTTATCTTTTCAATGTTCCACACCATTAATTCACCATTTTCTCAGTTTGTTCAATCCTTATCTTGCAATTTCTTCACACACTGCTTTAATCATCCATTCGACATGCTCACTCTTTTTCTCAACTCTAACCATTTTATACAGGTTTGAATTTGGTCATTTATAAGCTCATATTATTCACTATTCAACCAAACATTTTACCTAATCAGTATGTTCATATATATCTCTGTTCTTTATAGTTCCAGTCTATTTCAAACATCCTCCTTCCTTCAGTTCAACCATAACACTAAAGTTTTTCTTGTTTTAACAAAACTAGTCGAAGTCTACTGAATTTTCAACTTCACATGTCTTTTACTCTTCACATTTTCTTTATTTTCACATTCTAAATCATATAAGGAAATGTAAAAGTCTTCACATGCTGCCCCATCGAGTTATAACTAAACTTACATTGACTTGTCTAAACCTATAATGTAACGGTTTCCATGACTTGTAGTCTTCCTTTCAACATTTCAAAGAGTGTAATAGTCCTATTTTCAAAAGTAAAAAAATGTTACAAAGGCTTCAAAGAGTTCTCACAACATTTCCTTACCATTATATGCTTTGTCATAGTTCTCCTAACTTGATTTATCAATGTAGATTTCTCAGTGAGGGTTTCATAGATCAAACCCTAGCTTGTGTTTTGAAAGCTTAAGTTACCTAGTTCTTCATTTTTATATCACATTAAGAGTGTAGCCAATTTTATCATATATACTTGGTGCATACCATAGGTCTTATTTCACATTCATTTGAGAAGGAGCATACATGGTTCAAGGATGAAAATATAGCCCTTCATGACTATAACAAACAAGAAAAATACAATCTCTTCATAAGTGAGTTGATTTGTATAGATAATACCTTGTTTTAACATTACGAGATGTCCTTAAGAGAGATTTATTTCCTTTGTATTCATTTCCATACTAGAAGACACATCAACTTGAAGGATTTCCATCATGGGAATCACACATATCACAGTTTCTGGAATCCAATAGCAACTGCAAGACACAATCTAGAGAATTCTTACTAGAAAAAGAAAACTCTATTTACATTTCCATGCATAATTTATATACTTCTTGGAGAACCTGTACATCACTTTTATAGCTTAAGAACTTGATTTGTAAAGGTTTCAAACCCACAGATATAACTCAGAAAACAACCTTTTTATGAAGTCTAATCCAATACTTGTTGGAGCAATGAAGACTATGTCAATATATCACTTCAAAATTTTAGTTATGAGCATCAAGTACTTATTTATGATCTGTAGAGAATGTTTATATCCATTTCATGGCCTAGTGAAAAAGTCACCTTGGAATCCCCAAAACTAGACTGGATATGCAAGACTTATAAAATTAGAGTAATTTTGACAACATAACCATGCTTGGATTTCACACATACAACCATTTTGGCATGAGGAGAGATCATATTATACTTCTAAATATTTTTTCAAATTTTGCAAGTCATTTGGATTCAAGAATTGTTATTTTTGTGCCTACAACTTCAAGAAGCAGTCCTGGAGAGAGAAAAAACATGTTAGAAAAAAGTTCATAACTTCTTTGTTTCTCAACCAATTTCCTTCAATTTTTTTGAAAATTTTTAGGATTGGAATGTTCTTCAAAAATTAATTTTATAATTTATTTGAAGAAGGCTTGAAAATTTTGTTTTGGTGCTAAGAAGATAGAGTGCTCATATTTGCATTCCTTAAGAATGTAATTTTAGAAAAACTTGCATACCTTTCACAATATTATTCAAAACTTGATGAAACTTGGCATGAAGCACTAAAACACACCCATATACACTCTCTATAGGTTGGTTAGCCATATATTTTCATGTGCAACTTAGTCCTATCTCATTTACGTCAACATACACTATCAGTCCTCAAACGTAGTTTTGGTGAACTTTTGAAACTTGCCTCCAGAAGCTAGAGTAAGCCTTGATGTTGTTCATACATGACTGAGATAGTATCCCTATGATCCTCCCATGCTTACATAGTATTTTCATGACCTGCATTAAGATTTCACACCTCATTATTCTAGAACTAGGTCGAAATGAGACAGTTACAACAGTGACTCTCATCATGTAGCTTGTTACTCATTCCAAAATCTCTTGCACATGATAGAAACATCATTTATGACCTATAGAATACATATAGAATACCTATAATTGAGTTTACCAACCATGTCCATACCTGCAAGTGGACTCCTACCTCATTAACTCAAGCCTATAGAACACTGAAACCATCTTAAACTGCTGCAATCACCACCTTAAGGCATTACCAATCACTCCCTCGCAAATCCTCACTTTGTGACTCACTTTGCTTTTTAGCCATTAATTCCACTTGACATCAATGATGACACCAATGACCTAGGTTCAAATGGTTTATTTTTTGTGTGGATTCACATTTATAAGTTAGTTGACCCAAATCTCAAATCGTAATGGGAAATCGCATGTCCATATCAGGAAAGTTTGAACCTGTATTTTAAAAATGCTATAATATGTGAAAATTTTGTAAGTGCCTTACTAAGTGTAGACACTGAAATTTACACAAAGTCATGATTACATTATGCTTTTATGGGACTTTATGTATGTAAGTTCAGAAAAATCAAATATGTTCTTAGTGGCATAATTTTTTGTGTTACTTTTTATCACTTGATTTCAATTTGATTATGTGATAGTTCTACCCTTTTATTATGCTTTTGAGTTGAGTCACAAAGATCTCTGTAAATTATAATTTATTATTATTTTTCATTTGGCTCTAGTCTAAAATCATACAGTTGGGTCAAGATCATACTACAATCCTATCCAAAATGTACGGTCCAAAATCTCTTCACTTGTTTGTTATTATTTATTTATGGGCCCCTTTGTTAGTCTTTTATATTTCATTTTTATGTTTTGGTTTGGCCTTTCCTAATATATATATACATATATATATATATATATATATATATATATATATATATATATATATATATTAGGAAAGGCCAAACCAAAACATAAAAATGAAATATATATATATGTGGTATATATATATATATATATATATATATATATATATATAATTTCACTATTGGCAGTTATCATCTAACAATCATATATTTATCTACTGCATAATGAGAAAAGGAAGAAGTAGATATTTTTACATCTTGCATACATGGCATAGGATGGCATAAATATGATTTTTTCATCTGCACACAATAATTTTATTGGGATGAATTAGTGTAGCTTGTTATTAGTGTGGAAACACAAGAGAAACTGATTAAGGGATAGTTGCATGTACATCTACACAAAGTACTAGGAGAACTACATTGAGTTATAAATGTAGTGCAACACTCAGTGAATCACAAATAGTGTGATAGCCAAGATCATTCAAACTCAAGAATTTGCATATTTTTTAAAGATATAATGTGTTCTTGAGTTTTTTGTAGGATAACTACATTTATTTTGTAGGAAATAGATGTGAAACCTAGGGTTACATGTGAATCAGAGTTTATCAAGGTGTAATAATAGTGTAGTGCCCATTTCCCTTTGACACCTTCTGATACTTATTTTGATATTGTTGATTTTGTTATGAACATTATTATGCTTTGATTTAGTATGATGTTAGACATTTAATCATGGATTATTGTTGATCTTGATTTGGTTATGATGCATGATGATTATTAGAGACACCTTATATGTGGATGATGATATACTATTTTGACATGGATGTATAGATAATGTTGTTTGGGCATGTGATTGTTGGATATTGTAAGTAGACTTAGAAATGGACATTATATGATGATGATATAGTTTATTGATTAAATTGTAAATGATATTGTTAAATTACTTTGACGTTTTTGTGATTCACATATTTAGATGATTTTATGATTTTATTTATATTCATGTTGGATGTTTTGATATGGCCACGAGGCCAAAGGAGGTATTTGTGTTTTGCAGGTTAAAATATCACAACAAACATCGGGGGATTGGAGACCAACCACAATGGAATTCTAGGTGAATTCAACAAGGTCACCATGGCAACTTGTTTTATTGTGTTGTGTTTGTTGTTGTTAGGGATTCCCATGGGGGGGAATCACCTTTATATGTGACCATGGGTTTTGTGTATTTTATTAATGTGGTTTCTTTTTTATTATTGTTTGTATGTATTTTATTAGTGATGTGTCCCTTTCTTTTATTTAATTAAATTGTGGTAGATTAATGTGAGAAATCATATGGTTAAAAGTTAAATAAATCAAATTGGGATATGGGAAAGTAATAATGGAAGTTGTTGGCTCTTTGTATTAAATATGTAAGGGATGTGTAAGTTTGTGTAAGAGTTGTGTAAGTCAGATTTTGGAGTATGAAATACTCCACCTCCTTTGGAAATTCGAATTTGTCCTTGGGGGTTGTTTTTGGAGGCTTGTGGGACAAGTAAAACTTGTCCCATGCCTCTTAAAGCTATTTACCAACCATACCTATGGTTGGAGGGTTTATTTTAGCCATTTTTAATGTATTTGTATAAATCATGTTGCAAGTTTTGATTGCACTCTTCTTACATTTTATTTAATTCAGTCATTTGGGGGTGTGGGCTTTTCGAGTGTGCAAGTGATTTGTCATATTTTCACCCACCTCTTTATTGTGCTTTGGAGAATGAAATTTTGTCTTTTGTGATTGGAGTTGAGGATGTGTGATGTGGAATCCTACATGGATCCACATCATCCTCTTCTCTTCCCTCTTCTATAAAATTCAAACTCTTTTGCTTGTTTTGGGTTGTTGAATCATTTTGCATACTTCCTTTGGGGCACATTTTTGTTATTGGGAGCTCTTATGGATTTTGGAGGAGATTGGAGATAATTTCATACTTGGCATTGTTGTTTTGGGACTGTGTTTTGGCATTGAAGCTTGCTATGTTTGGAAAAAAAAGCTACCATGGAGAGGTAGGAGCTTAGCTCTTCTTTTATGATTGTTATTTCTTTTTGTGTATGAATGAATGGTGTATGTTTTGTTATTTGTTGGCTGTTTGGGTAGACTGCCATAGGAATGGTGTAGGAGAAGGCTATGGGGAATTCATGTGGGGGGGCATAAGGGAATGCCAGTGGCATCATATTTTGTGGAGGGAGTTTGGGTTTGGGATCCACCATGGAAAATAAATAGCTTGCATTTCTTACTTTGTGGGGGGCATAAGGAAATTTGTGGGGGGCATAAGGAGGGATTGTGGGGGGCATAAGGATATGTGTGATTTTATTTGGTGGTTGTTATAGGTGGATGCCCAATTCCCATTGGGAGGCATAAGTAGCTTCCCCCATAGTTCTTTCTCCTTTGGCTTGCATGATCAAGCCTGAGTTCTGTTTGAATGTTTTCAAATGCAGTTGTAAACTATTGTTTTTGTTTGGACTGTGTTTTATATTTATATATGCATGTTGAAAGAATGTTGTGTGTTTTGTGGAAGCCAGTTGTTGCCATGGGTTGAATCACACCTCTTATTTTATTGTGGTTGGGGCTCAGGGGCCAATGATGAAGGATGGCTTCTCCTTTCATTGGATGTCTTGGTTAGGTGGAGAGCATTGCCTTTCCCCCACTTTTGTTGTGATCAAATTAGAAGAAAAAGGAAACTTGCATGTTGTTTTTCTGGAGCAGAAGAAGACATTTTTTCCAGTCCCTTGTGAAATTTATTTCACTATAACCTTTTGCACTTTGTTGTGGAAGAAATTGTAATATATTTGTGAGGAAAAGATGTTGTAATTGGTTATGAAATTTGTATATTCAAACTATGAAGGATGTTTATACTCTGTTCTGTTTATTTGAAAGAAAGAAATAGAATTTTGTTATTTGCATTCAAACATTGAAAGATGTAAAGTTGTATAATTGAAGTCAATAAATAATTGCAAGATCTTCCCTCATATGCATTGTTGTGTTGAATTGGAATATTAGATTGTGATTGAAATCCCTGTTTAGAAAAAAGGAAAAAGAAGAAATACGTATGAAGGAATTATATTACTTTGTCTCTTTTGGAAATATATTAAATTGGAAACTAGACTTTACAATTTAGCTTTTAAATGATTTGTTTATAAACAACTAAATTCCTTGGACTAGAATATAAATTAATTTCCACACTTGAATGATGAAATTGATAAATAGATCCTCTAGAAATGGATCTCTGTTGTAAATTTAAAACTAGCAAATAAATTTAATTAAAATGTATAGTTTGAACCTGCACATTAATAATCAACATTGAAATGTTAAAATTTAGCATGCTATGACATAAATGAACTCAAATTGATAGAAACACTTAAGAAAAAAATTTAAAACATTGCAAAATCAAGCCCAAACCTTTTCACAATCATTTTCTGTCAATTGTTGGAAAAATACAAATTAGAAATCAAACAAGTAAAATTACCTTCCTAAATCATTCTAAATCCTTCCTAGAACAATCCTCCATGTCTGTTTTTCATGTTGAGTGAAGGAGGAGATCAAATTGAATCGAATTTATAAGTTAAAATTTACCAGTTGGCTATTTAAAATCCTGCAGGCCATTTTTGTAAAATTGACCCCTTAAACTTTATCAAAATGTAAAATTTATGATTCTTGTGCAAAGAGGGCATCGAGAGATTTCCAGAAAGTCCTCGTTTTCCCAAAACTGAGCTTTCTAGCAAAATTTATGACCCTTTGAAGTTTTCCTTCCTTGGGAAAATTTGGGAAAATTTTCCTTGGCAAGCCCACGAAATTTTCCCGAAAATTTCCCATTGAAAAATCCTTAGGGAAAAAAAATTTCCTCCCGAATGAAAAAGGCTAATGTGTCATCATGGAGGAAAATTTTTGTCCTTGGGGCCTTTTTAAATTTCCCCCCTGCCAGCTCGCAACCAACCAGGGGGTGCCACATGGCACCATGGGGTGACAGTGGGGGGGGAGGAGACCATGCAACCTTTATTCTTTTTGAAATTTTGTTTTGGAAATTTTTTTGAAAAGATCCCCGCAGCCCCGCACTCCCGCCCCTGGATTTGGAAAAATCCCCTCCGCGAATGCACGGGCCCATGCATGCTTTTACCCCCTTTCACCCTCCCCTCGGCCAAATCTCCTAATCACCTCCACCACCCCGCCCTTCCCTCTTTCCTTCCCTACGTTTTTTGGTTGAGCACCATGTGTCCCTGGTGAACCCGTGGGCGCCAATTGGATTTTTTCCCTCCCTTTGGCAAACTTCGCCAACTCCCTCCGTCGCCCGCCCGTCCCTTTTCTTATCCCCCACATGAGCTCAGAGCCCACACATGTTCCTGGTAGCACAACAGAGGTACAAGTGCAAATTTGAAAATTCTCCCCGCATAAGAAAAATTCCAAACACCACCCCACGACCCGCCAACCCAGAAAATGGGCTTTCTTCCCCACTCGACACGTGTCCCCTTTGGGAAAATTTGACCCCTAAGGTCCGCCGGCCCATAACTAGAGTTTTACAAGGAGTTAGGAGGACTTCTTTATATCATTGGAAAGGTGAGAAAATTTCCTATCCAATGGGAATGATTTAGGGAAATTTTGAATGTGTTAAGGGTGAGAAAAATAAAGTTAAAACTCTGAGCCTGTTAGAGAGTGGGTATGGTGATAATTTACCCCCTGAACCTAACTGAAACTTCTAACCCTAAAATTTGGACCTTATGACCTTTGATAATTGTTAATAAAGAAAAGTATGTTCTAGTAGATTAAACTTGTTTCGGAACCTGTTAGTGTCAAATGTTGTCTTGCAACCTGGTTGTTGTACACTTCCTTTAGAAAAAAAAATTATTCCATAATTTTCCTGACTAAACCTAGGTTGTTTCTTGGGTCTCAAGTGGGTTGTTTTAATGGGCATCACAAATAGGAGAATCAAAATTCCATAGAAAGTTCCATATTTGTAGTATTTTTGGGTCCAAGACCATACAAATGGGTCGGTTTGTAATATCTAGTCCCAACACTTATGAAAATTTCTACACAACTATATTTAGATACACAAGTTATGTTTCGTTCAACTTTTATAATTTTCATTTATTCCAATTTTACAAATGACACAACCCGAAGGTCTTCTGAAAAATTTAAGTACTTCTTATAACCCTAATAGAACTTTAAATTATATGTGACTTATTTTACTTGTGAATGTTATTATGTATAGGTTCCTTATCTATCTTATGTGCAAATATGAATGCATTTAAAACTAGATACATTATATTCAACCCTCTACTTCTAAACATAAATTTAATTAGGGTTTATACATTTTGATGAATCTTATTTTGTTTGAAACCTTCACCTTACATAGATCCTTTGGTTGGGCCTTCTTATTTCCAAAACCCTAGGATTTTCCTCATTAATATATGATATTTCCTATTATAGTTCTTGTTTTTTTTTAGACATGGATTTCTTTCATGCATTGTGATACCGAAATGTTTTCCATCCCTTTAATCATGTCCATAACACTTATAAAATTGAAAATATTTATCTTTCTTCTTTGTATTCTCATATGGATAATATTGTTTAGAATTATGATCAATCCATAAATCCCCTTGTGGTTCCAAAACTCCCACTTTTCTATGACCCATCCCCAATTAATTATCTTATTCACTTACCTCCTATTATTTATGACTATGCCTCAAAACCTAAACTAGGAGTCTCTATTGTGGAATCTTGCATTAACGATTCAATTGGTTATCTTACGTCTCCCACTCTTTTTCCCACAATGATTATAGTCCTTGTGACTTTGATGGTTTTGATAATTACTATGAACTAACTCCTCTCTCAAAAATTAATTCTCCTATTCATGCAATAGAAGCTATAGAATCTAGCGATGATGAGAGTGTTTTTAGTGTAGCTGATGATGATGTCCCTACACTTTAATTGATTATGTCTCTTGCTATTCTAATAGTTATATATATTCAATCAATATTGAATGAAAAAGTGGTGAACTTAATTTTGATCCACCTTTACCTCTTGCACATACTTTTAATGACTCTCATTGTGTTTCTACTCTTCCTCTTGAATGAAAAAGTAATTACAGTAATTATGATACCTCTCTACCTATCGCACATAATATGAATGACTCTAATTGTGTTTCTAATCTCACTATTGAATAAATAAGTAATGACATTAATTATTATTATTCTATCCCTTTTTCACATGTCATGAATAATTATACTTGTCTTTTAATCCTCTCCATGAAAGAAAAGACAATGATTATATTGTTATTTCTTCTTTATAGCTTGTAGATGATGATGTGAATAATGATATCATCTTGTCTATTTTTCTTATAAATGTGAACATGTGGATTGTCATCTTATTGCATGTGATGTAAACAACCCCATTTCTTCTTGTAATGTGGATATTTTGATTGTAAATCATGTTATTCCTTTGAAATCCCCATTGTGATATCAAAATTGTAGACCAACATGTTATACCCCATGTGCCTTCACATGACACATCATCCCATATTGTTTCTAAGTGAAATTTTTTCATATGGAAATTATTAATGCATAAGTGAAGCCCCTAAATGGGATTTTAGATACTTATTCGATACCCCCTTAAGAGGTTCTCTCTCTTATGCATGTGGTAGGTGATTTATAACATAAATTACATATTTAATATTTAGAGAGTAAAGCATATTATGTTTTTATTGATTATAATACTATTTATGAAAACAAATTTTGGCATAAAAGTTTTCAATTTCCTTTCCCTAAGAACTTGGTTATGTATTCATTCTAATTATTTAATGGAATGTCATATCCTTACCTTCATATTAATCATTATCGTACACTTGTGGCTTCACATAATAATGATAGGTTGCTTCTAAAAGATTTTCCTAATAGCCTTACAAGTGATGCAAAGAATTGGTTTACCCATCTTCTCAATGGATCTTTGACTACCTTCCTCGAACTTGAAGAATATTTTATTTCCCACTTTAGACATAATAGAGGCCATAAGGTTACATATGAGTGTTTACCATCCTTTCATCAAGGTGAGACCGATCCATTATCTAATTATATTTTTTATTTAAGGAAAACATGCACCTATTGTTGTATCAACTTATTGATCTAGAATGCAATACATATTTATTCATGGTCCCGTACTTCCTTTTAAAAAAATTCCATGTGATGTATGTATTTCATTCACACACCTTTTTATTTATCTTATAGATCTAGAATGCGACCTTATTTTCCCACATCAACCCACACATTTACATGAGGAAATTTTAGTGTCTTTTACCATACCCAATTGTGATATATAACTAGATTCATCACCTAATGAAGGTCAAGTTAAGGTCCTATATTGAGGAAACATTTTTTATCACCCTAAACCCAAACCTATTATATAGGATCTTGTTATCCATAAGCCAAATTTCCTATGGTTTGAAAAATATTTCAATCTTCCATACCATATTATACTCACATAAATAGATAAGAGGATAATAAAATTACCTTTGAATTACCATTAACATCCTCATGGGATCAAATGTGAAAATTGTCACCCTTTCTATAACTTCAACCATATTAATGGGCACCACAAAAATGAATGATATACATTATATCAAAATCTTAAGTTACTTGAATAAAAATGCATTATCACTTTAACACATGACATTTAGATAAATATTATTCTTTTCCTTTGCATAATCACCCTATAAAAAGTGTGACTCTCCATTATCATTCTTCCACTTATGGGTTAACTCTGTAGTCTTCTACAAATGAGATCACTCGAGATAGAGTTATTAGTATGCAACGTTTAAAAATAATGGATTCCCAAAGAGAAGAATTTTGTACCATAATTTCTACAAATTTATCATACACCATATTTTCATGCAATCCATAACACATCATATGTAATCATCTAATCCTTCACTTGTAATTCAACCTAGTGTATTTTTAGAATCTTGAATGACTAGTCACTTTTTACTCACTTAGTCTCCTTATTACACTATGATGTCTTCAAAAATCACCTAATTATCTCATCATATAAAAATCTTATTATTATTACCCTTCACCAATAACTTCACAATATATGAGGATCACCCTTCCTTTTCATTAATAATAAGTTTCATTTCCCTATATGTTGTTAAGAACTTATGTAGGGATCACGCACATAATAACCATTATAATTATACTTTTCATCATTCCTACTTATGCTATACTTGTGTCCATATACACATTCATAATTATCCACAATCAATATCAAAATAACATAAATCACATCATATCCTTGCACAATATGTATTCTAATTATTCCATCGCCTCTAAATCCATAATACTATTCATCACAACATCATATAACAATATCAATAATCGATACATATCTCAACTATCATATCACCATACAATGCATAAAAAACACTAATTAATACATCTTATAGTTATGTTATCAATGTCATTAATCATTATACACAACATTGTATTGTACACAATTCACACACACACACACACACACACAATAGTAAAATACAATCATTTTGATATAATATGTTGAGGTTATTACCCTTATACATCTACTCATGATCATGATCATGATAACTTAATATAGCCACTAGACCGCGTTATCTTGATGATCCTCCTGTCACCCCATGAACTCTCAATTGTTATCTCGTTGAATAGTGTGATAAACATGCTCTCATAATTTAACATTATCTACCAATAATTGAGCATACTATATTTAAACATCCATCTACCTTACCACTAGATCATAAGATAACTCGGTCCCTATAGGATGATAAGATCGTTGGCCTATCTCCATCTTATCTCTGAATCACATCACCCTATGGTTTGCACAAGTGTGTGTGCTTGAGCTCAAGGTGTGATTGGATAACATGGGTACTATCTCCAAGTTTTGGGACTTGCTACTTGAGATCGACCTCCAGAGAATGTTGGTTCTTGCTCCTAAACTACCTGCCACAATCTACTCTAATTCAGAAAAAAAATATGTATCCTAATCTAAATTTTCAAGGGACCAAGGAGAGAGAGTGCATGAAAAAAAATCCTACACTAAAGCGGTGATACACCATAAAAAGAGTGAATGAGGATAGTCTTCCAATGTGTAAAAAGTAGAAGCAAAGTGCATGCTAGAAGAGGTGATGATAGTTCTCCGCAATCCAAAAAAACGCATTCACAAAAATATTTCATACACACGCATTGATAATGGATCCCTGCAAGAGCATAAGATAGACACAATATAATGCAATGAGATTGAAGGGGCAAGAGGAATGAAAACAAACACATCAGGGGAAGATACATCCACAAACTTGCATCTATTACTTCATTGATATGCACATTTCAATATATTACAAAATAAGGGCCTGGATCACCATGCAAGGAGTCCACTACAAGGGCCTACATCACATTATCTTAACAAAACAAATTTGATAGAGTTTTGTTACTCAAAACTACCTCCCTTTACAATGAGCCCAACACTCTAATTTATAGAAATTTGAGAAGAGAGAGAGGGGGAAAATGAAAACCCCAAAAAATTTCCTTCAACCACTTGCAAGATGTAGTAAATGAAGTGAAATGATGTTCTGTTGCTTGCAAAATTCCCCCCATACTATCCCATAGCTTGCAACAGTGAGGAATGTCATCCCATGCTTCATTGATGCATCTCAGCTACCAAATAAAATCATTATTCTGAAATGGGAACATTTTCCACAAAAGCATCATTGATTACTTACCAAATTATAGATTTTTGAATTATGTGCATTGGGCTTGGAACCAAAATTTCAACGGTACCAATTTTGTGTGTTTTTGCTGAGAAATGCAAAATTTATGGCATTCTGAGTGTGGGCAGCTATTTTGGGTCTGCCATACATTTCTATCATAAACGGAAATGAGCATCTGATTGACGGGAGCTGAAGATTTTTCCTTTATTTTCATAAATATACCCTCATAAAAATTAATAAATCTAGTTTTTGTGGCATATAGGATGTCATGCTCATTCCCAAAAGTCAAATTTTGTGAAAATCGGAGCTCGGGATCAAAAGTTATGGCCGTTTGAAGTTTGGGGTCTGACTTGCACTATTTTCCATTGCATGCGGCTAGATCAGTTATTTTGGCTCTTGGTGTTCTATTTTTCCCTTGTGTGACTTGGGTCAAAAATCCCCACTTAACGCGCACCACACTTGACCCTCTTTGCAAATCGAGCGAGTCGTATTTTTGGGGAAGTCGTGTCTAGCGTGTACCGCCATTGACCGAGCCGTGAGGGCCGTTGACTCCCGCTCCACCCGCATCTCCTTTGTAGTCAGATATTTCATATTTTCGGAGCCCGTGCGTACCTATATCCTAGCTATCCAACAAACTGCGTGGGACAAAAACTTTTGACTTTTCCGATTTTCTCTTGGACAATGGCCTTTTCATCTTTCCGAGTTCCAGACGTCCCCCGCATACCTGACTTTGCTGATTTTCATGTAAATCGGCCATTTCAGCTCTGTGGTTCTCATATGTCCCAGTGTCTCGAGGACTGTGTAGGAAAAAAAATTCCAATTTCACCACATAACAAAGGAATACGACCATTTCAGGTTTTTGGGTCCCAACTGTCCCACGCGTACCTATGTAGCCTAGGCCCCAAAAATCTGATTTACCCACAATACACTGTCTGGAGCCATTTTTTTTATTTTTTCCATTTTTCCTAACTCCTTGATTTTTTTCCTTATAGGGGGGGGGGGGTGTTAGAAAAGAGCCAAAAGGACCTTCAAAACCTGATTTTTGCCATCGAGCCATTTCAAGTTGTTTGAGCCTGAAGAATCATGTAAGTTATCCAATTCACATTAAGGAGTGAATTTGGGATAACACTCCACTCAACTCTCATCCCTCTCACAATGTAATACTTTACACATGGTAGGTGTCATGGCCACTAAATCAAACAAGTATGTATGCTTATTATAAACGGCATCTACTCACTTGATCAAGCCACCAATAACAACACCACCCCAAATGTTTTGAGTAAAATTCCAAACTAGAGTATCCACAATCATTATCCAATACGCATCACTTACAATCACCAACACACATTACACATTAAAACTTTATTCATCAACAAATCATAGCAATTTCATTCATTATAACTCAAATCACATATTACATGCATTGTACCACCGCTACTACTACAAAATCCTTTTCATGAGAGCCTCTCTATCCATTAGCCCCCCACATATGGTTGTAGGCATATTTGGTTCATTTTCTCCTCTAGGTGCGGAACCACCTATCATGCCATAGACTAATATAGAAAATAGTAATATGCAATGGCCTTGGCCCACCATTGTGTATATGTGGAAGTACAATCTACATCATCCATCATGCTCAATGCTACCACTAGTTCTACCTCTATTATAAGAGGGAGAAATTTATTTTTTAGGCTCTTTCCTGACCGAGTCCCATCTCTAAAAGTAGCATATATGGACCTCATCCGTGGATATGGTGTTGGGGGCACCTCTTGAGAAATACCAAACTGAAAAATAATGTTCTCATACTAAAATATCTCACCTCATAATGGAAATAGGTCACATTCATAATTACTCAATGAAATCCTCAAGACATCCCTTGAAGTCTCTATATGGCCTCTAGATAATCTCTCCTAGACATAATCTATCTAGTATATCCCTATAAGACATAATATATAATCCTTACCTCTTCGGTAAAACCCATCAGGGTGATGTTATCTCTAGATGGGCCCAATAAATATGTGGTCCACCCACTGGCCATACAACTGTAATGTTCTCATAAGCCCATACATGTGTAATAATGTAATGGATAGGTACACATCCACTTTGGATCTCTAACACAAATATGTACAAATACCTATATAGATGAGTTGGCATATAGTGGCCCCATACATATTGCACTCCCTCATTCTCTATAACCTAGCATAAATACCACATCCTATAAAAAATAGACACCCTACTTCTATTTAAAATGGCAATTGATTATAGTAACAAAATATATGAAATTATGAAACCAAAAAACATGAGTCAAAATAAAAATCAATCTGATTGATGGATCCCTTATGTTACCTCAATCGATCCAAAATATGTGATCTTATCTCAAATGATATAGAGCATATGGGGGAAAAACTTATAACGTATCACCATTTATAGGTAATCATAGGATGCGATACACATCCTCAAATTTCACTATCATCTCCTATGTTGAAAGCCAAAAGGTATATATATCAACATCTCAACATTCATACAATTTTATAATCAAATGCATATTTGGGGGCATCTCCCCTAGTTTGGCCACATGCCACAATCCAACCATGTCTAGAAAGTCTTGCCATCATTTTCTAAACTTATGGTGAGAAGGTTCGGCATGTGTATTCCACCTTAGAAATCCGACATGTGTACATCTCTCTACAAACATATAGATCACACAACCATACAATATATTAGATCATATGACATTGTGAAACTCATAAAAACTTATCAAATCAAAACAAAATATCTAAAAATCACATTAATCATCAATATGTTTCACTTGGGTCAAAAATGTATGAACCAGGATAGAAACATACATCTCCTAGTCAGAAATGTATAAAACAATTTATTTTTGTCCCAATTACAAAAGTATACAACTCAACAGTAAATGCCTTATCTACTTCAAATTTGAAAATATAAAAAACTTACAAAATATTACTCTACTTTATCCTGAAATAATTAAAATGTACACACTTACCAACTCATGGGTCATTTGTGAATAGATGACATCCACTACCCTCTCAAACCATGATCGAATAACTTCCCTTGCATACAACATCCTCTCTAGCTCATAGCTCTTATCTCTATCAATATCGGTAAAAAAATGAAAAGTGCTTCTGAATCTTATACCTTAGTATTTATAGTTAATACACTTATTACCCTAATCAACCTAACTTGTTACTAACATTATTCACTCAAGTAATTCCTTGGGGCAATATGCCACATATATCAAACCTTATTTATATGGTCTATATGTCATTTGCGGTATTGTGATAATAGTTTCTCCTACTTCCACATCAGTGCATGATTGCTCTATATAGACCATCATCTATGGTTGTGCATAGACTTTCATTCACATCCTTGCATCATTTTCTATAATATCTATATTAATCCATTTTTTACAACTATCACTTTATACAATATTACAATTTGTATTACTTGATCTCAATTCTCCTCCACATCATTATACTATATGTAATATTAGTAATAGCTATATTTCATCTCAAGTGATAGTATTTTCACTCTCCCTTTCACCAAAAGGGTTGGGAAACTATATAGGTTAACTACACAAATTCATCTTCTCCTTATTTTCAAAATCAATAAAAAAAATTAGTGAATTGGTAATTTAAGGCCACTCTTTCTCAGATAATTAAAAACAAGTCCATCACTTAATAGTCAAATCTAACTACAAAATGCACTATGTATTGAATACAGTACAGATTTATTATAAAAATAGGGTACAATTCAAATATAAATTTGTATACAAAGAAAAACTACATAACGAAAGAAAAAAACAAATAAAAGAAAACTAGATCTTCTTTCCTATCTCGTTGTAGCCTCGGATGAGATTGTTAAAGCTTAGAATAAAGCACAGAGATTGTTGAAGCTTAGAATAAATCACAGAGCTTGTTGAATCTTTTAATCAAATTTATTATGGATGTTTCAAATATATTCTGAATGGAAGTATAATTCAGCTATGAGTAAAGCGTTTGAATGACTGATTTGATTGTTGTTTCATGATCAATTGGACATTATAATGGTATGTGAGATTGAATGATAATTCAACACATTGATAATGCAATTCTTAAAAATTCCAAATATGATAATTGGAGAAGAATAAGTGATTATTTATAGATGAAAGATGAGTTCTTGATTTGTATACTTAGCTTGTCTGATCTAAAGTTAATTGAAGTAAGATTGAATTGTTCAATTGATTTTCCAATCTATTTAAGGAGTTGAGTTTCTACTTTGAACTTGCATGGATGACTTATTTTTGAGTTGGAAAATGTTTGCACATAAGTTTGTATATTTAGAATTAAATATTAAATGCATGTATTTTGTTTTATTCATCCAAAAAGGTGACGTGACTTTTAGATTTTGCATTAATTTTCTTTATTATTGGAATTCCATGCTTTATTGGAGATATGTTTAGTTAAGTCAAATGCATGATTTGATTTAATATAATTTCGTCCTCTTGCATATATGTTTAATTGATTTAACTTTTAATTAATTCATTTTTGTATAGTTTACTTGAGATGTTAATAAGTAAAGTGATAGTAATTAATTGGATAAGAGGTGAGGTGGAAATAGATAATGTGTACAATTTATTTAATTATTTTGATATCGAAATAGCTAATAAAATTAATTAATGGAATAATGGATGAATACTAATGATAGGGTTAATTAATTAACCCTAGGAATGGTATATGAGTGTAATATGGACCATAACACGAATATTTGATAATTTAATACCATGTGTGAGCGATAGGAATGATTGGGGGAATTGCGGGCCAATGTCATACAATTTCATAAAAGGTCGTAAAATATAAAAATATAGAAAAAGTGGTTGTAATGTACTATGAAATAATTAAGGGATGATTTTGGAGGTTTAGAATGAGTAATGCAATATTTTATAGTGTCTACAAAAATATATGAAATCATTAATATTGTGGTTGCTAATATACACCCATATAGTACACAATGGGGGTAATGAGATGTCATTTTATTTCAATTTTACATGGTTTTACATATCTATGAGACTTAGATCCTTTTTCAGCACTGTGGTCTCATTTTGAGGAGCGGTCTTCGGAGAGACCAAAAATCTATGTGACACTCTTCCATTGGTGATGGGACACCCATTTCCCATTTGACTCTAAAATCATTTATTGGTGATTTGATCACCCCCAAATCCCTGTGTACGCAAATTGTGTGTGTGTGTGTGTGTGTGTGTGTGTGTGTGTGTGTGTGTGTGTGTGTGTGTGTGTGTGTGTGTGTGTGTGTGTGTGTGTGTGTGTGTGTGTGTGTGTGTGTGCGCATGGATCATTCGATGACTCTTGTTGATCGACATGTATGGTTGCTTTTCTTGACATGCATAATTTAATTCTTGCTTCACTACTTTTTTCATGTATAATCTTCTTCTCCTATAATCTAGTACATTGTATTCACTAACAAAAGGGGGGAACAAATGTAGACATTAAAATATGCACAAGACCATTATCACATTATGTTTTAATTGGAATATATATATATAAGTTCTAAATTATGATTTAATTGGACTATATATATATACAAGTTCTAAAAATGAAATATGGTCTTGGTGGGATAATGTATTGTTGTTTTACTCTCTATTACTTGATTTGAATTTGTTTGTGTGATTGTTCTACCATTTTATTCTTATTTTGATTCAATTCATAGAGATCTCTGAAAAATGTAATTTATTTTTCTTTCACATTTGACTCTTGTCCAAAACCATATATTAGCGCAAGACCCTACTACGGTCCTTCCACAATATGTACATTCCCATCACTCTTTGATTTTTTGGTTATTCTTTCTTGATGGAACCTTTTTTTACTCTTTTATATTTTGTATTTTATGTTTTGGATCAGCCTTTCTCGCCACTAAGGTATAAATATAAAATTAAGGAACGCATGTGTGTGTAAACACACACACACACACACACACACACACACACACACACACACACACACACACACACACACACACACACACACACACATACAAGTCCACTATAGTCATTTACCATCTAGCAGACATCTATCTATCTACCACATATTGAGATAGAAAGAAAGAGACATTTCTACATGTTACATACAAAACATAGGAGGGCATAAATCTGATTTTTTTCAACACATAAGGGTTTCGTTGGGATGAAGGAGTGTATCCTATTAGCAGTGTGGAGGCATAAGAGTCAGGCTAGGTCAAGGGATAATTTCATCCACATATACACAAACCAGTATGAGAAATGCATTAAGTCTGAAATGTAGTGCAACACTCGATGAATCACAAATGGGGTAACTGATGAGATCATTCTGACTCAAACATTTTAATATTTTATTTTTATATTTAAATTGTGCTTGAGTATGTTAAAGGATATTTAGTTTTTTTTCAAGAAACATGTGTGAAACCTAGTGTTTGTTACAAATATATTGTGACATTATTAATAAATTGTGATATTATTAATAAATTGTAATATTATTAATAATGAATTTATAGAACTCATATTAATAATATAGTTGTAATAGTTTTATTATTGGTGAGTTGTGAAAACAACTCGCGTAGCTATTCTAGTGTGAGAGATATCCTAGAGATTAGCTAGAGATATCTTAGGGATAAGTTTGAGAGATTGTAGGGATTGGAGAGAGATATGTGGGTTGTTGAGGATTGATGTTGACTCCTTGTATTAAGGAGAACATCCTCTTATATAATGTAAACTCCATCTATGTAAATGTATCCCAAATGAATTAAATTTTATATATTTTATTATTCAGTGTTTTTATGTTATATTACATTTCTTATCAGTGGTATCAGAGCAGCTTCTGATCCATATAATGGAGAAATAACAGTGAGCTCGCGAATTTCTCCAAGAAAAATGGTATTAGCAGTTTGACTAAATTTATTTTTGGTTTACATTGAGAACAAAGATCACATACTTCCTAGTTGCTGGCAGTGACTACTCTATCTAGAAATTTTCATGATTGGCGGATGAATGTATGTCTAATTTCACCAAAGGTGTTTATCATCTTGAATATAAATCATTACAAAAATAAAGGCGTGAATCAGAATAAAAGTGCATGTAAACTTGTGGAACATAAGAATCCAACGTCAATGCCAGAGAAAATACATTCTAGGAAGCTATCAAAGACGCAGATCTGTTAGATGGCCTTCTATGGTTTTCTGTTGTTATAATTTCGCATATGATTTCATTTTGCATTGGTTGTATTCAAGCAATATTCTAGATACAAGTTTTGTATAGGCGTATGAACCATTATCTTCTTTTCCTTGGTTATCCCAATAGTGAGTTGAAATTTCATTGCACCTTAGCTTTGTCAATTTTTTCCATGTTTTGGGAGATTAATTTAGTGTCATTTGTCTTCATTTCTTCAAGCTAAAAAGTAAATTATGCAAACGCTTATTAAACGATAAAAAGCGCAATATGCACCTAAGAGAGTAAGTGTTAAAATGGATCACACTTCGATGGACAACTTTAAAAACCTTGTCGTTGAACATTCTAATGTCCAACTTGGGACACTCCAATGCAACCTCATGGGGATTTACATCCCTCAACACACAATAGATCATGTTAATGGAAAAGACACACGCCCCCATGTGGTGGTAAGAAGAAGGGAAACCAATGGACCTAATATCCTCGAGAAATGAAATTATAACAAGTTGGAAAATGCAAAAAACTATATCATGTTCATCATCACTAATAATTGGTAAATATGTTTTTTCTACGAAAAAAAATAAAAGGCAGAAAAAACATGTTGAAAACAATTACTAAAAAAACCAACCAGTGCATCATACAACCAAGAACAAAAAATGGACGTCTCAAAATAATGCTTTTTAAACACTCTCAAATAAAGGCCCTCATACTACTTTACACATATTATATACACAACAAAACATATTTCTTTTGGAATGTTAATATTCAAACAAAGATAGAGAAAATATGATTTCCAGGTATTTGCGGAGATAAGAGCCTTTACAATATACACACTAAAAAATAGGAAATTGAAATGCAGGCTGTGGTGGCAGTGTGTGTGTGTGTGTGAAAATTTTAATCCTTTGTTTTCTTTTATTTCAGATTTGAGTATGGAAGCGAGTTCCTAAGAATAAGTGAAATAACACATTGAGGGGGGGAATTGGAACATGGTCTCAATGTTCAATTTTCCCTCTATTCAATTTGTATTCTTGATAAAAAAAAGTTCCTACATGATTCCCTGAAGGAAATACATAAAAAACATAAAAAAAGCACAAAGGAAAAAGTATTAGCAACATGATATTTAGGTTTGTCCTTGTTTTTCAAGACCCAAAATTTATATTATTTTTTTATGTTTAGGTTTTAAAGTTATCTAACCCACCCATCTAATACATATTGTTGTAATGCACATATAAAATTCCATCCAAATCATGAGCACACATGGGCAACAAGTTGCAAAAGGAAGTGTGATTTTTGTTTCTATAATGTCAACATTAGGGGAGTGTATACTGGGAATTAATATTGTTAACAATAGGGGAGTGAATGTTACAAATATATTGTGACATTATTAATAAATTGTAATATTATTAATAATGAATTTTATAGAACTCTTTAATACTATATAGTTGTAATCTCTATTATTGGTGATGAGAACTCACGTAGCTATTACAACTATGAGAGATTCCTAGGAGATCCAAGAGATGATCTTACATTTCAAGTAGATATAAACTATTGTAGGGATTGGAATAAAAATAATCAAAATGGGACAAGGATTGATGTTGCACTCCTATTAAGGAGAAAGTTTTCTTATATAATGTCAAACTCCATGCCAATGTAAAATAGCTAAATGATATAGAAATTTTCTATCATTTTCTTTTACTATCAGCTCACAGGAAAATTTAGACTTCCACATTTAGACCACAATACTTTTAGTTGTTTTTAAGTGATAAATGTGTTGATTAATAATAGTGATCAAATAGAAATCACATTAGTAACCAAAATTATTGCAACATTTCTAATAGTTAGTTTCTTGTTGAAGTAATAATAAAATTTTATACTCTCATTTCTTGTTAAATTAGCTTATGCCTGTATAACAATCAATTTGCATGACAAGAGGTAAATAATGATTGGTTATTCATGGTTCCATAAAAACAAAGTCCATTTTTATTAATTGTTGTAACAAATGAACAAGCACACAAATGGCACGGAATAGAAATGCCCCTACAATGAATGAATCAATTGCTATAAAAAAACAAGGTCACACAATCCTAGCACACAAACAACTTGTTATAGGTAATATGAAAAACAAGGCCACACAATAAGAAATTAAATAATGTCAAAGATTGTCTCTTACCTTTCAGATAAAACCGTTTCTTCTCAAACCAAGAAATTATTTCACCCACCTGTATAATAAATGAACAACCAATAATCAATAGAGAAAATTCCTCAAATTGACAACTTTGGTAACCCAACAAAACTCATGTACCATGCATAAATTACAACTTGGAAACTGATAATGGTATTATAGATTGAAACCCACAATGGTAAAGCCTTGTAACAACAATCTATGCTAAAAACTCGACATGATTACAACATGGCCATATTCAGGGCGATTGAGGAGTTCATCGAGCAACATGTCAAAAGTGTCTCCAACCTCAGTGGAGTTCTGGCAACACTTTGGGGTAATGATAAGGAAAGCAAGAAGGCCATTGAGCAGCTGAATTATAATGACGCTGCCCACATGACTACTTTGGGTATGTTCAAGTCCTGGAACAATATCAAAACCAACATAGACAAAGCTGCAAAGAAGTAGTTGTTGATGCTTTTGTTGTTATTGTATGTTCTTTTGCTGTTTTTTTTGTGGTCCCTTTACTGCTTGTTTGTAGTAATTTTGTTGTTTTGTCTTGTCTAGGTAACTATTTTTTGGCTACTTTGAACTTCATTGTCACATTTGGATTCTGATCCTTTTCTCTCTGGTTCTCATTCTTATCCTGGCTTCTAGGCCATCTTAGTAATCAAGGGTATAGTCTTTAGGGCCTTTCATTTATCTTAAACTATTTGCCAATGAATAAAAAAAAAACAACAACAATCTATGCTACAAAACAAGATATTGAATGCTATAAAAGAGGGCATATACACCAAATACAACAATAAAATAAACCTTGAACACAATTTACACTTTACCTAATGCATGATCATTTTCAAATAAACAATTAGGGGTTTCTCATTAAGATCAAAATCATTTAATAATATCAAACCATGGAAGAGATTCCCATTACCCGAAAATCATACCAAATTAAGGAAAAAACACCAATACACTTGTAAATTGAAACACACAAATTACCAATTTTCAAAAAATTAAATTTTATTTAATAGATTACTAAATTCATACATACCTAAGTATTCCAAAGGCATAAGAAGCAAAAATGGGGCATTAAGTAACACATACTAGGGCGACAAGGGATACACCACCCATAGCTTACAACATTATCATATAAAAGACCATTCTAGGCCATCTCACAAGTAAAACAAACAAAGAAAATTTCTATACTTGGGGGACAATGTACCATCCTAAATTGGTGTAAATGATATTACAAACTCTAGAACTGTGTTGGAAATGGGCAAATCTCTAGAAAACTTCAATCAAACTATTTGAAAAAATTGAAATGTGGATATTTCACAAATCTTGGTCTAAGTATAATACATGGCTGTGACATCTACAATCCAGATCTGAATCCTACAATGCATCTTTAATTTTTATACTTGAAGTGATTTCTAGCATGTGCAATGCAATGCACTACCCTGGTTAATTGATCACAAATAAGCATTAATAAAGTGTGCAAAAGAAACTCATACAATACACTTAATACTGTAATTTACTTCATAAAACAAAGCTACTACTTTTGGTAGGAGGAACAAACAAGGATCAATCACTAACATTGGAAAAACTGTCTTTTCTGGGTGCATATCAAAAGGTACTCTGATTTTTTTACCATTTCCAGTGTCTTCCTGACACATAACTAAAAATGTATCAACAAATGGGTAGAATCATTATAGACATGAAATGAAATGTAAGGATAAGCATAAATGGCTATCTCTACACAGTGACAAATAAAGTGTATTTATGGAATTATAACATAATTGCTTGTTTATTTCTTGTGTCTTACTAAAAACTTATCACCAAATGGGTCTAATTTTCTAGACATCCAGTGAAAATTCTACATTGATCCTAAATGGCTATATACACAGTGAAATAAAGTGTATTGCTAGAATTATATTGGCCATTAACAAGAAGTCTCAAAATGAACTAAAAATATCTCATGATGATATGCTCAAGTTCATTAGTGGTAATTCTTGATGCAAATTACACCACTATGTTTTAGTGATTCCTCATGAATATCAAGGAGATGTGTAATGTATTTCAAATGAAACAACTATCCTAGATTTATATTCAAAATAAAATAAAAATTTACTATGTTTTCATAAAACACATAACCCATATATATTTAAAATCAATACAGATAAGTCTGAGATATTGGATAATTCATAACACATGTTTATTCTATTTCCCAAAATTATCACCACAACATTGTTCCTCCAAATTTAGCTTACAACAAAACCGAATAGCATCTAAATTCTTTACATAGGTATACTCAATAAACATCATTATTCCAAATACCCTGCACTATATTGTAAGCATAGTAATGAACTCTTTAGGTTAAACTACAATAAAGCCAAGACAATTCTGGGGCCATGCAAAATACAATATAAACAACAGTTTTTAAAATAATCCTATTTGACCATAGCATGAGGAAGTAGAGTTGGGGTTGTCATTCATGACATCTCCACTCTATAAAACCATACCCATATAACCTAAACATAGATGAGTCCAATGACTACACTATCTCCATTTAGGACCCATTCAATGGATTGTTGGGGTTAGCACACCGGTTGTATAGACAATATATCAGATCTAAGCATACATGCAAATAAAAGTGGATATTCTACCAGAAGAAATATACAAAACAAGAGACATAAATCAACACCAGATTTAACATGGTTCACCCAGTGTGGGCTACGTCCACCAAGAAACAAGCCAATCTATTATCCAAAGCTTTGACAAGATATACAATGAAGATTTACAATCTTCCACACCTCTCAGATGTACAATACTTTCTTTCTCTCAAGTTTTTGCTTCTTCACCAAGAATTCTCTCACTCACCAAATTTTTAAGTTCTTCTAATTCTTATTAATACCTTACTTCTAAACCCTAGCTTTTATGCTTATATAGTCATTTATAGACTTAGGGCACTTAGCCATGCAATTACAATCAATAGATCTATTTAATGCTAAAAATAGATCTAATTCCTAAGAGTTAAATAAAACACTCTCGCATAGGTAAGTGACGTCGGTTCACCCTAACTAATGCCATTTCCTCCTTTCCTGACTGATGTCGGTCCTAGGTGACCGATGTCGTCCCTGTCCCTCCTAACCGATGACGGTTACTGTGTTTTCTAGCAAGTTTTACATTACATGCTAATTTGAAGTAATTGAGCTCCACAACTCAACAATCTCCCACTTGGAGATTAATTACTGCACCATACATGTACAACATCATTCTTGGATCCTTCCTTAGCTTTGTTTCTTCCTCTTCAAGTCTCAAACTCGAAGACCAACAGAAGTGGAGTGTAGCTCCAACTTCTCCTTTGCTAATGGATTCATTAGCATATCCGCAGGGTTCTTGCTCATATGAATCTTTTCCAGATTCAACTGTCCATCCTCCAATACCTGTCATATGAAGTGATACCTCAACTGAATGTGTTTTGTTCTCGAATGAAACGTTGAGTTCTTTATCAAATGAATTACACTCTGACTGTCACTGAATAATTTACAATCACCTTTCTCCTTTCCCAACTCTTCCATGAACCTACTCATCCATATCATCTCCTTGCTAGCCTCTGTAGCTGCAACATACTCTACCTCTGTAGTAGACAAAGCCACAACCTTCTGTAATCTTGAAATCTAGCTAACTTTCATCCCACCTACTGTGAAAATATATCCAGTAGTGCTCCTCCTACCATCCAGATCTCCAGCCATATCTGAATCAACATAGCCACATAATGAAATATCCAAACCTCCATAGCATAACTGCATGCTAGATGTCCCTTTCAAATACCTGAGTATCCATTGGACTGCTTTCCAATGCTCTTTACCTAGATTGGCCATATATCTACTCACAACTCCCACTGCCTGTGCAATGTCTGGTCTGGTACAAACCATAACATACATGAGACTCCCAACTGCTGAAGCATATGGCACTCATGTCATGTATTTGACCTCCTCATGTGATGATGGACACTGATCTTTGCTCAATTTGAAGTGTCCAGCCATAGGTGTACTAACAGGTTTTGCATTCTACATGTTGAACCTTTCTAACACCTTGTAGATATAATCCTCCTGAGACAAATACAATTTCTTATTTTTCCTGTCTCTATGTATTTGCATGCCAAGGATTCTTTTTGCAGCTCCTAAATCCTTCATAGAAAATGTGTGAGCTAGCTTTCCCTTAAGCTCACCAATGTCCTGCATACTAGATCCTGTAATAAGCATATCATCCACATACAGTAAAAAAATAATATAGCTCCCATTTTCAAGCTTCTTGAAATAAACACAATGGTCAGATTCACATCTCAAGTAACCATGCTCATGCATAAAACTATCAAACCTCATGTACCATTTCCTTGGAGCTTGCTTGAGCCCATATAGGCTCTTTTTCAACCTGCACACTAATTTCTCCTTACCCTTGACTTCATACCCAAGCGGCTGCTGCATATAAATCTCTTCATCCAAATCACCATGAAGGAAATTCATCTTCACATCTAGTTGCTCTAAATGCAAATCTTCTACTGCAACTAAACTCAATACAGTACGAATAGAAGTCATCTTAACAACAGGAGAAAATATTTCACCAAAGTCAATACCTACTTTCTGTGTAAATCCCTTTACTACAAGCCTTGCCTTGTATCTTTTATGTCCACCCTCTTCTTCCTTAATCCTGTAAACCCACTTGTTCTACAATGTCCTCTTACCTGCTGAAACTTAACCAAATCCCAAGTCTGGTTCTATTCCAAGGAGTCCATCTCCTCATCCATGCCATGTTCCCATTAGACGTGGGTCTTATCTTGCATTGCTTCTTCAAATCTCTCTGGTTCACCATTATCAGTCAATAATAAATAAAATAGAGAAGGTGTAAATATTTCTGGAGGTTTACTTACCCTAATGTAACCTTCTCACAGGAGTTTTGGGGCACCAGAGGCTCAATCTGGACCTCCTAGACATTCATAACCAAATTTGATCTATGACTAGACACCAGTCACCTATAACTAATGTCAGTTCTGCTAACTGATGTCAGTTTGGATACATTCTGTAAACGATACTGGTTCTCTTGACCTGTGTCAGTCAGGGGTCAACTGATCCGGTTCACTATGTAATCTGTTAGCACAATTAATACATTGTTAGTGTTTGTTCAATTAACAAACAGTTATGACATGTTTCTCGTGCCATGTTCCCTCTCGCTTCAGCCTATATAAAGGCGTACTCCCTGTATTAAGATGAATAGCAATATTCAACTTCATTGGAGCACATCATTGGTATAAGAGCATGGAGACTCGAAAAGGTGACCGAGCACTTTGCGCTGAAGGAGTTAAACTGTGGCATATTTCCACTTGAGTTGTTGTGCGAGGAGTGGAGATTCAGAACCTGTGACGTATGAACAGTTGGAATTGAACCTGTGCCGCGTGAAAGTGTGTGGAGGAACAGCAGTGCGTCCAAGAGGTCCTGCCCAAATGTGGAAGGAAAATCACTGCTTGCATGAAAATTAACTTGTTTCTTTCTGCTCCTCTGCGTGTTGTTAGTTGCTTGGCTGGTGCGTCCTCTGCCTGCGTGGAAAGGGAAAAGAAGGAGACATTTGCTGCGTGCAAGAACGTTGTTGATTGATTTGTTCTGGTCGTTTTGTTTGAAACTCAGAAACGTGAGGCAGAAGATGACCAAGGAAACTGGCCTGTGTATGACCTGTGCACTGGTAAGAGGTGACTATTTAAATGCGTGAGTCATTTTTGTGGCAGACCTTGTGCGTTTGCAGCCTGCAGAAAAACACTTTGGAACATTGGAGGACAAGTGCTGTTTGCCATGAAGCTCACGCTGCCATTTCGTGACTGTTTTAAGACTATGCCATGGTGCTGTAGAGGAAACTTTCCATGAATCCTTGTTTGTGTGTGGAAAAGGAGTTTTTTTACCTAGCATTAAAATACATTGTTTCCTGTAGAACCTGCATGGTAATGCCATCCAAACCTCTATTACGTGTAAGCAAAGTCAGAAAATTACAAAATTTGTGTGAATTATGTCACAAATTTCCGATGCACAAAGCACCGCAGCAATGCACCAAATATTTGGGCATTGAATGACAACGAAGACACCACTGGGTTGTTCTTTACCTTGGTCAACGAGCTACACAACACTGGGAACATTCTCTTTGACGAGATTGTGCGCCAAGGACTATTGGAATATTTTGGTTCGATGTTCGATGTCAAGCACGGCGGATTCGTGTAGAACTTGAATGTGGTTATGATGCAGATGACGAATGTGAAATAGAACGCCCACAGGAGCGTCGGCGTCTCACTGCATGAGCCTATAGAGCCCATTTTCGGGACAGATTCCTTTAGTAAGCATTGTAGCCATTTTTTGAAAAATAAATAAATAAATAAAATACATTTTTGAGTTTTTGAAAATGTCTGCTTCAAAAATATTGCTATCTGATGCCCAACTCTTGAAAGGGCCAAATTTCGCCACATGGAAAACCAAAATGTGGATTTCAATTCGAAGATCTTTGGGGGATCGTTCTCTGGCAAAGACGCCCCTCCCAAGATGATGATCTGTTGGAAAAATATGAAAAGGCTGATGCATTTTTTTTCTTCTAATGCTCATCACCCTGAGTCTTTCTGATGAGGTGCAGCCATACATTCGGGAAGCAACCCTTCTTCTCAGGCATGGAGCGCATTGTGTACCATCTACGAAGCTAAGAATTGACGAAAAAGTTACAACTTTGTGACAAAGCTTCATACGATGAGTATGCATGATGGCGAATCAGTAGAAGCCTTCTTGCGGCGTGTAGCTGAGTTACGTGTAGAACTCTCTGCACTCGGTGAACCAGTGGACGATCGTTGCTAGTCCCACTCACCCTGCGAGCTCTTCCTTCACCACATTATTTTGGACATTGATCACCACGTTGACAATCACTCAACAGGAGGTGAGTTTTGCAACCCTGTGAATTATCTCCAGCAGGAAGAAGCCATGCAAAATGTACAAGAAGCCTTTGAAGACAAGGCTCTCATCATGAGGCAAAAACATAAGCCTCAGAAAGGGCAATCAGCCCCCCAGTCAGAAGCAGCATCCTCAGCAGCCATCTTCACAGTGGCCACCACAGCGGCCACCCCAGAAGCAGCATAATCACAAGGTGAATCAGTGGTGCCACATTTGCTCCACGAATACACACACGACTGCGAATTGTTATTACAACGGTCGCAAGTATGGAAATTCTAGCGAAGAGAGCACTTCTGGCCAAGGATATTCCAAGAAATCCCGATGGCATGCTCGTAATCAGAGGCAGAAGGGCCACATTGCTGCTCAGCAGGATGCCACCTCCGATGAAGAGGTACCAGATACGACTCATTCTGACATTGTTCTAGTCTCATAGCCTTCGCAGCCGTCAGAAGATGTCTGGTTGATTGATTCAGGTGCCAGCACTCAAACACATGACTGTCACACTCTAAAAGTTGTTCCATGGAACCATGTAGGCTGCTCTGAGTCTACTTCTTAACCATCTGAAGGCCCACTGGAGATCGGATCAAGCATTTCTGATTTGGGCAGATTATGTCAAAGTATATTGGGTCAGGGACTTGGGGTCTACCTGTCATCATTCTTTTCTTGGAACACGAAGATGTAGACTCACAAATTTGCACTATGTTCCAGGTGTTGAGAGCTTCAAATCTTTTGTCTTTCAACTTCCGGGAATGCAAGATGAATTTTTGATTCAGAATCAGACCTGGTGAAGTCCTGCCTCATTTCCCAGGGAGGATGTTTCAAAAATTCTCAAGGCAGATGGTTCAATCACCAAACACAAAGCACGACTTCCATTGCAAAGGGTTATGCTCAGCAAGAAGGAATTGACTATGAAGACCTTTGCACCCACTGTGAAGATCAAAACCATCAGAGTTGTATGTGCACTGGCAGCACAAAATGGATGGAGCTTCAGTAGATGGATGTCAAGAGTGCTTAGTAAATGGTGATCTACAAGAAGAAGTGTACATGGCCCAACCTGAAGGGTTTGTAGACGAGCATCATGACTACACAAGGTATGTCGTCTGATAAAGTGGCTCTTTATGGACTTAAACAAGCACCTAGGGCATGGTATATAAAAATTGATGATCACTTCTATTGTAGCATGGATTCACTCGTAGCCCCTCAGATACAAATTTGTATATCAAGAAGGTAGGAACAGAGATTGTCATTCTGGTTTTGTACTAGATGATCTTGTGATCACAGGAAGTTCTGACAATCTTGTAGATGATGTAAAGAATGATCTGAAGAAATCCTTCAGACATGACTGATTTGGGGCTACTTCACTATTGTCTTGGCTTAGAGATATGGCAGAAGAAGAATCATAGATGAAATATGCATTTGCCCTGGAAAAGTATGGGATATACCAAACCAATGTCCACACCTATGGAGACCAACTATCTAGATTCCAGGATTCACCATGAGCTACTCTCAGGCAGCTTGTTTCATGCTTGACTTATACAGACCAGATTTTGCTTTGCAGTGAGCTAACCAGTTTTATGCAGGAGCCGAAGAAATCATTGGATAGCAGCAAAGCATGTGTTGAGATATGTCCGAGGTACAGTTGACTTTGGTCTGGAGTATCAGAAGAACACTCAGTTCTTCTTACAGGGATATACAGACTCGGACTATGCAGGATCCGTTGATGACAGGAAATCCACTTCAGGATATGTTTTTCATCTCGGATCTGGACCTATCTCATGGATTGCAAGAAGCAAACTGTTGTTGCTCTCTCATCCACTGAGGCTGAATACCTGCAACTGCATGAGGAGCTATGTGCGAAGCAATTTGGTTATGTCACATTCTTGCAGATATAGGGATTCCTTGAAGAGAAACCTCCCATCATTCACTGTGACAATCAAGGTGTGTTGAAGCTTGTGAAGAATCCCATGTTTTCCATGAACGAACAAAGCATATTGAGGTCCCACTGAATGTCACTATCATTCATGAACAGGTCTTGAACCACCAAATTCAGCTCCAGTACTAAATACTGATTTTCAGGTTGTAGATATTCTCACCAAGCCTCTCGGCAAGGTGAAGTTTGATTTGTTTAGGGGGTACATTTGTAAGAGCTCAATGTATTAAGGGGGGGAATGTTAGCGCATTAATACATTGTTTAAATTTGTTAATTTCAAACAGTTACCGTAACTATTTCTCCTCTAACTGCCCTTCGTGCTCAGCCTATATAAAGGTGATGCTCCCTCGTTTGGATTAAGATTAACCGATACCGGTTCGTCTGACTGACAATGGTCATTGGGGTCAACTCTACACCGGTTACTGTGTAACCCTGTATTGGTAATACTTTTTTAAATCCAAGAGTTCATTTTCATTCACAAACTTCTCAACCGGTTCATCCTTGGGTACCAAAATTTGATCCCTGTACATTCTCTTTTCATTCCATTCAACATCACAAATCCTAATAATTTTAGAATTCTCTAAATCCCAAAAAAATAAAACTGAAATCACCAGATCCATAACCAATGAAAGTGCATCTCTTGGATTTTGCATCCAAATTTTTTCTATTTTCCCTATCAACATGCACAAAAGCTTCTGAACAAAAAATTTAAGAAAAGAAAGATCTACCTCTTTTATGGTCCAAGCTTCCTCTGGTATTCCTCCATCTAGTGAACTTGAAGGCCCACTATTAATCAAATAAACCATGTATCAACTGCTTCTGCCCAAAACTGCAAAGGAAATCCAGAATGTATCCTCATACTTCTAGCATATTCCATGATTGTCCTTGTTCATTCTTTCTGCAACACCATTCTCATGTGGTGTTCTTGGAACCGTTCTTTCTCTACGTATCCCATTCACTGAACAATAATCATTGAAAACCTTGCTACAATATTCACCACCATTGTCAGATCTAAGGCACTTTAACTTTGAATTTGATTCATTCTCAACAAGGGCTTTCCATCTTTTAAAAGTCTCAAAAACATCAGATTTATGTTTAATACAATAAACCCATACCTTTCTTGTAGCATCATCAATGAAAGTAACATAATACTGGGATCCTCCATGAGAAGCTACCTGAGCTAGTCCCCACACATCTGAGTGTACAAGCTCCAATTTCTGCTCCTTCTTAATTGCCCCAACTTTGAGAAATATCACTATTTTTTACTTTCCAAAGATACAATGCTCACAGAAATCAAGATCTAAATCTTTCAAATCTGATAACTTACCCTTAGCCTTTAAGATCTGCATTCCTTTTTGACTCATATGGCCCAACCGATTATGCCACATGCATGCATCTGAATCTGAAGTAGATAATGCAGAAAAGGAATCAGTAACACAAGTAGATAAATATAATGTTCCTACCTTCTTACCTCTTGCCACAACAAAAGCACCCTTGGTGACTTTCCAAGAGTCTCTTGTAAAAGTAACCATGCAACCAGATTCACCTAGTTTCCCTGCAGAAATAAGATTCCTCCTAAGGCTTGGCACATGCCTCACATCTTTCAATACCCATGTATTTCCATTCTGTAATTTTAGATGAACCCCCTTTACCAGTAATACTGCAAGATTCATCATCACCCAAATAAACATGCCCAAAATTTCCCTGGACATAACTTCTGAAATAACCCTTATTAGGGGTTACATGGAAAGAAGCTTCCTGAAATTAAAACCCATGATTCAATTCTACTATCTAAAGAAAGAATAAGAGCATCTTGCATTACCTCTAATGCAACAATATTTTCTTCTTTACCTTTGTCTAGTTGTTGGTTCTCTTTATCCTTTGACCAACAATATTTCTTTGCATGTCCTTTCTTTCCACATTTCCAACAAGTAATTCCCTTACTTATGGATTTAGATCTGTTATCCCTTGACTTTGATTTCCCATTACTCTTACTCTTGGATCTCTCCTTCTGCCTGCCCCTACTTTCTACATTCAAAGCATTTCCAGATGATGATTCCTCTGTACTCTTCCTACGAATTTCTTCATTCAAGATTATACTAACCACATCATCAAACTTCAAAATATTATTAGCAGATGTTGTATTACTAACAACCATTACCAAGTTATCCCAACTATCAGGAAAAGAACATAAGAATAAAAGTGTTTTTGCTTCATCATCAAATGGTATTTCAACCGATTTTAACTGATTTACAATAGATTATAAATCATTCAAATGACTAGATGCAGATCCACCTTCATGCATCTTAGAACTAAATAGTTTCTTCATCAAATAAACTTTATTTGAAGCACTAGGTTTTTCATATAAATTAGCAAGAGATTTCATTAACTCTACCATAGAAGTCACTTCTGTAATATTGGAAGCCACGGATCTTCCAGGCTCAATCTTATAGATCCCAAAGCCTTTCTGTCAAGAATCTTCCATTCTTCATCAGTCATCTTCGTAGGTCTAGACTTATCATCCAATGGTAAATAAAAATCTCTTTGATACAGATAATCCTCAATCTGCATCTTCCATAATTGATAATTTCGTCCATCAAACTTCTCTACCTTGTATTTGTTTTCTTCTACCATTGCTGTAGCTCCCACTCAATCAGAAAATCCCTATGTGAGTAAATATGTCAACACACAAAACCCTCAAACAAAGATTTGATACCACTTGTTGGGGTTAGCACACCAGTTGTACAAACAATATATCATATCTAAGCATACATGTAAATAAAAGTGGATATTCTACCAGAAGAAATATACAAAACAAGAGATATAAATCAACACCAAATTTAATGTGATTCACCCATTGTGGGCTACTTCCACCAAGAAACAATCCAATCTATTATCCAAAGCTTTGACAAGATATACAATGAATATTTACAATCTTCCACACCTCTCAGATGTACAGTACTTTCTTTCTCTCAAGATTTTTCTTCATCACCAAGAATTCTCTCTCTCACCAAATTTTGCAAGTTATTCTTAATTCTTGTTAATAATTACTTCTAAACCCTAGCTTTCATGCTTATATAGTATTTATAGACTTAGGGCACTTAGCCATGCAATTACAATCAATAGATATACTTTAATGTTAAAAATAGATCTAATTCCCGAGATTTAATTGAAACACTCATGCACAGGTAACTGATGTCGGTTCTCCCTAACCGAAATCGGTTCCTCCTTGCCTGACCGATGTTGGTCCTAGGTGACCAATTTTGGTCCCTCCTAACCGATGGCAGTTACTATGTTTTCCAGCAAGTTTTACATTACATGCTAATCTGAAGTAATTGAGCTCCACAACTTAACAAGATGAATAAGGAGGAACATAAAATGACCTCAAATGAGAAAATGGATGATAAGTAGAAAATACAACTAACCTTGTAGGGAAAGATATAGGAGTGGGAATCTGAGGTGGAGGAGGAGGAATAGTAGTATGCTTAGGATAAGATGGAGGTGGTCAAATTTGAGTTAGAGGAGTAATCATAATGGAGGTATCACTCATAAAACATGGTTGTGATATGTTCAAATTGAGTGATAGAGAATGTGGATCCAAAACTATCATCTATTTTAAAACTTTTAGAAGTTCATAAGTATTTTTCTCACCACTTTATTCTCATTTATGCATGAATTTTAGTTTTGGTTTTGTGGTCGGTCCCTCTGAGGTCTTTCCATTTTCCCCTCCTAATTCATTTTTAGTTTCTTTTGAGGACTCACATGTAAACCCTTTAGGTACAATCAGTCTCAATTGTTACACATTGAATCCTTTGAACGGGTCTACTTCACTATCCTAGAAATTACTACCTTGGTATGTTCCTTAAGAGAAGTGGGATCTCTCATCCACCAATCAAACCTCAAAAATGGTTGGAACTCAATTTGTTGTTTCTCATATGCAGGGTCAATGAAATTCCCATTATTAGTTAAAAATGCAAGTATGTTAGCGACATCAAAGTCTTTGATTTGGTCGAATGACATACGAGACCAATATATTTTTTGGTCAAGTGACATCAAGGTACTGTGGAAACATAATAACTCTCACCTTATCATCCATGTTATTTCCCTTGAAGAATGAAGGACATAAATACCTTCCTATAGTGATTGGGAAATGAACTCTTTCTTTGTTCTTACAGGAAAGGTATTCATGCACCTCTACCATTTGTTGCATGAGCTCCAACAATGTCACTTTATTACTCATAAACATGGGAAACATATAAGGATCACATGTGAAGCCGTCTACCCTTATATATGAGAAGGTAGGGAGCCAGATGAACAATCATCCCAACCTAGCTTGTTGGATGATGCTTTATTTGAGAAATGAGTGGATGTTATTACTAGATCCAACATACTAATGAAGTGGTAGGCGAAAGTGTCATTGACTTGAAAAAATATTAAAGTAATCCTCTAGGGTCAGTTGTGAGTAAAATTCATCTACCTTCGTAGATCTCAGTTGACCCACTCTAGTCAAACCCACAAAGGTTATAGATTTGGTTGCAACATATACACAATAGAAGGCCATATAGAACTTATTTTTGTTGTGTACCTTGATGAGGTGTTTGTGAATTGATTCATTGATCAATTCATCCTACTTGAAATGATGTTTTTTCTTCGTAATGGTGTGGATGTATTGAAACATCCATTCATGGAAGCCCCTTGTAGTAGGATTACCTACTACCCTATTGAGTAAAGTGATGACATCATTTATTTCTTGTTTGAAATAAGACTTGGGTAACATCTTTGGTATCCTTGAGGTAGATCCTTTAGTATTCTCCAACCAATACTTGTTTTTCATGTTTGTGTATGAGACAACATTTTTATTCCAAAATCATTGAGAAAAATCAAGGGAGATGTCAACATAGGATTCGAATTCTAGGATCATTAACATATTGTTAATGTAATCAACATCTACTCTCAGGAGATACTCGCCATCAACAATATTTATATTCCCATAATATAGCCGAGACTTTATCATCCTAATCTTTTCAACCTACATCACATATATTTGTCAATGTTTGTCCCAGGATCTTATTGAAAGCCTCTACAGTTCCATTCGCTTGTGAGTGGTAGTGAGTAGTCTTATGATGGGCTATCATAAACGCTTCCAGTAATATTCTAATTTTCTCATTCAGAAAATGGGTTCCCTTGTCACTGGTTAAACTCAATGGAAATCCATACTGACTAAAAAAATTTTCCCATAAGAATCTTGTTACTGTCGTTGAAATGCAATCCTTTATAGGTTTTGCTTCTTCCCACCTTGTTAAATAATCCGTGCATATGATAATATAATGTGTGCATGTCCTTTGCACAGCTGGTGCGATTGGGCCAGCAAAATTGATTTCCCACTTCTCAAAAGGCTCTACGGTTGTTATAGGTCACAACGACATTTCATCCCAGTTTCCTAGTTTGCCTATCCTTTAACAATAATCACATGTCTTGAAAATTTCCTTGTTATCCTTATAGAGTTTCTCCCACCATAATCTAGCAAGTAATATCTTGTGTGTTGTAGCTTCACCTGCATAGTGACCTCTTGCAATTCCACCATGCGCTTCTTCCATTATGGTTTTGTGTTCATGCTCCAACGCAAATCTATGCAATACTTCATCGTTATCCATCTTGTATAAGTCTCCTCCAACCAACTGGTAGGGCTCTACACGAATGGTGAGATGTTTCTTCTCTAGTTTCTTCATACCCTCCGGCACAACTCTTGTGTGCAAGATTACCGCAATGTCCTCTAAGTTAGTCGTTGCATGGTGTAGTTTGAATAACTAAGGATCTAGCATAATGTCCTCTATGAATTGTGTGTCCTCATCATAATTAATTCTCGATAAGTGGTCTTTTCCCAAATTAATTTTTCCTGGATTTACTATCATTGAAAACTCAAACTCTTGGAAGAAAAGGATCCAACGAAAAAAAATTCCCTTGCAAAATTGGCTTATTAACTAGATATTTAAGTGTTATCTAATCAATCTAGAATATAAATGGTGTTGCTAGAAGATACTGTCAAAAATTGTAAAGTGTGTATACCATTGACAATGCCTCACACTCAGTGGTTATATAATTATGCTCAGCCAACGTCAACTTCCTTCCTATAAAACATAAAGGATGGTCAAAATTTCCTTCCCCTGGCTAGGTCAAAAGCATGCTAAATCATACCAGAAGCATCCACATGAACATGAAAAGGTAAATTCCAAGAAGGAAAACACAGAATGGGCATGAACATTAGCCTTTCCTTTAAATTCTCAAATGTGTGATGTTGCACTTCTCCATAGTAAAACTTTCATTTTTCTTTTAGCAACTCCTCTAGTGGTGCAGAAATATTTGCATACCCCTTAATGAATTTCTTATAGTATCCTATATACCCAAGGAATCCACGCACTTCACTTTTATTGGTTGAATCCTCCAACCCTAAGATGACTACAATTTTGGTTGGGTCTACCAATAATCCTTCCATATAAATAACATGTCCAAGAAAAGTACCAAATGGTGTTGCAAAGATACACTTATTGATATTCAAGGATATGTTAAGTTTCCTGCATCTTTCAAACATTAACCTCAAATAGTCACAATGGTATTTTCACCAGATCCATACCATCCAATCATCCAAATAAACCTGAATAAATGTATGGATGAAGTCTTAAAATATTTGAATAACAATGAATGAAAACATTGTTGGTGCATTCTTGAGGCCATAGGGCATAAATTTGTAAGCAAAGAATCCCTATTCAGTTACAAAATTTGTTTTCTCCTGGTCTTCGCACATGATCCTTACTTGATGATAACCTAAAAATCCATCAGTGAAAGAATAGATCTCATTCCCTACAACACCTTCTAGGATATCTTTAGTGAACAGTGTGGGAAAAGGATCAATGACACATGAAGTATTTAAAACTCTATAGTCAACACAAATCCTTATCCTACCATCCTTTTTAATGTTGATAACCATTGGGCTTATCCATTCTAATTCTTCAATGGGCTCAATAATGTATGCCTTCAATATTTTTTCAATTTCATCTTTGACCTTCACGCATAGATTAGGATTCTTCTGGTAAGGTCTCTTTCCAACCATTCGTGCACCATCCTTGACCTTGATTTTCATTTCACCTAATGATGGATGAACACCCTTTAACTCATGGTATCCTCTGGGAAATAGATCCTAGAATTCACGCAGTAGCTCAATTTTTTTTGCAAATTTTTCCTCATACCAATAGTCATCAATTATGACCTCCTTCAATGTGTCTTTATTACCAATATTAACCTTCTTTGTCTTTAATGGCACATGATATGTGCATGCTTTCTCATCTACAAAGTCCAGTACTTCATGTAAATCCTTCTATGTGCTTAATATTTATATCCTCAACCTCTTCATCGTCTATAAGATACAAAATATTTCCTCTTTATCCTTTTCTTTCTATGCATGTCCCAATAGAGTTTCCTCTAATTCCACCTTGTCATCGCATGCTTTAGGATCAACCTCACCAAATAACTGAATCATAAGATCTTTAACCTTAATATTATCCCCTAATGTGATATGCCTTATAATCTGTAGAGCTTCATGAACTAGTGGATTAGTAGAAAAAAATCAAAAGTATGGGTGATACCTAAAGTCAGCTCACGCCAATTTTTTGTTTCTGCTTCAGCTCAGTATGTATATACCATGCACACATGCACCATGCAAATGTAGAATAGAACTTATGTACCCATAGGGATGGTGGCATAATGTCTTGCCCTTTCATCCAATTCCTTTCACAATTGTGAACATGTACCATGGGAGAAGTCTTCCCATCATAATCTTGTATCAGTGAAGGGAGGTTATTTCTGACAAACCGTGTCAAGAAGGCCACTCTTATCTCATGCCAACTAAGTAGGTTATCCCTATGTGCGTATCCCACCAGTGCACTGTTGTCCCTCTTAATGAGTACACCAACATATTTCTTCTATCCCCCTCATTGCACAATTGTTCCTCCATGGCATGCAAGAATGATTCAGGATTTTCTTCCTCCAGTGTACTTTAGCAAACTGACCTTTCCCAACTGACTGACTACTTTATGGTGTAATCACTCTTGTCACTCTTCCCCAAACCTTGTGACCAACCATATCATAAGTACCATGAGCCCAATTATCACAAGCCACATTGGTAGTGTCACTTATGGACTGTGCGTCTTCCCATTGAAGTATGCACCTTCCTTTGATGGCTCCACATTCTCTAGGTCACACACCGTATGCGCGTAGATCCTGTTAAGATCTTTTTCACTGATGGGCTATATACCAGGTGCAATATTTGTGTCATCCATTGGTATCACAACACACTCATATTTGTTCTCAAAACTCACATAATGCTTGTTAAAGTGCAAGTCTGCATTGTTGGCATAACACCAAGGATGGCCTAGTAGCGCAGGGAAATTTTTTTCTTCAGCTAGCTCCAGGACCTCAAAGTCACCCTTGAACTTGGATCCTTGAATGGTGATAAAAGTACATCCTTCAAAACCCCAATGGGCATAGCCCTTGTCTTATTAGCCATGTACAACACATTTGAGGATGGATGCAATGAAAACCTTCCCATCTGGTTCCAAGCATCAAGTGTGAGGACATTTACTTCTGCACCTGTATCAATGAGGATATTACTTACCAATCATCCATTAATCACTGCATCCAATGTGATTTATTTTTCATACTCATGATCTTGAGGTGGTAAGTTGGCATGGAGAATCTGATGCTCCCTTTCTACACCTGTGCATGACATTTTTTCTCATAACCATTCTCCCAATAGAGGTATGATATTCTCCTACCTAAGCATCTTGCATACCTCTCTGAGGTCATCCACATCCTTCTGAGGTAATTCAATTCTTTTTGCACATTCCCTCTCACGTGTTTTCTCCTTCAGGTATTGTATCTCCCCTTGGAGCTCCCTAATTAATCACATGGTCCCTTGATATACGTCCTTCTATGTTGCATGTGCATATGGATACTTTGTATGAACAACCTCCTCTCTTCCTAATGAGTGGTCTTGATTTCCCTTGCTCATGCACATGAATTCCTCTGTGCATAGTGACCAATAATGGTTGAGGTTCTACTATCAACTAATTTCTTAGGTGTCCATTTCCCTTACTTAGCGTGTTCTACCTGAATCATGGCTGCTCCCTTATCTTCTTGTTATTTTTACACATGTGGGCATATAAATCCAAGGAAATCCTCAACCTTATGTGCCTTTCCACAATATGTGCAAGTATGATTCTTTTGGAACTCACATTGATAGTGATCAGGTGACCCACAAGTGTAACATGTTCCCCATGTGAACCTTCCTTAGCCACCACAACCTCTACCTCAATATCCACCTCTAAATCCTCTGTTACCATTGTTGTGCCCCTCATTATTTTTCCCTCTTGTGCCTGTGATTTACTCTCTATGCTTTTCTGGCATAAAATTATTTCACAAGCCTCATGAATCTAACCAATTAGATGACAATTGGATGTGTCAAGAGTATGCACATCACAAATTTTTCAATACAAAGAAATCTTCTTCTAAATAGCACATTGCAAAAGTGGATAGTTATGGACATCATGGTTCTTATGAAAATTTTGCACAAGATGTTAGTAGTGCACAACATTCCTACATGTAGAAAGCTATCTTTTGAATTCCCTTCTATTTCACAATCGGTGCACCAGAGTCCATTGTACATGTCTCATTAGCTGAATTGGCAGATAATTTTTCCAACTGAGTGGCCATTGCTACAATCTGGGCCTTTAAGAAATGGACTTACCTTGTGTCTATGCTCCCAACTACTTCTACATGTAGGTGTTTACTTCCAAATCCTTCACGGGTCGGTGAACATATTATGTGATAACACCCTTCAGAAAGGTGTTAGCAAGCCTTCTATAAACCAATATGAATGTTGTATCTGATGGATATCATAGGAAAAATTAGACAAAAAAGTCTTGAAACATGCATCATATTCTCTAACACTTTTAAACAAGCCTTGTTTAATGTCTTTTAGCACGTTAATGCTTTGTTGCTCAAATTCAAGTATGTGGAATTCAACCAAGAAAATGGCATGCAATGCATCATATTCCATTATTATATGGTGTGGATCATACTTCCTATAATAGTTATACATGTGGCCTTGAAGTGTTGTAGAAAACTAACTAGCCTTTCGGTTTGGGGTTGTTATTCCTTTCGCCCTCCATAAAATTCACACTTGTGCACATGCTCTGTTGCATCTTTCCACACCCCTATACTTTGGAAAATGAAGGGACATCTTGAAAGAATATTTGAGGGGTTTTACTTTTGGTGGTTGTTTGATGTTTTTTGGTCCTTGTCCTGGAGTGGGGCCAGAATCCTGATCCTGAGCCTCCACTAGGATTTCCTCCGCATGCGTGGAGAGGACCTGAGCCTCTTGAGCCTCCTGTTGCTACCTGGGGACCTATAAAAGTACTACCTTGCCTCCTCATAGTAGTGCTAAACTACACACCAACTGTTTCTCCCATATTCCACCTATAGGAGTACCTCCAATGGGTAGTGCACCACTACTCTATCCTAATGTCATGCACCTACCAGATTGTCTTCTTACAAATTTTACCCAAATACAAGAGTCTATTGCACTACCATATGCGTTGTTGCCTTTATCTGTTGTGCCTCTTGTGCTGATACTAAAATGTTCCTACATGTATCTCCTACCCAACATGGTGATCCTCAGCTACCTTCTTGCTCTCCATCACTATATTGATCTTCTATAACAACTTCCAAATTCCAAACACCAAGTGCAAGGGCTAGGGTCCAGGTTGGGTCAGATGTATGCCAACGGTTCTCATTCATTCCTCAGACTCACTATCATCAAATGTCAAAGGGGTCCTTTTACTGCACTTCCCAATATCTAAGGGACATGGTCCTATGGTCCCTCACCTTCTGTAGGGTTCTCATCACTTCCACATGGCCCCATTCCTCTCATTATTAGTGCACTCTTCAACTGTCCCTCTCTCATGCATATCATTATATCTATGCAATCTCTCTTCTTTGTCTCTTTCTTCCACTTAGACTTGACACCATCCTTCCAAAACTTATTTCCTGCCCTTGCACATGGTGGGGTTTTAACCTTACATAGGTAATTTATCCATCCCCAACTCAATCATATAATCTTCGTTGCTAATGGTAACATGCATAAGTATGATCCTCTTGGTTCACAAAAAAATTGAAACTTTGCTTCCTCAGGGCACGAATATGTTAATATTGCATACTCCAAGGTGTAATTCCACTCCACACCTTCCCACCAATAATCTACCATACGCGTCAATGGTTCATCCAAATCAGAGAGTGCTTAGCTACTTATCCTAGCTCCATACTTGCTTCTTTCCCAGCTGAATAACTCTATTATGTGCGTAAGCTGCCAACCATTCATGTATAAATCTACTGGGAAGAAACTGAAAAATGTTCTCATATAATGAATCATATAAATTATCTTCCACCCATTTACATGTATTAAAACCTTGTCTAGTGTTGTATCTCTAGTAAAATCATCTTGGTTCCTATCATCCACCCAACGCTCAATATTCTCCAAAGATAACTCAGAAATCCCATGCACATGCCACATCTTGTAGAGGTAAGAATGAAAAGAGGTCCCAAAAACAGAACCAAAATGTTGGAGTCTAGTTTCCAACACCTTACTAAGTTGGCACACTGGCACTTCACTTAGACAAATGTCTAAGCTCTCACCTGAAGCGTACGCAACCTATCAAGTTCCTCTTTATCTCACTTGTCAAGATGTGGGTTATGTACTTAACCATTATCATAGATGAAAGATAACAACACAATATAAACATCAACAATAACAACAAATATGATCATTCATTAAGATAAACAATTAATAATAAAATCTGTATTTCCCATTACACCATGCACATATCTACTAACCTTGATAATCCATACACAATTGTCCATTATAAACACATAATCAATTCTATTATAGACTTCAAGACATACTTACAACTGAATACAACCATGCACGCATGATAAACTACACATGACTCATACACTACTTGGATCATAACTCTATCAAGACTCTCCATCTATCACTCTTGTGTCTTTGTATATCTACATTGTCTATATACTTACAAAGGAACAAAACACCTATTTATACATAGATGGGAACTTTCCTTCACCACTTACATGTTTTAATTCTAATAATAGACATCCTAACTGGCTAAGTCTTGTAGTTTATCTTTACATTGTGTAGACCTTTGCGCATTGTTGTCTCTTTATCTTACACATGCATCTTTTTGCATCGACTATAGCATGTCCTCTCACGTCCTCCCACATGTTCCTTGTCTTTGGGTACATTTTCCTGGTCCGTGCACACCCTCCTTCACATGATCTATAACCTTCGCGGGTGGCTTGTACTTAGCCACTTTCTCTTCTCAATAATTCATACATAGGAAGATACAATAGATCGCACACAAATGCTCAACACAACAACAAATAGAATTTTGAACTAGGTCTACACATTTTCACGTATAACATAACACGAAGATAACTAAAATGAACACATATATAGATGTCCCTACTCTAACTCTTGTTTATTTATATTTATCACAAATAAATATTACAATTTTCATGTTACATACGCCCATACATAAACACTATCTACCTCGCTACGTTTTTCTATCCCCCCTTATCTTCTCACATAAATACCTATCTTCCACTCTACACACTTACATTTACTCTCTATGCCATCGCACACTCTCACACTTACTCATACCTATACCAACTTTATCCTCTTTATATTTATACATATTTATCCAAAACAAATAGTTTTGTCTATTATACATGTCTATTGTAGAAGTAAAGTCTTAAATCTGACCTGCGAAGCATGCTTCCTTTGATGCATGGTTTATTCCAACCCACGGTATACTATTTCTTTTATATGCAACCCACGGTCAACATATTTTGATCAACTTGATGAATTATAATTCTACCAACACCATCCCCAAACTTAACCAATTTACTCATCCTTGAGACAACCAAGCGATGAAGAACCCTACCAACATGGTGGGTTCTAATTTTCCACATTGTGTGCTTACAATAATTTTTTTTTTCATCATGTCATAAGATCATTTATTTATAATTAATATATCCATCCTATCAAATCTAATAGTTTGTGTTGGTGGTGATTGTGATTCGACAAGTTTGTACTTGTTTTCATTTGTATTAAAAACCATGAATAATTCTTAAATATTGAAAGAGATTGTTCCTGATTGTTTCAGCCATAATACTCCCAAAATTATATTTTCTAAATTCTCAAATAAATATGGTGCAAATGGGGGGAAAAATCATCCTTGATAAAAATCACCACAATTTCACATCCTGCAAGAATGTTTCCATCAACTTTAGGTGATTGACAATACAAGGAGTTAGCAGGATTAGTGGTTTGGGAAAAGGCATGGCTATTAATTTCATTGTATTTCTATCTCTAGATTTGGGAGGAAATTACCTAATGCAAGTAATAACCATAAAAATTTAAAACAAAAGGTATGTCGAAATATAATGTTTTGTAGTTGACCAACTTTGACCAACAAATTAGAGAATTTATTTGACCTTAAATATGAAACTATAAAGAATAGACCCTACCTATTTTTCATGAGTTTTTTGAAAATGTAAATGAATACAAAAATCCTAAAATTTCATCTTAGGAGTAATTTTATGAAAATCACTAAAATTACAATAACTCCGCAAACACATATTATAGAAAACTAATATTGAAAGTAAAAATTACTTGCCACAATCCCTGACTTTTTTCAAAAAATCATTGCAAATTTTGTAATGGCTTGTGAGATATAACAAATCTTTGTTTTCATAAAATTGATGCTATAAAATTACTTGTTAAAAATAGCTTTAATATAAATGCAAAAACACTCAAATACTATACCATTTTATGAGGCAACATCCATAAATTAGATTAATAATGAAATAAAGCTCCTATATATGATTTATGGTGATTTGGGAGATCCTTCCTATCCTTATTTATATGAATAATTAGGTAGGGTGACACCCATTCATTTCAATCAGGTCATCCTAAAGAAACATTTAGAACTAATAAATTAAAGATTAAGGTTAAGTGCTCTAATCCATACCCTTAGTAAGCATTGCTAATATGTTCAAGGAGTGGAAACCACACAAGAAACATAATGTTATAAAACACTATCCTAATTCATCCAAGGTTAAGTGATAGAAAGCTAGAACAAAGTTCGTTCAAAGTGCAAATACTAGATTCTAATTATAATATTTGAGTTGCACTAATTTGTGGGATTCGTGCCCTCTTCCAAAACATTGAGACATATTAGTTTCTCATTTTTTTTTATTTTTTTTTCAAACTTAAAATACATGTGGGGTCATGTTCAACAATATTTTAGAGTTGAAGGGAAATAACCATGGTTTAAGGATTGTCGCTTATTTGAATTAATGTTGGGTTTTCTATAAATCACAGCAGGAGATCCTACTATCTAGAATACAGTCATGAAGAACATATTTTTTTTCAATTTTAGAAGTAACCCATTTGAGCTATAATAGAATCATTCTTATACTCTTTAACCCAATTATGTATTATGCTTGTTGAATGCTTTACATTTCTCAATTTTCTATGGGCTAACATTATTTTATTTTTGCGAGCACTCTTACAAGGGATTGGATGGATGAATGAATGAATGTTTTTGATACCACACATGAGACCAAAGGGTCCATGGGGTCACCAAGTAACATCTGAAAATAAGTGGACCCAATATATTCCATGCCACCTATGTTAAGTGAGCAATATCTACTTGAAACAAAGTCAATTATTTCTTTTACTTTGAACGTCCTAGAAATTTTGACAAGTAATTCCATTGATTTCCTTATCTTTACCTATTTGAAGAGGGTAGTCAATGACTCAACTTCTAGGTTGTCAGTATAGTTAACACCAAGTTCATTGCAGGATAAGAATTCCATAATGTGGTGTCACTTTTTCACTACTACGCTTGAGCTATATAATATGCATTTTATCTCTTCCCATTATTCCTTGGGTGTTGTCCACTTACTTATCTTGCCCTTGAGTTGATGTTAGTTCTTAATTGAGCTATCAACAATTTAGTCTTCCACTTGATTTCTACTGTTATATAGGTATTTTAATCGAGGTCCTAATGGGATTGAATCGCTTGATGTAGTATTCTCTCTTCTGGCTTGGTTTCTTTGCCCATAAGTTTAGCCTTATTTTTTTCACATATCTTTCAAGTTCTTGATTGGCACTAGGGAATTTGTTTAGTAATGTCCCATTTGATCATCCCAAGTGCTCTTCCTCCTATCTATCTCTTCTCCCATCTCGTTCTTCATCTATCTATTGATATCCACATATGTTTTGTGTAGATATTTTAGTAGTTAAATCATGGTCATTCCCTCCAAAGGGGAGGTTCCCATCTCCACTTAAAAGTATCTAATTTGGCATGAGGCTTTGACTTTAAAACTACTTGTGATTAAGTGCTTCTGAATTCTCTTCATATGTCTCCATTTTAAGATCAGTGTATTGATGCCCCAAATCTAACCCCTATAAAGAACCACTTGCGAGACAAGTGACCCAAACATTGTCCTTGTAGTTTTCCAATCCCATAACTCTGCATTTGCGCACTTGTTTGTGGTGTGGAAATAGTTTTCACCCTCCTTGAATTATTTTTGAAACTACATTCTTCCCAACCAAGTTTGTAGTGGAAATCAAGGCCAAGAAACTTGTATTATGTCACAATCTCTCATTGATTCCCTAGAGAAGGAAGCTTTTGTCTTCTTTCTTTCTTCATGAAGAGAAAATTGGGAGTTTGGTATTGATAAATTTTCCCTACATCCCTACTTTACAAAATAGTTATGAAGATTTCATGATTTCTCTTAAGCTATGGAAATTTTCTATTATGATGAGACCATCCATGTAAGGAAGTATCCCCACCACAAGGCTAGTTAGTTGCACACCACCATTCTCAATCTTACTTATCCACTCTTCTACCTTATTGATGTACACTTTGAACAATGTGGGGGATAAAGGGTAGCCTTTTTTGAAAACAAAGTTTCTTTCAAATCCATCTAAGAAATATTGTAAATGTTCTGATTTTGGTTCATACTTTTTCATATAGATTGTGGACCGCATCCCTATACTCATCTAGGATGCCAAGTTACTTTATCCTAATCTAGAGTTTGATTTTGGGCACTCTCTTAAAGGATTACTTGAAGTCCACAAAGTAGAAAAGAAAAATTCCCCTTGTTTATCCCACACCTTTTTAATCGTCTAAAAGTGATGTAATGATCGATTGTATAATGTTTAGATATAAAACTTGATTTTCATTTTTTCAGTTTCTCTTGATTTTTAGCCCAACTAATTCTACGCTCTATCATGCTCCAAGCTAATTTTTGAAGGGTAGGATTTGTTGTAATAATACAATAGTTTTACAAATTATTTACATCTCCACTTTTTTAAAAGAGGGCTTTTTCAATACTAGTCGTACAATATCCCTTGAAGCCATTTCACGTAAAACCATGTTTAAAATGCTACTAATTTGTGGGATCATGTCCTCAAGTGATCTGGATGATTTTACACACTTCGGATGTTTTTGAAATCTTCCTGTACCTATTACTTACAGAAGAGCTCAAAGTCATCTTTCTACAAAATTTTGAACAGACCAAAACGAACATCGTATGTATAAGACATTTCCCGCCAAGAAAAGGAGTTAACAAGTGAAATGAAGGCACGTGTGACACAACGCCAAAGCACACTCCGGAATAACAAGTGGGTCGACGTGGAGTCGCCAAGTGGCATTCAGCAAAGCAAAAAAAGGTGTCTTCACCTATGATCTCGACGGTCGAAAAAGGGGGTTTTCAACTGTGGGGTCCACTTTTGTTTCAGAAGGGAATTGGCCGCCGGAGTTATATTAACAACTCATTTTCTCAATCAGTTCTATGAGTTGAGGAACGAGCTAGGTAAGAGTCACAGATCGAGTCATAGAACGAGTTGGGGTCAATTTGATGACTTAGTTGAGGGCGAGCTCCAGATTGAGCTACAGACCAAGCTACTTGGCCAAGTCACCAAGCTCAGCACAGAGTTAACATCCCAACCAATTCCGAGTTGGCCGACTGATACACGCCCATGTCGGGCCCAAGCAAAACAAAGCACACGTGGCTAAGCAACAATACCCTCAACGCTCACTGGCTATATTAAGCCCTTCACAAACTAATTTGTGTCGAATGTGGGATTATCCTTACTAATATGTCGACATGGCATGGAGGCAGTTACAACGGAGTGGCTGAGTCAAATGGCGACAACACAGTCAATTCAAGCACCAACAACGACGTGGAAAAAGGAGAAGCGGGTTGAGTTAGCAGACAACTCACTCGTGGTGACAACAGCCTGACAAAGTCAAAGGCGGTAGGGGGTTTGACCCCCGAACTTGTCGTGCTCAAAGTTGGGCTTATAACCAACTCACCCCACCAAGTTAGCTAGTATAAGACAAGCGGATATATCCTATATCTACTAGTTTTGAACCCCAAAAATATATATAAAGGGGGTCGAGGGGCATATCAAATCAACTTTAGTCAATTTTGAAGCTTGGAATTTTGAGAAAGTTTATAAGCCTTATTCTAAGGCATTATTGGAGTTTATTTTAAACCCCTCCCTATCATTTTATTGCTTTAAAAGGCTTAGTAAGCCAAATTTTGGTGTTATTACCCAGAACTCGGGTTTGGAGCAGAGGGGTTTTTGCAAGCACTGAGGAAGCATTATACGGGACAGCTGGAGCTCTGATTCTCTATCGTTCGCTGGGAATTTTAAAAGCTGATTATTGTAACAATAGTTTTATTGAAGGAGTTAACACTACTTGGAGGTTGTGGAGGAGGATTATTTTATGGAGCCAACGACTTACACTGATTCTGACTTAGCTCTATATAGAGGATTTTGGAGGTCGTGAAACAAAGGAGAAGTCAACAGGAAGGTGTGTCGTTTTGAAGAGGCATATTCCGACTTAGCTCTGTATAAAGGCTATTGAAGGTCGTGCAACAAAGGAAAAGTAAATAGGAAGGTGTGTCATTTTTTAAGGCATTGATTTTGACTTAGCTCTATGTATAAGCTATTGGAGGTCCTGCAGCAGAGGAGAAGTCAATAGGAAGGAGTGTCATTTTTGAAGACGCCTATTCTGACTTAGATATGTGTAGAGGCTTTTGGAGAAAGTGCAACAGAGGAGATGTCAACATGAAGGTGTAATCGAGGAAGTCGTGTTAGAACATTGTGTAAGCTTTCCAAAACTAGTCTAGGTCTCTATAGGACTGATTGACACATGAGTTTGTGATAAATTCATTATAGTTTTGTAATTGTTTGAAGTATGTACTTGCAAACACATTTTAAGAATGACTCGGTTCATCGTTTAACGAACCCAAAGATGTAGGCATCTGTTGAACTCCATTATCAGCTTGTGTGTAGTGTTCATTCTTACTTGCATTGCATTTATTTTCAATGGATTTCATTTTGGGAGTTAAAAAGTCAGCATTTAAAATAATCTTCCTATAAAAGAACCAATGAGTTAAAAATTACAAAGTAGAAATCTACCTGTTAACGGATCATCAAGTAACCAAGTCAAGATTATTCTTCCCATAACCCATCCATACCCAAGCTTTCCCTCATGTTTGCCTTTTGATACCTTCCTTATGTCCCGTATTGAGAAGAGTAATGTTGTTGTATCGATTATGTCGGGAGCATTTAATTTTCTCGCAATCAAATATTTGTTTTGTGTATTCCAACCATTATGTCTGAATGCTATTGGTATTTGTGTGTATTTTGATTTGTTGAAATTCCCTCCAAAATCGCTCAAGATTGTGTTTCCCATGAAATATTTCCTCTCCACCTTCTCATATATTTTTTTGTCTTTACAAATCTGTAGTACTTCTTCTTGATTGTTTTTTTCGTACTTTTGAGGTTCTCTTTACTACCTTGCACTCATCAACATACCCATGATTCACTAGAAAGTTTTTGTTTTCCACCCTAGGTCTAGCCCTCTTCCAAGTACTCGATGCTTGATGAATTATGGATACAAGTCTACTACCATCCATAGGATCATATTAAGCATACTCGGCGAGTACTCGTCGATTTGGCAAGTACTTGCCAAAATTTCACCACAACAAATACTCGCTATGAAAACTCGTCGAGTATATTCACGAAATATTGGAAAATATTCTCCGAATGTACTCGGTGAATGTTCGCCAATATTCAGCTAGTCCATGTCAAAAACTCGCCAAACACAAGATACAAGTTGAACACGCCAAAAACACGAAAAATATGTTGAAAATACAATTTGATTTCTCTTTCTAAGGGAACACACCACTTCATTTGTAATCGCACAGCCATTGAGCATGTATTGCATGAGTTGAAGGGATTTTATAGTGAATTCAAAGAGCAAATTTGAAGAATTTCATTTGGAGGTAAGTTTTTTTTTGGCAAATTTGTTCTATTGTATTACTATTTATAAATTCATATTACATCCAAATATGATCTGCAATGTAAAATGCATTTAAATTTCAGCCATTGAGCATCATTTGCATGAGTAAAGGCATTTTATAGCGAATTTGAATAATTGCATTTACAGGTAAGTTTTTTTTAAATTGTTTTCGCAAATGCATTCTTTATTATTTAAATTTTATATACTCATATTGACTCAAAATATGAATTGACATTTGTAATTTTAGATGTATTCAATTTAATTGTGAATGATTTTGAATTTTTAAATTTCAATAGTTATTTAGTAATTTATTTGTGTTTGTTATCGTTATTAATTAATGAAATTGTTGGAATGTATTGTTGTAATTTTATAAATGTTATTTGAATTTCTTTTTTAGAATGTATTCTTATTCGTAGGATTTACATTTTTAAATTTGAAATTACGATTAAATAGGATTATAAAGACACTTTTTTAATTTTAAACTTTTAAATTAAATTTACTTTTTTTAATTTTTTAAATGTTCATTTTGTTGTAGATTAGAACTTACAAATGGCATCATGTTTGACATCTAAGTCAACATCACTAGTAGAAATCATTCCCACTAACACTTTTACCATTGCTTGAAAGTATGGTGTACGTGGAGCAGTTCAGGGAACCATGGCTTGTAATTTCTATGGAAAAACATTTTTTGAAGGCATTAATCATCTTAAGTATCATCATGCATATATTTTTTGTAACGACGTTGTGGTATGTCTCAATGTTATAGAAGAGGGAAAACAAGAGATGAAGGCAAAGTTGACTAAGCTAGAGGAGAATAAACTAAAGAGGGAAAGGATGTATGTAGCCATACCATAAGTCATTAGACCTGGAATGGAAGATGATTCAGATAACGATGTGGCAACAATTGTGGGCTCTACTCGTGGTCCACGAATATGAAACGGAAGAGGAACATCTTCTTCCGAGTTCGAGCAAAGAGATATAGTTTTTTTGTACCAAGGAATATACCTGGGGCACAACCTTCCCTGGAAGGTACAGGGTAAAACAAGGATGTGCACGAGGAAGTGGTTAAAGCATGTGCGAATTTGTGGTACAATAATTTTCCCTTCAATGTGTAGAAGAGCCCGTAGTAGGAGTACTTAGTGACAACATTAATAGTTGAAGGGAAAGGGTACAAGGCACCCTCTCCAAAAGGCTTGCATGGAAAATTGCTCAAGGGTGAACTTACAAATGCAACAAAAATCCTAGAAGATCAAAAGAAACAATGACAAAAATACAAATGTACCATTCTTTCAAATGGGTGGACAAATGGAAGGAACTGCACCCTCATCAATTTTTTAGCGGCTTCAAATGGTGAGATGATGTTTTTGAAGTCAATTAATGTCTTTAACATAGTTAAAAATGCAAAAAAAATTGAGTTTTATGTTGGAGAAGGTTGTATTAGATGCGGGTATCCAGGTTGTTGTGCAAGTTGTCACAGACAATACAACATCATATGTGGCATCTATGAGACTACTACAGAAGAGACATTCATCACTTTTTTGGACTCTTTGTGTGGCTCATTTCCTTGACCTTCTTTTGGAGGACATAGGCAAAATTGATTGGGTGAAGTGGATTGTAGAAGATACACGAAATATAACCAAGTACATATATAATCGTGATTAGGTTCTCAACTTGATGAGAGAACACACAAAGGGGAAAAGAGTTTGTACGAGCCAGTGTCACAATGTTTACAACTAACTTCTTGATGTTGCAAAGCATTTCTAGTTTGTTGTCATCATTGAAACAAATGTTTGTGAGTCAAGCATGGCTAAACTCACAATATTCAAAGAAAGTTGATAGAGAGAGGACTGCAAATATAGTTTTTGATGATGCCTTTCCAAATAGAGCTATATAAATCATCAAGGTAATTTCAAACTTTAATTTATATTTCAAGTCGCTTCCTTTATTTTAATTTGTTAAAATATAAATATATTTTTATTTACTTACTTTATTTGCAAATTTGTAACCTTAAACTTTATTTTGTGTGTAGGTGTCAAAGTCATTGGTAAGGGTTTTGTGCTTGGTTAATGAAGAGAACAACCCTACGGGGTACATTTATGAGGTTGTGGATAGGGCCAAAGAGGCTACCCAAACTATTATAGGGGGATATCACTATATTCAATCCCTTTTGAGAGATAATTGATCGGAGGTGGAACAATCAACTCCAACATATTCATGCAACGAGGTACTACCTCAACCCCAAGTTTTTCTTCCCTAATGGTTTCACATATGTGAATAGGGAGGTTATGGAGGGCCTTTCAACATGCATTGAGAGGATGAAACCAAAGGTTGAGACAAGAGACCTCATTATTTATGAGTTGCAAAATTACAATCATGTTTCGGGGAGGCTCTTTTCTTCGGCGTTAACTACTCGATGGAGAACCACGCAATCCCCAGATAATAAAAATTAGAATATTTATTAAGTTACTTATATGTTACAGGTTACATATTTAATTTTATTAATTACTTAAACTTTTGATTATCTTGTTTGTAGGTTCTCGGTGGGAGGATTGGGGAGGAAATACCCCGCATCTTCAAAAGCTAGTCCTTAGAATTTTATCTCAAACTTAAAGCGTTTCTGGATGTGAACGCAATTGAAGTTTGTTTGAGGTCATTCACACAAAAAAGCGCAACAAGTTGACTCGAAAATGCCTCAACGACTTGGTTTTTGTGTAATACAATCTCCGACTTCGCACAAGAAAAGTGGAGGCCACATCGCAAAAGCTTATTGATTTAAATGAGATATATCCATACAATGAGTGGATTGTGCAAGAAGAAAAAATCCATGTGTTCACAGAAGATGAAATTGCTTCTTTCAAGAGGGAAGCTATTAAGGGAGAAGCATTAGCATGATTGGATGACATCTTTGAAGGTGATGTCGAACATGCAACAAAGGAGCCACCGCCATCTGCTACCAAGTTGGATCCGAAGTCACAACCTTTTGGGAGGAGTGAGGAGACACATCCGAAGTCACAACCTTTTGGGAGGAGTGAGGAGACACAACTGAGTGTGGTGACTAGTAGAGGCAAAAGACCCTCTCCCCAATATTTCTCAAGAACAAGGAAGAGGAAAATGTAAATTATTGAATATTGTAACTTGCATCAATATGAAATTTATGATGATAATTTTCAATGACAATCGTCATAAATTCATAGCACTTATCAGCTAACTGTTGTATTTACATGATGATACAATGTTGTATTGTATTTGTATTCAAATCTAATAGAAAGCACTTCTCCAACATTTTATAGACTCGTTTAATGCATTTTTAAGCTATATTTTGCAAAAAAAATATGATTTTTAAAGAAATTTGCATATTTTTGAGTTGTCGAATATTCCCAAATCTTCACAGAGTCTTGACGAGTTTTTGCTGAGTCAATTTTTTTTGGGTTTGGCGAATACGAGTATGCAAACTATGCAGAGGACAATTCGGATTGTTATATATACTTGTCCTTGCCTCTTGAAAGGGGTTTTCTAGGGAAACATTACAAATTTCTTGATTTTCATGAGTCGCGAGGATTTTGTTGTGTGGTTGACTTCTTTTCGTTTTATTGAACCTTTCTTTTTTGTTGTTGCAAATTGCCTGGCATGCCAACCTTCATGTGTAAGGGGCTATAATTGGATCTAATATCTAGGTGGGAACGTCCATCCTCCATCTCCATTATTCTTGGTATTAATTTCTTCGAGCAAATGACATAGTTGTCCATATGCCCATATTTATGTCTTTTACATATAAAATCTCTCGACTCTTTCCATCTGCTCATACCATTGCAGACGAACAGCTTGTAAAAGTTGAACATCCCTGCCAACTCTTCCCATGGTGTGTTTTCTCATCCGACGAAACCCTTTGCCAACTGCTGGACTTCCTCTTCTGCAAGCCACAAATGGTCTTTTCCTATATTGTGTCTACTTCCGAGAGACAATGGCTTGTCTATTGTTGTCCTTGAATTAAAGTTGTCTATCCACACTCTCCACAAATTGACAATAAGCTCGAAAAAGTGCACGAATGGGGGGAAGTGCAGGTTTATCAAAGCCATGATAAAGAATTTGTAAGACAAAAACATATTCTAAGAAATAGAGGATTATTGAAAGCGGCACTTTTATGTAGATGAGGACCTAAAACTGATACAACAAGAGGAAAAATAAACAAAATATAATTGAGCCGAGATCAGGACTAGGCACTTAGATCAGAGGCCTGAACGGGGTGGCTTCTTCCTATATCTATATAGAGTAGAGACTCGGCACTCCCCCACTTAACCCCTAACTCCCGCGCCCCACCACCACCACCACCATCCTCCCTCCACTTCGATATAGATCTTATCTCAGCTAGTGACTGGTATCACGATTGGGATTGGTATATAATGCATCAATGCCTCCCAAGAGCTCTTATCGACGGAGTCGTTTGGCACCTCGATGTCGACTCATCACATCCCAGGGTTGAAGAAGGTCTCAAGGGTTCCTTGGTTCCTTGGTTGTTCTTGGCATGAAACACCCACCATCAAAGAAAAGGGTATCATGACAGTTTGCTACTAAATCAATTGAACGGAATAAATCATAAATGGCAATCTAAGAATGCCAGCGCACACATGCAAGCCAATAAATGGATATATCTTGTAACAGGAAAATGTACAGGCAGTTGACTATTGCAAAGAAGAGTCGTTTGAAATATCTCCCCAGCTCTCCCCCCTCCCTCTAAAAATAACAACTGGGCTTCAGCATGTGTTCAACAAGCATGGCACCTAGTTATGTGGGCAGTGGCATGAAACCTTTGTTCCTTTTGGACAGCTAACAACTATCATAAACAAAAAAGCAGACTGAATAGTCAGATCTATGAAGACACTAATCTCAAATTTTGACAATAATAGACCATATTCATTTAAATGTCTACAAAAAAAAAAATTGTTATTGCTTGAAGAAATTGCAAAAGTTGTTAATCCTCCACACAAACTTCATGCATTGTTTTCCACTAACTTCCTGTGTCGTAATGACACAAATCAATGCCTGGAATCTTCACTTTCGAAACAAATAATTCTTTGGACAATCTTTCATAGCTAAAAAGTACAGGTAAAAATGCCAATACATTAACTATCCTAGCTTTTCTTCCAAATATATTCTTGACTGATTTAGATATATATCACTCCTCTTCCTCTTCACTCACTCGAGCTGCACTGTTAGCCTTCCCAAACTGTACATCGAGGATACCAATTCCCCTTCTAGTCTTTCTTGCAATATTAAAACCTCTTGAATTTAAACCTCCTCAACCAAATGGGACATGACATTGAATAATCTGGTGACATCATCAACACACAAAAGATTCTGCTGCGGTGTGGTTTAAAATTTGTTTTAAAAATTACCACAGAGCTTTATTGATAAAACTCTGTAAACTTCCAATACAGTAATTATTTAACTTCCATAAATTACAATATATTGGATATGCACTCCCATGAAATACAATTATTACTTGAATCCCTACTTTGATTAGATACAATATACACAAGAAAATGACATCCAAATCAGTGTTCAAATCCAAAATATTCCATACAGTAATTGCTTTGTAAAACTACTTAATTGTGGTGGACAACTCTTATCTTGATTTGTAAAATAATTAATAAAGATAGAAGACACAAATATCTTGTTCAAAGATTAAGCATCTAATAGTTGCTTCCTATAGCATTAGAAAAGGGCAAAATTTGTAATATATTAAAGGGCAGTTGGAAGCCAAACTGCATCCTACTATGCCCACCAATTTTTGAAAGCAATTAATCACATTAATTATCATAAATTTTGAATGAAATTGTCAAACTGTAAAGTGTATATATAAAGTACTTTGCACATCGTGAACCAAACAGCTATATGGTGCAAACAATTTAAATAGTTAGTAAATGTATGACATGAACAAAAGAATTGCAGGCTTGCAGCAAAGGGAATTGATTTTAGAGTCATAGAAGCAATTCCAACTTATGAGACATATCCGGCTTGGAATAGTAAGGCAGGTTTTTTTGGGAGATTATGAAGCCACGGAGTAGGAGAAGAGAATGCGGAGCAAGCAAACATACTCATTCGGCAACTACTCAACCATTATGTTAACAATGTCCTCTTCCATTGTAGCACTAACGCCATTGGCATAAGCATCATGGTATATTGGAATTTATTTTCCCGCAAACCAAACCTGCCAACCAATGTGGGAGTAATTGTTTGAATGAATGAGGATTTTAGATTCATAGAGGCAATTCCCAGATACACTTAAGAGGCATATCCAATTTGGGGTAGTACGACATTTATTAGAGGCATTTGTCCAAGATTATTTTGGGAAAATGAAGCCACAAAGTGGGAGGGGAAAGCAATACAATCTAGTTAGGAAACGCATTACACCAACACTCTGCATGCTTGGAGCAAGGCTTAAAGTCAAAGCAGTGCACTGATTGCAGTAAACGCTATCTAAGGGAAAAGAAAATTGCACGTATCATTGGTGTGAATTTACTCTAGCATGTGGATATTAGCAGGTATCATTGATGTTGGGCCATGTTCCCCGAGAAAATATTTGTAAATATCAACTAGCACCATTGATTTGGTGCAATGTTCTCTGTGAAAACCTCTAGTTATTGATTGCATCCTATATGGTACAATTCAAGAATACATGCTGACTTCAAAAGAAGATGCACTTCTTGTCACTCTATTTGTACATAGGAATCTCTAACTGTACAAGAAACAATAGGTTTTGTACATATGAAGTTCCAACTGTACAAAAAACAATAGGTTTTTTGTGATAACTCCCAGATTGCAATACTTTTATTCTTTTCAAGACATGTAACAAACCAAATACTTAGCTCCCCGCCTTTTGTAGCTGAAGTTAAAAATACAACTCAAACAAGCAAAATCCATTACAATGACACAAGGTGCTGAACACGTCTTAAAAGTATAAACCAGAAAATTGGTATAGGAGAATAAAAGCAATGATACTTTGCATACTCCTTGATCGCACATTAAAATTAAATAAAGATAGAATAAGGAATATATTAGTTTTAAAAAAAATTGTGAATGGTAAGAAAATGAACTCCACACACTGTACATATAGCCGAACAAGATGTGAGTTAGTGTACTCATTTCTAGCCTTGAAAATAAAATTACCACCAACACTCAAATAAGATTTTGCACTTTGTTTGGCAATAACTCTAAAAAGCCGAATCAGGACAAGAAAATGGTAATCCTCAAACTTGTGAAAGTAGTCAATTCAAACTATAAATCCAAAACATATTCTCTACATAACAACAATACCTTCCTTACACAATAAACACTCTCGCTCTTGGAGAAGAATTTTTTAAACCAAGCAATTTACTTACAAACTTGAGATCAAAACTGATAGTGTTCTTCAAGCTGGATGGTAGAGAAACTGCCATTGTTTCCAAGATGGGAGTACTCGTCAAAAAGTAGCTGAGAAAATCCAATTCCTTTTCACCAAAATCTGGCATTTGCACTTGTACTTTCTTCAGTTTATGAAAGATAAGGCTTAGACCTGATCCCATCTCGGAGTTTCCAGTAATCTGCCAGGCAAAATAGGCCACATCAACCTCCATACATATATAGTTAAGATGTGGATCTTTAGTTGAAGTGGAGAAAAACGTTCAAATTTCAAGATACATCGGGAAAAATAATTTCGTACCTGAGAACAGTAGGCATTCATGGAGAGTTCCTCTATGTGGGGAAAGTTGTTAAGAATGCTGATAGACGGTATATCTATAGACAAGTTTTGACAAATGGGCATGTATATCTCCATTTGCACCTTGTCCAGCAAATCCCTGCGCTTCGACAATGGATTCGACAACAATGGATTTATTTTCAGTTTAAAATTTATCAATTGTGGACAATTCAATGTCATCGAATTAGGTATAGATGAAGACCCTTCCAACTCCCACGCAATATCATGATGTATTACGGAAGCATTCAGCCCATCGCCTATTCCAATGTTGAGATCTCTCAGAATTGGAGAGCAGATTTTTAAATCAACTATCCCTTTACAAGCTGAAATTGTTAAATTCTCGAGATGTGGACTTACTGCTAATAACTTCTCAAGGATGTCATCGTTCAGCCCAACAAATTTGAGAGCACAAGTCCTAAGATATGGAAAGTTACCAATATGGTTGGGTATGCTTTCAAATATAAAATTCTCTAGATGTAAAAATGTGAGGCAGTCGCAGGAAAAAAGAGATGTTGGCGCCAACCATCCATATCTGTATGGCCCTACAAGAATGATTTTCTTGACTTTAGAAAGCGCTGCACAGCTAGTCCATACTGAAATTTTGTTCGGAAATTCAAATCGAAGATCATGATCAAGGGCATTAAGCTCAATCTCAAGGCTATCAAGTTCACCACGATGCAAGAGGAGGACCTTGTCGATTATGAACTCTAGCTCTTTTCCGGCATCACCGTCCATAGTATTATTTTCCCAATCTAAGAAGCTCCCGAAATAAAACCAATCAAATGGGCTATTCCTATATTTCTTCTTATCAATAATATTTCGAGAGAAGTGAAGTTGGGGTAAATGGATCCATACCAATTTCCATCTTTTGGATAAAAGAGATGTAGCTACAGCTTCCTTCAAAGGAATCTTACAAAGTATGGAACAGAGGATGTCATCTGACAAATCACTCAATCTATCCTTAACTTTTTCCATTATATTCAAAGCACTAGATTGATATACGGTCAAAAACACAGTTTTTTTCAGTGGCTTAGAATGTTATTCAGCTCTTCTCCTAACCAAATTCCCCCCCAGCAAAAATGCTCCGCAAGATTAGTAATCAACGTTTGAATTCTTAATTTTTATGACAAACTTCCATATATGGGTGCTTCTCCTCAGACCCTTTTGAGTAACACTTTTTTCCTCTTCCATTGCTATGCATATCAATAAACTGTATATATCTGCATCCGAATAATTATTGAACATAAAAACCCAATTTATCTATGGGTTTGTAGCGCTCTAAAAATATAATCAAAAAATCAAGAGAAAAAACACCTACCTGAGGATGATACTACATTCTTTCAGTTAGAAGAGCCTGTAAACCAGAGAAATTGTTGTGGGAAACATTCGACCAAACCCCAATACTTCCTATCGTTATCTGCATCAAGCTCTGCATAAACCCTAATGATCTTGACACGGTTTAAATTCCAAACGAGGTTTTGGTGATGAAATATGACTTGAAACTTGGCTTCTATGGTGTTTATAATGCATTTCCCTTGGAATACGGAATTTTGCCAAATTAAAATTTTATTAGATAATTGATTTTTGTCGGATTTTTACTCGAGTTTCCAAGATATGATGAACCGACGGAGCTTGATCTGAAAAATTCTGCCACATCCATATAAACCACCAGCATCATGCATGTGACATGTGACGGTTGTGGCGCTGGTTTATAAAAACATATGGATGCATTTTATTCTTCATGAATTCCGTGGCTAAAATTGGCAAGAAATCAATTGTTTCAATTTAGAGTAAGTACATTAAGAAAATTAATTTTATTAGATAAATTATTTTTATGAGATTTTTTATTCAAGATTTTTTGATTACTTTCCAAGTTATAATGGAGCGAAGGAGCTTGATCTAACAAATTCAATCACGACCTGATTTAACAAAATATTAAAATTGTAAAACGTAGATTGCAGAATCACATGTGATAAATAAGTAATAAAGTACATATCTAACACAAGCAATAAGCTAGATAAAAATGAAATCCTAGGTGCAAGAGAGAGGATAAAAGACTTCGATGATTTCGCAATTGATCTCGAAGTATGTTGGACTGGAAAGCCGGTAAACAGGAGGTGCAGATAGTCGCAACCGCACCTAGCAAATTTTGTAACTGCCAGAATAAGATGGACTAGGGCGCCTGGCTGTTGGAAACCCTTGTTGGGCGCTTGTGACTGAGAAAATGGTCAAAAATTGATTCTACGTGTGTCGCAAGATGGTTGCTCACCTTCGTTGGTGATCGCCCATAAGTCATTGGTTGATCGTTGTATTCGCATATAACCTGCAAAACAAATGATATCCTGCAAAACCCCAAAACACATCAAATCCTAAAAAGAAAAAGATGCAAATGGGGAGTTGCACTGACCTCAGTGGTCACCCGACAGAGTGAACTTACGACTGAGTGTTGCACTACATTTCAAACTCCATGTAGTTCTTGTGAAGTGTGTGTGAAATCGTGCCCTAGGAAGCTCTTGTGCAAGATGCACTTGATAGCGAGCAATAGCTAGATGTAGCAATGTAGATAGATGTGTAGATGTCAAAATGAACTTCCCCTCCTATGTTGTATGCAGAGAATACAGTTCCTTGAGTGAGTGTTAGATGGATGTTTTGATGCTCTTAGAATGCCTTTGGATGCAACCTTAGGTGGTGATAGTAGATGCTTAGAGCTTGGTCCTTTATTATGGTCACATAGCTTTGTATTTATATGATTCCCTTGTTTGAATTTCGTAATTGACAACTAAAAGGCTGACCCATAAGAAAACAAGATGCCCAAAAGATAAAAGAGGCCCAAAAGAGGCAAGTAAGATACAAAGAGGTTGGGGGCGCTCAGAGGGGGCGAGGGGGCATGGGTGTTGGCGTCTTGGTTGGGTGTTGGTGTCCAAAGTCAATAAAGATAAAACAATTAATATCAAATAGGGTTGTAAGGTGTAAAAGACCAAAGAGGAAACTAGAAAGACATAAAAGAGGCCAAAGATAGATGTCAATTACTAGTTTTCTCGCTTATGAATCATATGAATAGTGGTATGTGATTAGTACCTAGGAATGTACCTAAGTGATTGATTTAGTGTTGACACGTCCATATCAACGACTAACATCTAACGGTTGTAGCATTGGCTTACAAAAACATGTCGATGCATTCTTTTCTTCACAAATTCCATGATTAAAATTGGCAAGAAATCAGTTGCTTCAACCTAGAGTAAGTACATCAAATATTAAATTAAGAAAACAAGGAATCACTTTCAGACCTAGACATTACATGATACGTTTTGATGGTTTTATTAGTAAAAATATATCCTTGTAAATTAGAGAACAATTTGCACTCAACATAAGAAATCATATGGAGTATTAATCTAAAACTCTCAATTGACATATATAATGTACCTTTCCCTCATATGACAAACTATTGGAGGGGCACAATCATCAATAATTGTGTGTGCATCGCTTGTTTTCCTACAAATACTTGAGTGTAAAATTGAAAGGGGGGTTGTAAAGTGCTACAAGAAGCAAGTGGGTTTCAAACCTAGAACCTATTGGATTTCCCCCGTTTTTTTATTTTGACCCCTTTAAGTGCAAATTGCATTCATGTGAATAATGTGGATGAGTTTTAGATGACAATGTGGAACATAAATAGCAAATATCATTTGGGTAAGAACAATTTGAGTCTTGGAATAGGTGTGGGACATGCAGGAATTTAATTCCCACTTTTTTATTTCCAACTTTCCTTTCATGTTTTCATCTTGTCTAACAAATTAATTGTCATCCAATTGAAAACCTTGATAGTTATTATAAACGTAATTGTTTACTTCACATAAACACTCATGGGTCGCAGTTTGGTTACTACTTATAGCACCCTGGTTGACATTGATTTTTTTCCCGAATTGAACAACACAAGTGACAATATTTTTGCGCACACATTTTCCTTCATTGGTGTCGGTGTTCGTGACGAACATTTGGACAATGGGAAACATGTGTGTAAACATAGTAAATTTAAACTTCAATCTTAAGGGTGTTATTATAGTAGTCATAAAAATTTGGGGTCCAAAAATTCCAATTTATCTGCAAACATGAACTAAGAGGGAAATGTTCCCATGTTATTATAGAGATTGGTAACAGAGGCAAATTTCTTAGAGAATTCCGATATAAAAAGTAGTTTGAGGGTAAAACCAATGGGCATAGTAAGAAATCTAAAAAGAAGATCAACAAAATCCTTTCTTGCCTCGACATATATGATACATCGAATTTTGTCATTAATCAGAAAGTGTACATCCATGCCTTCCAGGATCTTTTTTATCATCCTAAAAGCACTGCGATTCTTAACTTCACTCAGATAAAAGAAGAAAAAAGGTTTGGGAAAATTTGCGTTACAACAAGGTAAATCCACATTTCAATATATTTTAAGGATTTTGTGAGGACATATGGCAATAAGATAGGAACCATGTTTCTCTTTAATCAGACACATGTCCCCATAGCTAGCAGCCTGATCATTGAGCCCCTCTCCCCCTAATTAACTGGCAACTTGACCATTTAAGTGAAATTGTTCGTTCCAAGATTTGGATCAGCAACCTAGGCTACTAGGATATAAAGTTGCGTGCCAAAAAATTGGTGGAGAAATGAAGAAGAATTTAATAATGTTCCTGTTAGAGAGCGTTAATGAGAATTATACCTACTTATGTAAAAGCCTTACATATTTTTTATGTTTCTGTCCCTAAACTTATTCTAAAATATTATTATTGAATTTCCTATATCTACTTCTAATGTTTATTTGTGATTTAATTATGTTGAAGGCTTTTTCGAAACTATAATGGACCACAAGTTACCACCTCTGTCACCACCCACCACTTATTATATCAATAACATATATTTTTATTTGGTAATTATCAGTGACTATTGCTTTGTTACTTTTGCTATGTTTTTGCTTTTTGCTTTCTAATAACATCATTGTCGTCTTTTTGAACCCAACCATCATTGTTGTCTTTTTAGTCACCATTTTTCTGTGTTAATTCTCTCTAGGGCCACATTTAGATCCGACATTCTTGTAGCTCAAAATTATTTGACTTTTATATGCCTACTACTTTTCTTCATGAATTCCACACCTAGTGTAAACAAGTGAAATTTCTCAAAAGAGAAATAAACACAAAAAAATGAATGTAAACCTTCCCAAGTAGCTCCTTTTCACCTCAAATTGGATCAGACTAAAGAGCGGGGTCAAGTGACACACTTGTTGGATCCTGGATGAAGTTGAACCTCTTGATTTTTTGCTACTCTAAATAGAAGATTCTAAGCTACAAACAATGTAAATAGAGTGACTAAATGATTAGTGATTGGATAATTGGGTGATCAAATGGACAACATAAAAGTATGTAAGACTAATTTCCAATGGAAACTTAGCATAGTAATAGTACAATTTTCTCAAGCTTCCAACGATGATCTAAGAGAAATGAAACTTCATATTTATAGATGAAGGAGAAGTCATGGATTGAGGAAGGTGGAATTGACTAAGTTGCAAGGTATTGATTTCATTTCCTTATTTAGCACATGGTTGATTTATTCTCGTGCAGTTGGCCGATTGAGAAATAAAGAGGTTTTATTTCAAATTTGTTGGCTTTGAATTATTCTAAAGTGTGTGTGTATATTCGCCTCCATGTTTTTAGGATTCTAGAGCTTGACTTGCGACACCTCAAAAAAGTGGGTGCTTGAGTGGCATTGCTTAGTCAACTCAAGTGAAATAACCAATGAAGTGGAGATGAGTGGATAATGAGGATATTTAATTTGTTTTATTTATTTAAATGGGTGTATAGTGAGTGTAATAGAAATAATTAATTAACTCTAAAAGTCAGATATGGATGAATAATGGATTTAATATTATTTTTAGACGTTGTGCAAATGGTAGAGTTGATAAAGGGGGTGATTTTAATGATCATGGACAAAAATGTTGGTTATGACGATATAGCAAAATGTTGTAGAATGTCAGTAAATAGTGGAAATAAATAGAATGTGTCGAATGACGTTGAAAATGGTCGAAGGATGGTTGCACAACAACAGTGGGACAATATAGGGTGTCTACATTTTCCCCTCTATAAGGTGTTATTACGAAGTAATAACATTTTAAAGATATTAAATGTGTGTACATTAGTGAATGGATGAAAAAGAAACATTTTGGACTTCCTGATTTGCCTCAGTAAAGCATTTGGAAGCCCCAATATTTATGTTTCAATAGAGAAATAGACACAAATAAATAAATGCAAACCTTCCCTGGAAGCTCCTTGTCACCCCAGATTGAATCATACTGAAGAGTGTCGTTAAGTGACACTCTTGTTAAATCCTCTACGAAGTTGAATCTTTTGATTTTTGGCTACTCCAAAATGCTCTGAATGGAGGTATTCTAGGCTACGAGCAATACAAATTGAGAAACTGAACGATTGAATGATTAGTGATAGGATGATTGGGTGATCAAATGGACAACATAACAATATGCAAGACTAATTTTCAAAGACAATTTGGCAAAGTAATAGTGCAAATTTCTCACACTTCCAATGGTGATTTGAGAGGAATGAAGCTTCTTATTTATATATTAAGGAGAAGCCATGGATTGAGGAAGATAGAATTGACTAAGGTGCAAGGTATTGATTTCATTTTCCTTATTTAACATGGTTGATTTGTTCTTGTTTAGTCGGCCTTTTGAATGAGAAATAAAGATGATTTATTTCAAATTGGTTGGCTTTGAATTATTCTAAAGTGTGCATGCATATTTGCTTCCATATTTTTAGGATTCTAAAACTTGACTTGAGCCACCTCACCAAAGTGGGAGCTCAAGTGGCATTGCTTAGTCAATTCACTTGAAGTGACCAATGAAGTGGAGATGAGTGGATAGTGAGAATATTTAATTTGTTTTATTTATTTAAAGGGGTGTATAGTGTATAATGATTGTAATAGAATTAATTAATTAACTCTAGAAGTCGGATATGGATGAATAATGGATTTCATGTTATTTTTAGATGTTGTGTAGATGGTAGACCTGATAAAGGGGGTCACTTTAATGACTGAGATGAATGCAAATGTTAATTACGACAATATAGTGAAATGTCGTAAAATGTCATTAAATATAACGAAAAATAGCAAAATGTGTCGAACGACATTAAAAATGGTTGTAGGATGGTTGTGCAATGATTATGAGACGATATGGGCATTTTCGAAGGTTATAATGTGTAATGAGCATTTTTAGGGTGTCTACATTTGGTAATAGCACTTTAAATATAATAGACGCATGTAGATTAGTGAATGGATGACAAAGAAATGTTCTAGACTGCCTGATTTTCCCTAGTAAAGCATTTGGATGCCCCAACAGATCTAGATTATGTCAAGGGAGTGTCCCCTCGAGTGGATGAGTGATATGATAAAGTGGTGAAAAATCACTTAATACAAGGAATAAGAGATTGATGTGTGAAAGATAGGAAAAACGGGCTAGGAAAATGAGAAACAGAGGATCAAAGGACAAAAGTAGGGTTGGAAGAAGGGTTAAATAGAAGGGTGGGTTGGTAGCAAAAATCATTGGGTATTTTTTCTATTATAGGTTTGTGTTTTCTAGAGATGATTTTTTTGCTCTAAGATTGTAAGAGAGATGGCTCAACTTCTTGCATGTAGACATCATATAGACCAAGTTCGGGAGTACGTACAAGGCCCTAACGACATTTTTCTAGTGAGTGACCTAAAATTTTGAATTTTTGGATGCATTTATTGTTGTTTTAGGCTATGGGGAAATGAAAAGGAATAGTAGTGCAAGGACAAGCCTGCGCCATTGTGACTCGTGAAATGCACTAGCATGAAAGTCCTTTTGCTAACATGTGATGGAATGTGTTAGCGCTACTGTGGGTGTACTAGTGTGAATTGTGTGTTATCATTCTCTTTTGTTTGCTAGTGTGATAATGGAAGCACTAGCGGGTCTTTGGGTGTACTAGCATGAATGGTGCATTAGCATGCTTTTGAATGCACTAGTGTGAGGATGGATGCACTAGCGGGAAAATTGAGTGCGTTGGTGCGAGTTATGGTGGTGCTAAATTTTTTAAGATGAAAAATGAACTTAGGACTTAAGAAAATTGAATAAATTCAAAAAATGAGTTTGGGAATGTTTCAAAAGGGACTAATGTGTGTTTTGTGATGTGTGCAGGAGAGATTGGTCCCGTTAGATGACATTGAGAGACATGCACGAATGATATATTTTGATAGAAAGATGAGGCGTGTAGAGAAGAGAGAATTATGGGTGGTTTTAGAGGCAACAAGGTTGCATATGCAATAATGATGTCAGAGAATAGACTTGATCACTCATTGTTGACGGCCTTAGTAGAACAGTGGTATAATGAATCGTAGACTTTCAAATTACTGATTAGAGAGATGTTTGTTACGTTGGAGGATCTCTACCATATATTGAGAGTGCTTAGAAGGGGTAGATTGGTGTAGTGGGATGAGAGACCGATGCATATCCGAGTGCATATGAAAACATTGTTTAAAGTAGGTAAGATTCATGGAGTGGGCTTGGCTATGCATCTAGCAAAGTGTATGGAGGATGATTAGATAGATCAGGTGCCTCTCTACTTGATAGATCTTGTTAGTGGCATTTTTTTTTCTAATAACACTAAGAGACACTTCTAGTTGCATTTGATTAGTGTGGTTGTTGAATTAATGGAGATTGTAGTGAATTTTTCATGGGGATCATGTATATTAGGCCATTTGTACAAATATTTACACATGGTGGTTTACAGGTGTCATAGGAGTTTGTGCTCGACATCCTTATTACAAATCTAGGCGTGGGACCACATAGAAATTGGTCATCTAATTAGAGTATTGAGGGATAAACATCCCAATGATCCATCATTATTTGGATGAAACGTGGTTAGAGGTGGTTAGAGAGGACATATGGGAGAGCTAACCTATTATATGGAAGCTATGGATTATTTTTTGTTGTGGCACATCATGCCTAATTTTTCACTTTTCATATTTCATACTTATTACTAATAATTTCCTTTGTACAAATAAGGGTCACTGATGCATCTATTTCTAGAGCAAGTGCCTTAAGGGGCCTGCCAGGAATGGGGAATGGTTATTCATGTAACCATTATGGGTTAGAGACAGTACATGGAGAGAGTTTCACTATTTGGTCTTGACTATAGTTTTCCTTGCACTAGTCATCCTTGTCCCTTTAGGTCTCACACACATTTCATTCATGACACTTTGCTTCCATCCCATCATCTTGGCACATTGATCATCCACTTGCTCGATCCACAACACCTATCTTCACCTCACATTTCATTTTATCATCTATGGCCGACACAATCACCCGCGGGATATTGTGTCTGCATTTGATTTTTTCTTAGCTAATACAATCACCCGTGTACGATTGTGTTGGGTATATACATCTATACCACTTATTGAAATTTAAGAGGAAGGAAGACAGGATCATTTGAACCGTCATTAGCTTTTCTCTTTTGTGTTATCTTTGCATATGCTTGCCTATCTCTTGGTTCATCTCACATCTTTCTTAGATTGGATTAGATAGAATTCTTCTAAGATGGTTGCTTACACTATTAGGTCACCTATAGTGAGTCTAGGATATGAACAATGTTCCCCTTCTCCACCTAATAGTGATTCTCTCTCAGTGTTGCTTCTCTTTGGAGAGATAGATGCATCAGTGACCACCCTATAGGTACAAGGTGAGTGCTCTAACTATCTCTTGTCATTTTTCATAGATAGGTTCATTTCCTTTCCTCATTGTGATATGTTAGATTAATTTTACGCATGTTTAGGTGCTAGTTAGCATAGTACTCTTATTAAATTTTAGTTCCTTAGGTATCGTAACTTTTATTTTATCTATATTATGAATGTTTGTTTCATTTAATGTTGATCCATACTTCTACACACCCAACTACCAATATCTCAATGGGGTTCCTTCCTCTATCTTGACCACGGGCCTTGGAAACTCTAGGTTGACCTAGTGTAGGGATTACTACCCTCTAGATATGTGACCCTGGCGCTCATTTTAGCCCCTTTAAGTTCTACCCAATATATGTGAGTACATGTGTGTTTCCTACTCGTTTCCTTAATACCCTTGTAGAATGGATGATTTAGGAGTGCAAGATTATTGAGACACATTTTGGCCCATATATTCTCTAGTGAACCCAACGTTAATCCTACATACCTTCTGATCAAGCAAAACTCATTAAAAACATCCATCTCTAGTTTTTACCTCACCTAAATACCCAAAAATTCTAAAAATCTCAAAAACCTATCTGCACAGACACCATTGCCACTGGGTGATCCTGTCTATTTTCTATTTTCTCACATTTGAATGCCTTCGGCCCTTATGTAGAACTTGTTTGCATGGTTGATCCTATTTATTTTCCCAAATCTTCTTCCTAGATGACTATTCTGGCCCATGTGTACATTTTTCTATGACTGATTGTGTCTATAACCTTAACTTTCAGACATGTTCTCAACCATATCAACACGCCATCATGAAATTTCTGAGCCTAGGGTCCTCTAACTCTGTTGTGTAGAAATTTCCATAATCATATCATCCTGAAGTTGAGTTTCCCTTTTGTATGGACTGTTGTGTCATAGAGCACCTAGAAAGAAGCCTTCTACCCACCGCAATGGCCCACCTGAGGATGAGAAGAAGAAAATCATAATGATGATACTTTTGATCATCCTCCTGAGATTCATAAGTTTCTATCTCAGTTTCCTCAATACAAAAAATGAGTCAAAAGAAATGCTTAGCAAGCGTCTTCTTGATTTTGTTTCTAAACAACTTGACCATAGGGTAGAAAAGGGGAAAGCTGTTGAAATAGGTTCATCTGAAAATGCCTCTAATTATGACCCTACCAACCTCATTCTCCAACTCATTGACAAAATGATCCAACAACAATCCGCTACTATGGCTCAATTTCTCCAAATGCAAGCCAACATGGCTCAATTAGTCAACCCCTCCAATGGGCTCTTAGGGCACCACGCCCCCTCCTTTTCCAAATGGGCCTAATGGGGTGCCCATCACCCAACCCCCTATCCAAAACAAAGTCTTGCAAGATCAGTCCAATAAGAGCCTCTATCACCTTATATTTCTAGCATGGATATTGGTGGCATTGCTCCCTCTATCTCTTATGACAGGTCTACTGATCCCACCCTTCATATCAAGGCCTTTGGTAATATTTACAAGGAGTGGATTAGAACCAATTCATACGCTACCACCAAACTCCTAGCAAAAAACTCACTAGATATGCTTTAGATTGGTACCATACTTTACCTCGTAATTCCATAGTTGATCTAGATTCCTTAGTGACAGCCCTAGTAAACGAATTTCAATATCACAATCTACTTGAAATAACATCAATGCTTTCATAAATTACCAAAAATCTGAGAATGAATCAACGCAAAGCTTTCATCAAGCGTTGGAAGACTCTATCTACATGAGAAGAACATAATATGCCCAATGATAGCCTCTTCCAACTTTTCTTATGAGCTCTTGAACCTCGCCTTCAATACAAGGTGAGGTCCTTTTCTCCTACTTCCCTAGAAGAAGCCTTTGAACAAGCCAAAAGGAAAGACTATCTCATGAGGGAATTTGAGAAAGATCCTCCCAAGACACAAGCTAACAAACAAGTCCAAATCCTTCAACTTCTAAAAACAAGAATGTGATAGATGAACGAGTCTCAGATACTCTTCCTCTTGTCACTTCTTCAAATAGGATTGTTTTCAATATTGACCAACAACCTAATAACAACAATCAACCTAACTATCATCAACCACTGAGTAAGGAAGAGTTGAAACGTCACTTACCTAAGTCATTTACCATGATTTTTGATCCTTCTCGACCTATTCCTCATTGAAATGATGAGAAAGTTTTTTTGGTGGCACAATAATTGGGGTCACTCACATGAGAATTTTTGTGCACTACTGAATGGCTGCCATCAAATTTCTTCTTATGACCCAACTTTGACTATGACACCATCACTCGCGAGCATTTGACCAAAGAAGTCAAAGCTCATGATGTAGCTCAAAAAAAGGATAGTCATGAAGCCATTAACCAGGCTAATGAAAAACTAAAAATATTCTCTAATCCTATGCCTAATCATGATGTCACTAAAATTTATAAGAAGTAATAAATTACTACAAGAAATGTAGTTGACACGGATTATTCTCCTAAAAATACAGTTGTAATTAATGATGTAAAATGTGTCATAGCTTATGTAGAACCAAAATATAATGTAGCATTCCAACCTCAGACTCATAGGGTCATATATCCCTTTGTACCCCAAAATCAAGCTCCTCAAAGCAAGAATCTACCTCCTCCAAATGCCATCGGCCCCTGTGGAGATTCTCCTATAAGACATCAATGGTGTCTGATCTGTTTCTCTGTCTACAAACACCATCATCCCATGTGTAAATCAAACTTTTAGGGATGATGGCATAGGAGCTGAGAAAAATTATTTTTAGAAGTCTCTTTAATCACCCCTATCCTTTTGGATTTGTTTCTGAGGACTCCCAACACTCTCAGCCTACTGCATAGTCTAGTCATGACGAGTAGGATCCTCTTGAATCACTTACATGAATTCCTGATCCGATTCCCTTCTTGGAACTTATGTGTACGTCACCTCACCATCGTGAGCGTCTCATGACTACGTTGTTTGACATGAACATTCCTTTTCCTCCCTCTTTGGGGTAGAGTCCTACATTGCATGGCTCGGAAGAAAACATCTGCCGACAATGTGAGGAGCTCTCCATTCATACTAATGTAGAACTATCTCACCATGGATGCTCATTCTTGTATTCATTTTCCTATAGCTTCTATGATCTCGAATGAGCTCTTACTTCACATAGATGATTCACCCTCTTCATCTTAGTTCATATTTTTCACACCATGGTTAAGCATGCTCTCATTGATGAGGGAGCAAGGAACACATGTGTGGCTCATTAGATTTCATCAAGGCTCTTAGTTATTCTATCGACAACTAAAATCTACATGAACCACTTGTCAAGGATACAAAGATCACCGAAGAGATGCCTCTATGGGGTGTATTTTTGGTTACCCATCACCTTGTTCCCCTAGGATTATCCACATCAAATTCATGGTATTTAATTTTACCCTATCTTATAATATTCTCCTAGGGTGGCCTTGGACTCATCATATGTGTGGTATTGCTTCTTCTTCATGTCAGTGTGTGAAGTTCACTCACCAAGGGGATATTTATAAGATAAAGGGGAAACTAACCCTTGGAACTAGGATACACTTCAGAAAAAGGGGATTAACTACAAGCAACCCACACTTGATGAACTATCTCCATATCCCCTTTCGAGAATATCAATGCTTTAACTACCCTATAGATACTCTTTGCGGAAATGTCAGTCATCCTGAGTTGGTCAGGTGCATGCCTCCCAATCTCTTGAATTCCCCCTGATGATGATGAACCGATGAGGTCACTTAGAATCAATACCTTAATATCTTCCTAACTATCGTATCCTGATCTATCTCCTTCCTTGTGCCTCACATAGTAAGGAGCTTCATTTCCATCGTTATCTCAAAGACCTGCATCCCCTCCTTCTAGGGAGCATGTGGTCCAACTCAGACCATAGTTGATTCTTGTGTGGTTGATGATTCCATGCTCAAAGACAATTGATGGAACTTTGATATGATCCCTAATTAAGGAAGCTATGCTCAAATTCATGATCGGGAAGTCCCTACTATTACTAATAAACCCTTCATACCAAACTTACTCAAGACATAAATGTATCATCTAGTACAAGAGGAACCCCTAAGGATAGTTGGATTCTCCCCATCTTGGTTTCTAAACCTTATATTGACCACCATTACCATCCATAGACTATTGTTAGCCAACCCATTTTGCAGGTCAACGTCAAAAAGGTATGTGATGTGATGGGATTCCGGGAACTACATGGAAAAATGGGATCTCAAAATGAAAGCACTCATTCTGAAGGTAGTCAATGGCCCGGTCATGCTCCTGCTATCAATCTCTACATTAAGTCTGAAGGTAGCCCTTAAAGTTTATGATAAATCCTTGGTTCAGCCTTATTGGTTGTTTTATGTTGTTGTGTTGTCTTTTTGCTTCTGTGTTGCTATTTTGTGCTGGTACTAGGCTTATTGTAGGAATATTATCACCTGTCAATGTTCTTTAGTTTATATTACTTTTTGTTTTCTATTAGGGTGTAAGTCCCCACTTATCAAAAAACCACTATGTAGTTATTGCAACATATGGCTTTTGAGCCCTTTTTTATCCGAGTATGGTATCCAAATTACACCAATTAGCATTGGCATGGCATACTCCTAGGGCATGATATTCTCCTATAGGGCCAATGATGTCTAAATTTGTTTTCTTGGCCATAAACACCATTAGCCCCTATGAAAATTAAACTTACAAGGCCAATGGCATAATAAATGAGCATAAATCAGTTTCATAATTTTCTTTAATCATCCATACTCCTTCTATATTTGTTTCTAAGGACTCCCAACACTCTTAGTCTACTGTACATACCAGTTGCAATAAGTGGGATCCTCTTGAAGAACTTTCCTGAATTCCCGATCCAGTTCCCTTCTTGAAACTCATGCGTATGTTACCCCACCATCATGAGTGTATCATGACTGCATTGTTTGATATGAATATTCCTTTTCCTCTCTCTCTCTCTGGGGCAGAGTCCTATATTACATGGATTGAAATAAATCATCCACCAAAATTTGAGGTACTCTCCATTCATATTGATCTCACCAAATATGCTCATTATTGTATTCATTTTCCATAAAATTCTATAATCCAGGATGAGCTCTTACTTCACGTAGATGATTTTACCCTCTTCATCTCATTTCATATCGATCACACCATATTTATACATTCTCTCATTGATGAAGGAGTAGGCATGTGTGTGGCCTCATTATATTTTATCAAGGCTCTAGGTTATTCCATATCTATAATATAAAATCTACACGAACCACTTGTTAATAATATGACCACTGAAAAATTCCTCCCATGGATTTTATTTGGTTACATATCACCATCCCCCCTAGGTTTGTCCATGTCAATTTTATGATCTTCAATTTTCCCCTGTCTTATAATATTTTCCTAGGGTGGCCTTAGACTCATCATATGCGTGTCATTGCTTCTTTTGCATGTCAATGTGTGAAGTTCACTCACCAAGGAGATATTTATAAGTTTCAAGGGGACACTAACCCTTGGAATTACGATATACTTCAAAAAAAGGGGGAATACAATCTCCCCATGCTTGATGAACTATCACTTATCCCCTTTCAGGAATATCAGTAGTTTAACTACCCTATAGATACTCTTCATGACAATGTCAGTCATCCTGAGTTGGCCAAACGCATGCCTCCCAATATATTAGAGTTGGTTGATGATGAGCCAAATTAGGAAACACTTATAATCAATACTTATGATATTATTGAGCTCATCATATCTCAACTACCTCCTTTGTTACAATATCTCAAGAAGGAACCTTTAATTCCTGCAGTTATCTCATGTACATTGCATCCCCCACTGGAATATGTTGTTCAACTTGAGACCATAGTAAATTATTGAGTGGTGGATGTTTCCATATCTGATTGCAATGACATTTACACTTTATACAACCCTCACTTGGATAACTACACTTAGATTCGCGATTGGGAAGTCTCGCGTTACCAAAAAACCCTTCACTCCAAATTATCTCAAGACATAAATGTCATCCTAATACAAGAGGGACCTCTAAACATAGTTGAGAATCCCTCCCCACCAATGCCTGAGCCTCAAATTTCTCCACCAGTTATGCTTCCACATACCACCATTGACTTAGCTGACCAATTTTCCCTTATAGAAGCAGATGATTGGCTTGTTGGTTTTGACTACGAAGTAGATGATCTCATGGCTGATGATCCTATATATTGTGCCTTGATGACTAGAGAACAAACTGCTACATCGGTGTCATCTTCACCCATTGCGTCGTTTCCCCAATAATATGATATCACTATCCCTCCATAGTCTATGAGACCTCTCACCCTAACTCTTTCCCTTATAGCTCCTCAGTTCATTATGAGTGAGTCGTATTGTACTTGGTATGAGGCTCAAGGGCATGATGTTTCTAACTATATATCCTATTTATGCCACATGAAGAATCTTAAAGTTGAGACTAAATGTGACCAAACCAAAAAGGCTACACAACCTTCCACTTCAGCTCCTTTCTTTTTATCTCATCATGGGTATTATGTGCACACTAACACTGATTATTGGGTTTTACGTAGCAAGTGCCCCATTCCAAAAAATTCCTCTCGCGACCAGAAGCGTGGAACAGATTCCTCTTAGAATTGACCGCCTTCTCCTTGACTAACTAGTTACTAGACCATAACCTACCTATGGACTACCACCCCGCACTGATCCTTTCCCCATTATGAATGTTTTTCAGCATGATGATATCACCCAAATTGAGGTTCAAATTAATGACACCTTATTCTCCATGTGGTCAAAATTTCATTGACAAATCACTATTACACAACATGCCATTTAGGACCTCATGGCTTGTGATTGAAGCCACATTCTAACTCATTTTGATGATATTATAACTTATACCTTGCAATATTTTTCCCATCATGGCTAGTTATCTACAATATCTTAATAATATCTTATTTTCCTTATTTTGGCCTAATCCCTGGCATTTGCTTGATCTCTTAGCCCCCACTTAGGTTTTATAAAAACAATTTTTGCCTTTGTTTGGGGTCTTGAGCCCCCTTGGGTTTATCTCACTATCTCAAATACCTTGTTACATCCTTGTTTGGGTTGTTCACTTAGCTTGGATTTATCACCATTTACGCCTTGGTTACTCCTACCATTTGGGTGCCTTGGCTCCGATTCACCCCAATTTTTTCTACTAGATTGTTGTGTCACTTTGTGCATCCTTATTTATGCCTATGACCTCACATGGATTTATATACCAAATTGTTCCCTATCATCCTACCATTATATGTCTTGGCCTTGTGTTGCCTCTTGACTTCTTCACATCATGTGGGTGGGGATATCTTACCAATTCCTCTCTCACCAGATTTAATTACCTAATATCATTATCATTGTTCCTAAGTACCCTAGTACTATCACATATAAACATGTGGAAAGTAGTAAAATAATAAGTAAATCATCATGTACACGCATCCATGCATCCAAATACCCAAATACCAAAAACAATCATCATATATATAATCAAGTTTTATACATCAAAAAAATCATTATAAAAATGGTATCCTAGTAGGAGATGGAGTGAGTGAGTGAGTAGGTGGGAAAGGGGAAGTTTGAATTTGGAAATGGGTGGGAAACTACTGCAGATTAGATAACTATGAATCTAGAGATGGAGGTTGTGAATCAGGTGTTGGGGGATGCGAATTAGGTCAAATAGAAGAAGGATGTGGCCTTCTCTATGGAAAGGGACAAACTGACAACCTTTGCCCCTACCATGTGGGTGAACATGGTACTTAGGGAAGAATCTCGTGGCCATCCCTAGAATCAAATGTGTATTCTTCCAAAGATGAGTAATAATGGTATTATTTTGGCAATACTTGATTCTGTTGTAGATTATGCTAAAGCCAAGATGGAGCACACCATCATGGCTAAGATCGCTGGTGAAAGGCCCAATATAGAAGAATTCTATAAATGGTCCATCAAAAGATGGATGCCTCAGAGGTATCCATGGATGTGGTGGCTTACTCCAATGCTTTTTTGTTATCACCCTTGGCCATTTAAAAGAGGATGCCACCAATATTCTGGTCAAGGGTACCGTGGTTCATGGGGAGAGATAACTGGTTTTGGTATAGAGATGGAAGCCTGGTTTCAATCCTTTAGACTCTCAAATGAGAGAGTGCCCAGTATGGGTGTGCTTACCTGACCTACTATTGGAATAATAGGAGCCATAAATCATTAAAGGCATTTCTAAATGGATTGGGGATCTCATCGTGGTGGATCCTACAACTTGAGCTAAATCGAGACTGTTGTATGCCAAATTCTTTGTGTCAATGTTGATATGGATAAGGAACTACCTAAAGTGCTACACTAGCCTCAAAATGGGGAGAGTATCAATAGAAGATAGAGCTATAAGATTCTAATCTCATTACTATGTTTTTGTTGTTATAAGGTATGGCCATAATTCACAAAGCTTGTTCGAAACACAAAGAGAAAAAGGAGAACATAAGTAATATGGTCTCCAAGCCAAGGAAGGATAAAATAAGAAAGAAATGGGGGTGATTTAGAGATGGGAGAATCATACTAAATTTCTACCAAAGATTAATCCAGAACTTGGTTATTAGAAATTGAGGAGACATACGAAGCTCAAGAAGATAAAGGAGGAGAAGGTGAAAGGAAGTCAAGGTTAAGACTCAAATCCCTTTGTATGAATGTTTAGGAAGATCCAGATAAAGGCTCTGAAGATTATGGAGTCTGATGAAGAGATATTATCAATCAAGTATCTAGTGGTTTGAGGACACCTATGGTAGTCATTTGTTTATTTTCTCAAAAACCTGAATCTAGTCCAGGTATTGGTGAGTAATATGTTTAATGCTATTGGGACTAGACCAATATATGAAACAATGGAAGAAAAAATCAGTCTGAGAATCTACACCACAATCACATCCAAAGAATATCCCAAAAAAATATCACTCCAAAAATATGGATGTGGGAGAATCCAAAAATAGTGTGGGGAGGCCCCTTTGAAGAGAAACTAGAGAACACATTGTAAGGAAGGAGGTGGCTGAAGGAAGTCAAAGATCCTTGATTTGGTAAGAATAATCTAAAAATTGTCCAAATGATGATACAATCATGGAATATTAGAGGGTTAAATAACCTGAATAAACATAGGATCCTTAAAGACATTAGAAAAAAGACTCAAGTTGATATTCTCATGATTCAAGAAACAAAAATGAAAGAGGATAAGTTTAAAGATATTATGAAGTTTTTTTGGAAAGAGGGTGTTTTTAGTTGTGTTGAATCTTTAGGAGCTTCAGGAGGACTAGCTTGTCTTTGGAATGGGAATACTGTTGAAGGAGAGGTTTTAATCTAGAATAGGCATCATTTAGCTATATGTTTCACTGATCTATCATAAAAAAGGAGATGGATATTGTCAAATGTTTATGCGCCTAACTCTGTGGTTGGAAGGAAAGGAATATGGAATGAAATGAACAACCTTTAGGATGGCATTTAAGGACTGGGATTGGATGATAGGGGGGATTTAATACTCCCCTTATTCCTTCTTATAAAAGTGGGGGATCAATTCCTACTCTGAGAGTATGGAGGATTTTTCCAACTTCCTTCATGACAATGGTTTATTTGATCTTGAACTTATAGGTTCTAAGTTTACTTGGTCAAAGAGGCTTATTGGTACTAAATTAATTCAAATAAGACTTGACAAATTTCTTGTAAATATTCAATGGGTTCAAGAACATGTGTACTCTCTTTCATTTGGCCAGAGTGGGATCTGACCATAATCCTCTTATTCTTAAGTTTGATGAAGCCCAGACTGTTAAAGGGAGACCTTTCAGGTTTGAAAAAATGTGGAATGTTGCATCTGAATTTGAGAAAAAATATTGAAGAATGGTGGAATATCCCCACCTGTGGAAATAATATGTTCTGTGTTGTGTCAAAACTGAAAAATATAAAAAAAATATAGAGAAATGGAACAAGGAGGTTTTTGGAGATATTTTTCTTCAAAAGAGTAAAATAGTGAAGACTTAAGAATTCTTGAGGAGCTCATGGAGGAGGGGGAATGGAGCCCATAGGATAAGGATCAAGAAAAATATTTGCTCTCAGAATACCATAATGTGTTGCTAAAGAAGAGGTGTATTGGAGGAAAAAATCCTCAATAAAGTGGCCAAAGGATGGGGATAGAAACACAGTTTTCCCATGTCTCAACCACTATTAAATCTAAAAAAACTAGAATTTTAGAAATAAAAAACTGGATGGAACCACAACTAATGAAGAAGAGGATTTAATGGAGACCATTATAGGTTAATTTAAGAACCTATACTCTAAAGGTAATCAAGATAATGGGAGAAAAATGGAGGAAGCTTTGTCACTCTTCGCTAGGAACATTGAGGAGGATGAGAATCAAAATCTTATGGTGGTTCCAAATGAGGATGAGATTAGATCCATCTTATTTCTTATGGAGGGAGATAAAGCCCCTGGACAGATGGTTTTCCCACCTTCTTCTTTCAAATGTTATGGGATATTATTAAGAAGGATGTGGTGCTTACAATCTAGGATTTATTATCATGGGGAATGATGTTGAAGCAAGTGAATCATACCTTCCTTGTTTTGATTCCCAAGGTTAATGGAGCTAAGGAGCTTAAGGATTTCAGACCGATTAGTTTACGCAATACTACTTATAAATTATGTTCAAAGATCATGGCTTTCAGGCTGAGAGAAGTTTTGCATAAGTTTATCTCACAAAACCAGGGTGCCTTTGTTCCGGGGAGACAAATTCTTGACAGCATCATTGCTATCCATGAGACGGTACACTCGGTGGAGAAATCCAAAAGGGAGGCTATGCTGGTTAAATTGGACATGCATAAATCCTATGATAGGGTTGAATGGGACTTTCTAAAGCTCATTTTGGTTAAACTGGGATTCCATCCAAAGGTTATCCACTTGATTAAGGAATGTGTATTCTACTTCAACTTTCTCAGTGATGATCAATGGTAAGCCTTATGGTTTCTTCAAAGCTGAGAGGGGGCTCTACGTCAAGGAGATCCTTTGTCCCCTTTTTTATATATTATAATGGCAGAAAATATTACTTGAATGTGCCAAAAAGACATGATGGTTAGAAGGATCATAGGTATTAGAGTGAACAATGGAGTGGATCCTTTAAGCCTGCAACAATTTTTGGATGACACTTTCCTTCTTGGACAAGTGGAGGTGAATGAAGCCAGAGCTTTCAAGGAGGTCACTAAGGATTATGAGGAAGTGATTGGACAACTTATCAACTTCCATAAGAGCTCAAGTTTCTTCGTAAACATTCAACCTGGGCAACAAAAAAGACTTGCAAACATCTTGGGATGCAGAATCAAAACATTGTCAGATAGTTATTTGGGTGCCTTTGTGCAGGAATAAGATGACTATGGAAACATGGAACTTCCTCATTGAGAGGTTTTAAAGAAAATTGGCCTCTTGGAAAGGATCTCTACTCACCCAAGCGGGAAAAGCTCATCTGTTACAGAGTTCTATGCAAGGGGTGGCTACTTACATAATGTCAATCTTTAGAATCAGCTGCAAGCTAAGAATGGGCATTGAAAAAATCCAAAAAATGATTCCTATGGTCTAGGATGGAGGAAAAGCCAGAATCCCTCTTGTTGCATGGGAGAATGTGACTAATCCCAAGAGGAATGGGGGCTTAGGATTTAAAAACCTCAAAATTATGAATGATGCTTTGATTGCTAAGATAGGATGGAGGATCTTCAAGGAACAAGGATTGTGGGTTGATATCTTGCAGGTGAAATATTTGTGGACCGTTGGCGGAAGTAAGGCCATATTCTCTAATAATGATTTGCCCAAAGGATCCATTTTTTGGGAGAGCTTTTGTCATAGCAAACACCTGCAACACAGTGGGATTAAGTGGAATATCGGAGATGGGAATGAAATTAATTTTTGGGAAGATCCTTGGCTTGATAGAAGACCTCTAAGTCTGAGTGAACCCTGGGACGAGCTAAAATATTTCTATAAACAAGGGCTAGGGGAGAAAGTTAAAACTATTGGATCAAATTCCCAAGAGGCTAGATGGGTTACTATCCTCCCCCTCACTAGACTACAATGGACCACTTGATCCCTTTGAGAACCTTAATAACAAATTAAGGAGTATTATTATTCCAAACAGACCCATAGTGGATGAGATTATTTGGAGTAAGACTACCTCAGGGGAGTATGAAGTCAGATCCGGTTATGGTATGGCTTTTGAAGATGAGGAGGAGAACAAGGTATGCTCTAAGGTATGGAACAAATATTTGATTCCCAAAGTTAATTTTTTCTTGTGGGAATCTGTTTTGAATAAGATCCTTATCGTCGACAATTTAAGGAAAAGAGGCATGATCCTCATTAATAGATGCTATCTTTGTTGTGAAAATGTTGAATCTATGTTCCATCTTTTTATAGAATGTAAGTATACTTCCCAGGTGGTGATGGAACTGATAAGTTTTTTAACATTCAATTTGTCCTACCGGGTAGTCTTAGCAATATGATGGATCAATGGCATGTTCCTTACAAAGCACAAATTATTAAAGAACTGTGGAAAGGTACCCTTCCACACATACTTTGGAATATTTGGATTGAACGAAATAACAAAATCTTCAAGAACAAAAAACAAATTGTTCAAAAGTTGTAAAAAAATTAAACAAATCCTGAAGGACAACATTGGAATTCATAAACATAGGTGGGAGGAGTCATATTCTAGTGAGGAGACTAGGATTTTACAGACCTTTCAAGATCATCCCGGCTAAAAATGGTTCAAAAATTGGGGCAAAGAAGGACAGAGCAATTCAAAATGGAAACCACCTCCTTAGGACTTGTATAAACTAAATTTTGATGGATCGACGAAAGCTAGAGATGGAACATCAGGGGGAGGAGGTTTGATAAGAGACCACTTAGGTAACTGTATTGTGGCTTATGTTGGACCATTGGGTAACAATTCCAATAATTAAGCTGAGGCGGTTGCAACTGGTGAAGGGAATAAGGATAGCAAAAAGACTCAATCTAAAAAAGATTATTATTGAAGGAGACTCACTTCTTGTTATCAAGTCTATTGAAGGAAAGTGTAAGGTGAGATGGACCATCAAGAATATAGTTAAGGAAGCCCAAAATATTATTGAATCCTTTGATGATGTGGAACTTTGCCATGTGTTTCATGAATCCAACTCCAGTGCGGATGGATTAGAAAATCAAGGAAATGATTTGAATGTGTGGGAGGAATGGAATGGGGAAGTACCATGGAGACACGTTGGCATCATTATTAATAATGAAAGGATCTAGTAAAGGTAATCACATGAGCCTCAATAGATTGGGGCAAGATTCACAGGGCAGAGTTAAGAGAAATGATGACATAAGAGTGACGATGGGTATTGGCCTTAACTCGAAGCTCGAGGGGAAGATTTTTTGCAAAGATGAAGTAGAGCCAAACCAGTGAGCAGAGCAAGCACAGTATGGGTGGTGAGAGGGTTAGGACTAAGCTTGCTTCCTACCATGCTATTAAGCAAGATGCCACGATTTGGAGGTTGATGAAGAAGGGGGTTTTACAGAGTTCATAAAGTGTATCAGAGGCAATGACCCGGATTTGGCTTTGGATTTTGCTAAAGCGTGGGATCATGGTCATGTCAAGATCAGAGGGATGGAATTTCATGTCACCGAGGACTATATTGCTGAAGCTACGGGCATGGATAGACAGAAGGCTGAAAGTTTGTTCAAGGATAAGAAGAGGAGGAATCAAGAAATCTCATTTTTCTTTGGCCCTAATGAGAATGTTCATCTTTTTTATGATGGCATTGCAAAAACATGTCTACCTGAAAGATGGGCCGATGTGTGCAAAGTGGTCATGAAATATCTCACTCTTGAGGGAAAGTTCAAGAATATTTACACTCATCACCTATCTATTCTGAACTATTTTAGGTGCAACCAGGTGATGAGTTTTCCTTTTTACCTTTTAAGGTCTTTGTCTGTGTCAATTTTTGACTTCAAGGAAGAGAAGGTGGATTCTCCTCTCCACCATGGGTTGATTCTTTTGATTTTTCAGAAGGGAAAACCTACCCTTACTCCCATCCCTCAACCCATGGATTTTGATAATGAAACCTTAGCCAGTAGGCTGCGTAAGAAAAAGAAGATACCTGAGGTGATAAATAGGGAAGAAGTGGTTGTTGAAGCTCTATCGGATTTGAAAAGGGGGGAGTCTTATAAGGGGAAGGATGTTGTGGAGGATTTTGTTGGTGACACCCAAAAAGGATGCCATGATTGATACCATGGAGGTGGCCATTGGAATGTTGCTTAATGTCACCAAACATGTGGTCGAGGACATGAGGGAATGGAATATCAAGCCGGCCTTACAGGAAAAGTGTATCAATGGTCTCAAGGTTGATTTTATCATGCAAGAGAATAAGATATCGATTTTAAAAGATCAATTATCCAAACAGGATATGCAACGGAGTAGATATAAGTTGGTCTTCAGAATCTTAGATGAGGAGGAGGCTATGGAGGGCAACAAGGAAGTCAAACAGGTGCATTCCCAGGGTCCACTGCAGAGTACGGAGGGTGGGCCAAGCTCCAGAACCACGAGCAACCAGAAAAGGAAACGTTAGTGAACTGTTTGTTGACTGGTCTGTGCCTATGTGTCCTATGTTTCTTTTGTGTTCCCCTTTGTCTTGTTAGTTTCTTCATGGTGGTTCTGTTTTGGTATGATATAAAAAAAAATTATATGTAGTTGAGGCCTTCTTGCCTCACCCCTTGTTGGGCTCTATGGGTTGGTCAAGTTATTTTGTCCTTTTGGAGTCCTGGCTGGTGTTTGGGTTGCTCTCTCACCCTTGTTTTGTTTTTTTATACTTTTATACTGTGGGTTTTTTGGTCCCCCCAAAACCAAATAGTTATCTAACACCGCAAGTTTAATTCTTGTTAATCCATTAGACATTGAGTTTTTGTATATAAACAAAAATCTTGAAGACTTCACTGATATGGAAACTGAAGAGGAAGCCCTAGCAAGGATTGAAGTTGAAGCAAAAGTAAGATCTAATATTGAAGAGATTAAAATATCTCAAGTGAGATCCAACACTAGATCTAAGATCTCATGGTGGGAACTCTCAACCAGGGAGTGTTACTGCTTCGTAGTCTACTTTGCAAAACCAAACATGACACATGTTATTCACGATATTGATATCAATATGACACAAACCCATTTATCACAAATCATCAAAATACACCTCAAATAAAGAATTCCAAATCAATTCTCTAAATTCCAAAAATAGTAATAACCAAATAAAAACCAAAATCACTATATAAAACTCATTTTTTAATTCAAAATTGGTTGTGATCAACCTAAATCTTCAAATAGCCATCATTTTCACTCCTGAACTCCGCAATGTGCATCGTTTATTACATTATGACCATAATCTCATGCCTTTTATTTTAACATATTACACTACTATTTTTTACGATCTTCGATTTCACCTCTTTATGACACCATACCATCATAACGTCCCAACATCACAACATCCATCCCATGGGCCCCAATCTAGGTGATTTATGTCTTATGTTATTGATGATCCTCTATTGTTTCCTTTCAATTTTTCTTCTCCAGGGTTCTTGCAGCATGGATTACACCCGCACGTGGCAGGACAAGTAACACTATCAGGTACTCATTGGTGGGTATATTTCATTTTAACTATTCCTTTTAGTACTTGCTTTATGTAGTTTCTTTCAATATTGGTATTACTAACATTTTTTCCATTGACCACCCCACGTTTCGCTATTACGACATGCGGTGATCAATGGATGGGGCATATGTATACACCTAGTTTTTCACTTTTCATCTTTCATACATGTTACTAACAATTTCCTTTGTGTAGATAAGGGTCACTAATTCATCTATTTCTAGATCGGGTGCCTTAAGGGGGCTGTCAAGAATGGGGAATGGTTATTCACATAACCATTATGGGTTAGAGACAATACACGAAGAGAGTGTCGTTATTTGGTCTCGACCTTAGTTTTCCTTATACTAGTCATCGTTGTCCCTTTAGGTCTCACACATATTGCATTCATCACACTTTATTTGCATCCCATCATCTTGGCACATTGATCATCCACTTGCTCAATCCACAAAACCTATCTTCACCTCACATTGAATTTTATCATCCATTGCCAACACAATCACTTGTGGGTAATTGTGTCGAGATTTGATTTTCCCTTAGCCGACACAATCACCCATGAGTGATTATGTTGGGTATATAAATTTACACCACTCAATGACATTTAAGAGAAAAGAAGAAAAAATCATTCAAATCATTCAAACCGCCATTCTCTTTTGTGTCATCTTCACATTAGCTTTTCTAGATCCCTGCCCATATTACATCTTGCTTGGATTGGATTGGATATTCTTATTCTTGGATGGTTTTTTGCACTATTATGTCACCTATATTGAGTTTAGGACAAGGATAGTGTTCCCCTTCTCCACCTAATAGTGATTTTCTCTTTGTGTGATGCTTCTCTGGAGAGATAGATTCATCAATGACCACCCTACATGTATAAGGTGAGTGCTCTAACCATTTCTTGTCATTTTGCATAAATAGATTCATTTCCTTTCCTCATTGTGTTATGTTAGCTTTGCATTACACATGTTTGGATGTTATTTAGCATAATACTCTTATTAAATATCATCTCCTTAGCTATCATCACTTTCATTTTAGTTATATTATGCATGTTTTTTTCATTTCTTGTTGATTCATACCTCTCCACACCCAATTACCGATACCTCAGTAGGGTTCCTTCCTTTATCTTGAACACAGGCCTTGGAAACCATAGGTTGAACTAGTGTAGGGATTACTTCCCTCTAAATATACTACCCTAGTGTTCACTGTAGCCCTTTTTAGTATACCCCCTTGTATGTTGGTACATGTATGTTTCCTACTCGTTGCCTCGATACCCTAGTAGAACGGATGGTTTAGGAGTACAAGTTATAAAACACATCTTTAGCCCACATATAGAGAATACAAATTTCAAAGCTCACATCAGGAAATAGATAATGAGGGATGATTTTATATGTGTTTTACTAAAAGCATGGGATGCATGAGTGGGTATCATGGATCCAGAAGTATCTATGGAGTACACAACATGGTGGACCACCATAGTAATAGTGTGATTTTTGATTCCATGAGCGGTGATGGTGATAAGGATGGCAACAACGTTGAGGATAGTTAAGTAGCAGATTGAGAGGAGAGGGAGAGGGAGAGGCAGATAGGTCTAAGTAGGAGGATTGAATGGAGGTCGGGATTAACGAGATGGTCACAATTTAAAGGGTCATGATGGGAAACCCCAAATACAGGTACAAATATAGGGACATGGATAGGTTATCAGAATACATATTCCAGCATGACAATGATTGAGGATCCTTAAAGCCTCTATTGCATAAATTTCATCTAGTACACCACCATAGAGGTCATCGTAAAGGCCACCTAGTCCATTATTTAGAGTACCCAGTCCATGAGGATTAGGGGAGGAGGATATGGAAATAGAGATAGATATGGATATTATGGATTGAAAAACAAGGTAGAGGTGGATATGTGGGGTCAGGGACCACCATCACCACCTCTTGGACCATCACTATAAAATCTACATGAAATCCAAGAACAAAGTGATAGAGCAGTGCAAAATAGAGATGTCTTTCTCATTATAGTACATACATTACAGATACAATTGAATTCTATAAGGGCCCAACTATCACAGAGGAGATATGTGTTAATTGTATAACTACAACAGGTCATAACAGAGAGGGATGTTTCCTATTGTGTTTCCAAGGTGAGTGGGATGTGGGATGTGTTGTAGAATTTATTAAGAACTACCCATGATGTCAGGTATTTCAAGTATTTATATAAGGCCTCATTTCTAGAGCCAAAGAGCTCCATGATATAGTCAGAGGGAGGGCTCCAAATTAGGGAGGTTAGATAGATATCATGAATAGTCTAAAACTATTAGATCATTCCAAATGCCACCACTGAGGTGAGATGGAGGGCTAGTCAGTCCAAGGGAAGAAGAGATCTGGGGATGATGTAGTGGTTATGTATGATAGACAATGATTATTTTTTATATATGCCTCATGATGAAGGCACATTCATTTGTTTTTATTCCCATTATGGCATGATGATGTATATATGCATATGAAATTTTTAGGACATTTGGACATTGTATATAGATATTGTGTATTGTGATATGTGTGTGTGTGTACATATATATATGTATATATAGGTATATATACATATATCTATATATATATATATATATATATTATATATATATATATATATATAATATACATACATATATATATATATACACATATATATATATACACACACACGCACACATATTATATTACACACATATATACACATACCACACACGCACACACACACAACACACACTACAACCACACACACATATATATATATATTATTCGGATTGAGATCCGAGAATAGGAAAGAGATATAGAGAGAGTATATATAGAGAGTAGATCTCAGAGAGTGAGATATAGGATGACAGATAGGATAGAGATAGATATAGTGATAGAGAGATCAATAGATAGAGTACATATACCATATATATATTATAGTATATATTTCGATATATATCTATATATATATATATGTGTGTGTGTGTGTGTGTATATATATATATAGATATATATATATATATATACATACATATATATATATATATATATGTGTGTGTGTGTGTGTGGTGTGTGTATGTATGTATGTATGTATGTATGTATGTATGATTATTTTAATTGTCTTTTTCATTTGCGCATAGTTATTTTATCATGGATGTACATTATTTTATTCATTATTTGATATGTTGTTTAGTTGATGATGGTAGAGGATATATAATAGAAATATGATGATTAATATAGTTTACACCATGGTTATTAAATAATCATGGTGACTAACTCATTATGTGCATAAACAAACACACACACACAAAAAATAAACAAAAAAAAAAGTAAAAAATAATACATACAGTAAATTTATGCACCTTGGCTATAAATGAACCAAGATGATAAACATTAAACTTGTAATTGGTCAACAACTAATTAATAAAATTAACATTGCAACACAACACTACATAAATACACTTAAATATGTTCCACATTGATGATTGATTAATTTAGTTTTCCCCCCAAGTAAGGATGCATGCAAGGGGTAACATGATTTGAGATTGATTGGGTCATTTCCCCCAAATAAGGATACATATGCAGGAAGAAAATGAGAGTTGATATTTCCCCTAAGTGAGGATACATACAAGGGATTTAGATTAGTATGTTTTGATTTTTATAGGATATTTGGAGTGGACACCAAGATAAGAGTCAACATGTTGCAAATGTTTATTGTTTTGGATGGGTTTTTAATGGTTTTGTAAGATTTTTGGTGTTATTTCTTTTGGAAAATGGAATAGATAATTTTTTAGGACTCTAAGTGTGTTATTGGTTTAGGTTTTGAGAATTTTATATTTATTTTTTATGATATTTTTGACTGGTTTAATATGTTTTTGGTAGTTTAGGAATATTTGCTATTTATTGAGGATTTTTGACTAAGTAACAATGTGAGGGACCTAGTTTTGGTAGTGATCATGAGAAGTGAAAGTGGCGAAGGAACCATTCCAAACTCACGTAATAACTAAGAGTTATCATTAAGATTTAGAGATGGATAAGATGGATGATACAATACATGGTAAATGTCCTGAATGTTTGAAAAATAGGATAGTAAAATACATGAGAGGTAAAATGATAGGATAGAAAAAGGAGATATGGAAACATACATGTGTAAATGTGGAACTTTGGAAACTCATTTTCAAACAATATTAAATGTTTAATTCCATAGTAAGAATGTATTATAGATTATATATTGATATGATTTCTTACTCTACCCTTGACTCCACATAACCAGGAAGATAGAAGGGCTCAACATTGAGATTCAAGAAGTACCTGAGATTAATGAGGTAGTCAATGGATGCAAATACATTACGTTTTAAAATGATCCTATTTGGGAACTTGTGACTCATCTCCAATTGGGATTACCTGACCGATTCCAATATGTTTTACACTTTATAGGGCTTGACTAGACTTAAACCCATAGGTGTCCTATTAATTGGCAAGATATGGTTTAATTAATGGTTGTATCTCTTAACATGGGCATCTAAATTTTTTTCTTTGGTATTTTTTGTGATTAAGCACATTTGATTCATATTTTCTTAAGGATTTCTTTCTCATTTCTTTTCAAATGACCCCCTAATTTTTTCACCATGCCACCAATAAGAGACATGTTCTCATCACCAAAGAAAACATAGTAGAGAGTAAGGGAGACCTTCGTCCTTTCCCATCCTCACACTACTAGTAAGAAACATGGGCTCATCACCAAAGATTGGGAAGGATGAAAAGGTGTAATTATTTACAATTTTATTTTGTATTTTTTATTTATTTTGCTTTTTTTTGGATTTTTTAAATTGGGAATGAACATTTTCTCCCAAATCTCATCCCCATATGACTAGTAGGACATGAGAGATCATCATAAGACTGATATGGGCAGTCAAAAGATTCAGGTAAATAATTTTAGATTTTTTGTTAAGGAGATAACTTATTTGGAAGGAGGATTTACCATCAGTAAGATTCTAGACAAGACCATTGGTGAAAATATCTAAAATGGGAGAAACTATAAGAGGGATGAAATGCATAATACCTAATAAGAAATATTAACTCTTGTCTTTGATGACATGAAATAAATCAGACTAAGAAGTGAAAATAATCATGATAATGCTATGATTGTATATCTTCCAATGAATGAAAAGTTTAGAATTGTTTTTAGATGATCTATACCCATTGAATAATGTAGAGGTGGCCTCCCCTAGTGTAGAGATACCTTAAAATAGGTGGTTTATAGGAATATAGACTCTTAAAATGAGTAGCATTCATAGGTTTATTAAGGTCTTGCCATTTTTTGTGGCCAACTTATATGCTCTAGAACCAGGACTTGGCAGTGATTACATAGGGTTGCCCCAACCAATTGGACTCAAATTTCCTTTCTTTTCTCTTTCCTTAGTTGTATTTTTTTATTTTATTTGAGAACAAGGTCACGGATCTTGAACTCTGTAGGTTTTATATTTTTGTTATAGTTATGTCGTAGCCCATTTTGATAGAGTGGAGATGGTTTACAACATTAAACCTTTTTAAATCAAGAAGGTTCTAGATCATTAATGTGTGATTGTTCATATTCATCTTCATTAATGAAGTCTTGAAGTGATATTATCAAGGATGGGATTTTGATCTAAATCGTAGGATAATTCACAACCGTAGATGAGGGAGAATGGATTGGCCCATGTAGAAGTATGATATGAGGTTTGATAGGCCTCAGAGAGTGGGATAACCTAAAAGTATGACAATTTCATCCATGTTTTTTGGACTATTTTTTCCATGATGTTTTTTAATGTTTTGTTGATCTTTTCGGCTTGGTCATTACCTTAAGGGAAATATGGAGTGGATTAGACTTAATGAATATGTGAATGACAGCAAGGTCTTTAATAGTTTGATTTTGAATGACTTACCATTGTTAATGTGAACAATTGGAGATGGGATACCAAAATGACATATGAGGTGATTGAATATGAACTCAGGAAATAGGAGTACTGGTGACATAAGTGAGAGGCATAACCTCTACATATTTAGTGAAGTATTGAGTGGCTATGATGATGAACTTATGTCCATCGAATGATGTGGGATTTATTTTTCCAATAATATCAATAGAGACCCCATTGGGAGAAAGACTAAGGTGTATTGATTGGTTGTAATATTTGGGAAGGTGCATGAATAAGGTTTCCATGTTTTTGAAAAGCTCGATACCTTTTGATAAAGTGGCATGTATACCTCTCCATGGTGGGCTAATAATAACTGACATTTGGGATTTTCTTGGATAAACCCATTCCACTTGTGTGTGACCTAAAATTCGTGTGTGTACTTTAGCTAAGGTTTGAGATGTTTCCTCTTGATTAAGACATCTAAGTAAAGTTCCATCATGAAAATTTTGATACAAGGTATTTTCTAAGATAGTATAGTGAGAAACACGTAGTGCTAATGCACATTTTTTATGGGAGTTTTTATTTGGAGGAAAGGTGTTATCATGAATTAAGGTTTATATATTGTGGTACCACGGGCTATCAGGACCAACTATCTCACATACCATGGTAGTCTCTGGAAAATCATAAGTAAGATCTAGAAGATGTTCTACGAGGAAGTGACTTTTCATTTTGGGTTGTTGCGATCTCAAGAAGGGATTTGATAGTTTCCATAGCATCTGTGGATTTGTTTTGAGTTCTAGGGACCTGTTCAAAATGATCAGCTAAAGTATCCTTTAAGGTTGTTCAACCATTCTCTTGTAGGGTATCAATTTTTCATCTTTTACTTGATACTCATCCTTGACTTGTTTGATGATTAATTATGAGTCACCAATGATTACTAGTTTTTGATATTCCACTGAATGGAAACCTTCAACCCAATATAAAGGCTTCATACTCTATAGTATTTTTTGTGCAAGGAAAAACCAAGTGAAAGGATTTGGGAATGACATCTCCATCTGGTGTGATTAAAATTATTCTGGCTCTTGAACCATGAACATTGCAGGAGCCATCAAAGTAGAGTGTCCATGAGGGAGTAACATCAATAAACATGAGAGACTCATCAGGAAACTTAAAGTGTAGTGGTTTTGACCCTAGAAGAGGTGTTGCCATGTGAGTTGATCTACATAGGGCTTTTCCCTTGATGGCCTTCTAATTAACAAAGTCAATGTCAAACTCACTAATGAGGAAAATCCAACTAGACAGCCTTCCCATGAGAACTATCTTGGAAAGAAGATACTTGAGAGGATCTACTTTTGCAATGAGTTTGGTGGTACGATTTAGAAAATAGTGGTTTAACTTATGGAAGAAAATTTCAAAGCCAAATATACTTTCTCAACATGTGAGTATTTGTGCTCATGATTGGTCAAGGTTTTATTGAGATAATAAACTGTTTGTTCATGTCCCTTTATCATTATGTTGTGAGATTAATGCTCCTATAGCAATATAAAAGAAGGACGTCTATATGATGTATAAGAATAATTGGTTTTTTTGGAATAGGTGGAATGAGCATCGAAGGACTGACTAGATATTATTTTATAGCATTTGGCAAAGGAGTTTTGACAATCTTGATCCCATTGAAAATGAACATCCTTTTTAAGCAACTGATTAAAGTGATGGCACTTGTCTGCTAGATGTGATATGAAGCGTTGTATGTCTTGGATACTTCCTTAGAGACTCATTAGTTGTCTTATATTTTGGGGAGGAAGAATTTCCATTATAAATAAGACCTTTTTGAGATCAACTTCTATACCTCTCCTTGAAACAATGAATCCCAAAAATTTACCTCATGGTAACACCGAAGACACATTTTTTTGGATTTAGCCTAACCTTGTAGGAATGAAACCATTCAAATTTGTTCACTTAGGACTTTTGATGATCTTTCTAGTTTTTGACTTGCCTAGAATATCATCAACATTGTCTTCCATTATTGTATGTAACATGTCATGAAAGATGACAGTCATTTCTCGTTGATAGGTAACACCTACTTTTTTAGGCCAAAAGGCATGAATTTGTAATAGAATGTACCCCATGGTGTGATGAATGTAGTTTTATGTTGATCTTTTTTTACAATTTGTATTTGGTTATAGCCATAAAAAACATCCATAAGGGAAATCATTTCATGAATTGCAGTTGAGTCGACAATCATGTCAATGTTAGGTATAGGAGAGTCGTCTTTCAAACATTATTTGTTAATGTCATGAAAGTTGGTGTAGATTCTAATTCCAAGAGTCTTTTTATCAACTGGTACAATGTTTGATATCTAGTTTAAATAGTTAATAGGTTTGATAAACCCTACTTCCAAGAGTTTTTAGAGTTCCTCTTTGACTAATAATGCAATCTTAGGATGCATTTTTCTCAGTTTTTATTTAATTGGTTTGGCATTAGGATGAACCACAAGATGATGCACAACTAGAGAGGGATCCAATCCTGGAATATACTTGTATGTCCATGTAAACACATATTAAAACTCTTTAATAAGTGTGGTGAACACTTTTATTTCCTTTGTTGTTAGATTAATGCCAAGATGTAAGATTTTAGGATGTTCATTTGTACTAGTATTGATGTCGATGGTTTATTTTACCGACATTTTAGATGTGTCCTTATCAGTGAAGGATGCCATAGGTTGATGTAGATATTATGTTGTTTTTGTTTGAGGTTCCCCTCCTGCTAGTGCCTCAGAAAGGTTTTCACTAAGATATGTGTCCTTTTTATTTTTCTTATTTGTTTATTTTTGCTTCTCGAATAGTGCTTTCAGTGAGGTTTTCACTGTGGGAAATATTTTTTTTCTTTTTTACTTTTGATTTTCTGATTTTGGTGGATGAGGGTTTTCAAGACTCCTCACCAAAGTAGGTTGTAGCATCCAGATTAATATTGAATCCCTTCTTGTGATCAGAAGGGGGTATGTGATCATGAGTTCTGATAAACTCCTTCGATGGCCTCATCATTTTGGAAGAGGTCCATGGAGATATGATTTGATTGGTCCTGATTGATAAGGGTAGGGTAGAAAATGTCAATGGTGATGGTGTAAATGGAAATTTGGTCAAAAAGGATTGTATCAATGAGGTCCTCAAAGAGGTCATGTGTGGAACCCTGTCTCAACATCAAATTCAGTATCTTCACCATTAGTAATTGTATTCAACAAACACTTTGCACATGCAAAAGCATCAAGTTGTAACCTAAACCATAGGAGTTAATATTTTCTGATGGGATAACTAGATTTAGACAACATTGTTAATTATTTCCAAGATCTTTACCCTCCATTTCATATTTTTCATGATTTTGTTTCCTATGAAGTGTTCGGGTTATTGATAACATGTAGCAAACCAATCATCACACAACTAAGATCTCTCATAACCTTGAATTCTCTCATCTTCTAAGTATTTGAATTATTTAAAAACACATTTTCCAAGTTTTTAGATGGGATATATTTTTATATGGGAAGAATTTTATTTTCCATAGCTATGTGGTGATAAAGGTAGGTTTCCAATGTGAAAATAATTTTCAACAGTTTGAAATTGGTACTCACTACATCCTTTATCAATGATTTTGAATGTGGATGTTTTCTTAGATGAATTAGTAGGCATATTAGATGATGTAGAAGGTGGATTAGCGGATGTGGGTGGATAGATGTAGGTACAAAGTCACTATCAAGGACTTTGCACTAGTTTTTGTAAGAAGCTTTGAAATTGTATCAATATCAATACGTGTGGTTTCAGAAAATGGGATGATATGAGGTGGAGCGGCTTTTTTGTAAATGGGAAATATCATGCTTGTCTATACCTTCCCTTAAGAATTTTACAATACTCAAAAGGTTTGGTGTCGACATGTAATATGACTTCTTTACCTTGATAGGGGAATTTAATACATTGATGGTATGTGGATGGGACAATTTGCATGACATGGATCCACGGTCCAAGGAGGATGTTATAAGGAACTTCCAAGTCCATAACATGACACAAGGTTTCTAAGGTTATTGGTCCAATCTTGAGTGATAAGTGACTGTTCTTGTATTGTCTCTCATGATTATCATAACCACAAATAGTTATGACATTAGTTCCTAGACTCTCTTTAGTATAACCAAGACATCTTAATAGTTTTCATGGAGAAAATATTTAGCATTGCCCCATTTTATATAAGAACTCTTTTGATTTTATGATGAGTGATGAATGCTTCAATATACAAGGAATTATTTTTGTGATATTTGGGTTCAAAGGTCATTGAGGAACAAATGATAGGATATTATTATTTGGTGAAATATATTTTAATCAAGGATTGGAATTCTTGGGTGTCGATATCCTTATGAACATGTGCATTCATGTAAGTACATGAGTAAGGAATGTATTGTAATGTGGGAGATGATTTAAAAAACTCCATGAGGGAGATTTATGTAGTTGTATTTATAATTATTTAATTATATTGAAATATTTAGAGGAAGATTTGGCATTTAGTAGTGATGTATTTTGGATTGGATGACTTAGGATTAGATTTTTGAGGTACCTTGTGTGGAAAATTGTTTTTTTGTAAGTACCCAAACCTTCTTTTGTTGTAGTTGTAATGCACATGTATGAGTGTTAATTTTTATCGCACCAACAATATTGGGTTATTGATCGATGAATGATATGATTGAATCATACTCAACGTTGTTCAATGTTTGGAAGCCTTATCCTTTTTATATCTTTTTTTCATTGTGTTTCAGAAAAGGGTCTTCAACTTCTCATTAGGATTTTTATTGTTTGAGGTGATTTCAACTTCTATATCTCTCACGGTCAATTAGATCTTGAATATAGTGTCAGAGTTTCATACAATGATGTGTATGGTGTCCGTTGATATGATGGTACTCACAATATTCATCATTCTAATTGTACCATAATTGGTTTTGGTTCCACCTCACCTAGGGTCTTGAGATTGGATAAATGATCATATTCAGCATGTTTCCTAAGTAACAATAACTAAGTCTTATTTCCTTAAAGGCTAAGATTTGGTCCAAGTGGTAAAATCTTCTAACCACATTCCTGCCCATTCTATAAGGGAAGTTTTTCCTTCTAATTCACAATGATGAAACTGAATTGGTGCCCAAAAAATTAGAAATCTGCCCAATTTAGTAAACATGCAGGAGAATCCCACCTTAACCGATGTCGGTCACCCCTAAACTGACGTCGATCAACCATAAACCGACGTCGGTCAACCATGAACCGTCTTTGGCCCCTTGGTTTTATTCAGTAAACAACTTGTTTTTGGAGTTGGCACATTCTGAGAGCAAGAGGGATGAGAGGAGAGTTACATTGCAAGTAGAACCAGTTTTCTTTTCACACACCCAAGTATCCATACCCAACACCAAGACAGATCCAAAAGCATTGGCACTCACGGAAACATTCCGGGAAGCATCACTACTGCACCAAGCTCCATTATATTAACCGATCATCACCACCACCCAACCATTGGACCTGCAACATTGGTAAGTGTTTTATAATTAATCATTTCCATTCTTGTTCTGTTCATAGAGTTGTTATCACTCCTATTATTATTCTTTTATTAACATTCACATCCCTCCATATCCTTCTTTCTGAAAAACCTAAAAATCTCACCCACTCGTTTATTAGATCACTTTTCATGGCCCTTCCACCTCTCTGAGTGTTCTCAGTATCCCCACAGACCTTGCCATCTCCTTCTTTAGCCCCATCCAACCTCACCTAGCCTCTACAATAAGGTAGTTCACTAAATTTTTGTCACCCTACTGTACCGAAGCTATTTACCCATAACCATCATTGTACTATCTTAACCATCATCAGTTATACCCAACCAACATCGGTCTCTATATTTTATACCCTACCTAAGAACAGAGCCAAACAACCTCCTACTAGTTAACCTAAACAACCCAGAATCAGACCCTAACCAGTCCCAGTACCTTGACAGACACCTCATCCTTTAGATCCAACTATAGCCTAGCCTGTTGTGATTGGATTTTCTTATTGTACTTGAATGAGATTAACCTAAATCATATCAACTACAGTAGGACTTTACTTATTTCTCACATTAATTTGTTTTGTGTGGATTGACAACCATCTAAGAAGTATCACACTTCCCGAATCTAACATACGTATTAGGCAGTCCACTTTATCATAAATGGTTTTAACTTCTCTTTCGTGGTCTTGTCCCCTTCTATTACAGGTAGTTCCTCCTGGCCAAAACCAAGCTCTCAAAAAATATGGCATTGGGTTGAAAGTTGACGCATGCATTAACCTCTAACCAGGATATCATTTAACAGGTATCAAACCTCCTAGCTCTTGCCAAGGTATCTAAGGATTTTGGGCTACATTAAACTGCAAAGTAGGAGTTCATTTTGAATTCATATACAATTGAATTCTTGACATCTAGGAGGAAACCCCTAATTTTAGCTACTGAATTTGATTTATACGAATGACACTAGGAAATGCCTAGAGAAAGGGAACACCATTTGTTCATAACATGGATTTTGAAGCATGTGTCCTAAAACATCCCTGTAATTATTGGAGATAAGGATAGCAAATAAACAAGGGAATTTCCTTTTCCCACATGTTAACATTGATTCCATTACTTCCATTAAAAGCTTTCTATTTGGGGAAGTACAACTTCTGATAGAGAATCCTTAAGAAGTAATTCTTAATAGCCTAAATCAAAAAGTTCTCGACAAGAATATGACCAAATAATAATTAGGTAGATTTGTTAGGACCATTCATAAGGATTACCAATTCCTAAAATGAAACTTATCACCCAAACATATGCATTTGTAACTCAAAGGTTCTAGCGCTATTATCAGTCTATTTTGTTTTTATCTCTACAAACTGATTTAGCATAGAGGCACTCTTCTTCAAAAGATGAGGTAATCTGACCTTTCTCATTTCATAGAACCCACAATCAGAGTAGTACAAATGATTTCCTGGTGATGGTGAGACATCTTAGATTCTTCTTATCACTCTTTCTATTATGGTTATTTATTTAGAGCCATTTCAAGACTAACATTAGCTCTTTTTGTACCTCAACAATGTCCATCTTCATTTAAAATAAATCATTTGGTGAACTTAATCAGTGAATTTGAAGGGGTCACTTAACAAATCCATTCCCAATGAATCTGGTTGGTGAATACCCTAAAATAGGTCTTGCTAGATCTAAGGAGGATTTTCTTTATAGAAAACAAATTGATGATATCACCTAGTAAATTACAAATATGAATGATCCTTAATATTCTTACACTAATCATTTCTTCTTTTTCATTTTTTGAACTCCAAATTTATATCACATTTTATTTCATGGGCTCTTAAAATAAAGTAATGTATCAGTTAATTACAATTTAGTCAAGTTGCGAAGGTCAATGTTTCTTCTCACTTCCTTTAGATAGCATGGATTTTTAATTTTCTACCATTGCATTAGTGCATAGCCATCAATTAGGGAGAAATTCAAAATACATTTGATATTAATTAAGGCTTAATTCCCAACCTATATGCTAGGAATTTTTCTAAATGTTAATTAACTTTAAGGAGTCTAATTCACTTAGCCAAGGGGGTCTAGGGGACTGATCAGTGCAAAAGCTCAATGAGCTTATACACAATTTCGGGTTTAATTAAAATACTTAGGACATCCTTGAGAAAAAAATCATCTTACAATTATACGATTTTAAGTACTTTTGTGCTTTACCCCATTAGGTTATTATTACTATAAGTCACTTTTTTAGTCAAAAGATGACTGTTGGGTACCAGATGCACTTCCATAAACTATTTTTGACTGCACACTAGTCTATAGATGGAAAATTAAACCTTATTGTATTTGACTTCAAGTGATGACCCTCTTACCCTTGACTTATTGAAACAATAAATTTTGGATACTGCAATGAAACCCATAAAAATAATCGAATTTATAGCTTTCAATTGTCTTCTTAGTAAAAGCACATTATAAGAAGACCATAGACATACTCGTGATGCAATTTTTTCACCAAAATGCCTTTCAAGCCTGGTCATGATATCCCAAGAGATTTAAGAAAGGGTAAGTATCTATATAGGTAGCTCTATATAACCAAGCATAATTCCAATAAATTCAAATTGATCTTGGTATTTTTGGGAGTTAAGCCAAATCCAATTTAATTCTGATCTCATGTACGACAATCTATGATTTACATCTAAGTCCTGATAGCCTTCAGTCCCTGGTCATACTTATAGCTTATAGTCCATGAACATGAGTAAACAACATGTTTTCATATTTGGGTTTATCAAGATTTTATTCTGGAATAGTATTTATTCTTATGCAAATCCATCTGTTGTTGAACATATATTGTTTGTTTTTCATTACCAAAAATTTGGGAACCCTAGTCATTATATAATTAGATTTAAGTAAAGGGTAATGTACAGTCGTATATCTCTGATTGCCATTCATTTAATGAAAAAATTGATAGCTTGGGATAAAGGTATAGTCGGGACATTCTCAAGGCAACATTCATACAAGATCAGTCTGAGTTCCATACACATCTCAAACATCCTCCTGAAATCTTAGACACCCATAATTACGCCCAAGCAATTTAAATACTTAAATTGCGTTAATTATCCCCTTTCTCGCAAATCGACGACATATCATCAAAAGTGCTCATTTTCCCTCTTATCATCATTAATTAATTACACTACAGCTAATTAATTAAGTCACCTATCCAACTAATACCTAATTAACGACCTTCCGTTAATTAATCACCCCTTCTATCTAGACTAATTAATTATTATTAATTAATTAGCTTTCCCTTCCATTTAACCAATAAATCAATATTTAATTGATTTAATCCCCTTCTAATAGCCTAAATCGTACTAATATTCCTATAATTAACTTCTATAAGCTTACATCTACCTATTAGTTAATCACCTTTGATTAATTAAAACACCCCCCAACTCCCATGACTTGCTAAGCATAAATTAAACCCTTCTAAAGTAAGGTTACCTTTTATAAAGCAACCTTATCCATTCCTAATCATGTTTTACCTTTATCCCACATGCAAAGGGATGAAGTGTTTCCTTTATCCATTGGGCTATATAAGGAGCCCTCCTTCTACCTTTATACCTACACCTAAACTTCTTGAGAAGAGCAAATGCAAAGCACATATAGCAAAATAGACTAAGAGCTTGCTTTTTGTTTTCTTGAGAGTTCATCATCTTGAAGAGTTAAGCCTCTTTCTTAAGTGCTTAGGTCATATGGGAGGTGTCAAAAGGGTCTTGTAGCCCAACTTTGACAAGCCCTCATTCCTAGGTTCTTGGAACATTAAGGACAACCATTTTTGATAGCCATAGAGCCTACATAGGTTCCTTCATTTATTTGTTGTTAGAGAATAGAGGATTTTTAGATGTTTAACATTGTTAGATTTCAAATTTTGTATTGATGAATGTTAGCATCTAACCCTTGTTAATTCTTATCATGATGGTGCTTAGTATGTTGTTTAATTCTTGCTAATTAAGAACTATTTAGGTGTTAGTTTTTACTTTCATTAGCATTAGTTTAAAACAAACACATGCACACATTTGGCACGCCCAGTGGGACTTACTCCATTGTCCTTTGCACTTAATTTCAAGTTTTTGTAGTTAAGTTTCATTTTTGGTTACTAACCCTCTTTTACACATGTTGATCTAATTTATTTTTCTTAACTTGTTTTGTTGAGTTTGCATGTGTTGAGTCTTCCTTGTAGGTATAAAGGAGGTGAAGTGCTGTCAAAATTGGAATTGATGGGAAAATTTCAAGATTTCTTCATGTTTTCATTTTTAGAGCTTACTTTTTCAACATTCTACATGCTAGTTTTGTCAATTTCTTGAAAATTTTAAATTCTTGAGCATGTAGGTTAGTGTTTGATAGTGCTGAGTCTTCTATTTACATATTAATGTGGTGGGTTGCTGTCAAAATTAAATCTTGGTGAGAAAATTTCAAGATTTCATCATGTTTTCATTTTTAGAGCTTACTTTTTCATCATTCTACATGCTAGTTTTGTCAATTTCTTGAAAATCTTAAATTCTTGAGCATGTATGTTAATGTTTGATAGCGTTGAGTCTTCTATTCATATATTAATGTGATGGGTTGTTGTCAAAATTGAATCTTGGTTGGAAAAATTTGACCATTTTGCAGATTAAGGGACGTTTTTTTGGTGCACATTTTTTGAGTGCATGTCAAGTGCATACCCGTGAGCATAACAGCATATGCGTAACCCATCTTCCGAAGGCCATAAATTTTTCTCCCGAACTCAAAATGACTCCATTTTTTTTGTGGGAAAGGTATTGAAGTTAACTATGCAATGAAAACATAAATTTGGAATTTATACTTACAAAGATTGTAAGTTTTTCTATTAGTTTAAAACTAGTCATTTTCTAACATGTCTAATGTTTTGATGAATGTTGTATTTCCATACTTACTCGATTTAGACCAAAGCATGTGTATGCTCTTCTCTTGCACCTTTTGGTGATCTTGAGAATCAAAAATGCCTCGGTTTTGATCTCTATCTTTTTAACATTGGGATTAAACTTGAAAATTTGATTATTCATTTTGCTTAAGGGAATGAACCTTTTACAAAGCATTTTTCAATGGTCCTTTGATTTGAAGTTTTCCATTTCTATATAGTTGGGATAAAGTTTGTGTATGCTCTTCTCTTGCACCTTAGGGTGATCTTGAGAATCAAAAGCAACTTTAGTCTTCATTTTATAACATTTGGTAAATTGGAAACTTCATCTTTCACTTTTGGTTTAAGGGAATGAACATTTATCAAGAATTTTGTATGGTTCATTGATTGAAAAGATTTTCTTTAATTTTTAGTTGGATTATTTGTTGTGTATGCTCTTCTCTTGCATCCTTGGATGATCTTGAGAATCAAAAACAACTCTTAATCCTCTTTTAAATAATGTGATTTTCTTGGAGAACTACTAACGCTTGAGTGCAGGACCTAAAAATGCTTGTCAAAGAAAGGAGGAATCAAAACGAAAATCAAAAACTACTAATACAGTTGTTATACAGGTTGCCAAAAGGTGTTCAAGCAAACCACACCTAATTAAACAAGATAAAAAGAACAACATATTCAAAACACTGTATTGCAGGTTTCAGAAAAGGGTACGTCCCTCTCCGCTCAACTGGAACATAACCCCTTTGGCATAACACCTTAAGCTACAACAATGGGGGTGGTTCCAGGAACCCCAAAGTAGTCCACGCAAGAGGGAACCTTGTGGATGAAACGGGAAGTGCTCCGCACTACCTACTTGACTAGTGATTCCTTTGTGAGATAGCATTACAAGTTGTCCCTATGCGACCCTTTTAAGTACACGATGGATGCATTTACTTCCCACTATGCTTGAAGGGGGTAAAGTAAAGAGATACTCCCAAGATAGTCAGGACTATTTGGGTAAATCTTCCCGCTCGTGGATAATTTTTGTATCACCTAGGATGAGAGAACCACCTAGGAAGATATACTTTGGCCAGGAGCCCACTTTGACCATTCTAAAATAGTGTTGAGTTGTGAACCATCTTTTCATCACGAAATGTGTGACGCGTTACTTTCGCTTAGTTTTTCACTTGCCTTAAGGTGAGGTGAAACTCTGCCGAAGTGAAGCCAACATTTTTCATCCCCATTTTGATCTACTTCCTTCACATTCTTTTGACACTTTGTTGATCAAAAGAAGGGTGACTACCTTTGTGTTACCAATCGATTGTTTCTGCCACTTTTTTGTCCGTTTACGCCCATCCATGTTTGCGGCTGGGTAAGTTAAACGTCTAAAGTGTGTGGAGACATATTTATATCATTGGTAGCCTTTGTGATCTTGATACCCACGTCAAGATCATCATCATAGTTAGGATTGATTCATCATTTTATCTCCCTTTGACATGTTACCTTGTTTGCATTGTCTCGACATAATTAAGATACTTATGTCACGTTTCTTCGTAAACATGATCTAAGTGTCCGTATTGTGGCATTACGCTGCCCACATTTTAACACATCCTTAGTATACTTTGACTTAGTTTGACTTCAAACATTTTCCCAAATCTTGAAGGGTGTCACTTACTTTGTTTGCGTCATTTTAATACCACTTTGACACTAATATCTCACTTCTCCGTGAAGCTTGATTGACGTGTCCAATTGGTGTGGTTACATGGCTTACATTTGTAAACCTCACCCTTTAACATTTAGGCCTTGTTGGTTGTTAAACTTGTCACATGGTATCCTTTGATTGGGAGTCACATCTACCCTTTGTTAATATTTACGCCTTGTTCATTTCGAGCTTGACGTAAATATTGACATTGTGTTGATCATCTTTGCATCAGCATCACTTTGCACACACATTTTCATATGGTGTATTTCCTTGTTGATTGGCTCTGTGTTTCACACTTGCATGATTGTTCCTTGTGATTATTCATTCAGAAAACTTATTTTCTAGGACAATCCCTTTTGATCTCATCGAGATTGCATCGTCACGATGTCTATTTTCCTTAGACCTTCTTCAGAAAATCACGCACGCATCTCCATACTTACACAATGTCTAGCTGGTTGTCCTTATGCTACCCAAATCGACATGTCACTTCCTTCCCTTTGAAGGAGTTCCATCACACTATCTAGATCTAGACATTTGTGCTTAAAACAGTGCCAAAAATGACTGACTATCACGCAGGTTCCCCATACTTACAAAAATATGGAACCTAGGTTTAGCAATTCAAATCAAAAGATTCCCATTACAACTAAACCTCATTTGGTTCTTCATGCTAGAGAGCCCATACGGTAACTCGTTCCCCACCTTCATCTCATAGTCGGTGGTATGATTTGGACACTTCTGATCCAAATTATTATTCGAGTTCCCCCCACTCTTCTTCTAATTCTAATCCAAACATTTCCTCTTCTTCTGAGGATTCCAATCCAAATATTTCCTCTGACTCTTCTGAGGATTCAGATCCAAACTATTTCGGATCCAAACTACTATTCCAGATTCATTCATCCCTAATTCGACTCCTAAGTCATCTAATGTGACTCCTATGTCATGGTCCTCCCTATCTTTGCAGGAACCTCTTCATCATACATTTAATATGACTCCTACGTCGCGGTCCTCCCTTTCTTCACAGGACCCCTTTTATCAGTCACCTCAACGACATCTTCTTCCTTTGAAGATACATGCGACTCCAAATCCCTCCAATCAAACATCTAATACAATTCTTGAATCGCGGTCCTCTCTTTCTTTGCAGGACCCTTGTTATTATTCATCTAATGTGATTCTTGAATCACAGTCCTCCCCTTCTTCGCAGGACCTTCTTCATCAATCACCCCCAATAAGTCTTCCTTCTTTGAAGATTCGTGTGACTCAAAGTCCTTCGAGACAAACATCTGAATCGACCCATGCATCGCAATCTACAGACTTTGGACTTAATCCTACTATTTTACATATGACATACCATTGTATAGGTAGGTCCACACCACCTTCTTCTACTCCTGAGACATCTAGCTACACATCTTCTTCATCCCCCACATCATCTTCTTCTATCAATCATCATCAAACATCTTCTAAGTCTTCCACACCAAGTGAACCTCTTTCTTCCAATCAACCCCTGGTGGTTGATCAACAACTCATACCGATTGATCTCTTTCAGAATGAAGAAACAATCAGGGCATTTATAGGGGCATATGAAGATATTCCTTTAGCAGATTACGAGAAAGGATTCTCTTTAGACTTTGATGCATCTGCATATTGTGAGGAAAAGGTTGATTCCTTTTATCAAGAAATGGAGGAAGAGCCTCAGATCATGCAACTTGATCCTCCTCTTATTCTTCCATCTTCACATTCTTCATTATGTGATGAAACTCCTTGGTCTTGCATTGATCCATGGCCTATCTTCTCATCACCCAATAACTCTTTGTCTATCATAATTCCTCAATCACAATCTCTTATGGGGTCAACGCCAAGTAGCCCTTCATCTTCATCTAGGTGTGGGTCACCTTCTAGTAGCCCTCCCTCTATCTATTTGTGGGACATTTTCAAGTAGTCCACTATCTTCTATTCTTGGGGCACGTCCAACTAGCCCCTTATCTTCTATGTATGGATCACCCCCGGGTAGTCCATCATCTTCTATTCTTGGGCCACATCCTAGTAGTCCATCATCTTACATCTATGGGTCACATCCTAGTAGCCCTTCTTCTTCTATTCTTGGGCCACATCCTAGTAGCCCTTCATCTTCTATCAATGGGTCACATCCTAGTAGCCCTTCTTCTTCTATTCTTGGGCCACATCCTAGTAGCCCTTCATCTTCTATCTATGGCTCACCTCCTGGTAGCCCATCTTCTTCAATCCTTGGACCGTATCCTTTTCATAAATCACATCATCCTTCTACCAATGACCAAGGCAAGCCCACCATCATTTCTCTCATTCCTATCATCAATCATAAATGTTCACTTTCTTCTCCTTCTCGAGGTCAGAAAAGTCACAAGTCAGCTTATAAGAAACCCAAACAGGTTCATTATCAAGCTCAGGTCAAAACTTCCAAGAGCTCAAAATCCCCCAACAACTCAAACAATCTCAAAGTTGTAAATCAAGCGCGATTCAAGAATGCACATCAACGTAACCATCAAGTATGGCACAAAGTGCATAAACCTCTGGATAGGGAACTCAAGCTCCCACATACAAAATCCATGTTTCAGGATAAATCACAGTCCTTTGTTGAGTGTGAACTCACCACGATCATCGAGATTGGGGAAAACATGACTCTTGATAAACAAACACGCTTAGTCTCCCTTATTAAGGAAGTCGCAAACATTGTTGTTGGATCTTACCACACAGAGTGACTTTGTTAGTCCCAACCTCTTAAAACTGTCAAAAATCTAAAAATAAAAAACAATTCAAAAATACAAAAATAAAAAAACATTGAGAAAACACAACAAAAATCAAAGGTACAAAGATCAAACATTGTAATCAGGTGTTGCGTACACATGGATATTTCTTTCTTCCCTTCCTTGCTTATTCTTCTGCAAGTCTTCCTACCATTTTCATCCCTTCGGTGATATTTTGGTTAGCTTATTCACATGCATTTTGTGACATTTATCTCTATGGTATCCATGTTTGACCCTGGTCTTTTATCACCTTGGTAAATTAAAGAACGACTGACCTCTTAGAGATCCTATCACATTCAACATCTAATAAACTTTTTGGGAAGAAATTTTGGACATATTTGTTGACACTAGCCAATGTCGTCATCACAAGCACTTCCACCTCCTTCCATCAAGCCATCAGTGGTTCTTAACCCCTTGTCAAACAAGAGAGCTGAAATAAGTTTTCAGAAAGCAAAAGAATCAAAATCAATCAAAAATCAAAAGCTAAAAGCTACAAAGCAAAAGCAAATTGATATATTACTCTCTCTTGGGGTATTTCCAATAATCTCTATCGGGGCTATGGATGCCTGACTGGCAGTAGAGAAATGTTGTGATTAGAATCAAATACATCTCCATCAGGGCTATGGACGCCTGGCTGGCAGCGGAGCAATGTACGGCTATCCTTTCACCATCCATTCACAAAATCACCTTTCAAAATAAATCATTCCTACACATTGGCTAGGGTCTCTTCACTTGTTGTCTATTAAATCTTCACTTCAAGAGGTAATAAAATCCACGTGCACACACTGGATCTCTATGAGTAAACAGGATTAGTATGTTACCAAGTGTCTTTTTTGGACCTTGTTCAGACTCTTACTCTAGTCCATATCTCGTCTCATGATTTTTGCCTTTGGTTAATCACTTCTTCATCGCGAGGCTTCTAAGCTACATTCATATCATTCACATCATTCTTCTACTTCATTCAGAACATCCATGTGTATAAGATTACTTGTTTTCCATGTTTGTGGACACCTTTGTCCCCTTTCACAAAAATAATCTTCTCCTTCCTTTCTATCATGTGCTTTTAGGCCAACTTACGCTGGGGGCATCCTTGCTTCTTCCCAGCATTTCATTGGTTTATGTTCATCATCATGTTGAACCTATCCATAATGGCCTTGGGTCCCACTTCTACCTGTGAAGAGTTTACCTTTGAATACTCCCACCTAATCATTGGGGAATTTTTACATCTTCACCTTTCTGGTACGCACATGGCCTTATGCCCTTGTACATCCCATCTATCACTAGGGGCATCCACGCTTCCTTGTCTTCCTGTACATAGTTTCATAAAACTTTCAAAATCAACCAAAACATTCAAATATGTTAGAAAAATCATCAAAAACATTCAAATATGTTTCAGAAAACTTCTAAAAATTGAAAATCATCCTACAAAACATCACTCTTTGGTTCTCACTTGTTCATGTGTGTGACTTGTGGATCATCTTGATCTACCTCCATCAACAAAAGCTAGGCTGCTTACTTCATCTGTACTCTGGGGCACAACGAGTTGCCTGGTACTGTTTCATAGTGCACATTGCTTTTCCATCAGACCCAAGTGTCCTCCATTATTCCCCTCACATGTATCCTTGCTTGGGGCACCATCATCAACCCTTGTCATTAATTTACACAGGTCGTAACTGAAGCTCGATAATAAAAACATTATATTATGTTTCTCTGTTAGTTTAGCTTGTTTACTTTCTCGTATTGCATTACATTTTGTATGTTGCATGGAGTTAGGCATCTTTCACTTTCTCGTATTGCATTGCATTTTGTATGTTGCATGGAGTTGGTGTTTTCAGCAATGGACAATTGTTCGTAGTATGGCTTTTCATGTCATTCTACCTTTGTCGTATGCTTATATTTTTCATAAGGACCGATGACGTAGCTCTTATGGCAATATGATGACATCAAATTGTTCCAATACAAAAGTGGCTAGAGGCTAAGCTCTTCTCTCCCCTCCTCCATATTTCTTCTGCATCACTTTCCTCTCACCCCTATTCTTCCATCTTACTAGGGCATCTTGCCTCTTCCCATTCTTCTATCTATCTCTCACCTTTTTTGATCGTCGATTGTCTTGTTTCATCACCCCATCGACACTCGAGGGGGCATCTCTCCCTTCTACTAATTTTTCTTCTATCCCTTCAAAATTTTATTCCATCTACTATCTTTGAAGTGGCGTTACTTACGCCACCCCAAAGAGGGGAAAATGTAGACACCCATAATTACGCCTAAGCAATTTAAATACTTAAATTGCGCTAATTATCCCCTTTCTCACAAATCGACGACATATCATCAAAAGTGCTCATATTCCCTCATATCATCATTAATTAATTACACTAAGCTAATTAATTAAGTCACCTATCCAACTAAATACCCTAATTAATGACCTTCCGTTAATAAATCACCCCTTCTACCTAGACTAATTAATTATTATTAATTAATTAGCTTTCCCTTCCATTTAACCAATAAATCAATATTTAATTGATTTAATCCCCTTCTAATAGCCTAAATCATACTAATATTCCTCTAATTAGCTTCTATAAGCTTACATCTACCTATTAGTTAATCACCTTTGATTAATTAAAACACCCCCCAACTCCCATGACTTGCTAAGCATAAATTAAACCCTTCTAAAGTAAGGTTACCTTTAATAAAGCAACCTTATCCATTCCTAATCATGTTTTACCTTTATCCCACATGCAAAGGGATGAAGTGTTTCCTTTATCCATTGGGCTATATAAGGAGCCCTTCTTCTACCTTTATACCTACACCTAAACTTCTTGAGAGAGCAAATGCAAAGCATATAGCAAAATAGACTAAGAGCTTGCTTATTGTTTTCTTGAGAGTTCATCATCTTGAAGAGTTAAGCGTCTTTCTTAAGTGCTTAGGTCATATGGGAGGTGTCAAAAGGGTCTTATAGCCCAACTTTGATTAGCCCCATTCCTAGGTTCTTGGAACATTAAGGACAACTATTTTTGATAGCCATGGAGCCTACCTAGGTTCCTTCATTTATATGTTGTTAGAGAATAGAGGATATTTAGATGTTTAACATTGTTAGTTTCAAAGTTTTGTATTGATGAATGTTAGCATCTAACCCTTGTTTAATTCTTATCATGATGGTGTTATAATGTTGTTTAATTCTTGCTAATTAAGACTATTTAGGTGTTAGTCTTTGTTTACATTAGCATTAGTTTTAAAGAAGATACTTGCACATGGCTGATAAATGCACTTGACCTCTATTTGGAGCCATGATGCTAAATTTTATCCATCTAGTCGCTGCAAGGACAATAAAAAACATCAAGGGTTAATGAAATTTATAAATCAATTGAGATCAGCTTCTCTTCTGGGAGTTCTAGCAGTGCCTAAATTTTGCCCATGCCTCGTCTAAATATGGTCAAAATATTTCTAATGGGCATCATGGATGACATTACCTAACCCATGTTTAAGTATCATTACTCAAGTCTCTAATCTGTCTAGATTCCCATGCCTATTTCTACCACATATACAAGTTGGTTTCTGGCTCAAAAGAAGCCACAGTCATGTGCATATTGATGGGTCATTCCTACATATCTTATGATCTGATGCATCCACAACTTTTCTTTACCAGAAATGGCTTGCTTGTTCCTCTTGAAATGCTTTTTCTAATATTTGACATTCGGTGCCTACCCTATAAATTCCATGTAATGTAGATCCCATCCTTGCCATATTTCAGAGAAAGTAACTCCACCACATAGCATGGTAAGCTTTGCTCCAGCATCCAGTCATAGATATAGTTATTGGGTAAAAGATTCTATCTAGTAGCTTTCACAAAGATCTCACTGATGATAGTTGAAACTACTCTTCATTCCAGTTGTATTCAAGATTTTTAGGTCGATGCTACCCACTTTCCATGAGGATTTCAGGCTTTAACCCAAGACTTAGACATGTAAAATACAGGGCACCAGATCTCTGCTCCCAAGAAAATAAAATTAGTAATAGCTTGTAATTCAGAAATCACATTTTCTTTTGAAGGTGGTTTAGGTAAAGTGCAAATCCTGATAGGGAAGAAATTTTATCCATTCATAAGCACCAACAGTATCATTTCCATGGAAAATCATCGATGTCATGAGACATCAACCAGAGGATCAGATTGAATCTATTGATGTAATAACTTATCTAGTGATAAAAATCTACACTGATAGTGCCATGTCAAGTGAATTACTACACATAATTATGGAGTATATCATTAAAACATTGTGACATTATCATACCCTCACCTATCTTAACATATCGCTGAATGCTTAGTAAGACAAAAAGTATGACCAAATGCACTTGTATACTTATGATAAGTTGAGCCTACAAAGGAACATCTTTGAGTGGTTTATCTGCAAGGTCAATGTAATCCAATGTAAAAAATCAAGATTCCCATTTATTAAAACAATGGCTAATTATCAATGTCTAAACTTTTTCCGCTCAATAATGCAGTCATCAGTAGACCAATCTAAGGTGATTGAAAGTGGGTTGCATGCTATATAAGTACCCAACCTTGAAGTAGTATCCAAATGAGCTTAAAATCTAAGATTCTTATAGCTTCCATCTAATTTATGTACAGTAAATCCCTTTTCATCTGTAATACAAGAATAATGCCTAGATGCAAAAAGGATTAACTATAAAATGTTAGACACTAACAATAATCATAAGTCCCTATTCATTCTTCTACCCTGAGCAATGAAATACAATTTAAGAAGTGCATGGCATTTTGTTGGAATATAGTGTTAATATCCCATCAGGTACCTAGGATGGTTTTTGGCATGTCTATAAATCATGATAGAAGAATGCTTATGGTGTGTGCTTCATGAATCTACCTCAGGGTCTTACCAATGTAATTGATTTTTTGTGTTTGCAAAAGCATACGCGTAAAGATGTGAAAATTCTACCTAAATTTTGGTGATTTACATGCACATAAGTATTGGAAGAATGTGTGCGGATGCACATACTATTTTAAGGTACAATAATTCCCATGTGCACAGCAAAATTAGTTCCTGCACATTCATGTGCTAATGTGGGTACCTTTTCATCAGGGCACATGTAACCCCTGTGCATGCGTTTATGCATCCATACACTACATATTAGACCATTATTAACATTAAAGGCATTAAGTGCAGTGTATGAACCAAAAATAAGGTGATCTTGATCATGAAAAAGGACATTGTCGAAATACCTTGAATGTTTAGAAATTTCTATCGGCACGTCTCTTGAAATGAGTCAGATATCATTTCATTGCTATTAAGTGTCTCGCAGTGGAATTTGGTAGTGGTTGGTAAAAAATCCAATTGGTCTCATGATTTAGCCCTATGGGTATATTAACCTAAAATTCTAATGAACATTGTGATGCTGGTATTGGAAGTTTACAACTTCATATATTACTCATTGCACATAGAAGTTGCTCTAACTCATTTGATTTAGATTAATAATTCATATTATTTAAATGTATTATTTTCCATTTTTGGATCGTAAATTTGGGGAATTTTTTCTAAAAAACATCTGGTAAATTTTCCTCTTCTCCTAGAGGATAACTTTTATTTCAATCCTAGGTGATGTCATTTGCTTGAAACACACTAGGAATTTATTGGTTTATGAAATCATTATAATTTTGAATTTATCCATTATGGCCTGGGGTCCCCGCATATATTGTGAACCTCTTAAAGAGTATTCTTACTAAAGTTTCTGAAAGGTTAATATGGGAAATTTTTGGACTAATTCTTGGACTTTCTTCTACGCATCATGGCCATCTATGCCCTTTGACAATTATATCCTATTAATATCTTTGATATATGTCACATTCTAAAAAACAGAAAACATGTAAATTTTCAAAAAAAATCCAAAAAATATGTTAGTAAAATGATCAAAAATAGGTTCACAAAAATAGCAATAAAACTTGTGTCTTGAAATGGCATGTTTGAAATAACTCCTAAAAATAAAAATCATCCACAAAAAAAAATTCACTCTTTGGTCACCCCATGAATCACTGTGTGATGATGTTACATTCTTGACCTCTACCTTCATTCAAAAGCTAGCCTTTCTTACTTCTGTATTCTGGGGCACAATTAGTTGCCTGGTATTGTTTTAAAGTGCACATTGTTCCCTTGGACCCAAGTGTCCATAATTAATTCCCCTTACATGTATCCTTGCTTGGGGTGTCATTCTTAATCCTTTTCATTAAATTTTATAGGTTGGAATCATAACTTGATAACAAAAACATTTGTGTAACTATCTTAAATGTTGTTTGTATGAGTATGTGTGTTTGTACTTGTTTCCTTGTTAGGTTATCTTGCTTACTTTCTTGTATTGCATTACATTATATATGTTGCATTGAGTTATTGATTTGGCAATGAACAAATATTTTTATTAAGGCTTTACATGTCATTCTACACTTTTGTCGTATGTGTATATTTTTCATAAGGACCGATGACATAAAGTGATCTTTGGCAATATGATGACACTGCAAAATGTTTCCAATACATTCATCCTAGCTATTTCTTCCCCTCCTCCATATTTCTTCTACATATCATTCTCTTCTATCAACACTATTCTTCCAACTTTCTTAGGGAAATAGGGATCACCTTTTATCCCCCCTCCCCCTCCTTATTCTTTCATCCATTCCCTTCATCTTTTTATCATCAATCGACCTCTTTCATCAACCCATCGACACTCGAGGGGACATCATTCACTCTATTAATTTTCCTTCTATCCCTTAAAAATTCACTAGTCTGTACTTGTCTAATATCTTTGAAGTGGCGTCGCTTATGCCACCCCAAAGAGGGGAAAATTTAGATACCTAGAATTTAGTCAAGCAATTTAAATACTTAAATTGTACTAATTATCCTCTTTCCCATAAATTGACGACATATTCGTCATGAACCACTCATTATCTCTCTATCATCGTTAATTAATTGTTTTTTGTTAATTAATTAGCCCTCCTATCATTCAGGATACCGAATTAATGATCTTTCCTTAATTAATCATTCGCTTCTACACAGTTTAATTAATTATCCTTAATTAATTACTACCCTTAATCCAAATCAATAAATCACCATTTATTGAACCAAATTCCTCTCTTAAATCTCCTAAATCATACTAAATTTCTTCTAATTAGCCTCTATAGGCTTACCCCTTCTATTAATTAATCACCTTTTATTAATTAAACCCCCTTTCAACTCCCACAACTTGCACACACTTTATTAAACATACATGGCCTTTGTATTTCCTCTTTGGGGTTTATCCCACATTCATCAATGTGCTAGCCTTCCTTGAATTAACAAGCTATATAACAAACCCTCCTCCTTACCTTTCTTCTTACACCTTATTTACTTTAGGATAAAATATAGGAAATTTGATCTTGAGCCATTCTCCATTGAAGTAAATAACTTCTCCATCTTGTATCCATTCTCTCAAATTGAAGAGCATGGGAAGATCCAAAAATGGCCTTGTAGCCATGTTTTGGTGAGATATCATCTTCAAACCTTGAGGAAACCACTCCATTTTAATTTTTAAAGTGATCTAAATAGGTTCATTTGTTAGATTAGCAATCTAGAAAGTAAGAAATAACTTAGCATTTGATTTGAGATTGTTCATGCATTAAAGAAGTTTTTTCTCATAAGCTCTTATCTTGATGGTTTTATAGTAGGTTTGATTGATTACTTAGAAGCTACTAGGTGTTAGCTTTTTCTTAGCATGGAAAAATTCTATATGAGCACATATAAAGTTTAATTCCCATTTCAAGGTGATCCCGATGAGGTCGACGTGGCCAATATCGCTAGATGGAAAAAAAATAGTCAATGAATATATGAAACAGTCAAAGACGATATGTGGAAAAATTAATGGGACGTAATCAAAATCATAAAAGTGAATATTTGAAGGCTAATACATGGTGTCAAGTTTAATTAAGATGATAAATTTAAAAGACTTTAATAAAGTTGAGCTATATCAAAAGCTTTAATATAAACTTGTTAACCTACGAAGTAATTGTCGATAAGAGTTTGGTACATAAAAGACATAGTACAATCATTTGACTTTATAGGGTAATATATTATGTTATGTAATTATTATTTCATTACTGGCATTTATAACACTAAATTTTGGTATATTTTTTTTACTTCTTCCATATTTCAATGGTTTTTGAATGTTAGTAAGTGATAAGTACTCTATTTTGTATGAAAAATCTAGTTAGCTTGAGCAATAGTTAAGGTGTTTAACCGCTGATGTATTCTTTGTAGATGAACTGTGGTTATTTATTTAGTTTATGCAAAGTTTTGATTTGTCTTGTGTATTACTTCCTTAGATTGATTTCCTGGGGTTTACAAAGAATTGAGTTAACATCATTTATAGTTTACTTTGGTTTGTCTACATATGAGATAAATAGTGATTGTAATATTTTTAGGTTAAAAGAGATTCTAATATCCTTACCATCTATACCCTTGGGCCTTCCCGCCATTTTGATTTTTATTTTTCATTAAGTCCCATCATTTATAACCATTGTAAATACCTAATAGGTTGAACCTCATTGCAAATTAGGATTTTCAGGTCTGTGGTCTAACAAGTTGAATACCCATCCACATAAACAAGATCCAAAATAAAAATTATAACAGGTGGTCCTCCTAAACACACTAGTCCCTTTGCAGGTTAACAATATGGTACATGCATCCTAGTTGACGTTATACATCCTAGAGTAACATGTACCTTGAATCCATATGTCTAGCTAGGGTTCTAAAACGAGTAGGAGAGAGAATTAAAACCCCATATTCCTCTTTGAGAGTTGTTTATTAGTGTGTAAAAAACACCAATCAACAAACTAATTAGCACTAGAAGGAGGGCCAACTGAATTAAAATATTTTGATTGAACATTTTTGTAAAATTTGTATTCATCTTATAGGTGTTCCTTGTAGACATTTGTGTGTTCTTAGTGACCATATTATTAAAGCACCTGGTAACTCCAATTTAAATACTCACATGTAAACCATTCACAAAATTTTAAATATTTTCATGAATTCATGTACTCATGGATTCTTTATTTTCTTGTTGGATTATTCCTCTTGTTTAAAGCATTATTCACTTTACCATATAATTCCCCTCCTCCATTCACTCCAAATTTCCTTGGATGCCATGGGTATGAAGTTTATTATGATATATCTGGTGTATATGGATTTTATAGTGATAATGACAATTTTAAAAAATAGAAATATAAATCCGGTAGAAACCCCATCCTTGATTCTGACATACATTCAAAAATACAAATTATGGAGAACAAAATGAAAAATATCAAGAATTGATTAAAAAATGAGAGCTAGACAACCTAATTTTAAATAAACTTAATCTTGGGAAGATCCTTCACCAAACTAATACAACCCTTAGCAAAAGGCTCAAAAAATGGAAACAAGCTTGAAGAAAATTTAGGAGCTAGCCAAAAAGGATAGAGGCTAAGGAAAATAGTCCTAGACAAAGTGGATACTACAATGGCATTCGATATGAACTAATAACAACTTTATTTCCCTTACCAATGGGATCTAGGTGGAGTGGTTAAGATAAATGGTAGTATTCGTATCCACCTAGGTTCAAATCCAATGTAGCACCTAGGTTCAAATGTATCCCCGTTTGGGGTGGTAATGTCCGAGGTGGTGCAACTAGCAAGCAGATTTAACAAAGTTGGATTCTAGTTCAAAAGTGCCTGTGGTAGAAGTGTGTTCAAGTGTGTTGGTTCTAGTTTGCTAATTATTGAGCTTAAATGCTATATCTTAGCTGAATGTACTCTGGTCATAGCTTCGGTCAAAAGCATTTATCTATCTAAAAAACACATTTATATCCCCATCTTACACTTGTCCATTCATGACATGCTACAATACTCATTCGGCCACACTATGAGGCACAACCTACGTTTTTATCTCCAAGGTATTGGTTTTATTTTCTAATTTATGCTACCAAGATTTTCATTCACAAGTCATAAAGTGGGAGAAAATGTAGTCACTAACAATATGAACTTATTACTATTACATTACACCTCTAGTATGTTGTTATATACATGATTTCTAAGTATGGAGAATTAGGCACTGAGTGACACCTCTTTGGTCCTTTTATTTCTTTGGATTGGTCTATGATTGTGTATTTTATCTTGGTATTTTCATATTTTTAGTCCGAGTCACAAGGATTCCTTTTTTGTTCCTTGATTCATATTTTCTTTTTCTTGCATCAGGCCAGTACTGCCCAGACAGGACAATAACACCCAAGCACGTGTTGAATGTCCTTCTAGGTGCTTTTGTCCTATTTTCTCTTTTTTTCTAGCTTTGTTTGGTTTTCTTTGGCTTTGGGCCTTTTCTTGTCTCCTTTTCATAACCTAGGTTGGATTTTGGTATCACTATATGTCACAATTCAAACTAAGAACTCATATATATACACAACCTTACTAACTATTCTAAGGGGCTAAAAAATTAGGGATATCATTTATATATCTACCACATACACAAAAACAATCTAAGGTATACATTTTGGGCTTGCACATTATTCACTGCATAGGGGAGGTTATTTTTGAATTCCATATCACACATTCTTACATTAGAAAAAGTAGTTGTAGCCACTATTCTTATGTGACTAGTGAATGGAACTAGGGTATCCTAATCTCAAGGGACACAATTTTACACACATACACACACACACACTAGAACTACATAAATTATAAAATGTGGTGCAACAATTGACAGTGATAAGATAACATTGGGGTGACTTTCGGGGGTTAGTTTGACTCTCTCATATGCATATTTTTATTTAGTCTAATGTGCTCTTGAGTCTTGTAAAGATAGATAAGGTTTTTTCTACAGATACAAGTGCAACATAGCAGAATTACAACAAAATTGATATGACCTACAATGAATTTCAAATGGATAAGGGCAAAGCTCATCAAATTTGAATTGTTATTATTTTTTTTGCAACCCCGTGATTGTCTCTTTCATGCTCTTCCATTCTTGTGTGAATGGAGAGTTTTGTTGAGGGGTGTCTATAATTTCATTGGTTTCTTGATTGGTTTGTTATTTTTCTTCATTGTTTGAGTTTTTAACAACCTTAGAAGCCATATAGGATATGTATTGTGTCATCTCATAGATTTTCTCTAACAAGGCTTCATTCGATTCTTTCTTTGAATTGTTGGATTTTTATTTTTTTTTCTTGATTTGAGTTTTTCTAGGAGGTGTTTCAAGTTATCTTCACCAAAATCCAAGGGTAGCTTTGCTCCCATTTCTAGGATGTGAAGAAGGTATTGGTTTTTGTTGTGTCTCAATAGTTCGTCTACTTTTTCTTGTTCCTCTTCAATAAGTTCAGGTTGTCTTGCCTCATCTTCTTCATCAAAACTATCTTTTCCAAGAGGGTTGACTCTATCAAAGTTATCATAGGTATTGCAGTTTTGGTTGCGAGTAATCGCCATTTTGCTAAAGGTAAGAACCTAAAGTGAAGGGTGAATTTTTGGTTTCGACAAGCTTAAAAGTTGGATAAGTGTTGGATAATGTTTAAGCTCAAAGAATAATGCTTGGATTTTTTTTGTTTTTGACTTATAAATGTGTTTAGAGAATTATGTTTGATTTAATCAGAGGTGTGTATCCAAAATATAGAACTTTGTTTTGGAGTAGGTAAATTAGATTTTTTATTGGATTGGTTTGGATTTGATTTTGATCATGTTGTGGAACACAATTTTTGATCTACAAGTTTTGATTCTAAATAACATTTAAAAATAAGGAAGCAATGATATTTGATTTGATTTGGCTTAAAGGCAAAATATCGTCGCGAAATGCAAAGTTATGATAATGCAATCAAGCAGAATGTCATGGAATGAACAAATGGAAAGGCACTTATAACTCCCAATAAGATGTGTCTTTTGATATATCCCAGACCTGATATACAAAATATGTACGAGGATAAAAGTAGTACAAGGAACCCTTGGAATATTGAAATAGACTCACCCAATCAATAATAGCCCACTTAGAGGAGTGAATCACCACTCCAATGATTGGGAATTATGATAGGGTTATAGGGTAATGATGGAATTTAATGTGAATGGTGTCCTTATTTCTTGCTGAAGATTTATATGGACGATGCCACAAACTTGTTATAGATATATTAGGCATATGCTCGCAATAACCCATCACAACAACATTCCCTATAAGTGGGGGATAAAAGTGAGGAAAGCGTCAAAAATTGTTTTGAGACCAGGTCTCAAGTACAATATGAGTAGTGCATGGTGGTGAAATCTACGTCACTAGTGTAGTTAGTGGTGATGAAATCCATGTCACTACGTGTAAATACAATATGAGGTGTTTAACATGCAATGTTCTTTCTAACTTTGAAAAAAAATGGATCTGTAATTGACAAGCATAAACAAAGGCTATACCTGACTTTTTAGCAAAAATTTTTTTAGAAGATTTTTTAAAGTGAAACGGTCCTATATGAAAATGATTAGTAGTTTTTTTTGGTAAAACATTTCAAATGAAGTGGTCCTACATGAAAATGATTAGTAGTTTTTTTTAACTTAGTAACACTATAAAACAAAGTTAGGAAACAAAAGTATGCAAAGGATCTTTAGTCGTTTCTGATTCTCAAGGTCACCCAAAGGTGCAAGAGAAGAGCATACATAGGTTTTTGACCGTGAAAATGTAAAATGAGAAATGACAAGCGGAAATGAATTGAGACAACTATTGAAGCAAATTCTAGAAGGATCTCAAACACTTTTGATTCTAAAGATCACCCAAAGGGCACGAGAGAAGATCATACATGGTTTTCAACCGTATCGTGAAAATAAGAAATAAAAGTAGAAAATAAAAACAAGGAATTGTTTTAATGTTAGATCTGTTTTCTATGAACTAACCTGCAGAAAATTGTCAGAAATTTAAAGAAAATATAGGGAATTAATTTTCAAAATTCTGGAAATTTGTAAAAAATTTTAAAAGTTACACAAAACGCTAGCGCAGAGACTAAAGCATGGAAATGCACAATTGATTACACGCAAACACACCTTAAAAGAATGGAAACACACTTTAAATCAGTACACAAACACACCTTGAATTCACATGTAGCATAGATATTGGCATGCAAACGCAAGGAGTTGAAACATGTAACGCATTTGAGTAGAACACTAGCACAAGGACATTATCGCACAAAAATACACTAAACAATATCGTGCAACACGCTAATGCAAAAAGTTAGAAAACAAAAGCACGCTAGCACAGGTCATAAGCTACGCTAGCATATCTAAGGCCACATAAATGCACAAATTAGCCTGTAGCTGCAAAAAAAATGACAAAAAATGGCCAAAAATGTTTGATTTTTGAAAACTGCTCTCAATCCAACTCACAGAATGACCTAAAAATTTGCTCAGTGGTCTCCAAACACCAAAAAGAACATGAAAATGATATTAGTTTTGTAAAATATGATTATAAATTTGTGGGGGTCCCACCGAGCGTGCTTAACAAATGTGAACAAGTGAAAATGTACTCAATAGTTTTTTTAGAAAGAAACACAAACAAATGAATGCAAACCTTCCCAAGTAGCTCCTTGTCACCTCAGATTGGATCAGGCTGAAGAGTGGGGTCAAGTGACACTCTTGTTGAATCCTGGATGAAGTTGAACCTCTTTATTTTTGGCTGCTCCAAAATTTCTGAATGGAAGTATTCCAAGCTACGAGAAATGGAGATTGATTGATTGAATGATTAAATGATTGGATGATTGGGTGATCAAATGGACAACATAACGGTATGCAAGACTGATTTCCAATGAAATTTGACAGAGTAACAATGTAAATTTCTCAAGCTTTTAATGATGATTTGAGAGGAATGGAAATTCTTATTTATAGTAAAAAGAGAAGCCATGGATTGAGGAAGGTGGAATTGACTAAGTTGCAGGTTATTGATTTCATTTTCCTTATTTAGCATGGTTGATTTATTCTTGTGTAGTTGGCCTTTTGAATGAGAAATAAAGAGGCTTTATTTCAAATTGGTTGGATTTGAATTATTCCAAAGTGTATGTGCATATTTGCTTCCATGTTTTTAGGATTCTATAAACTTGACTTGAGCCACCTCATCAAAGTGGGTGCTCAAGTGGTATAGTTTAGTCAACTCAGGTGAAGTGACCAATGAAGTGGAGATGAGTGGATAGTGAGGATATTTAATTTGTTTTATTTATTTAAATAGCTAATTAAATTGGCTAAAGGGGTGTATAGTGTATAGTGAGTGTAATAGAATTAATTAAATTAATTCTAGAAGTGGAATATGAGTGAATAATGGATTTAATATTATATTTGGACATTGTGCAGATGGTAGAACGAATAAAGGGGTCATGTCAATGACCTCAATGAATGAAAATGTTGATTACAATGATATAGTGAAATGTCGTAAAATGTTAGTAAATGTCATTAAATAGCGGAATGTGTCGAATGGCATTGAAAATGGTCATAGGAAAATTGCACAATGATTATGGGATGATATGGGTGTTTTCAGAGGTTATAATACATAATGAGTATTTTTAGGATGTCTATAACTAGAATTCACAAGAAATCACTTGCTTCATCCTAGAGTAAGTCCATCAAATCTTAAATTTAGAGAACAAATAATCTATTTCATACCTACATATTACACGATAGACTTTGATGGTTTCATGAGTAAAAATCCGTCCATGTAAATTAGATAATATTTTTCAATCAACACCATAAGAAATCGTAAGGAGTATCAACCTAAAAATTTCAATCAGAAAATAAAATCTACCTTTCAATTGTATAAATTCTTGAGATCTGTCTTGTCTACAATCGTAGAGTGCCTTGACCACATCCAATTTCCTGAGATTGGTGATGGAAAAAATGGGGGTGTGAGAGGTATAGAAAAGTCTCTCATAATTGTGTGCTCCATTGTGCACACAAATATCCAACTCATGTTGTATGCAGCTATTAGGCCCTAAAATTCTTATATTCTTTCATTGGTTGAGTCCCACATTAGGAACCCAATACTTCATTATTTATTCTTTATATTCTTTGGGAGTGCATGATAATTTTAGAAGAGATGCGCGTGAGAAATTTAGAGAAAGATAAGAGCTGCACATGGGGATTTAGTTGAATAAGTTGCATGTAAACGTTTCAGGAAAAAAACAAATAAACTAAAAGCTATTTTTAGGCATCGACCTTGGTGGACAAAACAATTAAATGAAAGTAGAAAGGTATGCATGAACAAGAAGTTTTGTGCCAACCAAATACAGAAGAGTTGAACTATAGAAAAGGCATGTAAGTAAAACACTTGCATTGAAGAGAAAAATAGGTGTTGGTACACAAGGAAAAATAATGGGGTCTAAAATAGAAGTCTTAAAGATAGGAAAAGAAAAACATGAAAAGTACATAAAATAAAGCATCTCAAATAGTAATAGAGGTTTCTATGCATATCAAAGAACAAGGAGACGAAGACAAGTGAAATAAACAATTCCCTTATGTAATAGTTAGGAGTTATTTTTGGAACCCAAGGATAATTATAGTCTTGTTAAAACTAGTGAAGGGCACATCCCCACTAGTATAAATACCCCTTGAGGATCATTATAATAGAGAGGAGATGATTAGATATGTGTGTGATGAGGAAATGAGAAATATGTGATATAGATGAAGACTATATGATTTATATTGAGCACAAGAGTATAATTGTAAAGAAATATGAATATTGTATGAAGATTAATTGATTAATATAAAGTAGTATTCTTATGGATCCATTCTTTGTATGATCTTGTTGTATGTTTTGAATTTCTATAAGTTTGAAAATTGTACATATTGAATATTCTTATGCAATACTTCATAATCACCTCATTATCAAAATGTTAAACATGATGTGGAAGCCTATAATCTCTCACACCTTAGGTGAGCGCACTAAAGTCTTCCTACCTTAACGTGATGATTGGCCATGATATGGGGAGATAGTGATATTGATGTGCATGCTAAGATGGTAAATGTTTTATGCACATGACATGGTTAAATTATAAACGTGCAACATTTTGGTTCCATTATCTGTAGGACCCATCACTATTAAGCTGCGATGGTGAGACACGAGAATGTTGTTTCGACTGACATGCAAAATAGTATTGAGCTCTGTGGTAAGGATAAGATGGATATGAAGATTTCATGCACAAAAATCCTATTCACAAGAATTACTATTCCAATTTCCCTCCAGGGACTTGGGTGGAGAAAAAATTGTATGAAAAAATCTATGAAATTTTTTTCAGCAAACTTCCTATAAATCCATGCTTGGTTAGTGGTGTATTGCTTGGGGAAAAATTAATTTAGGAGGGAAGTATCCTTGGACTCTAGAGTGTACTAAGAGACTTTTAAAACATGATGCAATATGGATGTATGTTATGGACTATTAGTGGAGGGGTACACTTCATAGTTACATCCTTGAATACGTAGTGTCAAATTTCTCTTGTGCACGAACGAAGCATAGTTTAAATTCTTCTATGTGAGATTCTGTGGATCATACTTAAGACAATTCTCCACTAGGAAATTTTAGAGGCTCATGGTGAGATTTGGGTATTGAGAACTTTCTCCATGTATGGACCAAGTTTCCTTCCCACGTGAGCAATGCATATAGGGAGAGAAAAGAGGTTAAAGACTGTGACTGCAACATGAATTCCTCAAATGAGTGCATGTTGAAAAGGTCATGACTACGAAGAAGTATGCGAAAAAGGCCATAACTGCAGTGAGAACTACTTCAAAGGGAATATTCTACCTTTGGAATTAGCTGAGGAAGACCAAGGACATTAGCTTAGGTATGTAGGGTGAATGGAGATAATGAAGTCATACCTAAGAACATAATGATGATGCATGCGTTAGGACTAGAATCTCAAGAGTGATGAAGAGGAGTAAATATGACATAGATGGAAAATCTTATTCTAATAATCCTTTCCCGACCTATCATGCACTTGCTCATGAGACCATGGATCTCAGAGTATAGACGACCAAAGTCCTCATTGAAATTATATAGTTATGAGGAAGTGAATGAGGTGAAAAGGAAAGCAATTAATGGATAGAATAGTTGGCATTTGTATTACAAAAATTTAAACCAACACCAAAGAGGATTCAATTTAACCCAAATTTGCATGAAGGTGTACAAGACAGTGCCACAACAAGAAATACCACACCAAGAACTACCCTAGTACAATAAACAATGATAATTAAAGTGCAAACTAGTAGAAGTGGAGGAAGTGATTATTCTAGAAAAATTCAAGAAAAATGGCTTATTCATGTCCTTGATCATTGTGTTGTGTGAGAAATGATCCTATAGCATAGTTTGTGGATGATGTATAGAGAAGAATTTTTTTTTTCTAGAATGGGTGACATGAGCACCAGAGGACTGGCTAGATACGTTTTTATTTTATCAAAGGAGTTTTGGAAATCTTTATCCAATCAAAATTGAACATATTTTTTAAGTATTTGGTTTAAATGATGACACTTGTATGCTAGCTGTGATATAAAGCATCATATGGATTGGATTTTTCCTTATGGAATCCTAAATTGTCTTATAGTTTTAGAAGGATACATTTCCATTATACTATGGACCTTTGCAGGATCCACTTCTATACCTCTTCGTGAAATGATGAACCCCAATAATTTATTGGATGTAATGTCAAAAACACATTTTTTGGATTTAATCTAATGTTGTTTAAAAATAATATTTCAAAGATGTTGTGGGGGACTTGTGGATGTTTTATTCTAGTTGGCGATTTTCCTAGGATTTCATTCAACATAGTATTTCATTATGGTATGTAGCATGTCGTGAAAGATGACAATAATTGCTCATTGATAAGTACAAACCACATTTTTAGGCCAAAAGGCATGACCTTATAGCAAAATATTCCCCATGGTGTGGTCAACGTTATATTGTGTTGATCTTCTTCTATGATTTGGATTTGATTATAACCATAAAAACCATCCATGAGAGACAACATTTCATGACATGTCGTTGAATTGACAATCGTGTCAATGTTAGGCAATAGAAAGTCATATTTTGGGCATGTTTTATTCATGTCACGAAAATCAATGAAAATTATAATCCCATGATTATTTTTAGTGACTAGAATAATGTTGGATATATAGTTTCAATAGTCGATGGGTTTAATAAAACCTGCCTCTAGGAGTTTATGTAATTCCTCTTTGACTAGTAATGTAATTTTGGGATGCATTTTTCTTAACTTTTGTTTGATTGGATTAATGTCGGGGTGAGCCACAAGGTGGTGTACAACTAAAGTGGGATCCAATACTAAAATATCCTTATATGTCCATGCAAATACATCTTGAAATTCCATAAGAAGTGTAGAAAGCACTTTTATTTCTTGTGGAGTTAGACTTGCTCCAAGTTTTAAAATATTAGGGTGTTCATTAGTTCCAATGTTGATGTCTATGGTTTCTTCTACTAGCATTTTGGATGTATCCTTTTTGGTAAAGGATTTCAGAGGTTGATGTAGATTGTTTATTCCATATTCCTCTTTGCAATAGGAGAACTCTAGTGGAGTTTTCTAAAAAAATTGTTTTTATTTCTCCAATAATGTCTCGGTGAGGTTGTCACTATGGGATATTTTTCCTCTTTTTACTTTTTGACTTTTTTGTTATGTATTAGGGTTTTTAAGATCTTCATTAAATTAGGTTGTAGCATCTAAATTGTTATCAAACCCCTTCTTATGATTGGAAGGGGGTATGTGATCTTGATTTCCTATACATTATTCAATGGCCTCATCATTTAGTAAGAGGTATATAAAAACGTGATTTAAGTGGTCTTGACTAATAAGGGAAGGATATACAATGTCAATAGTTTAGATGGAAAGGTGAACACAAAGGAATGTGTCGGTGAGATCCTCAAAGATATATAATGTTGCACTTGTCTCGATGTCAAATTCAATATCCTTGCCACTATTTGAGATGTCGAATCAAATCAACATAGTTTCAATAGTGCAAAAACCTAGACCGTGATGATAAAAAAAATTATGTATACGGTATAGGATCGAGGTGAACTTGTTCATGTTTACCAAGTCTTTTACCTTTCTACCACATGTTTTTCATCATTTTGTTTTCTTTACCATTCTCGGTAGATTCATAACAAATGGCGAGCCAATCATCATACAACCAAGAGCTCTCAGAACTTGGGATTTTCTCATTGTGTAAGTATCCAAATAGTCAAAAGATACTCTTTCCCAATTTTTAGATGGGAATTATTTGTATAAGGAAAACTGAAAGTAAACAAAGAATTAAATAAATAACATAATACAAACCTTCATTTGAGTCTTATTGTAACCTCAAGATGAAATAATTGAAGTTTTACTACACTTGTTGGATCTCTTAGGATCATTTTCTTGTGGATGTTCCAATCTTGTCTCCAAATGGAAGAGGAATGCTACAAGCAAATGAGTGATCACGAGGACAACCTTTCGGTATGCAAATTCAAATGACAAATGAGCAGAGTTTTGCTGCAAATGCTTAAAGCTTCCAAGGATGAATTGCAAAGGATTGAGCCTCATATTTATAGCTGAAGGAGAGGCCATGGATTGTGGATCAAGGTTTGAATGAGTTACAGGAAATGAATGCATTTTCCTAAATTAGCAAGTTGATTTGGTCTGTGCAGTTGGATGGTTTGAATATTCATTTAAGGGGCAATGAATATTTGGTTGGTTTTTTTATTTTATTTGAGAAGGTGGTTGTACGTGAATATTGTTGCTTCCACCTTTGTAGGGTTCTAGAACTAGAGTAGAGTGAGCTAGTTCAACTTGAGTGAGTTGGATGGTGAAGTGGAGATAAGTGGAGGGTGAGTGGATAATTAGATATTTATTTATTTAAATAGCTAATTAAATTAGCCAAGGGATATAAGTGTATGGTTTAAGTATGATAGAATTAATTAAATTAATTCTAAAGGGATGTGGGTGACTTCTAATGGAATATGAAAGGGTAATGATCTAGAATGCATTCTAGAGCTGATTTAACATATTATGCAAAGGATAGGGATAATTAGGAATGACTAGAAATAGGTATGTATTTTTAGGGTGTCTACATTTTCCCCTTTTTAAAGTGTTATTACAAAGTAATAACATTTTAAAGATAGTAGACACATGTAGATCAATGAGTGGATGACAAGGAAGCATGGTGGACCTACTTGATATGCCCAGGTGAAGCATTTGGATGCCCCAATGAGTGTGGATGCTAAGGGAATGCCCCCTCAAGCGGATGGGTAACGCAGCAAAGTAGTGGACAGCTGCTTGATAGGAAGAGGGGAAAGGTGGATGATTCAAGGAGTAGAAGGATGATGGGAGAGATTTTCCTCGTAGCATGAGCTTCCATTCAAGATAGTGAAAGTTAGAGAACCTTATTTTTTTGTTGCACAATAGAGTTGTCACCATGATTATTAAAGAATCGTGATGTTTAACCCATTATGTGCATAAACAAACACACACATAACAAAAAAAAAAGATAAAAAGTAAAACAAACCCAATATACACAGTAGATGTATGCACCATGGCTATAAATGAACCAAGATGGGAACATAATACTGGTAATTGGTCCAAAGAAAAACAAAAGATCAATGCAAACCCAATATACACAGTAAAATTATGCACCATGGCTATAAATGAACCAAGATGATAATAAAATACTTGTAATTGGTCAAGAAATAATATCAACAATTCAACACAATTGTAAATAAAGACAAATTAACTATACCCTTAATGTGTTCCACAGTGATAATTAAGCATATTTAAATGCCCCCAGGGATATAGGGCCTGACATAAAGGGATTGGATTTTAGTTGACTGAAAGAGAATGTTGTTTTTTGAGCTTAATTGCAAATTTTTCATTTGCTTTTTCCTAGTAACTACTGTTTTTACTGAATCCATTTTGAATATTTTGATCCTCTTTTGAGATTGAAAAGTTGGTCAACTTATAGTCCCTCCAAACAAGGATATTGACATAAAAGGGTGAGAATGAGAGACATATTTAAATTCCCCTTAGTAAGGATACCAACATGCAAGGGGATTGGATAAGACTGAAAGAGTAGAGTTAAGAAACTCCTAATGATACTCTTATTGGATCTTTTGAAAAATTATCTAAGATTGAAATGGGTCATTGCCCCCAAGAAAGGATATTGACATGCGAGGGGGAGAATGAGAGCCAAGATAGCCCCAAGTTAGGATGAAAAACGAGGGAGATGATTGATTTGGATTTCCCCCAAGAAAGGATACATGTAAGGGGTTGGATAATTTATTGTGATAGTCATAAGATAGTTGGAAAAATCACTAGGATAAGAGTTAAAAGTTGGATTTTGTTGAATTGTGTTGATTTGTTGGGATTTTTTATTTTTTTGTAAATTTTTAGGACTTTGTGATTTTTTGAATGTTTTTTAGATTTTTATTATTTGAAATGTTTTTTTGGATTTTTTAGATTTTAGATTTTTTGAGTTTGGATTTTTAATTTTTTTAATGTTTTAAACATGTTTTTGGATTTTTTGAGATATACAAATAACAACGAGAAAAACAATGTGTCCCTAGACCATAACAAGAATTGTATAAATGAATAATCTCATTGAGACCAAGGGATGGAATATGATGGATGGAGACAAACATGGTTGTTGTAACGCGAGATACACATCCTAACTATAAGAAACACACAAAAAATGGTTTGAAATGACGTAGCAAGAGGGTCAAAACAAAGGTACAAAACAAGTGGTTATATTGATATTCCCCCAACATGAGGTAATAGGTATACTCATAAAGGATTCAGGAATAGAACTTATTCAGATGAACCACATTCATGGGTTATTTAAGCTCTTTTCCATCTTCAAAGGATAGCTTGTATGCACCGGACCCAAATTTAGCAGTAAAAATGTAAGGTCCCAACCAATTAGGTTCAAATTTTCCTTGTTTTTCACACTCCTTGGTTGTATTCTTATGATTCTCCTTGAGTACAAGATATCCAATTTTAAACTCTCTTAGTTTGATTATTTTCTTATAGCAACAAAAAAATCATTTCTAATACACTTTTAAATGATCCAAGGCATGAACCCACTTCTCATCTAAGAGTTCTAGTTCTACAAGGCACACTTTTCAGTAATCATCTTCATGAACTAGGTGTTGTAATGATATATAAAGGGATGGGAGCTTGACTTCTATGGGTAATATAGCTTCAGATCCATATACAAGGAGAAGGGAGTGGCTCCAGTTGGAGTATGGTATGAGGTTCGATAGGCCCAAAGGGTGGGATATAGCCGTGTATGCCAATTTTGATTATGCTTATCAAAAATATTTTCCAATATTGATTTGATCATTTTATTGGATGCTTCAAGTTGGCCATTACACTGGGGATAATATGTAGTTTCCTACTTGAGTTGGATATGAAACCGTTTGGATAACTCTTTGAAATTTTATATCTAAAAGATATACCGTTGTTTGTGAAAAGGGAAACAGGGATCCCGAAGCAACATATGATATGGTTAAAGATAAACTTGGATATATTTGACCCAGTGACATAGGTTAAAGGCATGACCTCTATCCACTTGGTAAAATATTCAGTTGTAGTGATTATGAAGGTATGACCATCGAAAGATGTGGGCTTTATTTTTCCTACTAAGTCGAGCCCCCATCGAGAAAAAGGCCAAGGTGAGATGATAGGATGAAGGGCTTGTGAGGGCAGCTGAATAATATTATCATGCCTTTGGTATGCTTGGAACTTCTTGATGAATTTACAAGCATAAAAATCCATAGTTTTCCATAAATAACCCACACATAATATCATGTTGGCAAAGATCATGTCATTTGTGTGTGCACCACAAATACGTGCATGTACTTAGACTAGTGTTTGGTTAGTTTCATCCTGATTGAGACATCTTAAGAGAGTCCCATCATAGCCTCTTTTGTATAGGGTGTCAACAAGGATGGTGAAGCACGAAGTACATGTTGTGATAAGGCTCTTTTGTTTTTTGAATTCATATTTTTAGGGTAGGTTTTATCTCAGATAAAGGTGTATATGTCATGATACCAAGGATTTTTAGGAACAACTATTTCACATACCATGGTTGACTCTAGAAAATCATATGCGAGCACCAAAATATGTGTAAAAATAAACTCATTGTACATTTGATTAATATCAAATCCAAGAAGGGATGTAATAGTATCCATGGCCTTTGTTGATTTGTTCTGAAGATGAGGAACTTGTTCTAAGGTGATGAGCCAAAATTAACCTTTGAGACTATCAACTATGTGTTTGTAAGGAACCTGTTTTTCATCCTTAACTTGATATTCTCCATTAACTTTCTTAATGATCAAAAGAGAATCCCCATAATCTATTAATTCTTTGATTTGCAAAGATATAACAATTTTTTGATCTATTATAAGGGTTTCACACTCGATGATGTTGTTTGTGTAAGGGAAATTACACGAATGAAAATCAACATGTGACCTTCAGTCACACTTGACCTCCCGAGGAATGAGTGGATGGCTATAGGTAGTGAAATATAGTGAATATGTGATATTCAGACAAAAATATGTGGAAATAGGATGAACAAGCTATCAAATAAAAATAATGTCCTCGACGCATTATATTAGGATCTACTCATCAAGGGCAAGAAAGGACCTTCTAACCTAAATGGGTCTAATAGATGGATCAGAAATAATAGCCACATGAAGACTCCAATCAATGTCAAGCTCTACAAAAATCCTTTCTAATGGTTGCAGGATGCATAGAAAACCAACAAACACCTCGTAATGATGTCCAGACAATGTCATGGAGTAATGAGAGAAGTGTGGTTCCACTAGCTTTATGGGTGGTTAGCTAATTTAGTCTAGAACATGAGGGCTCAATGAGCTTCTTCGTTCAGAATGTTCAACAATATGATAATGTCTATAGGAAGCAGGGACATCCTAAAGACTAGTGTGTGTAATCCAGTGTCGAAGTCTAATTATTTTTTGGGCCCATTTGGTTGGGAGACCACTAGATCACAACCATAAACTCTCTCTATTCGTGGTCCTTGTATGATCATATGTGAATTCTAGACTATCTTGCTCAGGGAGGTCCAATATTCGTAAGATTTTTTGGCCTCGATGTTTAAAACATTTAGTTGTGAAATGCGATCAAAGTACCATGATGGTGTTCTGATGACAAGCATATGAAGTCCAGTATCTATATCCGTGAGAAGTTCAGGCCCATTTGGTTGGGGGACCCATGGATCACGACCATATGTTCATTCTTGTTGTAGCCCGGGGATGGTCATGTATGCATTTAATCTACGAAAAATAAATAACAAACTAATTTAAGTAAATGAAAGCTACACTATGTTTTTGTATTTTTGATATAAAATAAATAAAGCAATGCAAAGCAATTAATCTAATTGAAAGAAATATTTTTGTGTTTTCTGGAGCTTTCTGGAATAATGAATAAATAAATTGCTTTTAATCCTATACAAATAAATATCCGGATGTGGCTATTTATTTGTGCAACAATATACTAAATATATTCTAATTTAAATGAAGATTTTTCCAATTAATAATTGTGGATTAAATCCTCAGACACGCCTCAAAGTCATGGGAAGAATTAGAATCTTCTCAGAAGCCTTTCTTCCCCTGAAACTTCCTTGGTGGAATTTAAGAGGGATTTAACAGAGACTAATTTGAATCTAATTTTGAATGCTTGAAACTATGCAAAATCTTCTTCCAGAATCACATCCCTTGTAAATTTATAGAGATATGTAGGGAAGCTATCTATTCTAAGAATATTTATAGATGAAAAGGGTTTAACTATTGTAAATTGTATTAATGTGAATCAACCAAGAATACAATGGAGTGTTGCAATTCTTATAGGAATTGTACAACATATGAATACAATAATAATTGTTACAACAACTTCCAAAATGCATCTGGGAAGCACATAATTGTTATAACAATCATAACAATTATCCTGTGGAAATAAAAGACAAATATGGTTTAAAAACCATATAACAACATTATTTAATTAATAACATTAATTAAATAATTAATTATATGATGCATAATTAATATATTAGGTAAATAATAATTAACCTAACATTCCCCCCTTAATTGTGCATAGTCTCAAGGGATGAGGAGAGGAACTCTCTGAACAACTCAAACTTGTCACGTGCAAGTGACTTTGTGAAGATATCTGCCCATTGTTCAGCTGTTGGACAAAATTGAAGCTGGATGTTGTGCTTCAACACATGCTCGCATATGAAATGAACTTGTACCTCAATGTGCTTTGTTCTTTCATGAAACACTGGATTGTGAACAAGTTTGAGAACACCTTCATTGTCAACATACATGGTGGTCAGTTTGTCCTGTGGTATTCCAAGTCCTTCTAGTATGCGACGTAGCCAAATCGCTTCACAGACAGCTTCTCCTGCAGAATGATACTCGACTTCTGTGGAAGAATGAGAAACAAAGTGTTGTTTCTTGCTTCCCCATGATATTGGTCCAGATCCCATAAAAAATACAAATCCTGAAGTGGATTTTCTGTCATCAATATTTCCTGCATGATCTGAATCCGAATATCCAGTCAAGAAGAAGTTGTCATTCTTCTTGTATTCTAGACCAAGATCCACTAATCCTTTGAGATATCTTAAGATGTGCCTTGCTACTTTCCAATGAAAAACTTTGGGTTCCTGCATGAACCTGGATAAATAGCTCACTGCAAAGCTGATATCTGGTCTAGTGTAGGTCAGGTAAATGAGACTCCCAATCAACTGCCGATAGAGAGTGGCACTTACCTCAGGAGATGGATCTGAATGAGATAACTGTAATCTGTTCTCCATAGGTGTAGAAATTGGTGTGCAATCCATCATCCTGAATTTCTCAAGCATTGTCTTGGTATATTTCATCTGAGAAACAAAGATGTGATTCTCTTTCTACCATACTTCCAATCCAAGACAATAATGCATCAGCCCGAGATCAGTCATGTCGAATGATCGATTAAGATCTTTCTTCATTGCATCGATCATCCTCACTGAACTACCAGTGATGACTAGATCGTCGACATAGACAACAAAATCACAATCTCCCCCCCTTGCTTTTTGAGGTAAAGATTGGGATCGTATGGATTTCTAACAAATCCATGTTGTACGAGATGCTCATCAATCTTGATGTACCATGCCCAGGGTGCCTGTTTGAGGCCATACAAAGATTTCCTGAGTCTGCATACCTTTACTTCTTGACCAGGTACAACATATCCCTCAGGTTGAGTCATATAGACTTCTTGTAAATCTCCATTCAGGAAGGCACTTTTTACGTCCATCTGATGGACTTTCCAACCAAACTGTGCAGCTAGAGAAAAGATCATCCTGATCATTTTGATCTTAGCTGTGGGAGAAAATGTCTCCTCGTAGTCAATGCCTTCTTTTTGTGCATACCCCTTTGCTACTAGTCTTGCTTTATACTTGTCCACTGTCCCATCTGCTTTATACTTCATTTTGAATATCCATCTGCATCCAATGGGTTTCTTCCCTGGTGGAAGATCGACAAGCTGCCAAGTGTTATTTTTCATCACTGATTGATATTCAGAATCCATGGCATCTTTCCAAGATTTTGACTGTAGGGATTCCTGGACTATAGAGGGCTCATCAGATTCAATAACTCTACTCATCAAAGAAAAGTTAACTTCTTCTCTTGCTTTACTGTGAGTCCATGGTCCAGGGGTGGATGTATCTAGTGGAGCATCCATTCTTGCATCTCGTAATGTGCTAGTACACCACTTGGGCATACACTGAACTGTTCCCATGGGTCGTGGTTCTATCTGATCAACACCATCATCCCCATCATCACTTTCATCATCTGTGGGAACATCAACTTCAATTTTTACAACTGGTGAAAAATCTACATCTGGTGAGTCTGGAGGAGGAGACTCTACTTCCTTCTTCTCAAAAAACTCAACATCTCTACTAGTGTAGACTTTTCTGGTCTTCGGATCCATCAATCTGTACCCAAGAGTCTCTTCACTATACCCAATGAAGATGAGTTTCTGTGACTTCATGTCCAATTTCTTTCTATTTTGCTTGGGTATGTGCATACTTGCTTTGCACCCAAATACTCTAAGGTGTGCAATAGATGGTTTCCATTTTGACCATGCTTCTTGTGGTGTTACTCCTTCAAGAGCAACTGTGGGCACTCTGTTCAACAAATACACTATTGTTTTTGCTGCTTCTTCCCAGAATGTCTTTGCAAGTCTAGAATCATCGATCATGCATCACACCATTTCCATGATAGTATGATTTCTTCTCTCAACAACACCATTCTATTGTGGTGTGTGTGGAGGAGGCATTTGTTGACGAATCCCGTGAGTTTGTAGGTAGTCTTTGAACTCATTACTGGTGAATTCCCCCCCTCGATCTGAGTGGAGAGTTCTGATGTGATGACCAGTTTCATTCTCAACTGCTACTTTGAACCTCTTGAAGGTTTCAAAAGCTTCACTTTTCTTACGAAGACAAAAAATCCACATTTTTCTTGAATAGTCATCAACACAAAGCATGAAGTACTGAAATCCAGAATGACTTGGTTGCATCAGACCGTAAATATTGGTATGAACCAGATCAAGCTTACCATGAGCTCGATATGTACTCTTCTGGAATGACACTCTGTGTTGTTTTCCTGCTAGGCAGTGAGGACACTTGTTTGTATCCTTCTGAAGAGATGGTAGCCCATGTACCATATTACGCCAGCGAAGTGTCTCGAGATACTTGAAACTTAACATGACCAAGTCTCCAATGCCACAACTGTGCTAAGGTAGAGTTCTTAGCCACAAGTGCTTGATCATCTCTGTGAACAAAATCAAGTTGGAACATGCGTCCCACATTGGAGGCTTTTGCAACTATTTTCGAGCCTCGTGATTTATCTCGAATCAAACATGTTTTCTTGTCAGAATGACTATCAAAGTCAATTTTTAGGTTGTGATCAAGGAGTTGACTGAATGAAAGTAGATTCTTTGTCAACCCAGGTACATATAAGACATCAGATAGTCTACAGTTGCGTGAACCAAGGGGTAGAGAAATGTTCCCAATCCCCTGAACTGTATATGAAGAATCATCTCCCAACAAAACATGATTTTTTGATGGCATGTCCCTCATTGAAGTAAACCAGTCTCTGTGTCTGGTCATGTGTCGAGTGGCCCCCAAATCAACATACCAAACATCACTAGATGACGTGGATGGTTCACTTGATCGAGCAGTGAACAAGTAGTCTTCATTATCTGACTGTTCTTATTGCTCAGCAATATTTCCTTGCTGATGGGGTCTTCTTTTCCAGTTCCCCTTTTTCTTCCCTTGATTGTAGTTAGAATGTCCCTTGTGAGATTGTTGTGGAGGTCCAGAGTTGCTTGATGAACCTTTCTTGTAAGTATTATACCAACAATATTTTAAGTCATGTCCTCTTTTACAAATTGGACATTGCTTCTTCTGTTGTTTGTCCCCTTGATACTGATTTTGATTTGGGAATTTTGATAGGAATTAGGTTTTCCTTTACCTTTTCCTTTCCATTTTTGATGTGAAGAAAGTTCCTGCTCTTCTTCATCATCCTTATTGTGCATTGCTTCCTCTTGTTGCAGTAGGTTTACCAATTTGTCAAAACTAACTGTCGTATCTGAAAAGTTTAGTGTTGTTACAAAAATACGGTATGAAGAAGGGAGTGCTCTCAGAACAATGGGAATGAGATCATCATCTTTGACCACTTCTCCTAGGGCTAGAAGTGAAGCCCTCAATTCTACAACTCTTCTTAAGAAAGCTTTGATTTTCTCATTTTGTTTGAACTTCAATGTGTGTAACTGACTCTACAAATTCAGTATGACATTCTTGTTTTTGGCCTCATATACAGTGCTCAACTTATCCCACATTTCTTTGGCTGTTTTGGCATCTCGAATGTGGGGTTGCACATCATCAGACACTCCAAACAAGATGATGAGTTTGGCCTTCTAATCTACTCTATCAAACTACCGTTGTTGTGTTGTATCAGTAGTTGATCTGGTCATAGTACCATTCACAATAGGCCAAATCTCTTCAAACTCAAGTTGTGTCTTGATTTTTGTCTTCCATGCAGCATAGTTGTTTCCTCTGAGTAGTTGTGAATCTGGAAGAAAAATTTTGGGGGCATTGGTGCCCATTTTGTAGAAAACACTGATAGGGTTTGGCTCTTATCACTCCAGGTATAAGGTCTCCCAATCTATATACCATCAGTCTGATATACCGAACCTTTCTATATACACGCCCTTCCGATATACCCGGCGGTACGTGGAAGAAGCTCGCCCTTTCTATATACCCGACGGTATGTGAAAGAGGCATTAACGTACGTGAAAGAATTCAATACGTGGTACCAAGACAAGTACTGAAAGGGGTCTGTGTGATTATTGACACCAGCTCAAAGAAATATCCTCATACGCATGCATAACTTCGCTATATACTCAGATAATTTCTCAGTCCAAATTTATGTCATGCAATCATTCACAGATGGATGGGATGGTTCATAGTGTGTGCACTATGACCTTATTACTCCCCGTCGATTTAAAGGGTCGATGCCTAGATGATGTTGTTGCAGCTATATTAGGTGTTAAGTGTAGTAGTAGTCGTGACAACTTTACCCGTAAGCACTTCCCAGAGGCAATGTATATACCGAATGCTGCGAATGAGATCTAGGATCTCATGAGTGTTTCAGAACCAATTTTTATTGTTTTTGAGTATAATATTCTACCAGTTTCTGAGTAGTTATAAATTTTGCAGTTGACTATGACAACCTATAAATTAGTACAATATTCTGAAGTATACAAATTACATTAAAAAATTTGGAAAAAATTGAATGGAAAGAAAATTATTTTGTTTTATGGGCCCTAGTGGCCTCTGGAGCCCAAAATGACCCAAAATGCCAAAAAATTGCAAAAAATATAGCTAAAAATGCAATTTCTAGGATAGGCCTCGTTTTGCAAAAAATGCCCAGAATGAAAAAAAAGGCCTATTAGGAGATTTTTTAAAACCCTAAATTAGGGTTTTTCTTGCTAAATATGTAGTGACCTGTTTAGCTATAACTAACAGGTTTAGTGAAGGTTTTTCCACTAGATCTACCTCCAACTGTGGTGTTTTTTCTAATTTTTCCTCCAAATTTTTAAAATTCAAAAAACTTGTGTTTTTGTGTGATTCAAACCATGCACCTTCCCTTCTACAATTCGATTTTCCACTATCCACTTAGGCTCTATGAGCGCTTATCTATATTCCTTTATATTTATTTTCCTTCTCTATTGTTTGAACCACCTTGTATTGGATTGAACGACATATTTTGTATTTCCAAATACACCACTTTGTATCAATCCACTGCCTCTTTTTAACTATTTCTTTGTGCAGCTGCATTTTATTTCACACCATTTTTGCTTGATTGTGCTTTGATTTTTATTGCAGGTTTGCATGAGGAGGTCGCATGGGAGATGAAGCCATGGTTTTTACTTATGTGTGACTATAGAGTCGGTGATGATTGATTGATGTTGGCAATGGCTCACAATTTTGTGTAGATTACACCACCTCACAGATCCAACAACTCACCTTTGAATGATTTGATAACATGATTTTGTTTATTGTTTAATCACAATGCTTGTTTTTTCAGGTCATAGGGTCTCCGTGGGCTCAAGCACCAATAAACGATAACTAGAATAGTGAAATATTCTCAGATCTTTGCAACACGGCCAGCGGCTCTTGACATAGACCATTCAATATTCTCTTGAGGGAGGCAGTGATGAGGCATTTGTGGTGGACCATAGGTTCACTTCAAGAGAGGGGGTTGCACAGCAAGTGCCTGAGCGGGTCCACCACCACCACCAGTTATACCGACTGATCCTACTTGGATGCATGGAGATCCAAGTATTTTGATACCCTTCTCTCAACCTTGTTTGCTAGAAATGTTAATATGTTAAGCATTGTATTTATTTTTTATTTTTGATGGTTATCTAGCTCACCATTGTTCTTTTTGTTTAGTAGCCACTATTGAGGGTTGGCGAGATCTTATTCACGGGATTTGTGTTGATACCTTGCCAATCCCTATGGGGAAGACTTGTGTGGAGATGTTGGAGGATGCGGGACATCCATTGCAAGCTGGATGACATACTGATGTGTTTGTGCCTCTTTGGAAGGCCACGGAGATCTTGACTTCTCATAACACAAAGATTGTCACATATGACATGGCAGAGAGGATGGCGAGGTGGAGCCACTCATGCATCGAGGCCATAACTAACAGTTAATCTCATTATCACTCTTAATGCTTGGTGCATTCATGATAATAGAGCTGCAACAAGAGTCCCAGATGTAGCCATGCACCATCTCAAGGTTTCCGCAAATAGGGACAGACCATTGATCCATTATTACTTCGATGTCATTTTGTGAGGCATATATGATTTTTTTTTAATTTGGTGTTCATTGTCAAAATTTTGACCACACCTAGAGTGTGACAATATTGTGTACAAACTTGAATTATTATGGATATATATAAATACTTCTTTTTGTTTCATTCATTCTTGTGTAAGATTTGACTTCATTGATGGTTTATTTCACTTGTGTATTCTTATATACTCTAAATTTCTGATGCTTTTATATGTTTTTTGGATGCATGTTATGGATGATGATATGTTAATAGAATGATTTATTTTTATGTTTTGTTTATATGATGTTTATGCAGACACAATGTAATGTCAAAACTTTGGTTTTTCAAAAACTATTTAATACTCCTTATTTTGTTGGTAAAATGTGATGAATGTAATATGATAAAGTAAATGAACCCACTCTGCTTCTAACTCCATGCAACCAGTAAGATACAAAGGTTGAACACCAAGAGCTAAAAAGGACGTGAGTTGTATGATTTTGATGAATGGAAGTGATGAGAGAAAGACAATATTTTGACAGAATTGCAATTAGGAACCTACAACCTAACTCTACACACACTTTACCACCTATCTTAGAATGTGATTTATTAGCAAGTTTATCTAGAATTATATCTGTAGATGGCTACTCGATTGGAAAAATCTAGTTTTAAAGTTTTAACTCTTTTGGAACATACACATCTAATTAACTTTTTTGGGGGATTTAAGATTTCAAAGCACTTTTTATTGAGTGAATTTCTTACAACTTACTAATTTATTTGAAGAAACCCCTTATACATTTCCCCATGATACCAATAAGAAGCATGGGCTCATCACTGAAGAAAAGGAATAGGAAAGTAAGGGCACTTCCCTCCTTTCCCAATATCACATCACTAATAAGAAATGTGGGGTCATCACAAAAGAAGGGTGGGGCAAGGAAGTGTGGTTTTATTTGTAAAAGAAATATTTTTGCATTTATTTGATTTGACTTGCTATTATTTTTTATTTTTAACTTTGAGTTGTGCTTTTGGGAGGGATAACTTGCCCCTAGCCTCAACCCCACGCAACCAAAAAGATGCAAGGGCTCAATGCCAAAGGCTGAGATACCTGAACAAGTGATCCAAGGTAAAAAATTTAGAGTGCTTTTGCTACCAAAGAGGTTTTTTGGGAGAGATGTGACACCAAGAAGCTTCTAAAACAAACTATGGGAAAAGACACCTAAGCTAGAAGAAAACTACGAGTAGAACCAAGTATGCAGGCCTTGGTAGGATTAGTGTCAAAATTTTGTCTTAACTTGTTGAACTGATGAAATGATTAGAAATTATTGATGATAATATTGTGGATATTTGAAGAAATGTGATTGAATGTTTTTCCAACATTTTTAGAAGCTTTTGAAAGTTCTTTAAATATAAATTATTTGATTACAAATTTACAAAATGATCTAGCAGATGAAAATGTAAGTATGGATGCAATAGTGTACATGTGGAAATGTAGATGGACTACATGTTGAAATTTCTTAGGTGAAGAGATTTAAAGGATGTCAAACTCCTCACCCCCAAGAGTACATAGTGAAGAAACATGATCTTTGAAATTTTCTATTCTCTTGACAAGGACTTACTATCTGGGGTTTAAACTTACAACCCCTACCCATGATTGTGTATGTATGTTTATCCAATTTTTCTATTTGAAGGAGGTATTTGAGAACCTCTCTGTCATGTTCTTGACATATCATGTTTAGGTGAGCATGACTATGCTACTCAACTTTTTCTTTTGTATGAAGCATAGTGATTTCATGTGACCTTTATTGTGCTATGGGATCACATCCCATGGAGATGACATACTTGATTTCTGAACACATTTGTATCTAAAACAAGGTTCCGAATAGAAAAATCCTTAAGGTGGGATGGATTTGATGGGACATCAAATTTGATTTCCTCACTTAGTGAAGTACGAGTCTTCTTCCTTTGTTAATTCTATCATGTTTACACCTAGGCCAAAGACCATCGGTAGGAAGAGAGGTCATACCAAGAAGGCTACCCATTCCTTACAGGTTCAAATGGGAGGAATATCGGCTCATCACTTCTCTAGGATTTTCATGATCTTTACACCCAAGTTTGTGGTTTTAATGGATACTATTTCCACAGATATTCCTGCATTTACCCTTATCTATTTTTTCAACCTCAAATGTTTTTGAGTCATTAACCTCAAATTTTGGAATATTTGGGAAGGTCATGACCAATTGGTTTGATGGAGGTAGCTTGTTTAATTTGTTCATAGGTATCTCATACTCTCAATGAACCCCTAGTTTCTTTTTTATATTTTCTAAGTGAAGATCGAAAGGTTTAGGATCCCCCTGAATAACAAAGACCTTCCCCAAATGGATAAATCTAACCTCTTGAAACAAATTCAAAGAGATGGCCTTCATCCAGTGAATCCATGGTCTACCAAGGATCATGTTGTAACTTGTTTCCCTGTCAATGATGTAGAACTCCGTTAAGATCATTTTTGGCCTGAGGGTGACAGGAAGAACTATGGTTCCAATTGAAGTTTCCTTTAAACTATCATACCCTCGTAAAACATGTTTCTTGTAGAGGAGAAATTAGTCTCCCCGTACCCCAACTTCTGTAAGAAAGAGAAAGGAACCACATTCACTGCAGACTCATCATCAATCATGGCTCTCTTAATGCAATTTTTATAAACCCAGACTTGTAGATATAAAGCAGGATCTCCTCTTTGGGCTATTTTAGCATCAGTAGGCATATTGCTTATTTTAAAGACAAACCCGGTATCCTTATCACCCTACCATGGAGGACGAACATAGAAATCAATATGATTTATTTGAGCACCAAGAGGAGGCGTGACATGAACTAGATGACCAAGACCCAGTACGTCCAATAACGCAACACGATGTGAAGGAGAATTCTTTAGTAAATCTAAAAATGATATGTGTGAGGTCTTGTTCAAATTTGATATCAAATCATAAGCTCCTATAGGGTTTGAAACTATAGGGAGTGTCATCCTATTGTGAGAGAGAATGAGAGAGAGGAGGTTTTTGAACATATTCCCTTGTTCAAGTTGTCATGTTAACTTCTGGTTCAACCTCCAACTCAACTAATCCCATAATATTTGTATTGTCATTAGAGCCGAGGTTGGGGGAAACTCAAGAGTTGTCGAAAGTTGAGGCTTCATGATCATTTTTTGCAATAGGAATGCCCTTGTTTATGTTCTAAGGATTTACCTTGACATTTTTAGGATGCGTAGGGAATGGATCTTGAAAGATGCTTAGGTTTGCATTTTGAGGAGCTACGGGTCGTGTGTAATTTTTCTTTGAAATTGTTTCAGGATTTTCTAAGAACATATCCACAAAGAGTTGCCTTTGGTTTTTCAGGGAGTCTTTGTAGGAACTTGTTACAATCTCTACAATCCTAGCTTCATGACCAACACATGATGGAAACCACAATATAGGTTAGGATCATAATTTCTTGGTCTTTGATAAGCGTCTTGGTGTTGTTGATTATAACGCCAATTGTAGTTTTGAAATTGATTGTTATAACCATGATATGTTTCCCCTTGGCCAAAGTTTTTGGTACTGGTTTGGGCCTTGGTTTGATTTTTCCAAGGAGGGGGAGGGTTCACATCAACTTTGTTGACCGAGGGAATAGTGTTAGGGCCTCTTTGATTTCCAGTGTTATTATTTTTGTTGTTATGGTTGTTAGTGTTACTGTTGTTCATAAAACTAGTGTTCTTTTTTGATCAGTAACACCATTCATGGTAGCACCATGATTACGATTCAAAGCCTTAGGTCCTTGGTTGTTGGCTCCATTGTTTTGATGGTTTACATTTTTTGGTTAAAGGATACAATTTTCCCATTGAGACCATAAGTCTTACACCCACTATCAATAATATCTTGGTCAATTCAAAGCGCACCTTCCAATACTTCCTCATAACTATGGAAAGGAAACTTCTAGACTTCTTCCTTGGTCTCTCGATTGAGTGAGTGAAGGAAAAGATCAAAAAGTTCCATCTGGTCCATGTTGGGTGCACTTGCAGAGGAGTAAAGAACTTGATGCCATCTTTGGATGAAATGGGAAACAGATTCATTTTGCTCCTGCCTAATATGCAGAAACTCCCTTATTCCCGTTCGAAGTAACTTGTTCATGTCAAAAGCTCTGATGAATTCTGAAACAAGTTGTTTAAAGGAATGTATAGAAGCTTATGGAATCTGATAGTACCAATCTAAAGCAATTCCCTCAAGATTTTTCAGAAATATTTTAGCTACTACAACATCCCAAGGAAGTAATTCCCTAATAGCCATAGTGTAGGCCTTGATGTGAGCATTTGGATCTCCCTCCCCCTTAAATTTGGAAAGATCATGAAATGGGTGTGGAATCATGACACCGTATTTGGTAAAGTCAAGGGGTTCTTTTAAATACTCGGCATAAGTACCCATTGCATAATATTCCACCATTGAAGCCCCTTGATGAGGGGATGGAGGAGGAGTTTGGATAAGCTGCATTATAGGCATTGAATGGGACATATGAAGCTCCTTGATACAACATATAAGGAGTAGGGAAGGTATACAGGTCCATCTAGGGAGACTTTGAATACATATGCAAGTATGGTGGGATGATTCTAGGATATGGACTAGCGGACGTGAAACTAGGGAACGTCACATTTCCTGAAGGAGTAGCATTTGAGAATGCACTTCCGCCTATCCCTTGCACAAGATAAGCTTGAGAAGGATGAGGACCAATCCCTAATGTGTGTCAGATCCTATGAGAAGATCACCTAGACTTTGATTGAACTAGATAACCTTGTTGTACATGATGTTGCATTGGTTGTTCATTGGTAGGGATGTATCCCTTGTTATCAACTGGATATCCCATGTTCTTCCCTACTACATGAGTTGGTTGTGATGGTTCAACACTCTCTAGTTCTCTAATCCTTCCCACTAAGGTAGAAATGAAATCATTAGGAGAAGATTGAGTTCCATGTGTAATAATCACGTTATTTGCATTGGGCTAAATATATCTCATGTTCAAAGGTTTATCAACCTCCTCTATTCTCTCATAACTGATGGGGTTTGAGGCATAGACTAGGGGAGTTTGCATTTGTTTTGTAATTGTCATCCCATCTAGGAAAAGGAAGGGGATTGTTGTGGTTAAACATTGGTGTAATATCTATCAAAGCAAATGGCCCACCAAACTCTCTACCAAGACATATTTTAGGAAGTATAAAATACCTACCAAAATAGGGGAAGAAATGGAAAGGTGAGGTAATAACAATGAAAGAAAAGGAAATGTTCTAGTCCTTCACATAGGGTTCACCAAATTTTGTATGAACCTGAAAATCAACATGTGACAATTCAGTCAACACTCAACCTCCCGAGGTCATGTCGGGACAACCAATGTAGAATGAGTGGATGGCTATGGGTAGTGAAATATAGTGAATACGTTGTATGTGGATGAAAATATGTGGAAATGGGATAAAATACGTATCAAGGGAAAAATAATGTCCTCAACGCACAATATCAGGATCTTCTCGTCAAGGGCAAGAAAGGTCCTTCTAACTTGAATGAGTCTAATGGATGAGTCAGAAAGAATAGCCACATGAAGACTCCAATCAATGTTGAGCTCCACGAAAATCCTTTCTAATGGTTGTGGGATGCGTGGAAAACCAAAGAGGCACCTCATAATGATGTCAAGACAAGGTCATGGAATAAATGAGAGAGGCATGGTTCCACTAGATCTATGGGAGGTTAGCTGGTTCAGTCCAAAATGTGAGGGCTTAATGAGCTTCTTTGTTCAAAAATTTTAGTTGTCTAATAATGTCTGGTGGAAGTGGGGATGTCCTAAATACTAGCATGCGTAATCCAGTGTCAATATCTAATTGGTTTTTAGGCCTGTTTGGTTTGGGGACCCTGGATCACAACCATAAACTCTCTCTGGTCATGGTCCTTATATGGTCATATGTAAATTCTAGACTTTATTTTTGGGGGCGGTCAATATTCGTAAGCCTTGTCGGTCTCGATGTTTAAAATTAAGTTGTGCAATAATGATCAGAGTACATGATGGTGTTCTGAGGAAAAGCATACGAAGTAGTATCTATGTCCATGAGAAGTTACCCATTCGGTTGGGGGACCCGTGGATCACTACCATATATGTTTTCTTGTTGTGGTCCGGGAATGGTCATGTATGATTATTTAATTTTAATCTATGAAATAAAATAACAAACTAATCTAAGTAAATGAAAGCTACACTATGTTTTTGTATTTTTTATATAAAAGAAATAAAGCAATGCAAAGAAATTAATCTAATTAAAATAAATATTTTTGTATTTTTTTCTGGAATAACAATGTGTAAGAAGAAATGAAGAATAAATTGCTTCTAATCCTAATTAACAAATCCTATACAAATAAATAGTCGGATGTAGCTATTTATCTATGCAACAGTATACTAAATATATTCTAATTTAAATGAAGCTTTTTCCAATTAATAATTGTGGATTAAATCCTCAAACACACCTCATAGTCACAAGAAGAATTAGAAGCTTCTCAGAAGCTTTTCTTCCCCTGAAAACTTCCCTGGTGGAATTTAAGAGGATTTAATAGAGACTAATTTGAATCTAATTTTGAATGCTTAAAACTATGCAAAAGCTTCTTCCAGAATCACTTCCCTTGCAAATCTACAGAGATAGGAAAGGAAGCTATCTATCCTAAGAAGCTTTGCAGAATAAAATGATCTAACTATTTGCAACAAATAAAATGATTTCTTCTACTCTAGTTGATAATATATGTGTACATTCAGAAATAAATGAAGAAATGAAGAAACTCAATAACAACCCCAACCTGGAATTACAGTGTAGAGGAAATGCCAGTTGTGGTATCACTTTGTCCCCTCAGTTGTCTTTACCAATATTTTGTGTCCACTTGAGTCCAGGGAACTGGGAATGCAGAGGAAGCAACAAGAAGAAAGTGCTGGAGCAATGGCAGCTTGATGGTAGTCTGGTTGCAATGCAGGTAGAAGAAAGACAATGCAAGAGAACAGAGCTTGGTTGTGCAATTTCTAGCAATATTGTGGCAGCTCAACTAAGCAAGATACACAAATAATCTCCAGCCATTTGCTTCAGAAGAAGTGATGGTTTTATAAAAGTTTGGTTGGGTAGTGCACTATCACACTTGGTAGCCATGGGGTGCCACATCAACACATGAAGGGGCAGTTAAACAGTCAATTAGAAATTACAAGTGAAAGAGGAGGTTGCCACAATCATTCAAGCTTAAAATCAGCAAAATGATTGATAAACATGTTCTAAAAGTGAACTGGAGTGAAGCAACACACATCATGTCCAATTCACACATGAAGAGTTCTGGAAAGATTCACACAGGACCAATTACGCAGAGGCGGCATTTACAAAACCGCCGCCCAGGTAGGGCGGCGGGTTTTGTAACTAAAGGCCAAAACCTAAGGAAAACAATGATGCAGGAAGCTACAGAAAAGCATGAAATGGCTAAGTAAGGTAAACTAGGCTACAAATATAGACTGCAAAGAGGTTAAGGAGCTCAAATACCTTTGGAAAAGACATGAATCATCATTGGGGACTCTAAACCATTTTCTGACAATATAACACATGTAAATTTGGGTGCTTACAGAAACCAATGCGATAATACTTTGGGATAACATCACCATCTGGTGTGTGTAATAGAATACTAGCTCCTTACCCGTCAATGTTGCAAGAGACAACAAAAATTAAATTCTGTGAAGGAACTGTGTCCATATACAATAAAGCTTTCTCTAAAAATTTAAAATGAAGTGGATCTGAGCCAAACAATGGTGCTGCAGCAAGTTTATCTATGAGATATTTCCCTTTGATCACTTTCTGATTGACAAATTCTATATCCAACTCACTGACGAATAATTAACCCATCTAGACAATTCATAAATTATTAGAATAAGTCTAGATAGTAGATATTTAAGAGGATCTACTTTTATAATGTGTTTATTCGTATGATCGAGAAAGTAGTGATACAACTTGTGAAATGTGAATGCTACTAACAAACATAATTTTTCAACCTGTGAATACTATATTTCATGAGCTATAAGAGTTCTACTATGAAAGTAGAGTGTTTGTTCCCACCCTTTGTCATTATGTTGTGTAAGCAACACCCTTATGACATGTTCTATAGTTGATGTATAAAGAAATTGATTTAATATATATTTAATTAAATATAATTACATAGTAGCTATTGTAAAGAATGGTCTATAAGTGCTAATGTACAATAAGATGCAAGCAACAAAGCATGTACAATATAAAACCCTTAGAAAGAGGAGGAGATAGAGTGACTTGGCTGATTTTTGAGTAGTCTAGAAGTGAATTGGATTTTCATGAATAGTTGAAACATACTAAGAAGAGTGTCATCAATGCTCACTAGAGGTTATGGAACTCAGGAATGTGTGTAGACACAAAATCACGCACTTGGGTACATTTATAGGTCCTAAAATCATACTTGCATTCATATGATTCATAAGCGAGAAAACTAGTAATTGACTACTATATTGGGCTTCTTTTATGTATTCTATACTCTCTCTTTAGTCTTATACACCCTACAGCCTAGTTTGAACTTTAATTATTTATCTTTCATGACTCTGGACACCAGCGCCCAGGCGCCCCAACCTTTTTCTATCTTACTCACTCTTTTTGGGATTCTTTTATCTTTTGGGTGTCTTGTTTTCTTATGGGTCAGCCTTTTAGTTGTCAATTACAAAATTCAACCAAGGGAATCATATAAATATAAATTTATGTGACCAAAATAAAGGACAAAACTCTAAGTATCTATTATCATCACCTAAGGTTTCATCCAAAGGAATCTAAGAGCATCAAAGGAAGTCATCTAGCTTTCATTCAAGGGACAAGGAACTACATTTTCTAGATACACATCATACGAAGGGGATGTTTATTTTTCCATCCACACATCTACTTACATTGGTACATCATGTTATTTCCCGCTATTACGTGTGCTTGCGTAAGGGCTTCTTAGGGCATGATTCTATCACTCACACACACACACACACACACACACACACACACACACACACACACACACACACACAAGAACTACATACATGGAGTCTGAGATGTAGTGCAACGCTCAATTGTAATTTCACTAAGTCAGGTGACCTCTGGGGTGTTTTAATCCCCATATTACATCTTTTATTTTTGGGATTTCATGTAATTTGAGGGTTTTGTAGGTCATTTTCTCTTTGTAGGTTACAAGAGAATTCTACAATCATTTGGCGACATATAGGTGACAAACAATGACCATCTCGTGAAACCAAAAAAATTAGGTTATGGCCATTTTCATAGTCAAGGGCACCCTGTAGCAGACTCTAGCACCTAGGAACCCCTGACCCAATCTAGGAACCCCAGTCCGAGCATATTCGATAGCTCCAAAATTTATCATGTGTAATTACGATATTCTGCCCTTCCTATTTATCACTTTTTCAGTCCAAATCAGTTCAAGGGGTAACACACAATCAGCTAATTCATTATTTCCATCTCTTACACGTAGGGTTTCATATTTATCACCATATTACTTGTGTCCTCTTATATCTATCAGTTGTTTAGCATAGTATACATTTGTTACTCTACAATATTAAGGTTTATACAAAAAGCATATTTTTGTCAAATCATTTCATGAACACGCATTTGAATACTCTTGGATCCTACTTTTTCTTCTCTAATGGCTTCCCATTTCAATGCTTCCCCATTATATACCTAGGTTCAAATTTGTAATATCATTGTTAAGTTTTTCACAGGTGATCATGGATCTGGTCTTAATGTATGTAATCTTTCCTTTCTCCAGGAGATAGGACTTTTTGTTACTCATCCCAATCCATATACCCTTTGTATCTATGGATTTGATAATACACCTAAACAAGTGTTGGGCACAATCACTCTTCCCCTCACTATGGGATCTTGCACTCTTAATGTTCTACGTCGCATTATGCCTCATGATGTTCCTTATACTATCCTTCTAGGTCGTCCTTGGTTACATACTACACATACACTTATTTTTACCCATGCCAATACACATAATGCACTTACTCCACCTTCTTCTATGGATTCCACACCTCATGTTGATACTCCTTGTGATATTCCTTTTGATGTATGATGCTCATGACATTGTACATTCTTCCCCACTTGTGATGTACCCTAGTGTTAATGATTTACATGATCAATTTTCTATTGGCACCCATGCTACTTTATCTCACTCTTAATGCACTTCTATTGATCCTATGCTTTGTTCTTTCAATGTTACATCTTTCTTTACATCTTACTCGTTACATGTTAGGACATTTTATGATGGTTCTACATTGATTCCTCATCCTTGCACTTTCCACGATCCTATGTATGATTCATTTTCTATGGATAGACCTTATCTTGTTACATTCATGGGGCCGCTCATTCTACTTTTTTATGATCATATGGGATAGTTCATACTATTTTATTACTTCTAATATTCCCAAATTGCACTTATTATCTTTCATTATTATTGATGAGAATCCAAGCATTACATATGTTATACATATTTTGCTTTACATGTTATACATCTTTTTCTTTACATGTTGATCCTTGTGTTTGCGCTCACTTTTTCCACTATTGTCAACATGCATAATGCTACACCTATTCGATTTTCTCCTAGGGTTCATTTTAAGACCTTCCAAAAAATTATTATAAATTGGATGGAGAATCTCTTAAATGGACTTTTGAAATGATGGTGAATATCTAAAAAACTATTTCACATAAAAGGTGATTTGGCAGCCCAATTTTTTCCATAGTTTCATACAATTGGATGGATTTTAGACGTCTGTCTATCCATTGGCAGACAGAAATCTCTTCTTTTTTGGACATTCTTCCCTTCCTTGTTGGATGGGTCAAGTTAGATGGTCACCTTTCCTTTGTTGGATGTTCATCTCTTTACTTTTTTAGTGTTGGACATTCATTTTTTCTTATTGGATGTTCGTCATTCTTATAATAGACGGTTGTCTCAAAAATTCCCTATTGGTCATTTTTTTCTGGACTCTTTACTATTTGAATGGTCATGCTTTTCCTATTGGATGGGTCACATTGGACAGTCATCCTTTTCTTGTCGGACAACCCGATATATTTATAACCTTTTGTCTATTAGACGGTCCATGAAATCTGGTCATCTGCTACCAATTAGACGGTCAAACATACACATGATCCCCCAGACATGTGTTGCCTCAAAACTAACCACCTATTTTTTATCACCACGTGTCTAGTAGTGTGAACTTGAGCCATTTATATACCCCTACGAGGTTCATTTCTTCACTTTTTTCCATAAAATTTTACAAATCTATAGTATTCTCTCTAATTTTCTACCAAATCAACATGCACCTACAATCTTTTCCCTCCCTCTCTGGTAAATTTACACCAATTTCCAAATCTTTCAACAATGGCTAGCACCATGGTTACTCTTGCCTCCAAATTCCAGTACAAAATCTCATGTGCCCTCATATTACATCACTGATAAAACTCAAAGACACACCTAAGGAATGGATGTACAAAACAAAATTCATGGGGCTTGTCAACATGCCCCAATTCAAAACAAATACTACCATCCTCAATTACCTAATTAATAATTACAACCAGGAACACAGAAATTTTTCCATTCCCCTGATGGATCATGTATTTTCATTCTTGTGGAGCCTACAGATGTCCATCAATTAACTGCTTACCTTTTCAAAACTAGATGCCTGTGACTATAAAGGCGGTCCTAACTGATGAATACAAAAAAAAATTGGAGTCTCATTACAATGTGCAAGTTGATAGTAAGTTCAATTTTATTTTCAAATGTTTGTTTTCTTAATATTACTTGAATACCCAAGCATCTAAATTTTCTTATATCTTTTTGCAGTTATAGTTAATCGTTCCAAAAGAGGCCTAGTTATACAAGGTATTACAAACAAATTATTTCATGAAATAATATCTCTATTTCGAATCAGGATTGTGTTGCAGGGAACATATGCAGACATTATGTTTTGGGTGGTTCAGTATATATTGTGGACACTAGCAGGGAAACAATTCGATTGGTGCACATATTTGTCCAATCAAATTAAAATATATGTCAACAATGCCCTTGCCAGTATGAATGCATCTGATAAATCAAAGACTATGTTTTCTTCTGCCAATTATCTACTTGCTTTCTATCATGAATATTATCACCAATTGTAGAACGGACAAATTCCAACTGCAATAAATGATGAATTGATTGGTCTTTCACTTGAAGAACAACATGTAACAATTAATTTTAACATTATAACGATTAGTTATTTTTTAATGCAATAATAATAGTAATTTTATCTTTTGCAGAGAAGAATTATAGCGGCAATATCTCATAAGGAGGTTATTTCTTGGGGTAAAGCCCCTCAAGAGGCCTCAAGTGATTCTGATATGGATTAAGTGGAATCAACCCCGCTTTGATTTCCTCAACAAAAAATACCTAGGGGGTCGATAGCTCCACCACTACCACCACCTATCCCATCACAATTTTCTACAGGTATAAATATTATTGTTTATAACTAAGCTACTAGCAGGAACCATAAACAAGCTATCTATTCTATAAGTGGTAAAATATTTTAATATTTCTACATTTTTTATTTTCTAAAAGTTCTGAGTTTGAAGGTCTGGATCAAATTTGGTCTCAGTGTCAAGGTCAAATGGTCACATCTCCGAGCATGCAAGGTAATTTATAATGTTTAGCATCTTTTCTTTACTTGAAAATATTTTATTTAGTATTTACAATGGTATAATGTTTAGTTTTTTAATACTTTACAGTTTTCTTCTTGCAGTTAATAGACCTTCATAGCAGATTCAAAATGCATCTAGTACCACTGACACGCATTGTATGAACAAATAGAAAATTTACAAGAAAGAATATAAGGTTTCCTTCCAAATTTGGAGGAACAATTCATACAGTAACCTTAGAATTTTAAGATTTTTCACCAAGTGGTGTCTTCAGTATAACGAGTATCTAGATTTTGAACCATAGCAAGCTCAAAAATGAGTTTTTTGGGATTTTATAGTGGTGACACAGAGACGGGTAACTATTTTGAACCCATGGTATGATACAATCTACTCCACCTCCTCAACCACAAGCACATCAAGATGTCTGTGAAATAGGAGACTCTCCTCCTCCACCAAGTCAAATTCCACTCACATATGATTAGAAGACATATTTTGGTTGAAAATCTGATATCAGACAGTATGGGGACCAAAATTCAAGAAGTTTTTATGTCTTATATGGAATCAGTGTGCACTTAGGAGAGAAGGGCCAAAGTTTTAGTCAAAGAAATAAATACCCAATACCATAATAATGCTCAAAGGCATTTATTGTTCACCGTCATAGAGAGCCAACCAGCAAGGCTTGACATTTTTTCTAAATAAAGCTCGGTCAGGAAAAAAAATGTATAATAATGATTATGATGATTATATTTTAGATATAATGTTAAAAAAGTTGAAGAATCTTAATGTTGAAGCCCATGCGTACTAAAAAAAATGGGATAGAGACAAAAGTAATGTTTTAATTACAAATGTAAAAAAAGAGAAAGACGTGGTAGGTCATCCTTTACATTTTTAATCGTGATATTATGAGCATTGCAATAAATTATTTATGACTTATCTAATATTAAATAGACTAATACATTTATATTTCTGTTTTGTAGGAAAAATATGAAAATTTAAAGAAAGAAGTAGTTGTATTTAATGCACATTTGAAGAATGCTCAAAATCTTGAATGCATTTATGCAGTTGAAGGAAAAACTTTTATTATTAAATAGAAAAAATAGTACATTGAGAAGGATAAACAAAATGGACTTTTGAAACGATGGTGAATATCTAAAAAACCATTTTGCGGCAAAGGTGATTTGGCAACCCAATTTTTTCTATAGTTTCTTACAGTTGGATGGATTTTAGATGTCTGTCTATCTACCTTTTCCTATTGGACGGGTCATGTTGGAAGGTCGTCATTTTCTTGTTGGACGACCTGATATATTTGTAATCTTTTATCTGTTAGATGGTCCATGAGATCCAGTCATCTGCTACCAATTGGATGGTCAAACATATGTATGATCCCCTAGAAACGTGTTGCCTCAAAATTCTCCACCTATTGTTTATCGCCACGTGTCTGATCGTGTGAACTCAAGCCCTTTATATACCCCTACGATGTTCATTTCTTCACTTTTTTCCATAAAATTTTACAAATCTATAGTGTTCTCTCCAATTTTCTACCAAACCAACGTGCACCTACAATCTTTCCCCTCCCTCTCCTATAAATTTACACCAATTTCCAAAGCTTTCAACAATGGCTAGCACCACAGTTACTCCTACCTCCAAATTCCAGTACAAAAATCTCATGTGCCCTCAGATTACAACACTGATAAAACTCAAAGACACACCTAAGGAATGGATGCACAAAACATAATTCATGGGGCTTGTCAACATGCCCCAATTCGAAACAAATACTACCATCCTCAATTACCTAATCAATTCTTACAACCAGGCAGATGAAAAGTTTTCCATTCCCCTGATGGATCATACATTTTCATTCCATGTGGAGCCCATAGACGTCCATCATTAACTGGTTACCTTTTCAAAACTAGATGCTCTTGACTACAAAGGCGGTCCTAACTGATGAAGACAAAAAAAAATTAGAGTCTCATTACAATGTGCAGGTTGATGGTAAGTTCAATTTTATTTTCAATTGTTTGTTTTCTTAATATTACTTGACTACCCAAGCATCTAACTTTTCTTGTATCTTGTTGTAGCTATGTAGTTAATCGTTCCAAAAGAGGCCTTGTTATACAAGGTGTTACAAAAAAATTCTTTCATGCAATGATATCACTATTTCAAGCTAGGATTGTGTTGCAAGGAACATTCGCAGACATTATGTTTTGGGGGGTTCAGTAAATATTGTGGACACTAGCAAGGAAACAATTTGATTGGTACACATATTTGTCTAATCAAACAAAAATAGATGTCAACAATGCCCTTTCCATTATGAATACATCTGATAAATCCAAGATTGTATTCTTTTCTTCCAATTATCTACTTACTTTCTATCATGAAGCTTTCCACCAATTGTAGAACAGACAAATTCTGACTTGCAATAAATGACAAATGATTGATTGGTCTTTCAGTTGAATAACAACAGGTAACAATTAATTTTAACATTATAACGATTAATTATTTTTTAATGCAATAATAATAGTAATTTTATCTTTTGCAGAGAAAAATTATAGCTGCAATATCTCATAAGGAGGCTATTTCTTGGGGTAAAGCCCCTCAAGAGGCCTCAAGTGATTCTGATATGGATTAAGTGGAATCAACCCCACTTCGATTTCCTTGACAAAAAATACCTAGGGGGTCGATAGCTCCACCACTACCACCACCTATCCCATCACAATTTTCTACAGGTATAAATATTATTGTTTATAACTAAGCTACTAGCAGGAATCATAAACAAGTTATATTTTATAAGTGGTACAATATTTTAATATTTCTACATTTTTTATTTTCAGAAACTTCTGAGTTTGACAGTCTAGATCAAACTCAGTCTCAGTGTCAAGGTCGAATGGTCACATCTCCGAGCATGCAAGGTAATTTATAATGTTTAGCATCTTTTGTTTACTTGCAAATATTTTATTTAGTATTTACAAGGGTATAATGTTTATTTTTTAATACTTTGCAGTTTTCTTCTTGCAGTTAATAGACCTTCACAGCGTATTCAAAAATGCCTCTGGTACCGCTGACGCACATTGTACAAACAAAAAGAAAATTTGTAGGGAAGAATATAAGGTTTCCTGTCGACTCTGCAGGAATAGTTCATCCAGTAACCTCATAATTTCTAGGTTTTTCACTAGGTGGTGTCTTCAGTATAACGGGTACCCAGATTTTGAACCAGATTGAGCTCAAAGATGAGTTTTTGGGCTTTGATAGTGGTGACGTACACACGGGTAACTATTTTGACACCCATGATATGATACAATATACTCCACCTCCTCAACCACAAGCACATCAAGATGTCTATGAAATAATAGACTCTCCTCCTCCACCAAGTCAAATTCCACTCACAGATGATCAGAAGATAGATTTTTCCTTCAAAAATTGATATCAGACAGTATGGGGGCCACAATTCAAGAAGTTGTTATGTCTGATGTGGAATTAGTGTGCACTTGGGAGAAAAGGGCCAAAGTTTTGATCAAAGAAATAAATACCCGATACCATAATCATGCTCAAAGGCATTCATTGTTCACTTCCATAGAGAGCCAACTAGCAAGGCTTGACATTTTGCTAAACAAAGCTCATTCAGGCACAATTTTGTATAATAATGATTATGATGATGATATTTTAGATATAATGTTAAACAGGTTGGAGAATCTTAATGTTGAAGCCCAGGCATACTACAACAAATGGGCTAGAGACAAAAGTAATGTTTTAATTGCAAATGCAAAAAAAGAGAAAGTTGTGGTAGGTCATCTTTTACATGTAAAATCATGAAATCATGAGCATTGCAATAAATTATTTATAACTTATCTAATAGACTAATACATTTCTATTTTTATTTTGCAGGAAAAATATGAAAATTTAAAGAAATAAGTAGTTGTATTTGATGCACATTTGAAGAATGCCCACAAAATCTTGAATGCATTTATACAGTTGAAGGAAAAAAATTTATTATTAAATAAACAAAATAATACATTGAGAAGGATAATCAAGGAGCATAAGATGGATCCAAATATCTTACTGAAAGAAAAGACAGATGTTGATCCATCACTTTTGTCATCAGGAGATGTTGTGAGGGAGGAGCACAATATTCTTCAAAATATCAATAGTAAATTATAGGATTTGTAGGTATCATGAGTTTTAGCAGACAACACTATACAAACTGAGAAAACTCTGCCCTCTTTTGCAAGAAAAAGATCAAGCTGCCCCTGCAACAAAAAATTGAAAAAAAAAGTTAGTTTTTCCATGTGACAGGTGTGTTGTCACAATTCCGACACTGGCATAGGAATTAAAAGATAGTGGCTAGCCAATTTTTTATTTTTATTCCATGTGTAGACGTAAGGAAAACTATGATTCAGAATCATAGGCAGAAAAGAGGATTCCCTCGTAATGTGTTCTTATATGACAAAACTTTCCTGGAAGCTTTGAAAACAATTGACAACCCATCATTTTGTAATTGTATTGGCCGACAATGCTTTATGAAAACATGTATGTCTTCATAAAGTAATCCACCTCTTATTAGAATGAATACAAGTTTAATTTTGAATTGGAACTATATTTACTGTTGTATCACATTTATTGAAAGTTTTCAACAATTTAATATGCAAACTTGTAATTGGATTTCTGCTTGTAGTGAATGTTTTTTATGTTACTATTTGGAGATGTAAAGCATGGTTTAAGACGTTTAGTGTGTGTTTGTTTGAAAGGATTTATGTTTCATGTAGAGATAAAATATTAATCAATAATCACACAGATGGATCTAAATAAATCACTCTCTTTATTTCAATAATAAACAAAATATAAAAAACTAATTTGTTTCAAGTAAAATAACATAGTCTATTAAGACCAGTTGATTATCATTAATCAATATGAAATATATCAATATATCAAATCATTTTCAATAGTGTCAAGAATGTATACAAGAAATTAGAACTCTGGCAATTGAAACAGTCCTGGAGCAACCCGTTCATAAGTGTCCTAGAATTCTACTGAATTGGTAGCATGTTCGGTGGATGTGTTTGGATCCCCCGGATCAGTCAGAATGTTACCGAATCCTCTTCTTTCTATGAGTGAATTCCATAATGCAAGTGCTCTCTCATAAGGAAAATTTTCCACAGAGTAACTGGATACATACAATCTCAGACAACTTTCTAAATTTCTATCCAATCTGTTACAAACTTTTGATTTTACAAAGGACAATGCACCAAATACCCTCTCATCTTCAACAGATCCCAGAATCATAGTTTGACAAAGTTCATATAGCTGAAAATACTCACTCAAATCCTCTTGGAAAATACTACTTGAATAAAGCTTCTTCCAAAGTCTTCTAATGGAACCATTTTCATTTGGCTCATCCAGAAACTGAAATTACTCTAGCATAGTGGTGGAAAAATGTTGTGACTGAGAACTCAGTAACTTCTTTTGTAAAATACCTTCAACAACAACTTTTATTATCTCTTCACACTTATAGAAATGTTCCATTAGACTAGTCATGTATTTAATAAATAAAGTATTGATGGATGTTTTAGGTATGCCTCCAGCTGTATTCCAAAACTGTGGATTGACAACTCCCATTGCTTCAAGTAATTTATCCTTTTTGAATCATTCATGGATCTCTGTAGATAAATATTGAGAAATATTTTTCAATTTATTTCAAGTGTCACATAATATTGTTTCATATAAATTGTGTGTCACTCTTACTTCTTCCATCTCTAACCCATCCAAATCTACTCTTCTCTGAAAAGTATGAAGTGGTATCTCTTTCCCATGAGTTGTTATACACAGATGATCATTTATATTGAATTTTAAGTAGCAACTTGGATTCTTAAGGTCTGTTAATGCATTCCAGATTTCAAAAACAAGTCCCTGAAAACTTCCATCTGACAAATATAAACTATCTAGACTCATGCACACATGTTTTCTCAGTCTTATGAAGTTTGTTATGTAGATGCAACACTCTTGTGCATGCTTCGTCAAAACATTTAGCTCATTCAACATTGGAAAAATACCACATAATGTAAGTAAAGTTTCAATATCTATTAGATGGTACAACAAATATTTAGCTTTATCTACTTCCCTATGGTATTTATACATAAAACCTGTCAATGAAGGATATTCTTCAAATATTCTACAAGAAGGCTCATACATTGAAATCCATCTGGTATCTACATCTTTGAGAAGTTTTTTCCCATCTGTCAATCCAATTGAAAATTCTTGAAATACTAAAAATCTCTTTGGACTACTTGAATAATATGCATGCAAGTCACGGATCAAATCCACTTTAGAAACACTTTCGAATGTGCTCACAATTTTATAGGCCAGATTCATTATGTGAGCCATACAATGAATTGCAATCATATAAGGGGAACAATTGTCTGTAGTATAACGTAGAGACCATTTCTAGCCCCCTGCATTATAGTTGCACTATCAGTTCCAACACAAACTAACTTCATTGCAATGGAAAAATCATCCATACCTACAATATCCTTCAAACTTGACACCACCAATTTGTAAATGTTTTCAAAATTACAATTTTCACTCATTTTATGAACTGCTAAGAGATGGGGATTTCTTACTTCATTTACAAAAGTGTATACATGAATACAAACCCATGAAGTATTGTTCACTATTGTAACCTGATCAATTGAAAGGGAAATAAACTTTACATTTTTAATAGCCTCTTTCAGATCCTCCTTTTCCACCAGAGCAAGACATTTTGCAATTTCCCAGCCACTGTTATCTGACCAATGTGATTGTGGAACGTTCTTTAAGCCAATAACCTGATACAAAATTTTATTATCTGAGAAATCTGAAATGGGTCTTCCCTTTTTCAATATATGGAATACAATAGAAAATTGAATACTTTTGGCATGCATTTCAGTCTCCATAGCTTTGCTCAATTTTGCTACAATTGTGCCACCTTTTTCATTTAGATTTTTCAAACGTTTTTGTTCTTTTTTCATACTCTTCTGCATACTTTACATGCAAGCAGTCTTTTGCATTTTTCCATTTATGAGATCTTACTATGTGCCCATCCTTTTGCTTTTGGGAAATATATATTTTCCCACAATGTTTTTCAATGGTGTCTAGTTTGAGTTGCATTGTATGATCTTTCCCTTGTTTCCAACTACATATTTTACATCGACATTGAGTTGGAATATCATTACCATTTTTTGGCTCCATAGGTTCAATAAAAGGATATTTGGCTGCCCAGTTTAACCTAAAAGTCCTTCCTATTGTCCAGTTTGTCCTCTTTCTTCTCACATATTTTTTTTACTTTCTTCAACTTCAACTTGTGCATCTGGGTTCTCATCAGGAATATCTTGATCCTCACATCTCCTTTTTCTGGAAACAAACATTGGAGTAGAAGCTTCCTCTGATGTTGGTGTTGGATGAGAATTTGATGAATCTTCTCCTAGTTCGATGTCATCAAGGGAACAAATGTTTTCATCAATCAGATCATCTCAAAAAATATTAGTTTCATTAAAACCAAAAGGATCATCAAGAAACACATTAGTTTGTGAAGGTGTTTGAGAAATGTCTGCATATAAAAGTGTTACAGAAATAGTATTAATTATTTATATTATTAATACCACTAAATAAACATAAAACAAGAGTACAAAGAGTAAATACTCAATTTTATAAAGAGGAGTACAAGAAACATACAGTATGAAAAATATAATAATAAAATATTGTAAATTAGTAGATAGTACATACCTATATTTTCCACAGATCCCGACACAACATTCTTTTTTTGTGAGTTTCCAAAATAGCCAAACAATTTCTTGTTACTCTTTTTTGAACTGGCAGTAACCTTCTTACCCTACTTTCCATAATCCATGGATATGTCACAGATACTTACTATTGAAAGACGACTACAAGTATCAACTATAAATAGTTGGATGGCAGCGACAGCAGGTTCAAGAGATTTGGAAATTAGGGACAAGATTGGGGTTAGATGGCTAGACAACATAGGTTGGATGGATTGCAGTTGGATGGATTGCTTTTGGACGGATTGGGGTTGGACGTGGTTGAACAGTTGGATGGATCAAAAGTTGGATGATATTAGGGTTGGATGATTTGTTAGATGGATTGTAGTTGGACAGATTTGACAGTTGGACACATTTAGACATAGTGCATAATGGATTGGATGGATTACAGTTAGATGAATTGGCTAGTGGATTTTAGTTGGAGTTAGATGCTTGCATTTAGACAGAGTGCATTTGTACGGATTGAGGTTGGATGGATTGGGGTTAGGTGGTAGAGCTTAGAGTTTAGATGACATAGGTTGGATGGTAGAGGTTGGATGGGTTGGGGTTGGGTGGTAGAGCTTGGAGTCTGAATGGCGGAGGTTGGATGGTAGAGGTTATATAGTTGAGGTTATATGACATAAGTATCGAAGTAGGGAAGCAACCGTACTCGCAGATTGTAAAAAAGTTTAGATGATTGTATATGTATTATACCTAGGTGCTATGTATAGTAATATACTTTGGTGAATATGTGCATAGGTTGATTCAAAACCTTGGATAATTACATGCATAAGTTCATTTATATGTGTAAATAATAGGCGAACTGACCCATACAAAGGATTTTTTGGACGATTTTTTTGGCGAACTGGGTAACAGCCGACTATTGAATATTCACCATTTCCAATTTCCAAAAACCTCTTTTACGCACATTGATACACACTTGTATCATCATACTACCCTATGACACACTCTTGTGCTAAGGTTCACACTTGACTATTGAGGGCATATTGCATCCATAAATTTCACACACTACACATGTCATGCTCCATGCTTCACAATACATCTTTCTAGCACTACATTCTCACACATCATACTATCCTCTTTTACACTTTATGCTTTATGTTTCATTGATCTATCTTTCTAGCATACATAATTCACACCATTACCCTATAACACACTCTAGTTCCATTGTTCATAATTGACTACTGAGGGTCTAAATCTGAAATGAACCTCACCTCTTCACACACTTTATGCTTTGCACTTCATGATCTATCTTTCAAGAATATCTTTCAAACCATTTCCTGACGATGCACTCTTGTTTTATGGTTCATTCTTGATTATCGATGGGTATTTCATAAATGAACTTCATATCATAATCATCCACATTTTCTCAGGGGGATGTTTCTCCTATCACATTCACTTTGTATTCCATTCCATTCATACTCACAACATGTTGCATATCTTGGTTGCACTTCTTCTTGTTTTCTTATACTCACATGTTACAATTTGCTTATTATTTTAGACAAATATCTAGTATGTCAGTATCTTTTTTATATACACATGCACATTCACTTATTCTTTAGTCATGAATGCAAAATTTCTACAAATATTTACATGCAACAATGATGTTTGGCATTGTACCTCTTACCAGTCCCACCGAGGCTCCTAAGGGCATATACATTCCTACTCTTACACACTACAAGTGTTATTATTTCATTTTTTTAACTAATTCTTATTCTTACTAGCATACTACATTCCATATATCTATACAATTATCGTTATAACATGTTAACGGATGTTTCATGTGTAGCATTTGTATTGTAGGAACTATTTGCAACCATGGTTGCCTAATAATTTACTTACTATTATTTTCCATTATATGTTATTGTTTGTGGGCTATGCCCTTTTTCTTGTATACACACTATATACTTTTGGCTACTTCAACCCTGATTATCTTCTGACATTATAAGCAATGTCCCATGTCTGAAACCATATTTTCATGTTCTCTCTTTTGTATGCACATTAAATTTTTTTCACTACTTTTCTATGACATGTTTGCTAGCTTTTTTTTACTAACACATATATCTAGCCACTTTGTTTGCATGTGCCTTGGTTTCTAACATGCACATTCCATCCCCTACATGGTATCCAATTCACATCAGCATCAAGTCCTCTCTTTGGGCCGCATTCTAATAGCGACATCGGATGCACCACAAATGAGGGGGCATACTTTAGGTGAAATAGTCACCCCATACAATAGTGTCTCATAGTTCAACATAGGAAGAGAATAGAGTTACAATCACAAATTCACCTGGATTCATATTTGGATCCTCAGTTCAACACAGAAACTAGCACTCAGCTATAGACACTAATGCATGGGCACTCCTGACCTTTCATAGGTGCCTATGACCAAGGGCAGTTACAGTTAATTTCTCATATCATCACAGTCTACAACAGTTCACAGAGCAATTTTCACAGTGCAGGAACAATCCTCCAGTAATTAGAATACATTATTTCTCCATTTTACATGAAACTAAATGTAGGATGTACCATCTGTAGTTTTTCTTATTCAGGAATACGTCATGGAATGAGAGTAACACTAGACCTATCTCCCCAACACACTTTTGAAATGACATGAGATCGCCTAAAAAACGTGCACTTGGCGTGATATCACCCAAAAGCTTGCTCTTGGCATGAGATCTTCATAAAAACTCACTCTTCTATGACATTTTCAGACCATTTTCTATCCTTTTACATTCATGTTCATCAGGTGCACACTTTCCTTTTACTATTTTTACACACATTTACATGATTTTACATACTTTTACAAAGTTTTAATAATACACGACTTTGATTACTCTTTCACTCTTCTTTTACAAGTTCATCCTTAATATGCAATAAGAAGAAACCATGCATCAAGCCCAACAATAAGTACAACATAGTACAACACAATACACTTCACCCTTAGTGTTACTTCCTCTTTCTTGGCTTTCACACTTCATTTTTATCACTCCACTCTTTCACTTGTCTCCTCGGCATGAATTTTGTCACACGCTCTACAGGATCATAAGGTACACATCTTCTATCTATTTTATGTTATAAAGAATTCATTCAAAAACATAAATTGGGGGAAAATTTAGACACAAAATCAAGCACGTGGGTACATTTCTAGGTCCTTAAAGCATATTTACATTCATATGACTCCTAAGCTATAAAATAGTAATTGACTATTGTCTTGAGCCTCTTTTATGTCTTTCTTACTTTCCCTTTGGTCTTACACACCCCACAACCCAGTCTAAACTTTACTTTTTTATCTTTCATGACTCTAAACACTAGCACCTAGGCACCATCATCCCCTCTGGGTGCCCCCGACCTCTTTCTATCTTACTTGCTCATTTTGAGCTTCTTTTATCTTTTAGGCATCTTATTTTCTTATAGGTCAACCTTCTAGCTATCAATTACGAAATTTAACCAAGGGAATCATATAAATACAAAGCTATATGACCAAAATAAAGGACCAATCTATAATCATATCTTATTATCACCTAATTTTGCATCTAAAGACATCTAAGAGAATCAAAGGCATTCATCTAGCTTTCATTCAAGGGAAAGGGGATTGCATTTTATTCATATACTTCATAAAAAGGGGAAGTTCATTTTTCCATCCACACATCTACTTACATTGTTACATCTAGCTATCGCATGTTATCATGTGTGCTTACACAAGGGATTTTTAGGGCACTATTCTATCACACACGCATAATAACTACATGGAATCTGAAATGTAGTGTAGTGCTCGGTCATAATTGCACTCAGTCGGGTAACCATCGGGGTCAGTCTGACTCCCCATATTTCATATTTTCTTTTTGGGATTTGATGTAGTTTGAGGGTTTTAGAGGTGATTATCTCTTTGTAGGTTACAACAGAATTATGTGATCATACAGTGACATACAGGTGACCAACAATGACTATTAGTGACAACCTTGCAACACCAAAAAATTCACGTTCTAGCCATTTTCACAGTCATGAACGCCCAATAGTAGACTCTAGTGCCCATGCACCCCTGACCTAGTCTAGGCACCCCAGTCCAAGCATATATGACAACTCCAAAATTTATTGTGTATAGTTGTGAAATTTTTCCCTTTCTATTGATCACTTTTCTAGTCCAGATCAATTCCAAGGGTAATGCACAATTAGCTAGGTCATTTTTTCCCTCTCTCATACTTAATGTTTCATATTTATCAACTTATTGCTTGTGTAATCTTATATCTAGTAGTTATTTATCATAGTTTACATCAAATACTCTGTAATATTAAGCTTTATATAAAAATCCTATTTTTGTTAAATCAATTTACAAGACATGAACGCCCAAGTGCTAGTGTCCATTCTGGGCACTAGTGTTTATGTGAATGAAAACAAAAACCACATCAAATCTAATAAAAAGATACAGAATGTGGAGTCATACTAACCCTGACACTCACCCAAAGAGTGAACTTAGTACTGAGCATTACACTATATTTCATACTCCATCTAGTTCTATGTGATAGTGTGTGTAATGATGCCCTAGGATGCCCTTGTGCAAGTAACACTAATGATAGCGGGCTAGATCTAGAATGTAGAAATGATGCATAAATGTGTGAGATGGAATAAATAAACTTCCTCCTATGTTGTGTATGCATAGTGATGCAACCCTTGTCCCTTGAGTGAATGTGTTAGATGGATGCTTTGTGATGCTCTTTGTGCCTTTGGATGCAAGATTAGGTGATAGTAGATAATGTTAGTGCTTGGTCCCTTATTTGAGAGCTATAACTATGTATATATATGATTCCCTTGTTTGAATTTTGTAATTGACAACTAAAAGGCCAACCCAAAAGTGTAAAAAGATGCCCAAGAAGTAAAAGAGACCCAAAAGAGTGAGAGAAAGGGGAGAAAGGGTCAGGAGCACCATGAGGGACATGAACGCTTGGGTGCTGGTGTCCTAACTGGGTGCTAGTGTTCGAGGCCATAAAAGATAAATCAGTCAAATACTGACAGGGCTGTAGGGTGTGTAAGGTCAATAAAAATATAACAAACAAAATAAAAGGCCCAAAAGACATTGTCAATTACTAGTTTTCTTGCTTAGGAATCATGTATATATTAGTATGCTCTAGGACCTAGAAATGTACCCAAGTGCATAGATTTTGTGTCTACATTTTTCCCCCACTTTATGTTGTTGAGTGAATACTCAATAGCATAAAGTAGATAGAAGATGTGTACCTTATGATCTTGTAGAGAAGAGTGTTGCCAATAGCGTGCCAAGTGGACAAGTGAAGCATGAAGTGATCGCAATGTGAAGCGTGGAGACTAGGAAAGGGAAGTAGACCCTAGGGGTGAAGTGTATGCATAGTAGTGTTGTTGTTGTGCTTTGATGTGAGTTGCTTCTTGTTGTGTATTAAGGATAGACCTGTAAAAATAAGAGTGAAAAAGTAGTCAAAGTTTTGTATATGAAAAATCAAAGTAATGTATGTATAAGTAAGTAAAGAGTGTAAAAGTATGTAAAAGGAAAGTGTGCACCTGATGTGTAAGAGAGTAAGAGATAGAAAATTGTCCTAATTTTCTTGGAGTTGTTGGATTGAATGAGATGGTGAGGTTTTTGGGTGATCTCATGCAAGAGTTGTTTTTTGGGAAATGGTGTTTTTTGGGGATCTCATGCAAAGAGCGAGTTTTTGGGGTGATCTCACACCAAGAGTGAGTTTTTTGGGTGATCTCATGCAAGAGTGAGTTTTTTGGGTGATCTCACACCAAGAGAAGAGTGTTGGGGAGAGAGGTCTAGTTTTTCTCTCCTTCCATGATGTTTCCTGATAAGCACCACTGTAGATGGTATGTCCCTGATTTTTTTTCAATTTGTTTGATTTGTCCAATTGTTCTGATTGTAAGTGAAATTTACTAATAGAATGAATTCTATAACTGTAGGCAAGTTCATGCTACTAGAGAAATATGTTATAAACTGTTGGAGATTGTGTTGAACTGATATTTTGACTATTTTTAACCCTAGGACACAAGCATCCAGGGGGACACAAGCACCCACCACTACTATCTAGGTCTGGGTGCTAGTGTTTGCTCTATGTTTTGGGCCCAAGTTTGATTCTGAGCCAATCTGTAACTATGTTCCTGTGTTGATTTTGTATTGTATTGTGTTGTACTGTAGCTCTGAGTTGTTGTAGGGGTGATTTTTTCACCCAATAGATGCCCCCTCATTTGGGGTGCATGCGATGACTGTAGGAGAATGCAGTCCAAAGGAGAGGACCTGAATTTGATATGCATATCTGAAGTGGATACCTGCAGGGGTAGGGGATGTGCATGGTAGAAACCAAGGCACATGCAAAAAAATAGGCTAGTAACAAGTGTTAGTAGTAAAAATAGCTAGCATGCAATAGAAGACAATGTAACAAGTAACTAGGAAGACAAGATGGACCATGAAAAGTGGGTTTCATACATGGGACATCACTCACAATGTCACAAGACAATCAGGGCTGAAGCATCCAAAAGCATACAATGATCAAACAAGACATAGGGCATAGCCCACAAACAATAGAAAACAATAGAAAAGTAAAAAAGGTGATAGATAACCATGGTTGTATAGATCTTGCAAGGAAGATGCTACACATGAAGCACCCATTAGCATGTTAGAGAGATAAATAGTATGTCAAAGCATGTATATATCAGTGAAAAGTAAAGTGAAAGTAATGAGAAGTAGTAAATAATGTGAAAATAGAACCTATGTGATGTATGAAGTATGAGAGTAGTAAAAGTAGATGCCCCCAGGAGCCTCAGTGGGACTGGTAAAGAGTTGTGTTGAGCATCATGCATCATGTATGAATCTATGATAGATCCTGCATTCACCTCAAGATACCAAGTGAATGTGCATGTGTGTATAAAAAAGATAATGACATACTAAGAATCCAACTAGCATAGTAAGAAAAGTGCAACATGTAAGTAGTATAAGATAACAAGAGTAAATGTAACCAAGATATGCAAATGTTGTGTGAGTGTGATGGTGTGATATGCAATATGTGTGCAAATGTGTAGGAGAAGAGGGGATCATTTCCCCCCAGTGGATGTGTATGAGATGAGGTTCATTTATAAATGCTCCCTCAACAGTCAAGAATGAACCATAGAACAAGAGTGTGTCATCAGGAAATGAATGTATTGTGAGAGTAGATGCTAGAAAGATATGTATCGTGAAGCATGAGCGTGAAGTATGTGATGTGAGGTTCATTTAAGAATGTGATGCCTCAACAGTCAAGTGTGAACATGAAGCATGAGTGTGTCATCGAGGAATTTAATAATGAATATATGTTGATAATATACTCAAAAGTGTGTATCAGTGAAGTATGATGAGAAAAGATTCAAGTGTGAACATGGAGCTAGAGTATGTGAGGTTCATTATGAATTGTTCCCTCAACAGTCAAGTGTGAACCATAGAACTAGAGTGTCATCAGGGTAATGAAATACAATGTGTGATATTGTAAGTAGATGCTAGAAAGATTTATTGTGAAGCACAGAGTGTGAAGTGTAGTAAAGAAGCTAAGAGTAGAAATAGAGAGATCCAAGTAGTGATGGAGGGGGGGGTAGAAAGTGTGATGCCCCCCAAGTGTGTATATCAAGAGGAGCTGCTGTTAAAATAGATGTGATCATTGTAAGTAAGAATAGCCAGAGTATGTATAGTGCACAAAAGGATGTATATCATATATATGAAGTAGTATGTGTACCATGAATAGAAGGATACATAAGTAAGCATGAGTAGTAAAGTGCATATGGAAGAATAGGAGTGCATGAATAGCATGTAGTGTCCATAGTGTAGATAGAGAAAGTGATAGAAATATTGAGTGAATTTCAAAATAGAGTAATGTATAGTATATGTGTAATATGTGATAGAAAAAGATTAAAATGTGACTATTGAAATGATGCCCCAAAGTGTGTAAGTAATGTATATCTATGTGTGATGTGAGAGATACCATATGGATAGGCAAATTAGGATGCCCCAAAATGTGGATTCCAAGATGATCTATGCAATGAGAGTAGTAGGTAAGGTCTCATGATATGCTAAAGAAGATGAACATATGTCATGTGAAAGTGCATGTATCATAAGATGTGGAGTAGGATTGTTCCATGCATGTGGAAAACTAGAATAGGTAGAACATTGGTAAACACAAGAGCTACCAAAGAATAATGTCAACATGGTGAGGGGAAAACCCTATAGAGTCCAAGATCCCAACTGGATGAATAGGAAGTGTATAAGCAATAAGAATGTACCCATTAGGAGAAAATAGAATAGGTGTAGCATTGTGCATGTTGGAAATAGTGGAAAAAGTAAGTGCAAACATAAGGATCAATATGTGAGTCAAAATATGTGTAACATATGTAATTCTAGGAGGCTCATCAGTATGAATGTCAAGCAATGGAGGTAGAGAAACAAGACTCATCATAAGAAATAGGTGCAATTTGGGAAGATCATAAGCAATAAAGTAGTATGAATTAGCCCATATGACCATAGACAGAAAGGCAGAAAGAGGGGAATTGATTTCCCCCATGGATGTAACAAGATAAATGAATTATGCATAGGATCTTGGAAAGTGCAAGGATTAAGAATCATTGCAAAACCAACATACAATGCTCTAACTTGTGATGAGGAAGGTGTGGAGAGAGAGATGTAACATTGGAAGCACTAAGCATATGATCAATAGAAGTGTATCGAGAGTGAGACATAATGGGAGGAGTATCATGGGTACCAATAGAAAATTGATCATGTAAATCAGTAGCACTAGGGTGCATCCCAAGAGGAGAAGGATGTGCAATGTAGGTAATTTCATTAGCATCATGTATGAGGGGAATATCATCAGGAGTAGTAATATGAGGTGTGGAATCTACTGTAGTAGTATCCATGGAAGAAGGTGTAGCAAGGGCATTGTGTGTTATGACATGGGTAGAAAGAAGTGTATGCATAGTATGTAACCAAATATGGCCTAGAAGGATAGTATAAGGAACATCATGAGGCATAACATGACATAAAACATTAAGAGTGCAAGATCCCATAGTAAGGGGAAGAGAGATTGTGCCCAACACTTGTTTAGGTATATTATCAAAGCCACAGATACAAAGAGTAGATGGATTGAGATGAGTAGCAGAAATTCCTATTTGATGGAGAAAGGAAATAGTGCATATGTTAAGACTAGATCTAGGATCAACTAGGACACACTTAATAAGGAGATTATGAAGTTGAACCTGGATATACAATGGGGAAGCATTGGAATCAAAGGGATGGGAAGCCATGAAAGATCCAATAATGGGCATGTAAGGAACGAGTTCACCAAATGATTTAATATAAATTGAATTAAATCTAATTTCAGAGTAACTACTGTAGTGTATGATATACAAGTGATAAAATACAGTAATGACACAAGAAAAAAGCATGTAAAATATGAAACCCTAAGCAAGAGAGAGAGAAATGGAGTGACTTAGCTGATTTTTGAGTGATCTAGGAAGTGATCTAGGAGGTGAACTACTGAAATAGACTGAGAAGAGTGTCATCAAGGATTCACTAGAGGTTCTTAGACTCAGAAATGTGTAGACAAAAAGCTCCCATAGGAGAGGATAGGAGCACTAGGGTGCTAGTGTCTATTCTAGGGTGCTAGTGTCTGTGTGAATGATGCTCAAGTTATTTCTTTTTGTTAGAGGAGCTTCATTTTGTCTTTTTTTTCACTTTGTAATTCACTCCTAGATCACGTTCAATGTACCTGTAACCTAAAAAAAAAATGTCTACCTATCTATACATACCACAAACCACATCAAATATAATAAAAAATATGTAAAATGTGGAGTCAGACTAACCCTACGGTCACCCGAAGAGTGAACTTAGTACCAAGTGCTACACTACATTTCAGACTCCATGTAGTTCTGTGTGAAAGTGTGTGTAATGATTCCCTAGGATGCCCTTGTGCAAGTTGCACAATGATAGCGGGCTAGATCTAGAATGTAACAAATGTATAAAATGTGTGAGATGGAATAGAATAGACTTCCCCTCCTATGTTGTGTATGCAGAAGTGATGCAACCCTTGTCCCTTGAGTGAATGTGCTAGATGGATGCTTTGTAATGCTCTTTGTGCCTTTGGATGCAAGCTTAGGTGATAGTAGATAATGCTAGTGCTTGGTCCCTTATTTGAGAGCTATAACTATGTATATATATGATTCCCTTGTTTGAATTTCATAATTGACAACTGAAAGGCCAACCCAAAAGTATAAAAGATTCCCAAGAAGTAAAAGAGACCCAAAAGAGTGAGAAAAGGGGAGAAAGGGTCAGGAGCACCCAGGAGGGACAGGAGCACCTGGGTGCTAGTGTCCTAACTGGGCACTAGTGTCTGAGGCCATAAAAGATAAATCAGTCAAATACCGATAGGGTTGTAGGGTGTGTAAGGTCAATAAAATTATAAGAGACAAAGAAAAATTCCCAAAAGACATTGTCAATTACTAGTTTTCTTTCTTAGGAATCATGTATATATTAGTATGCTCTATGACCTAGAAATGTACCCAAGTGCATAGATTTTGTGTCTTAGTAGGATGGTGACATGGAGTTTCAAGTGTTGGAATGATGTCATGAACTAATTTTGTGAGATTGGATTGGTCTAACAAGCCTTGTCATGTGACCTAGCTAGCATAGGTGATGGAGCATGGTGATTTGAGTTGTTTCGTGGCTTGAGGTGCATGTTATCAACATGGAGATCATTTTTAGGGAGTGTTTAGGCACTCACATGATTTTTAGGGTATAGGTATAGGTACAGGTTGAAGACCCAGTTGCAGGTGTTCGTCTAGACTAGGTATAGGTGCTTCAAGGCATGAGGATGAGTTGTAGAGAAATGTGAGATCATGAAATCGTGTAGTGGTGTCATACATATTATTGCAGGTATGTTAAGACCTTTTGGAGATGTTTCATGATGAACAGTGTTGGTTCAATTGAACCTAGCCTAAACCATGCAAAACCCCAAGGGATAGTCATGTAAATGATATGGGATGAGAATATGGAGACATATTTTATCATGATGATGATTGGAGATGATGCACTATGTGTCCTAGAGGTGTCAGAAAATTTTGGATTCATTCTAAGGAATATTTTGCAAGTTATGTTGTTTTTAGTGAAACATGGTCAAGAAGAAGGTGATTTCCAGCTTGAATTGCACCTTTTGATGCTCAGCCTAAATTATGTGCTTTTCATTAGACCTTTTTGCTTTCAATGATGTTTTGAAAAAAAATGAGGTCATTTCATTGTCACTTTTTTATGAACTAATGTTGATAAGGTAAACAACTTTTGTGTGCTTAAAAACCCAGCTTAAAAGTGATAGGAGAGATATTGCTCATAAGTGCACAAAATTTATTAGTAATGCTAGTGTGATGATTTGATGATGTATAGGACTCATCCATATTTCCATAAAGGTATGATAGAATATGTGGTGATGAGTGTACCCCACTCAAAAAGGAAAGTTTCTGAAGAAGTTCAGTTTGGGACAAGGTTTTCTAAATGAGTTACAAAATAAATTGCACATATTGATTTTATCATGGTACTTTTACTTTATGTCCATGATTGTTTCATATCATGGCTTAGCCTCTAGAGGTAATCGTGTGCCCTATTTATGAAGTTTGGTCAAAAGGCAGTTTTGGGGTAGTTCTGGAGCAATTTCAGATATTGGCTTGGTTGAAGACTCTACTTGGATTTGGATGTAAATTTGATATTTTCTAGAAATAAGATTCATATTTATTTCCATTGGTATATTTTTTGTCTCATTATTATTATATTTGATGGGTCATCCATCTTCATTTGTAGAGAAGAATCGTTGTTGCTTCTTACGAAAAAATTGCTTTGGCTTAAAGAATGAAGTGAATGAGGCATGATATGAATGATTTGATGCTTGATATCAATTAGAGAGTGAAAAGGGATGTATTTTTTTACTATTTATGGCCTTTAGAGGTCTTTTAAGTGTCAAATAGGATGAAAACTAGTTGATTTTGTAAAACTACTTTCTGGGTAACTTGATTTGGTGAAGAGGAAAGTAGGTTTGGTTTGCACATATGGATGTTTCATGAGCTCTAACATGCATGGATGTTATCTACAGGTCCTTTGGATTACATAAAGTGGTTACATGTACATATTTTAGTTGTTCTTGGGTGGTCTTGAGGCACAAAGGTGAAGACAGGGTGTTGGAAACAACTATTTTGACAAATATATAAGCCTTCTTGAGTTTGTTATGAATAATTTGATTGATTCAAGATTATGTATGACCATTAATGATGTTTAAATGTTACGATAGACACGTATGAGTAATTTTAAATCATGAAAAAACATGTTTATGATGTTTGTGGTTTTATCTCATCCATATGATGGGGTTTTGAGCAAATTTAGTTCTTTTGGGCATGAACGACCTACATGGGCCGAATTTGAATGTTTTTATGAGTATGATGTTATTATTTTAAGTTGTAATGGTCAAAAAAAAATGAGGAGGAAACCTAATTAGAGTGTGTTTTAATGAAGCGATGGGTATAGAAGTGAAGTTGTAATTCAAATTTGAACTAGTTGCTTGAAAGGGAAAAAGTATGACCCATGTGTGTGTGTTTGTAATAGGTATGAAGGAATTTATTCAAAGCTAAGGAAGTGTACAAGAGGTTTAATAATGTTATATAGTGTGTGTATGAGGCTTTGGAGCCAAGATAAGTGAAGAAAGTGAGAGATAAAGTAAGCTACGTGAATGAGGGTTTGGGCAAGGGTTTGAAGGAGTTTGGATCTGAATTTTGTGATCACTATCAGTTGAGTGTTTATAGCATATCTTCATTGATATTCTTATCAAAATATTGTGTGATGATTCATATTCATGAAAGTCTCTTGGATTAATATCAACAAGGGTGTAGGGTTTGGTGTTCCTTGTGGGGTTAGTGCCTCACTAAAGAAATTTCTTGTGATGTTTAATATTCACTCGAGTCTTTTTTGTGTGTAATACCAACAAAGTTTGTAGTGGGTTTTCTTCCCCTTGATGGTTTCTCACTTACATATTGTGTTCTTATTTACTTCTTCTTTTTTATGTTATGGTGGATGGTTGTTGCTTATTGTTATGATCACATTAATACATGGAGGAATGTTAATAGTGTAGACATGTTAATTTGAAATTATATATGATTTTTCAAGGATTAATCCCTCCCCCCCTTCTCAGTCCATTTTGCTTCCAATAATTTGTATCATATAAGTTACTTTTGGAGAAGTTTGATCACTTGAAAGGATATCCTATTGAAGCAAAAAAATGGTGAGTCAAGAGAGTGGTTTTTATACTAGCAAGGCACCATTGTTTGATGGAGTAAACTATTCCTTTTGGAGTCAGAGGATGAGAACTCATATCATGTCCTTAGGGTTTGATATTTGACAAACTGTGGAAAATGGTTATACTTTTTCAAATACTTCTCCAACAAGTGATGCAGATACAAAGTTTTATAGTGATAATTCAAAGGCCATGAATGTTATAATGTGTGGTCTAGGTGAATCTGAAATTGTGAAGGTAGTGGACTGAAAATCAGTTAAAGGCAATGTGGGAGAAACTTCAGGTCTTGTATGAAGGATATTCCAAGGTAAGGATAACTAAGCTTTAGACTTTCAAAAATTAGTTTAAAAGGTTGAAAATGAGTGATGATGAGTTTATTGTTGCATACTTACTTAGGGTTGACAAGGTTATCAACACCATGAGAGGTCCAGGTGAAGAAGTGAAGGAAAATGTTCTAGTTCAAAAGGTTTTGAGATCCCTAACACCTAAGTTTGATTCGAAAGTGTACAATTGAAGAGGCCAAGGATTTGACCTAGTTGAATATGGATGAGATACATGGGACTTTGACTACCTATGAGATGAGGTTTGTTGATTCTAAACAGAATAAGAAAGAGATTAATTTCAAATCTGAAATGAAGACCATGGAGGTTAATGATGTTGTTGAGTTTGAAGATGAATAACTCTTTGCAATGTTTGCTAAAAGATTAAAGGTTGGCTTTGGAAAATACAAAGGTACACTTCCTTTAAATGTTTCAAATGTGGTAAAGTAGGTCATTTTTCTATCAATTATCCTCGTAAGCACAATAAGGAAGATCATGACGATCCTGAGCATGATGAAGATCATGACAAGAAGTATCACAAGTATGGTAAAGGAAAGAAGAGCTTCAATAATTTTGATAACAAAAAGAATAACTTTTATACAAAGGAAGAGGATTGATTGTCCAATGCTAGTAGTGGTGTTTCATATTTTGAGTCTGAATTTGATAATGAAGATATAGGAAATGAATTATTTTTCATGACTAAAGATGCCATGAGATCCACTTATGATGGTTCTTCATTGTTAAATGATTTCATATCAGGGTTTTGTTGAGATTTTGAGGAAGAAGAAGATGATATTGAAGGTGAATTAGTGTGTATCCAAAAGGAGTTAAGGGATGATGAAAAGATGAAATGGAATCCAAGATCTCAAATAAAAAGACATGAAGATAAGATTCATGATTTAGAAGAGAATCATCTGTCTTCAACAAGTAAGCTAAATGAGTCAGTTAGGTTGCTAGAAGAAAAGGTGAAGTTCCTAGTCATAATTTTTCAGGAAAAAGAGAGTATGTGCTCAAAATTTGAAGAGAATATAGAGTTTCTAAGTGTAGATTTTTTATATGTTGGTAAAAAGGCTAAATCATTTCATAAATTTGAGAAAAATACAAAGGATCTTGACGATCTTCTTATCAAACATATATCAGCATGTGATAGAGTAGGTTTGGGATTCAGTGATGACCTCGAGGGAAAATATAAGGTGCATAGTGTAGTCAAAAAATCATGCACTTTAGACATTTTATTCATCTCAGCCTCATACTACTATTTAGAGGGTTCTTGAGTAAAGAAAGTACTAATTAACACTTGTCCTTTGGTCATCTTCTTTATTTTATTTCATAATTTGTGACCTATTCCACCCATATGCCCAGCCATTTCTGGACATCTCGCATTATTTTAGCCTCAGTTGGGGTGCCCATATTTAGTATTGGGGCGGCCATGGGTGCCCTGGTCCCACCTAGGGGCACCTTGATCCTTCTATCACTTTCTTGCCACTTTTTGGGCCTCTTCTAGCCATTTTTCATATTTATCTTTCTTGGGGTCGGCCTTTTCGAGGTTAATTACAAAATTAGAGCAAGATAACCCTATAAATATAAAGTTATGAGACCATAATGAGGGACCTAGCATCATACACTATTATCACTCCATCTAGAGTTACGTCCACCTATTGCATTGGCATCTACATAGCTCCATCATCAAGGCACAAGTTGGGACATCTGCATCACACTTCATAAGGGGAGGCATTATATTTTATTCTATGCACACATTCTACTACATTTAGATATTTCTCACTATTTCACAAAGTGCAACTAACACAAGAGCACCTAGGGCACAACATACACACACACACACACACACACACACACACACACACACACACACACACACACACACACACACACACACACACACACACACACACACACCATAACTACATCCAGGTCTGAAATGTAGTGCAACGCTCAATTAGTAAGCCCATTATTGTGGCAGATGAGGCCGGTCTGACCCATTCATTATGTATTTGTTTTTTAGTGTTTTGATACTTCCTTTTCGTCTTTTGTAGGTTATTTCTTCCTCTTTGAATATTTGGAGCATTCGGCACAACACAAAAAATTAATGCAACATGCAAGTAGAGTTTCAGATCACCTGTCGACCCTATGAGCACCAGTTTCAAACACTTTTCCTAGACTAGGGCACCCATATTCCTTACCAAAGTGTCCATGGGCACCCTAGTCCTCTTCCAGGTACCCCAGTCCAAACACATCATCCAGATATGTCCTTTTTGACACTCCTACACAGTTGTTCCAACTTTCTGAATTTTTGTGCATCACTACTATGACACAGTTCGACATGAGCTTCTATTATTCATACTGAGTTCTTTCCTTTCCCTTCTTGTACATTAGGGTTTTTTACTTTCATTAATTTATTTACTTATCTCATTTACATATTGTTTTAGTGCATTTACTTATTGCGTTATATGTCCTCCTAGATTAGATTAACTATCTTTTACTAGATTAGTTAGATGCTTCAAGGTATGAGAGAGAATTTAATGGTTATTGTTTCACTTGTAATGGTTTTGGTCGTATGGCTAAGGATTGTAGGAGGTTTGCTAGTTATGATCAATCTTGGAGGGATAGTAGGAGTGAGAAAGATAAGAATGTAGTATGTTATAATTGGCATGAGAAAGGACATATTGTTAGATATTATATAGATAATCCTTCAAGTTTGAGTTGGGGAAATGGAGGTTACTAAGGAAGAAGTAAGGTAACATGTTTTAGTTGCAACAAGTATGGAAATGTTGCTAAGGATTTATATGGGCATATAAGACAAGGAAAGGAAAGGAATTTTAAAGTCCTAATATGTAGGCTAGGAGGAAAAAAAATCTTGAGAGCCTAGAAGGAATAATGAGGTCTCATCAAGAGCATGTGTTCATACAAATCGAGACATGACTCAGAGATCAAATCATAAAAAAGTATATGGAGGTGATTTTTGTGTATCCAAGAAGGCTTGGAACCTTTTTTAAGTCCTTCTTCTATATCTATCATGATGGTATATTCCTCTACTAGGATTAGAGGTGTATTCATCCATATGAAACAATGAGAAGAGGGGGAGCTAGCTGACTAAAGTATGTTGTAATAAATGTATTTGCATGATGTCAAAGAATGTCAAGGTATGTCATCAATTTGTTTAGGTATGTTGTGTAGTCCTACATTGTTGTTCGTGGTTTCTCAATCAAGGAATGCATGTTTCTAGTCAAGATGTCTTCTCAAGGTTGTACAATCATCACAAATTTTGTCATGTTTAAGGAGTTAAGTTGTTCTGTCAAGTATTATTTTGAGTTAGTGATAAAAGTTGGTGGAACACATTCAAGTCTGAGTATGAGAATTCTGTTCTGAGTGAAATTTGTGTTAAATATGATGGTTAAGTTCAAAGGTTGTTCATGTTATTGTGAGTACTTGCAAAGGTTATGTGTCCATCTACAAGACCTATAATAGGTATAAAGATGCTTTCAAAAGTATGTCATGAGTTCCTTGATCTTATATGTTTGATATATTTCCCTGTGTTGTGACTTGGATATGTCAAAGAGTGTGTGCACTCGAAGAAGATGGTATGAAGTGTGTCTAGGTCTATCTTAAACTCAAGAAGAGGTGTGTCTTTGCAAAGAGTTGTCTATGTTCTATCATTATTGGTTAGGTGTAAATGAGTCATGATTATTATGGTGTTAAGAATGATCTTGTTACATAAATGAGAAATTAAGAAGGATTGAGTCATCAAATATGATGACTTGATCATACCATCATCTCAAGGAGGATTTGGTAGAGTTCATGAAGGTTGATTGGGAAAATCAAAGAAGGATACAAGTAAGTGTTGTGGTTTCCTTGCTTCATAAATCAAAATATGGGTGCTCAAGACCTTAGAGGGGATTGATACAATGATTTTGGAAAAGTTAGAGAATTGGAAACCATAATTTAAACAAAATGAGTTATTTTTACCCTAACTTGAATTTAGGAAGAGTCATAACAAGAAATATGAAGAAAATCCTATGTTGAGAGACTAAATGGAGGATTTTTGAATGCCAATAATTGGAAAAAAGCATCTTCATATACATATAAATCATATTCAAGAAGAATTCCCAATCAAAAGTTGATGACATTCTACTTAAGGGTAAGTGTATGCACAACTAGTAGACCTAATTGGAGAAGCAATTTATAAAGGAAAGCAGATTTATCATTTGAAGTAGACCCTGGAACTTTAGAGTTCCCTAAAACATGAAAATGGGTGGTGAAATGTGGTCTGTTTGTTTTTTGAAACTTCATGCATGAAAAGATATGTGAGAAAATGTACCCAGAAAATAATAGTCCGTGAAAAGGTAGAATAAAGAAGTGAAACATAGAAAGAATATTTTAATATGAATTTTTGTCATAAAAAGGGTTTTAAGTCATTTAAAGGAGTAACTAATGAAGCTTATTAGGATGGAAAGAATGACTTTTAAGTCAAAGCATTATTGGTATGGGCTTTGACAGTCATGTGAAAGGTACTTGAGTAGTTGTGGGATGTTACGTTAGGAGTGCCTATAAAGTGTTTTTGTGTTTGTTGGTCCAAATATTGAAGTATCCTAAGGAGTGTCCTTGTGTCAAGAAGATGGTATAAGTCACTAGAAGGTCATAATAAGATCCAATGCATATACAAGTATGTGAGGTGCAAAAACAACTTATTCATATCTAACTAGGTATAGTAGGTATATGGATGAGAAGATATGGTGCTACATACATACAATAATTAGTTGAATCTAATTATGGTATTTTATAAGGATATTTAGATGCCAAAGAAGGTTTTCTAGAAATATATGTTAGAAATAAAAAGTGATAGTATAGAGGATTAAGAAGTGATGACATTTTGCATGGAGATTGCACTACACCAATGCTCTGCATGTCTCTAAGTGAGAAAATAGTTGCTACAAGTATGATCATATTTTAAGAAGATTTTTCTAGAACTATTCAAGCATGGGGAGTGTTACATTTACGTGTTACAATTCAAGCCAATACAAATTTGATGAACAAGGAATTTAACAAATTTATTTAAATCAAGGCATGATCATATGTGTCAAAGTTGCTAATACTTCAAGTTATGTTTGTTGAGTTTGTATAAAATTTTGATAATGTTATATGGTGGTACATGTCAAGGATGTTTCCATGGTCCATTCATTTCAAGGAGAAAGATTTTTATGTCCAATATGACATAGTAAGTGTATCTTGTTTGGTCTTAATTATTGTGGTAGATATTTGTTTGACTAAGAAATGATGAGAAGGTTTCTTATAGGTCTAAGTAGGGAGAAATCTATTGGGAAAAGAGTGTTTTTGGTGAAAATTGATTTAAGTGTCCTAGGTAATCTAAGAGGATTAGAATAACAAGGGTAGAGTTCTGGTGTTTGAAAGCTCAAGTGATTGAGATATGCTATCCAGGTGTAACAAATGATCTATGGAATGATTAGCTCATCAGGATAGGGGAGCACATTATTTGTTTCAATTATGTGTATAAGGTGGATATAAGGATTACATGGTAGAATGATGGTGTGTATAGGTTTAATTCAAGAGGAAATGTGTGATTGAAACTAGCGAGTTCATAATAGCATGAAAGGAGAACCAACACACTAAGGAGGAGCTTTAGGGTAGCATTGAAGTGATTGACATCTCTCCAAGGAAAGAAATCAAGGTACAAAGACAAGTTTTGTGTTTTTATAATAAAGTAGGATGGTATGAGTCCAGGGGAGTCACATAAGAGGTATTTCATAGAGTATTATGAGTTTTAGGGCAACTAAAAGTTTTCTAAAATGCACTAAAGATGATCTTAGGGATTTTAGTCCTCAAGGATTGTGTGAAGACAAGAAAAGGGTATGTCAAGCCACATTGGAGCTTTATTTGGTTGAGATAAGACAAAAATGAGGTAAAATGATGATTATAAGTCCAAAATAATGATTTTTTGGCATGTTCATAAGTATTATGCATCATTTATAGGTCTATTACAGTGATCAAATGCTTTGAAAAGGGTCAAAAACAAAGTTAAAGGAGGTAAAACAATTTGCATGCTATGAAGATGAACTCGGTGATGTTTTCACTCAAGAAAGAGGTAAAATGATGCTCCAAACCTACTCTTCATGGTTTTTGGCATGTGTATGAGTTCATGTATGCTATGCTCTTGCCCAGGGGGAGTTCAATGGTTTCAAGATTTGAAAGGTGGTCAAAATCAGGTCAATATGAAGAAAAACATGTTTGTAAGATAATTTGATGATTTTGGTTGATGTTTCCAACCAAGGAGATCATATGAATATGAGAAAGATGAAGAAAATGAAGGTAAAAGCAAGATTTTTCATTAATGTAAAAAAGGGGAGAAGATTAGGTAGTTTTCCATCAATGACAAAAGGGAAGATTGTTGGCATGTTGAGTTCTAGGTGTTTTCATTGATGTAAAAGCAAATTAATGACAAAGAGGATGATGGTGAAATGTCATAGGATTATTATAAGGTTGATGACATGGAGATTCAGATGGTTTCATGATGTCATGAGGTGATTTAATGAGATTGGCTTGGTTTAGCAAGCCTAGTCAGGTGACCTAGCTAGCCTAGGTGACGATGCATGATGGTTGGAGTTTCTTGGTGGCTTAAGGAGATGTATAACATGGAGAGAATGTTTTTGGAGTGTTCAGGAACTCATATGAGTTTTAGGGTGTAGGTACAGGTTGGAGACCCAGTTGTAGGTGTTCATCTAGACCTAGGTCTAGGTGCTTGGAGCATGAGGATGGTTTTAGAGCCATGTGAGATCATGGAGTCATGCATGGATAACATAAATATTTTTCCAAGTATTTTAGGACCGTTTGTAGAGGTTTCATGATGAGTTACAGTGTTGATTCAGTTGACCCTAGCCTAAACCATGCAAAACCCCAAGGGATAGTCATGAAAATGAGATGGGATGAGAAGATGGAGACCTATTTGAGATATGATGATGATTGGAGATGGTGAAAATGGGTTTCCTAGAGGTGTGAGAAAAAATTTAAGTCATTCTGAAGAATATTTTGCAAGTTATGTTGTTTTTGGTGAAATAGGGTAAAGAAGAAGGTGATTTCCAGCTTGAATTGCACCTTCTGATGCTCACCATGAATTTTGTGATTTTAATGGGACCTTGTGAATTTCAGGATATTTTACATTGAGTTAATAAGGTTTTAAAAAAATAATGAGGTCATTTCATCGTCACATTTTTATGAACGAATGTTAAGAAGGTAAATAACTTTTTTATGAGTTTAAAACCCTAGCTCAAAAGCAGTAGGAGATATTTTCTTGGTAAGTTCCTAGAATTGATTTATTGTGCTAGTATGATGATTTTATGTTGTATAAGACTCCTCCATATTTCCAGAAAGGTATGATAGAGCATGTGGTGATGAGTGGACCCCACTAAAAATGCAAGTTTTTGAAGAAGTTTAGTTTGGGACAAGGTTGTCCAAAGGAGTTGAAAAATAAATTGACATTTTTTTAGTATGGGAGTTATAATTTATGTTCATGATTGTTTCAGATCATGGTTGTGATTCTAAATGGAAAAGTGTGCCCTATTTATGAAGACTTCTCATGAGGCAGTTTTGGGGTAGTTTTAAGTAGTTTTCAGAGATGGACTTGGTTGGATGCCTTCCACTTAGAGTTTTGAATGAAATATAATTTTTTTTGGAAAGTATATTTAGAGGAATTTCCAATGGTTTAATATTTTTTCTCTCATGATGAGATTTTGATAGGTCATCGGCTCAGTTTGTGGAGAAGAAGGTTTCTTGTTTTAGGAAAGGATTGCTTTTGGCTGAAAGATTGAGTTAGAAGAGACATGAGATGGATTATTTTATGCTTTATATAAGTTGGAGAGTGAATAGGGATGAATTTTTTCCTATTGAATGGAATTTATATGTCTTGGAAGTGGTTGAAAGGGTATAAACCAGTTGAGTTTGTAAAACTAAACTTTTTGGGTATCTTAATTTGGTGAAGAGGAAAGTTGGTTTGGTTTGAAAATATGGATGTTTCATGAGATATAGAAAGCATGGATGTGATATAAAGGTATAGGGGATTCCAATGAGTGGTTACATTCCATATTTGAGATGTTTTTATGTGTGCTTGAGGTCCAAAGGTGAAGACAGGGTCCTGGAAACAACTGTTTTGAGAAGGATATGAGCCTTCTTGAGTGAGTTATGAAAATTTGATTGTGAAAGATAATTAATAACCAATGGATTCTATTTTTATGTCATATTTTACATGTGTGGTGAATTTTGGATCTTGAATAATCATGGTTATGGTATTTGTGGTTTTAGCTCATCCAGGTGATGGGGTTTTGAGCTTGTTGAGTGCATTTGGGCATGACCAACCTACATGGGCCCAATATGAATGTTTTAATGAATTTATTGGGATTTTTAAAGTTTTTTTTGGTTGAAATTAAATGTAGGGAAACCTTCTTTATGTTTATGAATTTGGAGTGGGTATAAAAGTGAAGTTTGAGTTCAAATTTGAACTAACTGTGAGAAAGGGAAAAGGTGTGACCCAAGTGTGAGTGTGTAACAGGTATGAAGGTATTATTTAAGAGATTAGGAAGTGTGTGAAATAGGTTGAGGAATGTTATAGAATGTGTGTGTAAATGGTTTTGAATCAAGACAAGTGAAGAAAGAAGGAGATAAAAATGAGCTAAGTGAATGAGGGTTTGAACAAGGGTTTGGAGGTGTGTGAGATGAATAGGTTGTGATCCATCAATTTTTTACAGTAAAAATACATTCAATATTATTCATCAAAATATGGTTGAGTGTGTTGATCATATTAGGGGGTTGTATCTTCCTTGTGGAGTTGGTATTCAAAACAAGGGTTTAGGGTTGGTGCTCCTTGTGGGGTTGGTGCCTCACTAAAGAAATCTCTTGTGATGTGTAATATTCACTTAAGCCTATTTCATGTATAATATCAACAAAGTTTTCAATGGGTTTTCTTCCCCTTGAGGGTTTCCCACTTACATATTGTGTTCTTGTTTACTTTTTTTTCATGTTATGATGGATGGTTGTTGCTTATTGTTATGATGTCCTTCATGATGTGGTGAAGTAAAGTACATGGAAAATGATAGCCATTACACGTTTATAGGTTTCTCATACGTTTTTAAGGCCAAAAGGCATATCCCTTTCTAAAAGAACAATTTGCAAGGTTTTATCAATGTTGTTTTATGAAACTATTTTGACAATATGAATATGATTATAAGAAAAATCTCTCAGGGTTAGAAGATAGCCATTTTCAACTCTATTGGAGAATTGACAATCACTTCTCAATGTTTGGAAAGAAGGAATAATCATCCTTACAAGGACAAGCCTTGTTGATAAAGACGTAAGTATGTTCATTCCAGATCCTGATAGTCTTTTTGGTTCAGGATTGGCATCTCAGTTAGATATCCATTTTGAGTAGTTACTGATGTGATGAATCCCCTGCAACTTCTAATAGTTTCAAAGTTGGCAGTTCTAACCAACAATGCCACTTTAGGGAGAACATTTTGGGCTTATTTTCTTCCTTGAATTATTTGAGTTACCTAGGGAAAAACAGGAAAATTATCCCACTATAAGGGATGGATATAAACCTGGTATGTCTTTGTATGCCCATGTGAAAACATTGCTAAAACCAAACAAGTAGTGTCATGTGGGCTTCTATGGGGTTGAACATGATAGACTTGTATCAAGTTGTAATTTTTAGGATTCTCATTATAGTGTCAATGTTAATTGTGATAGTTTCTTCTACCAGCATTTTGGATGTATCAGTAATTTGAATAATGAAAACTTATTTTGAGCAACGTTTATGTAACTAGCTAAGGATGTGATGAGTCTGTTAGTGCCTCAAATTTCTCATATCAAGAAGGATCCATTTGAGCCCATGAGGGATTTTGTGGCTAAATTCAAGAAGATAATTGATAAGATTCTTTCACAGATAGCACTCATCTGGTGGATTTTCAAATCCAAAGGTGCTTCTTCCTCAATTTTAGTTTCCTAAAGTTCATATTATGCACTTTGGAGAGCTAACCTTGAGTACTTGGATGTTAATCAACGTTAATTATTAGTGTTGAAGATTCATAATATGATCATGAAAATTTTATTTTAGGAAAATTTGAAAAAGAATCCTCCAAATCTAAAGGTTTTCAGAGCGGGTCCCCTGAGCCAATGTTTGCCTAATTAGCACAGTATAATGATCTCATTTGGGGTCGAAACTTCGCCTTCATTTCAAAACATCTCCTATAAAAACCTAGATGATTCAAAGGGTAGATACTTTTAATAGCCACAAGTAGCCATATGCAAATTACTCAGATACCGTGAAGTTTGAAGGCATACTCTTAAGCCATCAAGATTTCAATCAATGTTAGCCTGTTAGGGTTAGTTGTTGAACCTGATAATGGATGTTTACTGAACGTGAAGAACAAGGAGAAGAATTTGAAGAACTTGAAGAGCATTGGTGGGTAAGTTCATTTAACCTCAACAAGAGGTATAAAGTTGATGTGTGAAGAGAATAATGACGCCTTGTTGATGATATGAACAGAGTCATTGCATGTTATGACATGGGGAGTAAGCAAACAGATAAGTGATAAGTGAGTTGACAGCCTTCTAAGAATTCCAACACCTTGGTGATTCATGATAAAGATATTCACATTTTTCCAAGTGATGAAAGGATTTCCATTCCCATTGCCTCCACACTAATTTTGAGCAATGAATCGCTCATTCTTCTACTTCTCATTTGCTGAAATAGGACTCTGTTCAGAATAATGGAAGAGTCTTAGTTCCTAGAATGCGATGACCCTAAAAGTAACTATGAAATCTCAAAATTCATTGTTCAAGTATTTTGGAAACTATAACTTTCATAGAAAGATATTTTAAGACTACCAAAACCATATTGTTAAAATGGTAAACTTTGTAAATTCCAATCCAGAATACTGACTGTCTGGAAGGTATTATTGAGGTGGACATGCATTCTTCCTCACCTCAAAAGCCTATCTGTAACAAATTCCACCTAATGATAAAATGCCAGATTTGAAGTGACCCTTCTTATAGTTGGCCTATTGGGGTGTAACTAGAAGTGCATCAAGATATCACAATACCTAAATACTTAGCTAATGCCTTTGGTCTGACCCTAGAACATGCAAATTGGTTCAAATTTTATTCCATGGAGAGTAGGGAACCATGTGATTGTGATATTGCTCAAAATTACTCAAAAAAGTAAAACATTGAACTTGAACAAGAATATGTGGACCATTGGTAGGTCATATTCAAGTTTGATATGGGATTTTGCTAAGTTTCTAATTTATTGAACCTGAGGTAATCATCTAATTAAAGAGATTCCATCTGAATGTACATGTATCAATAGTCAATGGAAATGGGAAGAATCTACTAAAATGCAAATGAAGACTGGACACTATAGCAAAAACATTGTGGAAAACAATATTTACTGTAATTTAGGGGGTAATGGCTATGAATGTCAAAACACACAGGTGGCAAAACTTCCTAAGTGATGTGATTTATGATTCTAATGGAATATGAGGCTCTGAGTTTGATGGTAATGAAACATCTTCAGGTGGTTCAAATGGGCTAGGAAGTGATAACCTCTTCAGAATTGAAGATTCATCAAACAAATCTTTGCAAGCTCTATTTTCTACTTACAAATTTCAATACTAAAAAAATAATACCGATTTCATATTTCCTCATTGAAAGTTTTGGATCAATAGAAATGGAATGTGAAGAATCTTTTTGCTCATCTCATTGTCAAAAGTAGTGGATGGTGAAATGGAAGAATATCTTTATCAAGTAGAGAAGGAAGATATTAAAGCAGAATGTAGGAAAAATCCATTGAGTTTATTGATGCTTTCAATTGAAAGTTTGTGACAAGAGAAAGGAACACTATGAGTATGTATTCTCTATACTCTCAGGAAATCATATGATGATTCCTCACCTCAAATGTTGGGTGTTAAGAAAATTTACCACTGTAATGATTCATTGGCTCAGTGTACTAGAAATGAAAACACCTGATTTTTCAATTGATCAACATTTTCTCTCTTTCTTAGATTACTTAGGAATAATTATTGACCAGGTGTGCATTTTTAATGAAGGTCACCAAACATTGCCTAGAGAGTTAGATCTTCAATCAATTAGAGGATATCAAGCTACCAATACAGTAAGATGGCTGCATAAAATTTAGAAGGGTAAGCAACCATGAAAGGGTTGTTAAATTAGAAGACCTGTATGATAAGCTCGATAGGTACATATGTCAAAAACTTTCCAAGGAGTCGACAGTTACTTGAGTTCCAGAAATTTGCAATTGGAAGTTTGATGAACTGATGGTGAACTTCTGGGAAGATGTTGCACTCAAGATGGAATAAGAAGTTTGTATCAACCTTCATGTAGAGTTATGAGGATGTATCCTTTTCTATTTTATGATGATATCTCAAGAAGTTTCAGGGCAAAGGAGATGCAACTTTTGTACCCCTTTAAACTTGGGATCAAACCATTCAAGCAGAAACAAAGCTAGTACAATCCCAAGGTTGGTTGGTATTTTTCAGGAGATTCAAAATTTGTTAAAGGAAAAAATCATATTTCCTATACACCATTCAACATGGATCACCAATATTGTTCATGTCAGGAAGAAGAATGGTGAAATTTACATCTGTGTGGATTTCAGGAATTTGAATCAGGCCTCTCTGAAGGACAAATATCCTCTTCAATGATGGATCATGTTTTGAAAGATGTCATAAACTCTCTGTAGATGTTGTTCTAATAGATGGATTCTTTTGATACAATCAAGTGGAGGTTTTTACCCCAGATCAACACAAAATACTTTCACTACTCCTTAGGGAAACTTTGCTTACAAGAGAATGCCTTTTGGTCTTATCAATACTAGTGCCACCTTTCAGAGGGAAATGGACTTGGATTTTGGTAGTTTTAAGGGAAAGATGTGTGAAGTTGTGTACCTTGATGATTCAACTATTTTCTCCAAAACAAAGGCATATCACTTGTCAACACCTTGAAGCAGCCCTCCAGAAGTGCAGAGAACATAATCGGAGTCTCTCTGCAATCCAAAGAAGTCTGTCTTTTGTGTCACTGAAGGCAAGTATGTTGGGGAATATTGCCTCTAAAGAGGGAATCAAGATAGATTTAGAAGAGTTTAAGCAAATAAACAAATTCCTCTTCCCATAAGTAAAAAGGGTGTCCACTCTTTCTTTGGTAAGATCAACTTCCTGAGGAGATTTATTCCTAATTTTGGTGAAATCTGACTATGAGCATTACTAAGACCCCCATCTTATCATGTTATGATTTGAATAGGGACTTTATCATCTATTGCTATGCTACAAAGAATACCTTGGTTGTTTGTTGGTCCGAAAATCTGTCGCGCGGACAGATCTATGGATAGACGAGCCAACAGTGTTGCAGGGCTTAGCCCCTCTTTGAGACAGCAAAGCGAAACTGGTTTATTGCTATTTCTACTAGCAGGAACCTATGCAAGTCTCACAGATTCTGCCTTCGGGGGTTGGGATCTCATCCCAGTAGAGTGTTCCAGGCTGCGAAAAGAAAGGAATGAAAGAGGGAGAAGAGAAAGAACAGATCCGAAGGGAGAAAAGAAATGAATTCCAAAGCAGAAAGGTCAGAAGATTTATGTTTTTAGTTTGGTAGTAAACAGAGCCAAACCTACTTGCATAAATAAACAAAGCAATACTGATAAACAAATGACGGAAAAGTAGATATGAATCCAACAGATTAAACACATACAGATCTAACGTAAGAAAGATCTAATGTATAACACAGCTATTGAGCACAAAGTCTGAATAATTGTATTACTTGTTCTTTTCTGTTACAAGAAAGCTCAAAGTCTTTCTCTCCTCACTTCTATTTCTATCTAAAAAATGTTCACCCCTTGAATACAACAAGTATTCTCATATTTATAGAAAATGAGGGAGAGAGAAGGCAAAATGGAGCCAACCACTTATTTACAAAGATATTTACAAAATATCTAAAAGTCATGTTGACTTTGACAACTTGGTGGATGACATCATCCCATGATGCAACATGGATGATGTCATCATTTGTGCCAACACATTTTAGACATTTCGAAAAGAAAGTCGGAGAATAGAGAGAAGAAGAAGAAGAAGAAGAAGCTACTCATCATCATCATCCTGCGGCCGAAAAGGGGTTGCCTGTTTCTGATGCTGCTCAGGTGATGATATGTGGAACTGAGCGCGGTATTCCAAAAACTTGCTGATCATTGGCCCAAATTGATCTTGTGATGGATCCTTGTGCCGTTCACTGATTGCTTCGCAAGTCTCCCGCTCGTCTATGAGCTTTTCCGGGAGTTTGGAATAATCTTTCTCCGCCTCGATAAGGAACCCGATGAAGTCTCTACAGGCCAGTAGGTTGTTGATAGATTCAGTGTCGAACGTGACCTCTGGCCCTGTCCCTTGAGAAGCTATCTCCTTGAAGATCCGGATAGTGTCATCAGCTGATCTCAAGGTAAGGGAAGGAGTGAGCAACCCTGGAGTCATGGCGAGGACAATTTTCTCCATTTGATGCATTGCATCCAGGGCCTCTTCCTTTACCTTGTCTATCTTTTCTAAAACAAATTCCAGCTGATCTATCTGATAGTCCAGAGTGGACATAGTTTTGTTGAGGGCCCTTGGATGACCGAAGACTCCGAACTTGACCAGATCTTCGACTGAACAGTCGAACATTTGTTGGAAGGTTTCGTGCTGGAGTCTAGCATGTTCTAACTCTTCTGATATCGGACCTGCTAATGCTTGGAGTTCCTTATTCACCTTCTCGATGTTTAAGTATAAACTGATATACTCGGCGATTACTCTTTCACTATCCTTGAGGATCTGGCTCCTCCAAGCAGAAACAGCCATACCCTGCTCGCCGATCTTTGAATACTCATTGATCTTCTCCTGACTGAGCAGCTCAGGAGTCTCGGCGGCAGTTGTGGGAGGTGCACTCCCCATCTTCTGTAAGGCTTGAAGCAGGTACTTGTTCTGCTCCTTCAGTAGCCTTTTCTCCTCTTTCGTTTCCTGAAGCTTTTTGCAGAGTGCATCAACTGCGGAAAGAGCTTCTCCCTGGAGACTTTCTGAGGATGTCCCCATTGTGACTTGGGTCACGGTGAAATCTGTCGGAGACAGATCTTCTTTCTCTTTGAGGGGGTTGGGGTACGCTATTTCCATGACTCTCTCACCTGCAGCGCTCTTTGAGAAGCGTGTAACCGGCTTGTGCTTCTTTGCTCCTTTAGCCGGAATGACCGAAAAGTCCATCGGAGCGATGGGGACTTTCCTCTTTTGTTGGCTCAGCTGCTGAGAGATCCAAGCTGGTCCTATAGAAGAAGGACCAGAGACAGAGGGGGAGGCAGCAACGGTAGAAGAGGGGAAAAACGTGGAGACACGCGGCGGTGGCATGGAAAGAATAGCCGAAGAAATGTCCACGGGAGGAAGGGGAACCGCAACTGCAGAAGACATAGGAAGGGAAGGGAGCTCGGAGATGAGGGAAGAAATAGAGGAAGACAAATCAGCGAGGGAGGAGAAGATAGATGAAGAAGCAGGGGAAAGGGTAGAAGAAGGGGCAGAGGACACGACCAAAGGGATGGTCGTTTGAGTCACTCGAGGAGGGGAAGGAAGAGAAGAAGAAGGGATAGAAGGGACCTCTGAAGTTGTAGCGACGCCGACATCCTGGGTGGATGGGCGTATAGGACTATCCTCTGTCAATTCCTCATCAAGAGTTATGACTTGTTCTGGCTCTGAGGGAAGAGGACTTTCAGGGGCTTCCTCCTGAATGGTGCTAGGTTCACCTTCTGCACCTTTGCCTTTCAGCTGCTTCTTTGACCTTGGAGGTGCGTTGCCCAAAGGGGAAGTTGTGAAATCTACCCCGAGGTAGATTAGTCCGTTCATGCGGCACCAATGCTCTGTTCTTCGCATAGTCTCCTTGACCCTCTCCTCAATTGTTTGAGGAGCCTTGTTTCTGTCAATGGCCGGGAAGGGCCAATTGTCCCCATCTGTGTCATTATACACCTTATCTACTTCATCTTCCGTAGTCTGGAAGCCTTTGGGGACAATGGCCACTCCGTATTGGATGATTTCCTCCAATGCTAAGCGCGAATGATCCTTTCTTCTGAGTTCCACCTCATGGAGAACGTCAATGTAAATATCCTCAATTTGAGGGACATGGATCGGATCGAGCTTCGCTTTTGGCAGGCAGCTTCTTGGGTCGAAGGTAGGCCTGGCTGGGAAGTCATGCTTCAAGTTGAGTAGCTCCAGCTCTGCGAACATTTCCTTCGCCTTATGGTGGGTGGAGCATGTGTATCGGCCCACTTTGAGGGGGAAAGGAGTTCCACCCTTCTTTCTTTTGAGGCACTTCTCATGGTATGTGACCAGCTGTCTTGACAGTTCTAGTAGAATCAGCTTAGGCCCAGCATACCTTGGTAGCCTGGTTGGCTCTCCCAAAAAGTTGGCAGCCCTTAGATAGGTGAACGTGGGAAATTGGGTGAACAGGGCCCCCCATTTCTCTGTGACTGCCACTATGTTCTTGGTCGTCCGGCTATGAGTCATGTTTGGCCTCAGTAGGCAGATGACATGATAGAAGAATGCATCGTTAACTTTTGCGAAATGTTGGATGCTATTCTCCAGCCTCAGCTCTGGATAGTAATCAAATATCTTGGCCTGAGGCCATACTCCACTTCGGTTCAGCCCCGGATAATCCCTTGCTGACGCTGCAGCATAGACTACATAGGAGTTCATATGGAACACTCCTGTTGTGGCGAACTGTTGTAGCTGCTCAGAGATGGTGCTGCTGATTATTTCACCCCAGCAAAAGCGCTGATCGGGCAAATTCTTATTCATTGTCTCCAGGTACCGCAGCATCCACTTATGGAAATAGTGGGCATCTGAAAGCCCGAAGACTCTGCTCAGGAAAGTGATAGTATCACTGAGTTCCTCTGAGAAATCACTTCGGTGGATAGTCTGAGGCCACCGGGTCACCACCTTCTTATTCTTTAGGTAGACCTCATTCATCAACTGCATGCACTGGTCTTCGTTGTCTTCCCAGGCCTTGATGCATTCTCGTTGGCTAACAGCCACGTAGTTCCGGTGATGAGGGATGCCAAGTATCAACTCAAAGTGACGGGCAGTGAGGTTTATGACTGCCTCGCCCTTACTGTTCTCGACACATCTTGTGTCCTTGTTGTAACATTGCGCAATCACCATCATGAATTCGTTGTTTACAGCGCTGACGGGGATTCCTCCGGCGAAGTGCAGGGCACTGCCTATTAACTTGTCCATCCATGGACTTCTTGTAACTTTTTGAGTCCTAACCCAGAACTCATCCATGTCAATGTGACCCAATTCAGAGTCTCTGACATCCATACTGCACTCAGCCTGTGATTCGGGCATCCTGACCCTCTGATATTTGTATTTCATCTCTTCTTCTGTCAGCTTAGCTTTTCCTCTTGGTTTGGTGGGCTTCTTGCTTGACGTAGACATGTGTTCTTTCGAACTCAGTTGCTGATCTGCACGAAGAAGAAGTGAGACCCAATCCAAAAAGGTTGAATTAGTCATTTGATCTTCCATTGGAAAGCTAGCAGAAGAAAGAGTTAGAGATTTTAAGGCTCAGGGCGCAGGAAAAATGCAACTGGCAGGCCAAATAGATAAGGCGCACAGAAAAGGAATGTTGCAGAGGTTATACTGGCGCCAAAGGCGCATGGCGCATGGATGAAGCAGGTTGCATTTTATAGCAGGGCGCACAGGAAATGCGTGTTACATTGGGGTTCGGTGCGCCTTTTGGCGCATGGGAAGATTGTGTAACATTAACAAATGGTGCGCCAAAGGCTTTGGCGCGGCGCATGAAGGTTTTACACAACATTATGTTACTGCAATGGAGGGTGCGCCCGCGCCTTTCTAACTTTATACTCGCGCGAATAAGGCTTGTGTTGCATGAAAGCTGGGTGCGCCCTTTGGCGCATGGAAACATTATGCAGCATGGATAAAGGGTGCGTCAAAGGCTTTTAAGGAGGCGCGGGATTTAGACTTGTAGCATGCAAAAAGGGCGCGCCATTGAGGGCGCATGAGTTCTAGGTGCAGCATGACAAGAGGGTGCGCCATTGGCGCGGGTTTTGGTCATGTAACATGGCGGGTAAGTGCGCCGAGGGGCGCAACTGTTTTTGTTGCAACAAAACGCGCCAGTGCGCCATGGAACTACACTAACTGCTCAAATCTTTTATTCTTTTCTTCCACTTCAAAAGTTACTTGGTCACATAAGGTTTTTTACAAAAAGGTTTTGCAGACCAAGCCCTTTCAAAACAGCTCCCCTTCCAGCAGATCTGGAAAGAGGGAGGGAGAGGAGGAGGAAAAGAAGAAAACGTGATGGAATAGCACAGGGGGGGAAAAACTAGCTTAATCATATTCCATTTAAAACTGGCCAGCAAACCAAAACCCCGACCAAGAACACAGACCAAGCACACAATGAAAAAGAAAGGGAGAACCTCTTACCTCGAATATATATCAAAAATTGGAGAGCGGGTCCACAGGGCGATGACAACGACAGAGCAGAGCTGACAAATCCAGAGCAATCACGTGCTTTGACAAAAAGGAATGAAAATGACATTGGGCGCGCACTGATATTTATAGAAAAACTTGTCATCAATGCGCCAACCACTTTTGAAATGGCGCATGAAAACTGCTGTCGACAGGGGAAAGTGTGCGCCCTTTGGCGCACGGAAGTATTCGACAACAGAAGAATGAGCGCGCCTTTGGCGCACCGTATGCATTGTCGACATGAAGTTATGTGCGCCCTTTGGCGCACCAAAACTTGGTGTAACACATAGATTATATGCGCCCTTTGGCGCACCGAAAGACGTGTTAACATGGAAAACCATGCGCCAAAGGCTTTTAAGGGGGCGCACCAAAACTTGGTGTTACAAGGCAAATCCATGCGCCCAGCCAAAAAAGGCTCAAAAAGACTAAGTTTGAAAACTAGATTTCCCGGGAAGGGGACTTTACGACGTTTCAAACGTGGGGAGATCCCTAACAAGGGATCGAAACAAAATTTTTCGTATGGTTATCGGTAAAATTGCCCTTGTCAATTTTACGTGTAGAATAAAAACATATAGTGTGGCAAACCATGGATCTAAGTGTTGACCCATGTGGTGTAAAGAGAGACGGTTAACCATTATGAGGAACATTAAATGAGATTGATGATTTTGATTTTGAGTGATTGGATATTTCAATTTTATCGTTGATGGAGATTTTGATGGGGTAGGGAGTGATCAGTTCCCAAACCCAATTTTGTGTGTGTGAAAAAATGAGTATTTGGGCATCCTGCCACTAGAGGAAGAGTTTAGGGATAAAGGTATAGTTTTAACCCTCCAACTTTAACTACATAACATCGAGTTTGAAGAAGATATTGATAATGGATTGTTTCAACTTTAAATAGGTATCTTCTTCACCTTAATTTTATCATTTGTCACTTTAATTTTTTTCAGCTCTTATTATCATTAAAGATGTTACATGTATATGTATTTACATTTATTTGTAGACATTTAAAAAAAAAAAAAAAACAAGGGATGACAACCATCCGAGGAAGTTGGTACTTCTCGGGACTGGCAATGTTAGGCAACTCACCCATCTATCTACTAATCCATTTCTCGTGTTGAGTTTTCCATTGGAAACTAGCCAGAAGAAAGAGTTAGAGATTTTAAAGGCTCAGGGCACAGGAAAAATGCAACTGGCAGGCCAAATAGATAAGGCGCACAGAAAAGGAATGTTACAGAGGTTGCTAACTGGCGCCAAAGGCGCATGGCGACATGGATGAAGCAGGTTCATTTGCTAGAAAACAGGGGAGCACAGGAAAATGCGTTGTACATTGGGGTTCGGTGCGCTTTTGGCGAGATGGGAAGATTTGTAACTTAACAAATGGTGATTATGCGCCAAAAGGCTTTGCGCGGGCGCCATGAAGATTTACACACATTATGTTACTGACAATGGAGGGTGCGCCCAGCGCGTGATACTTCTTATTTGCGCGCAGAGGCTTTTGTTACATGAAAGTGGGTGCGCCCTTTGGCGCATGAAAAACATTAGGCAGCATGGATAAAGGATGCGTCGAAGGCGTTTAAGGAGGCGCGGGATTTAGACTTGTAGCATTGCCAAAAGGGAGAGCCATGAGGGGCGCATGAGTTCTAGGTGCCCAGCGATGACAAGAGGGTGCTCCATTGGCGCGGTGTGGTTTTGGTTATGTAAATGGAGGGGTAAAGTGCGCCGAGGTGAGGCAATGTTTTGTTGCTACCAAAACGCGCCAGTTGCGCCATGGAACTACACAACTGCATCAAATATTTTCTTTCTTTCTCCTACTTCAACCGTGCTTGGAACAGTAAGGTTTCTCAAAAAGGTTTCAGCAGACCAAGCCATTTCAAAACAGCTCCGTCCAGCAGATCTGGAAACGAGGACGGAAGAGGAGGGAAAAAGGAGGAAAAAAGAAAACAGGATAGGACAGGGGAAACTAGCTCAAACCTAAACACATCCATGTAAAAACCCCCGGCTAGCCAGGTCCAAACACAGACCAAGAACACGACCAAGCACATGAAAGCACGCAATGAAAAAAGAGGGAAACCTCTACCTTGAATATATCAAAAATTGGAGAGGGGTCCACAGGGCGATGACAACGAAGAGCCAGAGCTGACAAAAGCCAGAGCAATCACGTGCTTTGACAAAAAGGAATAAAATGACATTGGGCGCGCACTGCATATTTATAGAAAAACTTGTCATCAATGCGCCAACCACTTTTGAAATGGCGCATGAAAACTCTGTCGACAGGGGAAAGTGTGCGCCCTTTGGCGCACGGAAGATTTGACAACAAAAGAATGAGTGCAACACCTTTGGCGCATCATATGCATTGTCGACATGCGTTAGGTTCGCCCTTTGGCGCACCAAAACTTGGTGTAACACATAGATTATATGCGCCTTTGGGCACCCGAACGACGTGTTAACATGGAAAACTGGCCAAAGGCTTTTAAGGGGGCGCACCAAAACTTGGTGTTACAAGGCAAAATCATGCGCCAGACCAAAAAAGGCTCAAAAAGACTAAGTTCAAAAACTAGATTTCCCGGGAAGGGACTTTACGACGTTTCGAACGCGGGGGGAGCCCTAACAAGGGATCGAAACAAAATTTTCCGTATGGTTATCGGTAAAATTGCCCTTGTCAATTTTACAGGGATAACAGGAACGAGGGGTTTTCAGTGCATTATCATTTATAAAATCAAAAACTGAGAAATAGGTTGGATGAAAAATTTGGAAAAGTTACAGAGGGTGTTATGATCTCGATACTCCACGGAAACCTTTCCTTTCAACAGAGCAATTATGCATTGGAATTCCCTTTGCAAAAAGAGAGAGTTATATAAAAATGAATTTGTGTTGGCGATGGAGTGAGAAATGGGATTGGAGGGCTGTAATGGTGAGTGGGTAGAGGGGGGTCTAGAAATTAAGGAAGGTGGTGGAGTGAGTATGTCAGCGAGTGTGCAGGGTAAAAAAGATGTCATGGAAGTTTCCTTTCCTCCTCTCCATCTCACGCCAAAGTGAGGGCTTTGGACAATGGGAGTCACTGGTTTTTGTTTTTTTTTTTCCCTTGCTTGCCTACCCCTAACATGTGAAAAAAAAATAAAGGAAAAAAATGGCTCAACTAAATGTCATCTCAGCAAACATGGTCTCACAGAAGGCGTTGATTATTGGGCATGCACAAAATATTTTATGCGGAAGGCACCTCAGAAACCTTCAACCAAATGTTCACCTTGCCAGGGCCTTCCCCCTAAAGTCGTGTCAAATTTTTAGTTGCAGTGCCATGATAGACCGGTATGCAAAATGTGGATGCGCACACAAAATGAGTTTTTTTTCCAAAATCCTAGGTACTATGCGTTGAAGAAAATGCCTTTGGCATGTTTGAATCCATCCTCCACAACCCGCCATTACACTTTCAGCCCGTGCCATATAGGAGCTTTAAAAAAATGGATTCTTTTGTCTATGGTGGTGGAAAACACCCTTTTAGACATGAAGGCAAGTGACCTATGTTACTAATGCATGAGAGAGAGACATGGTCTCATGAAGAATGTTATTTGCAAGGTCTACACAAAAATGGGTTTATTGGAAATGACCTTGGGTCAAAATAAGTGACTAGATTCGAAGAAAATATGTTCCACAAAGCATCTTGCATCTAGCTCAACCATATCTTCATGCTGACATCTTCACAAATACGCTGGCAACAAAAGGCATGTACATTATTTTTTTATTTCTTTTAGGACCATTGAATGGAGGGGGGCCGAAAATAGCCTCGTGGATTGTTTGACGTATTTCTCTTTGAGATGTGGAACTGAGCTGCGCGACTTTGATTGTCTCTGTTTCTCTAGGCATGGTCTACTACCTTTATATTTCATAACTTTTATATTTTTAGTTATTCATTTGCAATGTAATAGAAATTTAAACCCATGGAGTATATTGCATTTAGTTATTTAAAACGAAACTATAGTGTAAACTAGTAAAGTGTTACCTCGTGTCTTACGTAAACCGATTGTTACTTTGACCATGATTTGTGCTTGTAACCATAACCTCCTTACATTTTTAAACCAAAGTATCAAGCAGGGTGTTCCTACCCACTTGTACTGGTGAGAGTTAGATGAATCTTAAGCTAAAACAACCATTTTGTTTACCTTGTAAAGCTAGTAAAACACATTTGTCAGAGACTCACGAAACATCCTTTCGAAGCCCAGAAAAGAGATTTCAAGTTGCATTTGTGTTCCTTTTCATGCGAGTGTGACATCAAGACTTAGATCAACATCGAATAACCATGTGTGCTCTTTTCACCGCCCCTCTGGGAGCTCTATTTGCCCTTTTTACAGTTTTGAAAAGTTGTTCAAAGTCAAAAGTTGGGTTTGGTTTTGGCTTTCCATTTTGACCCTGAACGAGGAAACTAAGATCCACCTTCGCAAACCTCTAGTATTTTTACATGAAAACTACTTTCAACCCTTAGTTATGAGAAAAATACCTTGCTAGTTAGTTTTGTAAAGGGGTTTTGTAGGCCTCTGGTCGTTGTTTGACTAGGTCAAACTAGTCTGATTATAACCGGTGGCTCCAGAAAACTAGTTGCAATTTGAAAACCATTTGCCAATTATAAGTTTGGTCAACTCTTGTGAATTCTCGATATATAGGAGAGCATGTAGGAAATTTACCTATAGTGTGTTTTCCATGGGAATTCAGTTTTTGAACAAGGTTTCTTATCCCCTGAGCTAAAATTGGACGTTTTCACAAATTAGTAGGAAAATGTGAAAGAGGGTCGTAGGAACCTCGTCAAGAAAATTAACTGATGAGAAACTTGTTGGCACTTATAAATGAATGTATGGAACTCTATTTTTTATTTTTTTAGAAATTTTATTGTCGAGAAAATAGTGTTTCATCTCTCTTCTCCCTTCTCTCTTTTTTTCTTTCTCCTCCTTTAATTAAGAAATGATTGTATCTCTAACTCTTTCTTGTTGTGTATGTAAATTATTATGATTATGTGAATGGAAAACTATGAAAATGATAATTATTCTATATTTTAGGTAGATTTCATGCCAGTAGTTGTTTTGACCATGCGGTGGTTGTAGGTACCAAGACACGGGGAAAGTGAAGTGTACTCCTGATTTCATAGTAACTTGTTATTTGGAACAATGTGATTGTGTAGAATACATCAACCATACTGTTATATATATAGAAATGTGGATTGTTAAATTCTGTAATGAGTATGAGTTGTTATCATTTTGGGGTGTTTGGGAAATGAGCATTTAATCACGATTGTTAAATTGATTTAGGTTATGTATTGTTAAAAGGTTAGATGTTTATGTTAACTAAAGATGAATTTGACCTTATATAGTGCATTTCAGTGTGAAATTAATGATTAAATCTTTGATGTGCTGTGTTATTTACCTTGAAATTTTTGGAAAGGAATTTAAATAAAACATTCAACCTTAGTATAAAACCCTTGTATGACTACCCTTCTCGTGTGATCCTTCATAACGTAGAAAAGTAAAACTTTAAGTTGAACCTAAATCATTATACTCAAAGGAACCTTCTAGCTTAAGGAGATAAGATCTCAAGTTTAAAATTATCACTATAGCGTGTATGTTTAGTAAAATTGTTGTGAACCCATCCAGTAGGAATGAAAATAGTTAAGTGTTGTCTTAAGTATGTAGCTTTCCCCCTAGAATTGTAATCGTGTGTGTAGCAAGGTGAATGTACTTCCTTAAGATAGTACTTCATGGGAAACTAGCTTCAATCTAATGCAAACCCTCTTGGACCGACACATGAGTAGAATGGGAGGTTTTAGGTGTCGAGATTGGAGTTTCCTTTTAAAGACAATTTGAGGTTTGGGGTTATGGATGAATTCCATTCCTATTTTCAGTTATCAACTTGGCTTACTGTAATATGATATTAAGATATAAATGTAGAAAATAACAAAATTGTAACTAATGCTTAGTCTATGGACGTGTGTTCATAAGATGTAGTACTAAGAGAAAAGTGAAATTTTATCCTCCTTGTATCTAGTTTGAGCCTTCCTATGTTGTGAGAAATAAGATCACGTTGTGCAAAAATTAATATGAATCTAATCAACGAATAAAATATAAATAACAAGAAAGAACCATGAACCTTAACCCTTTAAACAATAGATTTTCCCCTCTTGTTCTCAAACTAGTTCCTATTATGTATTGAAGTTATGACACAAACCAAGCAAATGTGTTTCTTAGAAACAAATCCTTAGGACAAGACCTAGTAGTCTCATGAACATATAAATGTCAATAATAATAATGGGTTATACAATTAATCACAATAAGATATATAAACCAAATTAAATGAAACTATCTTAAGTTGAATGTTAAATGATGTAAAGGAAACTTAATCTAGAAATAGAAAATAGGATGTATGTTCACATGTTATGTGCACTTTAAATCCTTATGATTAATTATTGAAGCATGATTGTAATAAATATGTGTCCATGAAGGTGTGTGTCGCGAGTAGTGGCTTTCGTAAGTTTGTCTTTTAGTTGGATCATTGTTTGTCCTTTGTCAATGGGTAATGTAGTTATGATTTGTTTCATGTGGTTCATGTAAATCTTGTTGTCTTCTTGTTGGGGTGAGGTTTCATCATTGTGTATTGGAGGAAACAAATGGATTCGTCACTAGTCCTAGTGGAGGGATAGGAGGGTGTTATAATGGAGGGATAAGGGGTATATCGAATTTTATGTGGTATGTATACTTTGGAGGAACCAAAGGCTAGCCAAGATTCCTTCTTAGATGGATAATGGGTAGTTGCAATGATGACCTCTCCCCTATGCAAGCCTCTTAAGTAGGCTTGATTTTGTGTGTTGTCTTTCCTTATGAAGCTAATCACTTCTTATCGTGTGGTACTTGTGGGTCCATGTTTTTATAAATGTCTTGTGTGATGTTGAATTATCCTAAGTGATCTCATGTGGTGTCGTGTAACAAGTAGTAAAGTCAAAAAAATATCCTAGCATTTTCACGGTTGTATTTGTGTGCATGTTTTGTGGGCGTTACATTTGAAAACTTTCTCTGAAAGGTCTGCAAATATGGTAATCGATCCCTTTGGAAGGTGTAAGAAATAATCCAAATCTTTCCCTCTTAAAATTTTTGGGAAGAGGCGTAAGAGAAATATATCGTTATATGCCGCTTCTCGACATGCCATGAAAAATTCTTTGATATGTTCGCATGGGTCGTGTTTTCCATTATATTTGTCAAATTTGACCGTTTAGAAAGATTTTAGAAAAGATATACTTAACATATCCCTATCAAATGGATAAATGTTAGGAAATAAGGGATAAACTATGTGGAACAATCCCACACAAAATCGCAATAGTAGAAACTAATATGTAGAAAGATATTATAGATATGAAATAAAAGTGCAGAAAATAAAAGAACACAACATAAAGACAATATTTAATGTGGTTCACCCAATTTGAGCTACATCCACTAAGAATCACTTGCTCATATTTTATTACAAGCCACCTCTTTCTCTCAATATAATACCTAGATCCGTTTGGAGTTGTGCTCAACAAACTCTCCTAAATTCACACTTGCATTAACCTATTGCTTGTATTAGGATATGAGTAGCCGACTTGTGGCTTACCATATCATTTTATTATATCATTTATACTTTCTCATGCTTAATAGGTCGGCCTTGGTGATGGCCATAGCATATGAATAGTATATATAGGGGATTATAGGTAGTATTTCATTATCATTTGAGCATTTGAGTCTTATTATATGGTTTGGAGGTTGCCCCCTCGAAGTGGCGAAGCTATTCTAATTGCATATTGAGATCATTATTCTGAAATATTGTGTTATTTGGTGTTCTATTGTTTCTCTTAATCTGAATTCTACAAGTAATTTCATTACAAGTGGTATCAGAGCTGCGATCTGGGCCAAAATTAGGGCAAAAACCCTAATTTTTTGTTTCCACCACATATTGCGAACCAGAGCGAATTGGTGGGAGATATTTTTACCAGAGTTGTGAAGAATTTCAAGTAAGGTTCCCTGAAAATTTCAGACTTTTTTGATTTATTTTGCAAAAGTTATTACAAATTTAGGGTTTTTCATAAAATCACTCCCTAGGGTGCAAATTGTGGAAAATTTTCAAGTTCTTTACATTTTCGGAAATCTCTCAAAAAAATAGTATTAGTATCTTCTCTGTGTTTTTTCCTGTTCAGCCGAAATTGTATCGAAACCCTAAACCCTAAGGTTTGACATCATGGCGGGGCCTTCCACAAGAGCAAAAAAGAATCCGGTTACTCCGGGTAAAACCCCAGATAAAGATGGGGTAGTGATTGAAGAGATGGAGTCAGAAGGGGTAAATACAGATTCCTCAGCACTAGGGTTTACCTCAGTTGATCATAAGGTGAGCCAACTTGAGTATGAGTTGAAATGTACAATCTGAGATGGCCTCTAAAGGAGACATAGCCCAAATCAATCATCGGTTGGATGATATCATGCAACATGTAAAGGGTAACCAGTATGGCCCAAATCTGGCCCATATCAACCAAGGAGGACCTTCAGTTCAAAATCATGGACAAACTAACCATATTGGATCACTTTTCCAGTCCCATCAGAATCAAACTTATTCGCAACCACGGAACATGATGCCGAAAGTGGATATGCGCAAATTTGATGGTAAGGATCCCCTGAATTGGATAAATCAAATGGAGAACTTCTTTGAGTTACATCAAACACCATCAGGACAAAAGGTGACATTGGCATCCCTATATCTTGAACCCGACCAATTTGTTTGGTATCGTTGGTTATGTGCTCAGAGGCAGAAGAATGGTCTAGGTGTCACTTGGACAGTTTTTACCGAGGAGTTGCAATTGCACTATAGTTCCAGTGTTTCAGAGAACTACTTTAGTCAATTAGAAAAGTTACGGCAAACAGGATCAGTCAAAGATTATGTGCATCAATTCCAAAACCTATCCTTAAGGGTGGAGAATATTCCAGAAGAGAATCTGAATGACCTGTTTCTTGGGGGTCTTAAGGACCACATCGAGCATGAGGTACGTATAATTAATCCAATCAAGCTTTCTGATTCTATTAGCATGGCATGTCGTGCAGAGGAAAAAATTCTTTATAGTAGGAGGCCACCTTTCATTAACACCAGAGACCGTAGTATCTCTTCCCCTTCATTTGCTAGGCCAATTAGACTGACTCCTCAACAAATGGAAGAAAAGAGAGCAAAAGGATTATGTTTTAACTGTGATAGCAAATATGGACCGGGACATAAATGTGCTGAGAAGAAGTTGTTCTATATTGACGGAGGTAATGAGGATGATGAGGAAGCTGAAATTATAGGAGAGGCTGAGGAACCAGTAGAAGATGAAGTAGAGGATCACCAACCTACAATTTCTTGCCATGCATTGTCAGGTATTAGTACTCCTCAAACACTCAAGGTTATTGGCTATCTCAAAAAATAGAAGGTGACGGTGTTGATTGACTCGGGGAGTACTCATAACTTCATAAATAGTAAGTTAGCTGCCCGCCTCAATTGTTTTATTTACCCAGCTCCAGAAATGCAAGTTATGATTGCGGATGGTGGGACAGTCAAGTGCACAGGAAAGTGCCATAGTATCAAGCTTTCCATGGGAGACTACATGTTAGACTCACCTATGTTTGCTATTTCTATGGGAGGGGCAGATATTGTTTTGGGGGTCCAATGGCTCACAACCTTAGGTACTATAGAGATGAATTTCCAAGAATTGTTCATGCGATTTCATTCAGATGGAAGGACAATACAATTGAATGGGATGGTAGCTAAGTCTCCACAGATTATTAGCTCTCATCAGATGCAGAAGGTTCTCAGAAAAGGAGTGGATGGCTTTATAGCAAAGCTATTTTCCATAGAAGTACAAAATACAGAGTCTTCAATGCCACCCGATCTTCAGAAGATTGTGGATGCTCACTCATCTATTTTTGATGCAATTCCAAAGGGACTACCACCAGTTAGGGATCATGATCATGCCATTCAGTTGATTCCAGGGAGCCAAACACCTAACATCAGACCATACAGATACCCATATTCCCAGAAAAGTGAGATCGAGAAAATGGTGGAGGAAATGTTGAAGGCAGGTATCATCAGGCATAGCCAGAGTGCATATTCTTCACCAGTGGTCATGGTACGTAAGAAGGATGAAACATGGAGGATGTGTCCAGATTACCGAGAACTCAACAAGTACACCATCAAAGATAAGTTTCCTATTCCAGTAATTGATGATTTACTTGATGAATTGCATGGTGCTGTTTATTTCACAAAATTAGATCTTCGTTCGGGGTACCATCAAATTAGGATAAAAGAGGAAGATGTTCATAAAACGGCTTTCAGGACTCATGAGGGCCATTATGAGTTTTTGGTAATGCCTTTTGGTCTTACAAATGCACCCTCAACCTTTCAAAGCTTGATGAACACTATTTTTAGGCCATTTTTAAGGAAATTTGTATTAGTTTTCTTTGATGACATATTGATTTACAGTAAGACATGGGAAGAACACTTACAACATGTAAATAACGTGTTGGAAGTTTTGGAGAAACATACTCTGTATGCAAAGCCATCCAAATGTTCTTTTGGTGTACAAGAGGTAGAGTACTTGGGTCATATTGTATCCCATGAAGGCGTCAAAGTTGATCCTCAGAAGATCAAAGCTATGGTGGAATGGCCAAGGCCCAAAAATCTCAAAAATCTTCGTGGGTTCCTAGGACTAACAGGGTACTACAGAAGATTTGTGCGGGATATGGTAGAATAGCAACCCCACTCACTGCATTGCTAAAGAAGGATGCCTTCCATTGGACAGACGTAGCCACTAAATCCTTTGAGCAGCTGAAGGAAGCCATGTGCAGCACCCCAGTTTTGGCTACTCCCAACTTCTCAAAAACCTTCATTGTTGAATGTGACGCTTCAGGATCAGGATTGGGAGCAGTTCTAATGCAGGAAGGAAGACCAATTACATTTGAGAGTCACCAATTCAAAGGAAAATATCTGCTCAAACCTGTCTATGAGAAAGAAATGATGGCTATTCTTCATGCAGTCAAGCAATGGAGGCCCTATCTCATGGGTAGACACTTCAAGGTAAAAACTGATCATGATAGTCTCAAATACTTTTTGGAGCAAAGGTTATCATCTGAGGAACAACAAAAGTGGGTAACAAAAATGTTGGGTTATGATTTTGAAATCATATACAAAAAGGGTAAAGAAAATGTAGTAGCTGATGCGTTGTCCAGAAGGGATACATCCGCAGATGCCTTACTATGTGGAATGTCCATGTTGACGGCCGATTGGGTGGATGAAGCAAGATTGGAATGGAATCAAGATAAGGATACACAATCTCTAATACAGAATATCAAGCAAGGATCTATGACATCTAACAAATTTGAGTGGAAAGGTAATGCCCTATGGTACAAGGATAGGTTATACTTGAGTAAAGATTCTGAGTTGAAGCATAAGATTCTTGCAGAGCTACATGCCTCACCTGTTGGAGGACACTCTGGGTTTTTGAAGACATATCATAGAATAAAAAGAGAATTATTTTGGGAAGGACTCAAGGGGGATGTACAAAAGTTTGTATCAGAGTGTTTAGTGTGCCAACAGAACAAAGGGGAAACAATTAAGACACCAGGTCTGTTGCAACCCTTACCAATTCCTAGCCAGAGATGGGAGGAGGTCTCCATGGATTTCATCACCGGATTGCCTTGTTCAGAGGGTAAGAATGTTATTTTCGTGATTGTGGATAGGCTCACAAAATATGCCCATTTTTGTGCCCTATCACATCCATTTGCAGCCAGTACAGTCGCAACTATTTTTTTGGAGACAGTTCAAAGGCTACATGGAACCCCAAAGATAATTGTAAGTGATCGTGATCCTATTTTCACAAGTAATTTTTGGACGGAATTATTTTCATGTTTGGGTACTCAGCTAGCTCACAGTTCATCTTATCATCCTCAAACTGATGGGCAAACAGAAGTGGTCAACAAATGCTTAGAGGGGTATTTACGTTGTTTTGTATCAGATAAGCAGGAAAGGTGGATTAAATGGCTACCACTGGCAGAATGGTGGTATAACACATCTTTTCATACCTCTTCTCAAATGACCCCATTTTTAGCATTATATGGTTACCATCCACCTTCTATCACTTCCTCCTTGAGGGTGCAAACTAAGGTCAGAGATGTTGAGGAACACATTCAACATCAACAACAGGTTTTGGCTAGTTTGAAGGAGAATTTAGCATTAGCACAAAACAGGATGAAACAACAAGCAGATCAACACCGTAGTGAAAGACATTTTGAAATTGGTGACTGGGTTTTTGTACGTCTCCAGCCTTACAAACAGATGTCCCTAAAGCAACAGAAAAAGGAAAACAAACTTGCTCCTAAATATTATGGCCCTTATCAGGTTCTACAGAAAATTGGTAGTGTTGCTTATAAACTAGAGTTGCCTCCATCTTCACACATACACCCAGTATTCCATGTTTCATGCCTGAAGAAGGTTATTGGACAGAAATTTGAAGCCCAGACAGAGTTACCAGAACTTGACGAGGAAGGAAGAATCATTTTGGAGCCAGAGAAGATTCTGCAAACACGTACTAAGAGGCTGAGAACTAGAGACATTAAGGAATATCTGATCAAGTGGAAGAATCTGAGCATAGAAGATGCCACCTGGGAGGATGAAGGTTTTCTGCAGCAACATCCAGGATTATTCAACATTGAGGACAACATTGGTTTGAAGGGGAAGGGCATGCTACGCCCTTAACCTATTGCTTGTATTAGGATATGAGTAGCCGACTTGTGGCTTACCATATCATTTTATTATATCATTTATACTTTCTCATGCTTAATAGGTCGGCCTTGGTGATGGCCATAGCATATGAATAGTATATATAGGGGATTATAGGTAGTATTTCATTATCATTTGAGCATTTGAGTCTTATTATATGGTTTGGAGGTTGCCCCCTCGAAGTGGCGAAGCTATTCTAATTGCATATTGAGATCATTATTCTGAAATATTGTGTTATTTGGTGTTCTATTGTTGCTCTTAATCTGAATTATACAAGTAATTTCATTAGTGGAAAGCAGAGTTCTTAGCTAGGTGTATAACACTCTAACTATCACTATGCAACTTTCCTTCCTCCTGCTTATGCCCCAACTCCTCAAGAAATTATTATAAATAAATCATCTTTTTGATTGCCTCTGTGGCAACAACATACTTAGCCTCTATGGTTGAAAAAGCCAAAAGCTTTTGTAGTCGTGAAATTGAACTCATTGTTGTCCCACGTACAATGAAAATACAACCTGTCATGCTCCTCTTGTTGTCTACATATCCAACCAAATTTGAATCTACATAACTACACAAAGTGGTGTCTGATCCATTGTAGCACAAAATTGTCCCCATGGTCCCTCTCAAGTACTGAAAGATCCACTTTACTGCATATCAGTGATCTTTACCTGGACCACTCATAAATCTTCTCACTTCTCCGACTGCATGTGTAATATCAAGCCTAGTGCATATCATGGCATACATCAAACTGCCAACCATTGATGAGTAAGGTACTTTCGACATCTAGTTTCTCTCTTTCTATGTCTTGGGACACATCTCCTTTGATAACTTGAAATGGTTTGCCAAGTGAGTTCCAACCGGTTTAGCATCCTGCATATTAAACCTCTCCAAGACCTTCTTAATGTACTCTTCCTGAGATAAAGTCAACTTTCATTCCTTCCTATCCCTAGATATCCTCATACCAAGGATTTTTTTGGCTGCCCCCAAATCCTTCATATCAAAGGAGTCACTTAGTTACTTTCTGAGTAATTTTATTTCCTGCATGTTTTTTCCTACAACCAACATGTCATTCACATACAAGCACATGATAATATAACTACCATCTTGATATTTATTTGTATACATGCAATGGTTAGAAATGAATCTAATATAGCCATACTCCATCATGAAGCTATCAAATTTCTTATAACATTGACGTGGAGCTTATTTCAGGCCATACAAGCTCTTCTTCAGTTTTCACACCATCTCCTCTTTACCTTTGACCTCATAACCCTTTGGATACTGCATATATAGATCCTCCAAATCACCATGGATAAATGTAGTCTTTACATCTAGCTTCTCTAAGTGCAAGTCTTCTGTTCCCGCTATTCCAAGAAGTAGAACTGATCTAATAGAAGTCATTTTTACTACATAAGAAAAAATCTCATCAAAATCTATACCTTTTTTTAGTACAAACCCCTTGACCACTAACCAAGCCTTGTATCTTTTCTTTCCTCCTTCCTCTTTAACTTTGAACACCCACTTTTTCTGTAATGCTCTTTTTCCTTTAGGTAGCTTCACCAAATCCGAAGTCTGGTTCTCCATGAGAGACTGATGCTCCTCATTCATGGCTTACTCTCACTTCTTCCTAGCATATATTTGCATTGCTTCATCAAAGCTCTTTGTCTCTCCACTGTTAGTGAGTAATAAATAATAACGAGAAAGAAAAATGTTCAGGTTCTCTTCTTACCCTAGAAGACCTCCTCAATATAGGAGTTTGGGGTTCCTGTTGAGTAGGTTCCTGAACTGATTCATGTGTCACTTTCCCATCTGGAAGATCCTCTACCACTGCATATTCTTTCTTGGATTCTTCCCTGTTTTCCTGCAACTGTTGTTTATACATAACTTTCTCATTAAAGACCACATCCCTAGATCGAATGATTTTCTTGTCCTTAATACTCCAACATTTATATCCAAATTCATCACCACCATAACCAATGAAAGTGCATTTTTCTGATTTAGCCTCTAGCTTGGTCCTATCATCCTTGTCAATATGGACAAACACCTCACATCTAAAGACTCTAAGAAATGAGTAATCAAATTTCTTACCAAACCAAGCCTCCTCAAGTATGCCTCCATCCAAGGCACTTGAGGTCCTCTGTTTATCAAGTACACAGTTGTGCTCACTACTTCTGCCCAAAAATAAAGAGGCAGTCCTGCATGTAACCTCATGCTCCTAGCTCATTCCATTATTTTCATGTTCATCCTTTCTGACACCCCATTCTACTACCGAGTTCCTGGAACCATATTTTTCCTATGGATTCCATTCTTAGAACAATAATCATCAAATTCATTGTTGCAATACTCCCCTCCATTATCTAACCTGAGACATTTTAGCTTAAGACATGTTTCATTCTCTACCAAGGCTTTCCATTTAACAAAAGTGTCAAATACATTAGATTTATTTCTAATACAATATAACCAAACTTTTGTTGTTGCATCATCAATAAAAGTAACATAATAATTTGAACCCCTAAGAGATGATACCTAAGCCAACCCCCACACATCAGAATGTACCAACTCTAACTTACTCTCTTTCTTCATAGGTCCAACCTTGAGAAACCTTACTCACTTATGTTTCCCATATACACAGTTCTCACATAACTCCAAACTTGTTTCTGTGTATCTAGGAAAATTATTCTTTATGATCTCCATGCCCTTATGGCTCATATGACCGAGCCTATAGTGCCACAATGTTGTATCTGCATCTAAAGCCACAAGATTACAAGCATTAGTGTTATCAATGGTTAAATACAAGGTTCCAACCTTCTTACCTCTTGCCACCACAAGAGCACCCTTGGTAACCTTCCAAGAGTCCTTTATAAATAGCATAGTACAACCAACATTTCTCAACTGCCCCACCGATATCAAATTTCATTTTAATGTAGGCACATGTCTGACATCCTTCAATAACCATGTATTCCCATTCTTCATCTTAACCTGAACAAAACATTTTCCAACTATGTTGCAAGGCTCATCATCACTAAGAAAAACATGCCCAAAATCCCCTTGAACATAATCAACAAAATAATGCCTATGTGGAGTAGCATGGAAAGAAGCCCCTGAATCTAAAACCCAAGATTCAACAAATATTGTGCAAAGAAAAAATCAAAGCATCCTGACAGACATTACCCGTTGCCACACTCACCTCCTTGTTTTCTTCCTGTTGTTTCTTCTTGTCTCGAAGCTCCCAACAATCCTTCTTTGCATGCCCATACTTTCCACAGTGCCAACATACAATCTTGCTTTTGGATTTTGACCTTGCTTGATCTTTTGATTTTCCACAACTTCCTCTATTCTTTTCTCTCCCTCTAGTTTCCATCATCAAAGAATTCCCTGAAGTAGAAGATTCCTCAGAGCTTTTTCTTTGCATTTCCTCACTTAGAATCACCCCTACAACGTCCTCAAACTTCAACTTTGAGTTAGCTGGAACCGAGTTGCTTACCGCCATTACCAGACTATTCCAACTCTCAGGTAAGGAGCACAAAATTAATAAAGCCCTAACTTCTTCATCAAATTTTATTGTAACCGAAGCTAGCATATTCACAACCGTATTAAAATCATTCAAATGATCTACGACTAAACTATTCTTAGACATCTTCATATTAAACAATTTTTTCATTAAAAATATCTTGTTGGAGGCTGAGGGTTTTTCATATAACTTCCCTAATGCTTCCATAAGTTTTTTTGTAGTCTTTTCCTTTGAAACATTAAATAATACCGAAGATACAAGACACAGCCAGATTGTTCCAAGTGCCTTCCTATCTAGAAAATCTCACCCGCACATGTCATGCTGCGAGGGTTTGTTCACCTTTCTCAGACAACAGAATATAAAGATCCTTCTGATAAAGGTAATCTTCCATCTACATCTTCCAAAGACTGAAATTCTTCCAATTGAATTTATCAACCCTTCCATCTTCTATCATCTACCATAGCTCCCACTCAAGCTAAAAATTTCCCTGTGATTTAACACTTCAGCAAACCAAACAAGGTTGTGATACAAATTGTTAGGAAATAAGAGATAAAATATTTGATTGATTTATCTTTTATGGCTTTAGATGCTAGTGCCCAATTAGGACACTTACGCCCAAGCGCTCCTATCCAATCTAGGCACTCCTGACCCTCTCTACCCTTTTCTCACTCTTTTGGGTCTCTTTTATTTTTTGGGAATCATTTTATACTTTGGGTCAACCTTCAAGTTGTCAATTGCGAAATTCAAACAAGGGAATCATATATATACTTTGTTATTGCTCTCAAATAAAGGGGCCAAACACTAACATTATCTATTATCACCTAAGCTCGCATCCAAAGGCACAAAGAGCATTACAAAACATCCATCTAGCAAATTCACTCAAGGGACAAGGGTTGCATTCTTCAACATACACAACATAGGAGGGGAAGTCTATTTTATTCCATCTCACACATTCTATATGTTTGCTACATTCTAGATCTAGTCTGCTATCATTGTATAACTTACACAATGACATCCTAGGGCATCATTGCACACACTTTCACATAGAATAACACGGAGTTTGAAATGCAGTGTGGCGCTCGATACTAAGTTCACTCTTCGAGTGACTGCCGGGGTTAGTCCAACTCCCCATCATGTATCTTATTTTCAGATTTGATGTGGTTTGTGAGTATGTGCAGCTAGGTATTTATTTTCCAGGTTACAGGTGCAAACAATGACATTGGGACAAATCTAGAGCGACAAACAAAGATCAACAACAAAGCTCCTATTGCACATAAAATATTAGAACTTGAGCAATTGGGTGGACACTAGCGTCCAGATCAAGTCACTAGCATCTTGGCACTCCTATCCTCCCATGGGCACTTTTGTCCTGCACATTTCTAGGTCTCATAACCTCCAATGAGCCTTGACGACGCTGCTTCTAGCTTGTTTCAACTATTCACCTTCCCAGATCACTTCCAAATCACTTAGGAATCAACTAAGTCATCTAAATCTCTAATTTTCTTAGGGCTTCATATCATTGCATGCTTGTTACTTGTCCATTTACTATATATGATCATTCACATATCATTAGTTATAATAGTTACTATGAAATTAAGATTTAATTCAATTTATATTAAATCACTCTCTTCCTCTCTTGTCATTTCACTCCCTCGAGTTTTACATCTTTGATGCATCCCCTTTGACATTTCCATCGCACATTTCATGTGCGATTGCTAGTTACTAATAAAACCATCAAAGTGTAATGTGTAAGGTCCAGGTCTGAAAAATATTCCTTCTTTACTTAATTTAAAATATGATGTTGAAGCCGCTGATTTCTTGCCAGTTTTAGCCGTTGAATCCGTGAAGCAAAAAATTAGTGGCATTATATAGATCAAAAAGCTTTGAACTTCAAGGGTGACGAATCTCGATGCAGTTCTAAAGGGAGCCAACAAAGTGAAAAACAAAGGCCAAGAAAAAGACAGGCATGGTCGTGCAAGGAAAAAGGTGAGTGTACCAAAAAAAACTAAAAACATTAAACGAATGTGATCATCCCAATGATATTGCACTCTTATCAAATGATCATGGTCGTTGAATGCTCACTATACAATTGATTTTGGTTGTATATCGCCTTTGGCATAATTAAATATATACATAATTTTATCAAATATTAATAAAATAACACTTTTAAAAAAAGTTATGTAATAAGGTATTTTAAGTTCCATTAAAGTGATTATAACCACTAAAAAATAGTTACAAACTAGTATAAATATCATAAATACATCTATATGAAATATGTCATGATATATCTATCATGAGGTACTTGTCTAGCTATGCTAGATATTACTTTTTTAATTTTTGTTTGACTTCTCCAAGAAAAAAAAACTTATAAGAGAGTCCATTAGAAGTTAAATTTTTGGATGAATTGCCATGGGACACTTAAATGAATGTCAAATTTAATTTCGAGAATACAAGTGAACAACTCCCTCCATTAGAGTTCTCCATGCCATTATACGGACGACCCTCATAATGAAATTAATGATTTTAGAATTCATTAATAATTGAATAAAATATTAAAATAAGATTGTGTGACCTTTTCAACTATACGATTTTTGAAGTTGGAGAAAGTTGATTACTTAGTTGAGAGGACAAAATTATTTAGGCGGGAATTAAATAATGATTTTTTTTACTAAGGTTTTTGATTATTTTTAAAACTAAATAGTTCCATCTGGAAAATTTGAACTTTACCTATGTTCATATAAACATCCCGCCACACTCCACTCGTTTTAATATAATTTCGTATGAATAGAGGGCGAATTAGACGATGGCGACCTTCTTGGCTCTGCAATGCTATCAATGCAATACTATGCAGGTACTGCTGCCCACTTCTTTAACTCTGCTATGCTATGCCATGCTACTAGCTCTTTTCATTTCTATTACCATGCTTGATTTGGCCGTATATTGATTTAGGCGAAGCAGCAGCAGAAGAAGAGGAGCGGCAAATGGACATTTAGCCATCTTGCAACGAAAAACAATCTGTTATCAAGGTATTTGCTCGATCCAATTTTGCCAAGGACATTCGCCATTTTGTTCAGAACTTCAACATGTCTGCTCACCTTGCCCTCCAAACAATTCCTCAAAATATACTACAAGAAGAAGAACAAATGAAACCCGGGGATAACTCAGTTGCTCAAGAGAGTAAATGGTCGGAGTATTTAGAAGGCGAAGAGGAAAATACAATGCCCTCCCCCATTGCAGATAACGACATGCCAATTGTTACAGCCCTTCCTGATGACACTCCTTTTGGAAAACGCAAACGAAAACCTGTTCAGGTCACCGAAGAATTCAATCTTAACGGCTCGTCTACGCTCGACGATTATGGCGTTTCAGTGGCAAATAAGAAAAAAACCCAAAGTTTAAGTCGCCCAAGTGGGGACAAAATTGCCAGTATAATTGGGCGAGTGAAAAAATCAGGCAGTCCTGCACACCAGGAGGAAGGACGAAGGTGTACAGGACAAGATTGTGGGAAACAGACCTCCAAGTGGTCATCTTATTTGGAAGGAGAAGCAGAAACACAGAATGATGCAATGGTCTCCAAATTTGTGGGTAATGAGAATAATGGCTCCAATTTTGAGGGCATTTTTGAGTGGCAAGACCAAGTTATCGATGAAGATGTGCATCCGGACTTTTTATGATCTCCATTAGAAAGATCCATGCATGATTCCTATTACCGTATTCAGGCATTTACTCTTTTTTCTTCAAGATCGATGAAAATGAGTAATACTACTGTAGGGATACCCATATTCTAAAACCCTTCTGAAAAAGAAGTGCAGGAAGCCGGATGAGAAACATGGCCAAGATTTGGTTGATTCACGTGTCCATCACCAAATCACCCAATAACTGTGTACATAACCCCTGGTGGTTCTGTTCTGGTTGTTTCTTTTTCAGTTCAGTGGCCCTGCTGTCCGTGTTTCCATTTTAATGAGGTTGATATACCCATGACCATGTTGTGATACTTTCTGTTGATTCCTGTTACATATCGATTCAAATATGTGGAATAGTAAGACAAGCTAATTGCTAGCTCACATAACAAATTTCCACAAGATGTTAGATAAAGCAAATGGAATTGATTTCTTTTGTGGGCGATATCTTATTTTAATCCGGAATCTTTGCAATAGTTTCTGGTTTATATATATTTTAATTTAATGGTTTAGTGACAAAGGTTCCTTGTTCCACTTGATCAGTAGTTCACTCTTACTGTAGTCTGTTATTCAATATGTAGGCGGGGGATGCACACAAGCATTATATTAATATTTCATTGGCTGTGCCTTTGTTTAGTGAGGAGATGTTTGCCACAATTCCTTCTGAAAGACCTGAATTTATTTCAGACATTTTATTATAGCCAGCGATTGCCCTGAATGTGCACAGTAAGCCGGGAGGATGCCAATGTTTAATTTGTTAATTATATTTTTGAAATGCTATTTTTTTCTTCCAATTTGTTGTGGTATTTTGTCAAACAATTGACTTGCCTTCTGCACGGTTCCACATTTTTGCATGCAATATGTCTATAAAGGCATTTGTAACAACATTTGACAAAAATATGCTTTTGGTAATCTTTTGATGACTCGCCATACCCAGTTTCAAAGCTCCTATTTTGGCACAAACTGGAGGAATGCTAGCAAAAGTTGTAGAGTTTGGGTTTAGACCTGCCAAATGCATTTGCTTGTAATCCTCCAAGTCTTTATTAACAATTTTGTTTCATTCACATCCTACGATTATAGTGTTCCATTACACCACATTTAGTCGAGCTATTTGGTTGAATGATTTGTGTGCTCTGTGTATGCTTCCATTTTGCGTACATGTCTATCTGTTTGGTTGCAACTATAATATCTGATAAAAATATTCCTTTAATTATTTTCAGATGGATATTCATACCTTGTTCCAGGGCTTCCATTTTGGCACACAATGGAAGGATCTTGGTAAAGTTTGCTAGGTTTGGCTCTATAGCTGTCAATTGCATCTGCTTGAAAATCTCCAAGGCCTTTTCAACATGGCCATTTGGTGCATATGCAGCAATGATTGCAATCCACGAAACCACACTTTGTTGAGTCATTTTGTGAAACAACTCATTTTAAAGATGTGTCAGAGTATTCATCTCAATAATGTTAGATTGAAATCCACGTCTAATGATTTTTCCATAGATTTGCAAATCATGCACTATAGATGCCATGTTGGCACAACAGGGAGCATAATGGTGAAGGTGAACTGACAGCTGTTCATTGCATTTGGTGAAACAGTGGCAATGCCTCCTGAGGGAACCCTTGCTTGCATAACCTGCAATGATTAGGAAAACAATGGTTGAACCACCTTATATCTTGTATGCCATTTATGTATAATTTCAAACATCCTATGATGAATATATTTGGCAGATATTACATGGGAAGAAAACATCTCATTAGAGATTTACATTTATGATATGAAAGATTAATTTTTAAAGAATAACCCACTTTAACACCCGAAAGACACAAATTTGGCTCTTTTGAATGGTTAAGATCCAGCCATTAAGAGATTGATGTAATGACATCGGCAGGTATTGAACTAACACCACTAATTTCATGAGAGATAGGAAACCTAGTGTTAAGAAGAAAGCCTGAGAAGTCCTCTATAATTCTTTATCGATTTTCTGCTGCTGGAGGTTGAAAATGACGAGTCCACTAAGCTGCTCTTCTCCGTTGTTACACAAGTAATATATGGAATGAATTCGTCATGGATTACCAGCATCTTATTCCCTTATCTTTCCATTTTTGCCCGCTTCTAAGCTAATACAATAACATTAGAATCGGATGAAGCCAACAGATTTTTGCCATGATTCCAAGCCACACCAATAACTGAAGAATTGTGCTCCTTAACTTGTTTACATGTGTGCTTTGGTTGGGTTAAATAATAAAATAACATGTTTGAATCCTCTTTCCCAAAGACTATAAATTCACCTTTTAGAGTGAGCATATAAGAGACAAATAACCCCCACTTCCAAAGCAACACTGAAGAAAGATAGGTTTCTATCTTTTGTACAATTGAGGAGAATTGGACCTCGTGCCAAAAGAGAAAATGTTTCAACTTGCACGGTTATAGTGAGAGATTTGTGCTTGGCACTAGTACAATTTTTGTGGGTTCAATTTATATTTATATAATTTTCTATAAAATAGCTGTGTTGCCCCACCTTATATTACGATGCAAGAGCATCCACAAGATTGGACAATCCTGTATCAAACAAAAAAATGAATAATGGTTTAGTTAGTTTCATTTTCTTGTACAACTGTCAATGCAGACAACCGAGAGTCTTTAGGGGTTTGCTCTCCTAAAAATAGAAAGCTATTGTAATTGCCTGCCTTGTTTATAGTAAATTTTATTAAATTGGATGCTAGTTTTGAGGGGAAGGGACTGCCGTAGAACAGAGGAGAACTTAGCATGGTCCCATGGAGGGGGGGCTCCATAAAAATCTCAGCGGGTGTTGTTGAGAAAATTTAGGAGCATTTTAACAATTTTAAGGTCCCGTGATTTTTTCATTAGTTTCCTCAACAATACCCACTGAGATATTATAGGATCCCATTAGATTTTTATAGTTATTTTTAGGTAAATAAAAATCATATTTCTCTCTAAAATCACCAAAAAATAATGGCAGGAATGCATATTATATTCTACATGGACAAAATCAGCCTAAACTGTAGGGGGGAACTCCCAACCCCCCCTCTTCAGCCACCTCTTAATTTTAGGGGGCTAAAAAAGTGGAGCTCCTATTTTATAGGCCTAATTTCTATTATTTCCCGTAGCTGGCTTTTGCAAGTGTTGAGAGAGATATTGGGTGAGAATGGAATTCAGATAGGGTTTTGGTAGAAGGGGTGCAAGAGTAAGAGCACCTAGAGTTGCTGACTTAACACAAATGATGAGAGAAGTCCAAGCAAGACTAGCTGCAATGGAGACAACCCAGAGGAGGGGAGTTCACATTGAGGATGTAAGTGATGATGAAGGAGACAGAGCTCAAGAAGCTCAAGGACATGAAGAAGAAGTAGAGGATGCTGCTGAGACCAGATTTCTCAGAGCCATGGCAAAGATTAGAAGCAAACCCAAGCTGGAAACACCTTATTATATTGGGAGCTTGAATGTTGAAGAGCTCATAGATTGGAATACAAAGATAGAAAAGTACTTTGCCTATGAATCAATGGAGGAGCCCAAGAAAGTGAACTTTGCATGCACGAGGTTAAAAGGTCATGCATCATTATGGTGGGACTATGTGCAAACTTAGAGGCAAAGAAGAGGGAAAGAGAAAATTAAAACTTGGGATAGAATGGTGACTAAACTGAAGGCCAAATTCTTACCTTCAGACTATCAAATGAGCTTATTCAGAAAGTTTCAAAATTTAAGACAAAAAGAAGTAAGTGTGAAGGAGTTTATTGAAGAGTTTTACAAACTCACTATAAGGGTTGGACATGTGGAAGATGACCCAGAAAAGGTAGCAAGGTATGTGAATGGGATGCATTTTAATATCCAAGATGAAATTAGTTTTCTGAACTTTAGAAGCGTAGAAGAAGCCTATTAATGTGCATTGTAGGTAGAAGAAAAGTTGTCACAAAGGCAACAAATGAACTCTAGAGGTAGAGGAAAGTTTTCAAGAGGAAGGTAACGAAACTTTGGTGGAAGAGAACAACAAACCCATGATGGAGAGGCAAGTAGCTCGCAGGCCCAAAACTTTAATGCAAGAGGAAGAGGAGGTTATATGCTTAGAGGAAGAGGATTCTATGGAAGAGGAAGAGGATTCATGAGGAAATGTTTTAAGTGCAATAGATATGCTGGTCATAGGTCATTTGAGTGCCTTGAACAAACACAAATAGTGGCAGAAGAACTGAAGGGCACAGGAGCCCATGAAGGAACAGGGTACTCATATAGCCCAAGGAAATGAAGAAAGTGTTGGGTAACTTGTGCACACAAAAGGACTACAACAAGGAGAAGCCCTTTTAATGAGAAGAATACTCTTGAAACCAACAAAAGAGACAAATGAACCACCACAATGGAAGAACCTCTTTAGGACAATCTGCAAATCTGGAGGTAAGTGTTGTAAGTTAATTATTGATGGTGGTAGCACAAATAACTTAGTGTCTAAGGAAATGGTAGAGAAGCTTGGGTTAAAGTGAACAGTGCACCCAACCCCTTATAAAGTTTCTTGGTTGCTCAAAGGACACCAAGTGTTAGTAAATGAACAATGTGTGGTTAACTTTCAAATTGGAGCATATAGAGATGAAGTTGTTTGTGATGTTATGCCCATGGATGTGTGCCATGTGCTTTTGGGTAGACCATGGCAGTTTGATAGGAGAGCAATACATGATGGTAGGGAAAACACATATACTCTCATGAAGGATGGGAAGAGATTCACATTGAGTCCATTGAAAGATAAAGGAGAAGAGGTGGACAACAGTCCAAAAGTGATGTTAGTATCTGGAAAAGAGTTCTTGATAGAGACAAAGAAGGAAGAGGCATGCTTTGCCCTCATTTCCAAACCCATGCAAGTGGAGACAAACACCAAGGTGAGTGACCTACCTACTGAAATTCAGAGTTTATTGGAAGAATATGTTGATACAGTATCCAATGATTTGCCTGAGGGATTACCACTAGTAAGAAGCATTAGTCACCACATGGACTTAATGCCAGGAGCAAGTTTGCCAAACAAGGCAGCTTATAGATTGACACCTCAAGAGAATGAAGAGATAAAGAGACAAGTGCAAGAGCTGTTACAAAAGGGTCTAATTCGTGAAAGTTTAAGCCCATGTGCAGTTCTAGCTGTGTTAGCACCAACGGAGAATGGAGAATGTGTATGGATTCGAGGGCAATAAATAAGATCACAATAAAATATAGGTTCCCATTGCCAAGGATGGATGATTTAATGGACTGTCTAAGTGGAGCCAAATACTTCAGCAAGATAGATTTAAAGAGTGGGTATCACCAAATTCAGATAAGAGAAGGTGATGAGTGGAAAACAACATTTAAAACCAATGATGGGTTATATGAATGGCTGGTTATGCCATTTGGTTTGTCTAATGCCCCGAATACATTTATGAGACTTGTGAACGAGGTGCTGAAACCATTCACATTTAAGTTTGTGATTGTTTATTTAGATGATATTCTGATTTTCAGTCATTCTAAAGAGGAGCATTTGAAGCATTTGAGGTTGGTTTTGAATAAGTTGAAGGAAGAAAAGTTGTTGATCAACTTAAAAAAGTGTAGTTTCATGCAAGGGGAACTGATATATTTGGGATTTGTGGTATCAAAAGATGGGTTGAAAATGGACCCTGAGAAAGTAAAAGCAATAGTGGAATGGCCTTCACCAAAGACTATGTTTGAAGCTAAAAGTTTTCATGGTCTAGCTAGCTTTTATAGAAAGTTTATAAGAAATTTTAGTGGTGTTTGTGCACCCATCACTGAGACTATGAAGGGAGACAAGAAGAAATTCCAATGGACAGCTGCAACATAAGAGAGTTTTCAGTTATTGAAGAGGAAAGTTACAGAACAACCAGTTCTAGCATTGCCTAATTTTGACAAAGTGTTCCAAGTTGATTGTGATGCAAGTGGGACAGCCATAGGTGCAGTACTCAGTCAAGAAGGTAAGCCTATTGCTTATTTTAGTGAAAAGTTAAATGAAGCAAAGAGAAAATATTCTGTTTATGACCAAGAGTTTTACACAATAGTTCAAGCTCTTAAGAAGTGGTGGCATTATTTGTTGCCAAAAGAATTTGTTTTGTTCACTGATCATCAGGTGCTGCAATATATAAACAACCAAGGTAAATTGAATCAAAAGCACACTAAATGGGTAGAATTCCTTCAAAGTTACACTTTTGTTTTAAAACATAGAAGTGGTAAATCTAACAAAGTGGCAGATGCCTTGAGTAGGTGAGCTCTTGTATTGAATGAGCTTCAAGTAGAAGTCATTGGGTTGAATCAATGAAAGAGTTGTATGAAGAAGACTCAAATTTTAGAGAAGCATGGGCAGCATGTAAAAACCCAACAGCTGTTGACAGGACTCCATGGTTGGGGTATATGATTTAGGAAGGTTTGTTATTCAAAGGGAAGAGGTTGTGCATACCTCAAGGTTCCACGAGGGAGAACCTTTTGAAAGAGAAGATAGTGGTGGCCTAACTGGTCACTTTGGGTATGAAAAAACATTGGCACAACTGAGTGATCAATATTTTTGGCCAAAGATGAGTACAAATGTTAAGAAATTTGTAGAAAGATGCAGAATATGCCAGCATGCAAAGGGAAGAAGTCAGAACACAGGACTCTATCAGCCATTACCAATTGCAAATAAGCCATGGGATGCAGTGAGCATGGATTTTGTGCTCGGTTTACCAAGAACTCAGTGAGGTAATGATTCCATTTTTGTTGTTGTAGATAGATTCTCAAAAATGACGCACCTCATGGCATGTAAGAAGACTAATGATGCCACAAATATTGCAAATTTGTATTTTCAAGAAGTTGTGAGATTACATGGGTTGCCTATGAGCATTGTGTCAGATAGAGACACCAAATTTGTGGGACATTTTTGGAGAACGATGTGGAAGAAATTGGGCACAAGATTGAATTTTAGTTCAGCCTATCACCCTCAAACTGATGGGCAAACAAAGGTGGTGAACCAGTCTCTTGGGAATTTGTTGAGGTGCATAGTTAGTGATAAGCCCAAACAGTGGGATTTAGCTTTGGCACAAGCTGAATTTGCCTATAATGACTCTGTAAACAGAAGTACAGGTATGAGCCCATTTCAGATTGTATATGGCAGCAACCCAAGAGGAGTTTGTGAGTTAAGAAGCACAACTGAGATGACTAGGAGTGCTGAAGGTGAGGAGTATGCCCAAGCCATGCATGATGTACACATGGAGGTAAAGAGAAAGTTGGAAGAAAGTGGACAGAGATATAAACAGTATACTGTTCAGAAGCGTAGGGAGAAAGTGTTTGAAGTGGGAGACTTAGTATTGGCACATTTACGCAAGGAGAGGTTTCCAAGAGGTGAGTACAACAAGCTCAAAATGAAAAAGATTGGGCCTTGTAAGATATTACGCAAGTTTTCAGCCAATGCATATGAAATAGAGTTGCCTGAAGGGATAGGTATTTCACCTATCTTTAATGTTTCAGATCTATACCCATTTGTTGAGGGTTACACAAGTGAAGAGAACTCAAATGAAGACTCTTCAACCATTGATTGGAGAGCACAAATGTCTGAGGGAGAAAAAGAAGAAATGGAAGCAATCATAGACATCATAATCAACAAGAGCACAAGGAATAAAGACTATTATGAATATTTGATCAAGTGGAAAGGGCACGCAGCAGAGGATGCAACTTGGATGTTTGAATCTGAAGTTGTGAAGAAGGGACAATCCATTGATGAGCTCACAGTAGGTTCATAGTGGGAGCTCATGTTTTATTTATTGTCTTCTTGTACAGCTGTCAATGCAGACAACTAAGAATCTTTAGGGGTTTGCTCTCCTGAAAATAGAAACCTGTTGTAACTGCCTGCTCTGTTTTTAGTAAATTTTATTAAATTGGATGCTCGTTTTGAGGGGGCAGAGACTGCCCTGTAGAAGGGAGGAGAACTTAGTGTTTATGGGGGCTGTTATTTTTTGGCATGCCTTGTATGAGAAAAGAGGAAGCAATAAAATTATGATTTTTTAGCGCTGCAGATTTCTGCTAGTAGAGAGATTGTTTGGTGTTGCCTTTGTTTGGTTTAGCAGGGATTGAACTTCCTCATTCCTGGACTGCACCATATTACCTTGAAAGAGCTATATAAGTATTTCTCTTAGTTTTGACCTAACACTAATAGCTTTGAACAAAAAAACAAGACTCGCATTCAAGCTTAACTGGCATCAAAATATACAGAAGATCATAATGTCATTAAGCTCCCAATAGTCATAGTCAATCTCTCATTCACCTTAACAGCAGAGCGATAATAATACCATACAAACTAAATGTTATAAAATAGGCCTTTGTTCTACTCTATCTTATACAAAAGCAAAGGGAAAATATACATAGATTGAACTAATGTCTAGACTTCTTACATGGTGCAACAAATTCACTCATCATAATGTATATGGGGGAAAAACTCTGAAATCAAGATGGCATCTCCAAGGTTTTCCAGTGTGTCAAACATTTGATGGGTATATATGTCAGACATTATCTTCTTCAGCTGAACTCGGGATGTAGGAATGCCATTTGTACTAATTGCAGGCTGTTTAGAAGCAGATGTAGATGATGGTTTTTTCTTTCCAGTGAGAGATTGCACAACAGTATGGAATTCTGATTCGCTTGCTTTAACCATTGTAGGGTTTCCAATATCAACCATCTTCACTGGTTTCGCTCTGAACTTGCAGGATGTTTGAAGTGGTGAATCCAAATTTTCAGTAGCCTTTTCTGCCATGTAATTGCTCGCCAATCTATATGAGACAGTGCTTACAAATGCCTGGCAAGTAACACCCATAATAGGTAGGTGGAGGTTTCAACTTTTAAATGGCTAAAAAAACATGAAGAAAAACATTAGCACCTCGAACCCTGTGCCCACATGTTGTCTTGTGAGTTGCCATGCCGATGAAAAAGAGGTGCGGCTTGCCCATAGTAGACGCCCGCGGTGAAATAAGAGAAGCACGAGCCGATTCCCTTTGTTTGACTAACAATATGTTTGATCCCTGACCTCAATAGATTTGTTAGTTTCATGATAATTGTTACTTCTGCTTCACAAAACTTACTATCATTTACAAAAGCTGATAATTTGCCTTCCAAAAAGTTACATCCACTCAAGCGGAAAACCAACACTATATCTTGATCTATAAAATGTAAGAAGAATCAAGCTTCCTTCAAGAAAATTTCAGAACAGCTCATGAAATACTTAGATCAAAACCAACCATATCACAAGGTTTCCAACGATACGGAGACAGTCACCGAGGACAGTAAGATTGCTTTCCATATTCTGGCCAAGTAGGTATCTTGGCCAAGGTTGTAGATAATTCTACAACATTGAACCAAACACCCCAAATTTGGCGCCTAACAACTCCTTTACAGCCAAGACTTCATAAACACACCAGAACCCCATTGCCACAATCAAGGGTCAATGTTTCAAGGTTCAGGTGCCTTGTCAACTCAGGCCGAATTATGATACATCATAATCAATCATTCAAAACCATACACAGCCATCATACATAAGAAGCACCATCTCAGAATTGCTAAAAGGGTTCACATCTATATTCCAGCCCTGGACTGGTACCAAAGGTCAAAGATAGGAAAGCTAAAATTGTTTCCTCTATACATAATCAGGAATAACTAATCGATGATTTTAAAAATTTCCCATAAAACATCAGGAAAGCTGTGAAGTGCTTATCAACTAACTGACTTGATTTTCATGCGTACTGTATGCTTCAACAATGTTTCAATCATTCTACTTACACATGCTACTAGGAGTATGACAGTGAAAACATCTTTACAGTTTGACATAACTTCATAAGTACCATAAAAAGCAGAGCAATCTCAACTCATGCCAATACCCAACGAATTAGTAGACGGTTTAACGGTGGTAAAAAAATTATGTTCTCTTTTGACTATCAGGAGAAGCCTCCAAATCATATTGTATTTTTTAATCCATCAAATGGATGATATACTTTTTGCTCAGAATGAGGAGGAATATTCTGTCATGGCAGTCCTTAACAAGGGGATCTAAAAAGGGTATTAAATCACAATGTTATGAGGACATCATTGGTGAATACGACGTCTCCTTGGAAGTTTAAAACTACTAAAAAAACGAACCGTTAACTCTAGCTTCATTTATCATGGGGAAGACTCGGCATTGCAGATGCCTCAACTACTAACCCCAAAGCAATAAGGTGAATTCCCATTATGTGGAGGGATGGGACAGAGTCACAGACTAATGAAGTGAAGCGATCATTAACAATGCAAGACATGTCTATGCTCAACAAAATTGACAGAAATATTCCAATGAACATCTTCAAAAATAACTGCGAAACAATCCATCTTTCCATCTCACAAAGACCCCCAAGGCTATGTTCTTAGGGATTGATTAAAATAATAATCATAATGTAAATGGGGCTGAAGTAAAAAGAAATACATCACATTAAACATCTATATCTATATTTCTTTGAAGTAAAAAGAAGTACATCACATTATATATCTGTGTAAATTTTTAAAATTTTAAATTTTAAATAAGACTGTAACTTTAAAATTTAAATATTATATTTAAGTAAAAGCAATCAAATGGGTTGTAGTCTAATTGGTGTGGATGATAGTAAAAGTGTGTTGTCACAACATCCATCAAAGGTACAAATCTCAAGAGATATTAAAAACGGATGAGGTTGGGTTTGAGAAAGTCCCACTTAAAATTAGTGGAATGAATACTCCTCAAGCCTTAGTACTAACTAGAAGAAAGTTAACGAATGTTAATTTTTATCCTTCAATAAAAAAATAAAACAAATATAAAAGTAAGAGAAAAAGGTGGACATAAAATTGATGGGGTAATCCTTGTCGACCCAACACCTCGACAAAGGCCTCTGAATAGAGTAGAGGATAACAAAGCACAAAAAGGAAGTGGAAAGTTTGTAGATTTGCATAGCTTGAAATTGTCAACGTGGACCAAAATTTCAAATTATCCTAACTGGATGACCAAATTTTTTGTGGCAATTTTGGTCATTTGCAAGTATCATTTCTTTGCTTGTTTTTGCTTTTTTGATTGTTGGGCAAGTTGATGAGGGGTCCCGCTCGCCTTTAAAAGGGCCTAAACCCACGAACCACCGTTAGGACGCCAACTTGCGCACCCTGCATCCATAGCCATCCACCCTCCACATGGAATCTTGCCATAGTGGGGTTTGACCCTAGGTGGGGTCAAAAACAACCTTCGGACTTAACCATTACACCCAAGCTCCATTGGCCAATATCATTCCTTTGTTAGTATTATTGATCCAAAGTAATTTAATTAGAATTTAGATTAGCAGTGTAGGCTAGTTTCAATTATTTAACTAGACAATTGGACATTTGCGTAAATAGGAAGGTGAAGGGACAAGCTTTTTTGTGCGTTCGTGGCTTTCTTGTTCACTCTTGAGCTAATTGACACAATAAGCTTTGTTATATTTTCTTGATATTAATAAATTTAGTCTTTGCCAAGTAGAACTTGGGGAGACATTTTCAATTTCAAAATAATGTCATGTCCATTGGTTAGCAATATCCCAATGGAATGCGTGCAATAACTATCCACCCTAGAAATTGGTGTGGCTAGTTGAATTCAAAGTGTGCATTTCTTGAGGATCCCTTAGTAACTTGAATGGACATTATTGATGACGAATTCAGGTATGATCTTGAGGTTGTATGCAAATCCTTCAATGACTCAAATTTCCCAAATTTCATGGGGACACTTCAGGGGGCATTTTCCAATTCTAACATCATTTCTCCCTTCAAATATGCATACCAAGTTATGACTAAGACTTAACAGTGTACATTTTGAATGCTGAAGGCTGTTTACCATGTCCTCAATTTGAGAGGCTATCTCTAATGCCCAAATGTAGCTAAATATTCCTAATACGTCATATTAAGTCACTATGATTTTTACCCTTCCCTTGGCCTCTAGTTACATCTCGCCTATCATGATGTTTGGGTTGGATAGGCTTTAGATACTAGGTTTGGGTCCAGATCCACCTAGGTTCAGGGCTTGCTAGGCGTGATCCCTTCGGGGTGGTTTAGCCCGGTGGTGGCATAGAGTTGCATCACTGGTAGGTTGTGGTAAGCTTATCGGGTGGTGGCGGGAAACTTGCATCACCAATGGCCATGTGGCTCATGGCTTTAACGGCTGGTGGTTTTGAATGACCAGCGAAATTTGCATCATTTTCATTGGCGTTGTATCAAGTGGTGGCTCTAAAAAACCTTGACGGTGGCAGATAAAAATTGCATCGTTGACTGTGGGCTGATTGGTCGTGGTGGTTTGTGTTGGTCTTAATTGTAAATCACTCTTGTCTGAGATATAGGACATTGTTGTAGGGTGGGGCCCCACCAACCCTCCAAGTTCATAGCTTTGGTACCAAATGTAATGAACCATTACACATCAAGATACCTTGATAGTCGATACAGTGATACATCAACACACATGAGGATCATATCAACTATATAGACCCCATTACTCAACACGGCATAGATGTACAAGTTGGGTTGTTCTACTTAGTGAGTGCGATATCAATTTTGTTAGTCAAAAACTCAAGTATAAAGGACATATCTCTTACAAATAAAATTGTTATAGTACCTCTACCAGGAAAACTCAGAACCTGCTCCTCATTGTTGGAATTTTCAGATGAAGAAATATTCCTAGTGTTGATTACAGTGCCTGTGGGTTGCGACTTTCTATAAGTCTTTTGATGTGATCTTGTAATGTCCATGAGATGTAGGAGTCGGTACTCCTACTCAATCAGATCAGATGACAATGTTATTCCAAAATATTTCCACTGTCACCTTCCCTTACGTAAAAAATATTGTAAACCTGCAAATCCCTCATAGCTGGATGTTAAAATGTGCATTGATTGTCATAGAAATCTCAAAGCCGTTGACCAATGTTTGGTGATTCACTTTTAAATCGTCCCAAGTAAGTCACCCAAACTAATATCAGGTAACAAGATGAAAACGTTCCCTCTATTCCTCATAAACGCATGGTTTCAACATACCAATCCAAAGGTTACGTCTCAGTGTAATAAAATTTGACTAACAAGTTCCTCACCTTTAAAATACAATGTGGAATACTTGATATAATGTATTGTGTCGATTGGAGATCATTTCGATGCTGTAATATTGTATTGGAGAGGGAAAGTATTATCAGAATGCTGTACCTCATTGACCACAAACTTTTGGTTTTGGCCTATGGTTTTCTCTAAGTACAACCATGGTCGGTGAATCTATAGTTGGTCTCTAATGAGTAGTCCCTAAGTATCATGACATTTATACTTTCATACTATGACCACACTTATGTGGCCCATGCCACATGAACAAATCCTAAAATAAATGGATGTCTTAGCACCCAGTGATGTGCTTCACACTATACCATACTTGCAATTATCCATTTATCAAAGAGAAATTACATATGTTGACTCTATTAAGCATGTCATTTCACAAAGACGAATACAACATCCAAATCTTAGCACGATGATGTACATGTCATGGTATATTGCATAACACATCCACAAGTGACATGGTTTTAGCAAAGAATATCTTATATATTGGTTACTATTTGTGTCTTATTATGGATTCGAACACATGTGACAATTAGTTCAAGAACTGTGGGCATTCCTCCAAATACTATGAGGAAAAACACTCATCTCACGCACCTTCTCATGAGCTTTAACAACATAACTAATCAAATAGACATTGAGAAGTTTCTCCCAACTGGGGGGCATCAATGCCTGTCCTAGGAAAAATCAACCCCACCTCAATATGATGGTCCACAAGGGTCATTACACTGGGGGACCTCTTTGTTCCATAAAATATTTTATGAAATGGGTCTCAGAGGCAATGCCATAGGGGTCACACTATGAACCACTCCCGTATCCTAATATTTGCTAAGGTTCTCATATCATAACATGAGCCTTATTTATTGTTTTGGATATTCCATCCTCAAGCTTGGATACTAATTTGATTTAACATTACATTAATTAAATCTTATTTCCATAGTAGTTACCCTGATAATTAGATGTAACTAAATGCTAATATACAATGAGAAACAAATAATAAAGCATATGCAATATGAAACCCTAAGCACAAACCACATCAAACCTAAAAAGGAAAATGTAGAATGGGGAGTCAGAACTGACCCCGATGGTCACCCAAAGAGTGAACTTACGACCGAGCGCTACACTACATCTCAGACTCCATGTAGTTCTTGTGTGTGTGTAGAAATGATGCCCTAGGATGCCCTTGTGCAAGTTACACAGTGATAGCGGGCTAGATCTAGAATGTAGAAGATGTATAAAATGTGTGGGATGGAATAGAATAGACTTCCCCTTCTATGTTGTGTATGCAGAAGTGATGCAACCCTTTGTCCCTTGTATGAGTGCTAGATGGATGCCTTTGATGCTCTTGTGCCTTTGAATGCAAGCTTAGGTGGTAGTATGTAATGCTTAGTGCTTGGTCCTTTATTTTGAAAACATAACTATGTATTTATATGATTCCCTTGTTTGAATTTCATAATTGACAACTGAAAGGCCGACCCAAAGTAGTAAAAAGTAATTAAGAAGTGAAAGGGGTCCAAAAGGATAAGAAAAAGGTAAAGAGGGACAAGAGCACCCAGGAGGACAGGAGTGCCTGGCGCTAGTGTCCCAACTGGGTGCTAGTGTCTGAGGCCATAGAAAGATAAAACAGTTAAATGCCAACAAGAGTGCAAGATGTATAAAGCCAATAAAAGTGCAGAAGACAAAGCAAAAGGCTAAAGGGAGTTGTCAATTACTAGTTTTCTTGCTTAGGAATCATGTAAATGCTAGCATGCTTTTAGGACCTAGAAATGTACCCAAGTGCATAGATTTTGTGTCTACATTTTCCCCCACTTTATGTTGTTGAGTGAATACTCGATAGCATAAAGTAGATAGAAGATGCATACCTTATGATCCTATAGAGAGTGTGGTGAATAGCGTGCCGAGTGGACAAGTGAAGCATGAAGTGATCACAAAGTGAAGCATGGAGACTAGGAAAAAGGGAAGTGGACCCTAGGGGTGAAGTGTATGCATAGCTTGTACCTGTTGTTGTGCTTGTATTTGCTGATGTAGGTTGCTTCTTGTTGCGTATTAAGGATGGACCTACAAAAGAAGAGTGAAAGAGTAGTCAAAGTCTTGTATATGAAAAATCTGAGTAAAGTATGTATAAGTATGTAAAAGTGTGTAAAAGTATGTAAAAAGGAAAGTGTGCACTTGATGTATAAGAGTGTAAAGGATAGAAAGATGTCCTGAAAATGAGTTGGGCGATCTCATGCAAAGGGTGAGTTTTTTGGGTGATCTCATGCCAAGAGAGGGTGATCTCATGCCAAGAGTGAGTTTTTTGGGTGATCTCATGCCAAGTGCAAGTTTTTTGGGCGATCTCACACCAAGAGAAGAGTGTTGGGGAGAGAGGTCTAGTTTTACTCTCCTTCCATGACTGCTTCCCAAATGAGCACCACTGCAGATGGTACATCCCGTGTTGTTCCATATTGTTCCGATGTATTGTAACTGTATTGGTAGGAGATAGAATGCATTTTGTATTTGGAGGCAAGTGCCTACTACTAGAGAACTGCTCTAAAAATTATTGAAGACTTGTGTTGAATGAGAAAATTGTTTGTTTCTTCCCCCAGGACATTAGTTCCTAGAGGAGGATAAGAGTGCCCAGGTGCTAGTGTCTGGGTTTGGGCTTAGTGTCTTGTATTGTGTGTGAAGTCCAAGTCTGATTCTGGACTATTCCATGACTGTATGCATCTGTGTTGTTTTTGTATTGTGTTGATCTGAACTTGTAGCTCTGAGCTATGTTGTAGGGGTGATTTGTTCACCCAATGTATGCCCCCCTCATTTGGGGTGCATGCAACAACTGTAGGAGAATGCAGCCCAAAGGAGAGGACCTGATGTTGATATGAAGTGGATACCTACAGGGGTAGGGGATGTGCATGGTAGAAACCAAGGCACATGCAAACAAAGTGGGCTAGTAACAAGTGTTAGTAGTAAAAGTAGCTAGCATGCAATAGAAAACAATGTAACAATCAAGTGTGAAAACAAGATGGACCACGAAAAGTGGGTTTCATACATGGGACATCACTCACAATGTCACAAGACAATCAGGGCCGAAGTGGCCAAAAGCATACAATGATCACACAAGACATAGGGCATAGCCCGCAAACAATAACATACAATAACAAACAATAGAAGAAAAATGTATCAGATAACCATGGTTGTATATAGTCCTGCAAGGAAAATGCTACACATGAAGCACCCATTAGCATGTTAGAAAGATAAATAGTATGTCAAAGCATGTATATATCAATGAAAAGTAAAGTAATTGTAATGAGAAGTAGTGATAATGTAGCAATAGAACCTGTAATGTGTAGAATGTGAGAGTAGTAAAAGTAGATGCCCCAGGAGCCTTTAAGGGACTGGTAAAAGATTCAATGTCAAGCATCATGCATCATGTAAGGAGATGTAAGAGATCTGCATTCACTTCCAGAGACCAAGTGAATGTGCATGTGTATATGATAAAGATAATGACATACTAAGTATCTGACTAGCATAGTAAGCAAAGTGCAACATGTAAGTAGTATAAGCAAGCAAGAGTAAATGCAACCAAGATATGCAAATGTTGTATGAATGTGATGGTATGGTATGCAAGATGTGAAAATGGAAGGAGCCGTGTTTGCCCCCCAATGGATGTGTATGAAATGAGGTTCATTTATAAATGCCCCCTCAACAGTCAAGAATGAACCATAGAACAAGAGTGTGTCATCAGGAAATGGGTTTGTCACGTGTGTGAGGAGATGCTAGAAAATATATATGTCATGAAGCACAAAGCATGAAGTGTGTAATGTGAGGTTCATTGATGTAGTGTGCCCTCAATAGTCAAGTGTGAACCATAGCACGAGAGTGTGTCATAGGGTAATGATGGTACAATGTGTGTACCAATGTGAAGAATGCTTAGAAAATTAGACATGAAGCATGAGAGCATGATAGTGTAAGTAGTAGACACTAGAGACAACTGATAGTGCTAGAAGGGGGGAAGAAAGTGTGATGACCCCTCAAGTGTGTGAGTGATAGAAGACTATCCAATGATAGTGAAGGGAGAGTACCCTCCACCTGATTTTCAAGGAGACCAAGGCATGTGACAATGATGCTAAGGTTGGTGTGGTGTGGGAGAGTAAATATGTGCATGGAAATGATATCGATGTGAATAAGGAGGTAGGAAACACCTATGAGGAAGGGTTTCCTAAGTAGGGGACTTAGGCCGAATGAGGTGGACTAATGGACCAATGAGGACAACAAGGTCAAGATGTAGGTCATGTGTGAATAGGAGAACTAGGTGTAGAACTAGATTTGGACTTAGGAGGCACATGAGGTCATGTACGAATAGGAGAGGTAGGTGTAGGAGTGGACCAGGATGTGAGCCATGTAGGAGGATGAAATGTCTTGGCTGATGCATAAATATCATCATGAGTGGGTCGAGGCAATGGTGTGTGAGGTGGAATACCTTTGATGGTGACAACTTGTTTGTTATGGAGGAACTTGAGACACAAGTGATGCATGGAAGGGATAGCCTGTGTGGCACGCAGAGCCAAGGAAGACCTAAGAGCATGTCACAACTGACGATTTCAGAGGTAACAAGGAATGGTGTAAAGACGGTAAGAGACCCAACTGTGATGGGAAGAATGACACAACCATAAGAACTAGGACTCAAAAATGTAATTAACGATGTTGGGCATTGAATAACTACAAGAAGTGCAACGAAACATGCATTGGTAAGAGCCGATGGATAGACCATAATATTATTGATAGCATAGGTGCCAACAAAAGCATTGATATGCAATGAATTAGAAGAAAATGTAGCATGATAATCATGATCTGAAAATGTAATGACTGGCGGTGGCACATCAATAGAAGCAACAAGGAAATCAAGAGGCCCCGATGAAGGAGGAGGCACAACACGATAAGTATGATTTACAAAAGAATATGTAGGTTGCTTGTCATGGTTTGGTAAAGGGTCTTTAAATATTTTTAGCTTTTGATTATCATTGACAGGATTGGAAGTAGATGGCGCAGGAAGCTCGATGGAGTTGTTATCAATAAGATCTTGAATTAGATGTCTAAGTTTGAAGCAACGATCAGTGGGATGCCCAATGCATTGATGGTAATCACAACATGTATTTTCATCATAGTTGTGGCCACGTGGGTGAGAAGGATCTAGATTGAGTGGTGGTGGAAGAGTAATAAGATTGCTTTCGATAAGTTGTGGTAGTAGGAATCGAGGAGCATAAGGTAACTTAGTAAATTTTCGAAGCTTGCACTTGAAGTGTCATATATGGAGAAACAACATTGAAAGTGGCCTTAGCTTCAGTGGGCTTAGGAGATGGCTTGAATGCAGATTTAGCTTGAAACCTATTAGAAGAGGATGAAGCAGTATCATGATATTTTAATTTTCCCATAGATAAAAGTTTTCCTTCACGCATCTTGAGTGTATGACATAATTGATCAAATGATGGAGAGGTCTCAAATATGACACTCTCTTGAAGTGGAGGTAAGAGACTTTGAACAAAAAGATCTTGCAATTCTCAATCAGCGAGTACATTAGTCATCTTGGCAAGGTTGTTCTTATATCGTAAAACATAGTCTATGAGATGCTCATTAGATCCTTGTTTGATTTGAGCTAATTGTGCATAGGATATTTTAGTACTGATATTGATAGAAAAGTGTGCAAGGAAAGCATCATCTAAGTGTGTAAAAGAAGTTACCGAATGAACAGGTAGATCATAGAACCAACACATAGCGTAATCTTGCAAACTTCTAGGAAATAGCTTAGCTAGTAATGTATGGTCATCCACATAGTCAAGACATGCCACATGAAAAGATCGAAGATGCTCTTGAGGGTCACCATGGCCATTGAAGGTGGGAAGCTTAGGTGTAACGAAGTTAGGAGGAAGTGGATAAACAGATATGGTGGGTGCAAAAGGGGTGTGAAGGAGTAATGAGGAATCAAGAGATGGAGAGGAATGTGAAGTAGCTTGTTGTAATTGATGGATTTGAATTTGTAGATCCTGATATAAAGAAGCTAGGTCATGGGTGCATGAAGAGGAACTAGGTTGTATATTAGAGGTATTGGGAGTAATGAGGGAGAAATAGTTGTAGTAATGGAGGTAGGAATGTGAAGGGGTTACATGGAGGCCATGACAAACGATGAGGAACCCACAAGGGGGTGAGAGGTAGCATCTCGAGTGTTTTTGGCATCAAGTAAAGCATTTAGGACATGGGGAATGTGCGCATGGTGGTTGTGTAAAACATAACAAAAATTAATAAGCTTGTCTAGTTGTTCTTGATCAATGTTAGTATCTTCATCATATGAATGTTCAAATAAGTTTCAATGTTTTCAAGAGGAACATTGTTGGAATTAAGAAAAGGGTTAGAAGATTCAACCATTGATTTAGAGAACTTACGGTAAGGAAGGGTACTCAAAGGAACTCAAAACGACCATACGGGTGATAAGAATAAAAAGAAAATGCTAGAAAGAAGGTAGGGTTCGAGCAATAGGTTCACCAAATGATTTAATGTAAATTGAATTAATTAAATCTTATTTTCAGAGTAACTACTATACCTAAGGATATAAAAATGCTAATATATAATAAGACACAAGCAAATAAAGCATGTAAATATGAAACCCTAAGCAAGAAGGAGAGATAAGGGGACTTAGCTTGATTTTCAAGTGAACAGGAAGTGATCTGGGAGATGAAATACTAGAAAAGACTATAAAAACAGTGTCACTGTAGAGGCTTGTGGAGGTTCTGAGATCTGAAACTATGTGCCAACAGGAGGAGTGGGAGAGGATAGGAGCTGCCTCAGGCGTGTATATCTGGATAGGGCACTGGTGTCCAGGTAGATGTTGTGGATCTGGATCTTTTAGGGTCATATAAGCTTCATTGTTGGTCCCTGTTTTTGCACTCTGGATTTTCTGTCTGATCTGTGAATGTACCTATAACCTGCAAGAAATAAGTTCACCTGCACATACCCACAAACCACATCAAACCTAAAAAGGAAAATGCAGAATGGGGAGTCAGACTGACCCCGATGGTCACCCGAAGAGTGAACTTACGACCGAGCATTGCACTACATCTCAGACTCCATGTAGTTCTTGTGTGTGTGTAGAAATGATGCCCTAGGATGCCCTTGTGCAAGTTGCACAAATGATAACGGGCTAGATCTAGAATGTAGAAGATGTATAGAATGTGTGGATGGAATAGAATAGACTTCCCCTTCCTATGTTGTGTATGCAGAAGTGATGCAACCCTTGTCCCTTGAATGAGTGCTAGATGGATGCCTTTGATGCTCTTGTGCCTTTGAATGCAAGCTTAGGTGGTAGTATGTAATGCTTAGTGCTTGGTCCTTTATTTTGAAAACATAACTGTGTATTTATATGATTCCCTTGTTTGAATTTCGTAATTGACAACTGAAAGGCCAACCCAAAGTAGTAAAAAGTAATTAAGAAGCAAAAGGGGTCCAAAAGGATAAGAAAAGGATAAAGAGGGACAAGAGCACCCAGGAGGACATGAGCACTTGCACTAGTGTCCTCATTGGGTGCTAGTGTCTGAGGCCATATAAATATAAAACAATTAAATGTCACAAGAGTGTAAGATGTATAAAGCCAATAAAAGTGCAGAAGACAAAGAAAAAGGCTATAGGGAGTTGTCAATTACTAGTTTTCTTTGTTAAAAGTTTGGGCAGTTCTTTTCCCATTAGCATAAATCTTATGCCTATTGACAACTTCTATTAAAATCTCTTCCTAAATTGCTTCACATGTTATTCCATCTTTTGAAGAATCTTTGGCCCTACTGAAACTCTATCCTCCTTCCTTTCCCAAATAATATGAGTACACTACTTTCTACCATACAAAGCCTCAAATAGGGCTATACCAAGAGTGGAATGAGTAGAGTTGTAAGAAAACTCCACTAGTGGAAAATATTCTTCCCACTTTTTCTGTTGATTCATGCAATACATACAAAGAATGTCTTCCAACATTAGTTAACCCTCTTTGTATGACCATTTGTTTAGGAATGACATGCTCAACTAAATTTGAGTATGGTTCTAAGAGTTATGTGCAAGGTTTGCTAGAACATTGATGTCATACGAGTGTCTTGTTTAGAGATTATATTCTTTGGAATTGAATGAATTCTAAATACCTCTTGCACAAATATTCATGCTAAAATTGGCGAATCATTTTCAAATTCCCTAGGTTTAAGTGAGCAACCTTGGTAAGTTTGTAAACAACTGCCAAGATAACATCATGTTTGTTCTTGGATAGAACAAAGTCCATACTAATACCTTTCCATTTCCAATCAGGAACATCATGAAGATAAAGCAACCCTTGCATAAAGTGGTAGTCATTGGATTTGTATTGACGAGACGATCACAACGGTACCATCATTTTGTAACCCTCTTTTTTGGGATTTTTTTCCCTTTTATTGTAGCAGTCACTATATTCATTTGATAATACAATTGCAATTGTATAGTCCACCGATAACACTATTTTTGACCCCTAACCCCTGAACCCCACACCCTCAACCCTAAACCTTGGCAAGATGCTCAATACATGTTAAGGAAAAGATTTTAGCACTTCGGGAAGGATGCCAAGCAAGGAAGAGGTAGATTTTGATTCAGAGGTGTTAGTGGTTGTATTAAAACTCTAGGCAAATGTTCAAAACATGTTAAAAAATTATTTGCAACACATTAGTGATCAGTTTTAGGATAGTTGATCCTGTTATAGTTATAAGTGACATCTAGTTTTACATCTTCAACTAATATTTAACCACCAACAAATAATTTCGCTTTGGGGAATAAAAAATATTCTAGCAACCCACATTTGAACATGGTATAACTTCAAAACTCAATGAGATCTAAGATGGGATTTTGGAACATGCTACCTAAGGTGGAGATGTGTAGGATTGATGGGAAGGATCTAGTAACTTAGATCAATCAAATGAAGGATTTCATTGATCTACATCAAAGTCCTTGTGGACAAAAGGTGATCGTAACATCTTTGAATATGGAATCGTAGTAGTTCATCTGGTATAGATGGTTCTTTGCTCAAAAAAAGAAGAAAACCTTAACTGTCACATGGTTGATGTTCATTGATGGAATTTAGTTGCACTACAACAACATGACAAAGAACTACTTTAGTCAACTAGACAAATTGAGGCAAACAAGTCCTATGAACTATTATGTACAACAATTTTTGAACATGTCCTTGCATGGGAAGACATCAAAAGGGACAACCTCAATGATTTGTTTTTGGGAGGGCTCAAGGATAACATCTAACATGATGTTTGCATGTTTAACCCGAGTTTGATATCAAAGTCCATTGCCTTATCTTGTAGGGAAAAAGAAAGAGATCTAGTCAAAATGTGACCATTCTCCATGGGGAGAGAGTGTAGTACACCATCATTTCCTTATCCTATAAGGTTGACTCCTCAACAAGTTGAAGAGAAAAATTCAAAAGAGTCTTGTTTCAATTGACAACAAGTACAATCAAAGTCATAAATGTGCTGAGAAGAAATTGTTCTACATTAAAGGTGCCAATGAAGATAAAGAGCATGAGGATATGGAGGTTGAGACCGAGGAAGGGCTAAAAGGGGAATCTGATGAATACCAACCAACCATCTCATGTCATGAAATTATTGTAATTAACACTCCTTACACCATAAAAGTTGTGGTTTTTTTTGAAGAAACAAAAAGTAATAGTATAATTGATGCATGGAGCATGCATAACCTCATCAAAAATATGTTGGTGAAACAATTGAATTGTTTTTTCATTTAGCTCTAGAATTTCAGGTCATGATTGTAGATGGAGGCATAATCAGTTGTAAGAATGGCATCTGATTTTGTTTATGTGATAAAATCACCATAAATTATTATGGGTTGAGATAATAAATAAAATGTTATATTTACTTGTGTAAAATAGTTGAATAAAAAGGTCAAAAGATAAAAAGTGATTGTAAATTCTTGATAGTGGGTGTGTTATCTTATAAAATAATTATGTATTAAAAATACTATAATGAGAATTATGTAGATGTAATGGGTGTGTCAGTTTCACAACCACCCTAATTTTATAAAAGGGTCTTGGAATCTTTGGAAAAGACATGCAAAAAATGGAGATTGTTTTGAAGCTCTTGTGTGAAAAGACAAGGGCTCAAGTGGGTAGGAGAAGGTGCACACAAGGTGTGTTCAACCAAAGGTATTGGGCACACCTTGGATGTTCCTAACAAGGGAAAGGAGCATGCACACGCACATGCACACGCGTGTTTATTTTCCTCCTCGCGACCATATCTTAAGGACCTTTGTTTGGGATCATAAGAGGAAATGTGGGCCCTTTTCATGAATAATTTTAGATATGTATGCCAATATTTATATTAATAAAATAGAATTTTTGGTTAATTGTTTAAATATGCAAGTCTTAATGTTTGATATAAATTAATTTAATTTAATGTATTTTAAATCCTCAACTACACTTAACAAGCCTAAGTCTAATGAACTTTCTTTGAAGCATTGTGAATGGATAGAGAACGATTGTGTAATTTGTAAATATTGTGGCATGAAGATGAGTGGAGGTTGTAATCGACTTAAATACCACGTCACTCAAATACTAGGAAAAGATGTGGTAATGTGTAGGAAAGCATCTCTTGAGGCTCAATGAGAGATGGCCACATGCCTTGCGAGTTTAACAAAGAAAAAAGAGGAAAGATGAAGCTCTTGAAGCCCCAGTGAATAGGAGGGTAACAAGAGATGATTATGATAGTGAGGCCTCTTCTATTGCCCCTCAAGTGGGTCAGGGATGGGGGTGAGGATAATCCACTTAAGGTTGTTTGGGTGCCTTTTTTGTTCCTCAAAGTACTCTTAGGTCACAACCTTCACTTGATGGTACCACTTGGAACCAAGAAGTGCACAATGAAACAAGGATAACTACAAAAAACATTTGTTACTACAACATTCCATTCAATGTGGAAAAAATCTCATACTAGGAGAATTTAGTCACTACATTGACTGCTTCCAAGTAGGGGTTCAAGGATCCTATTTCTCATGATTTGAGTGGCCCATTGTTAGAGGATTATTTCAAACATATGAAAGGCATTACAATTAAGCAAAATAAATATGGAAAAGGAAGGGCTACACCATTTTGTTTGATGGGTGGATGAATGGTAAAAATAACAAATTAATAAAAAAATTAGTGGATTCAAGGGGGAAGTTGGTCTTCTTGAAGTCAATTGATACATCTAACCAAGTGAAAAATGCCAACACTTTGTGTGATATGCTGGGTAAAGTGGTGATGGAAGTTGGTGTGGAGAATGTTGTTTAAGTTATGACGGATAAAACAGTAACATATGTAGCCACATGGAGACTTCTTAAGGAGAGGCACCCCACACTTTTTTGGACCCCTTGTGTAGCCCATTGCATTATCCTACTTGAATACATAAAAAATATGACATGGGTGAAGAATATGGTTAAAGAGCCAAGAAATATTATAAAGCTAATTTATATTCACTCTTGGGTGCTAAGTTTGAAGAGAGAGCACACCAAAAAAAGGAGCTTGTGCGAGCGGAAGTCACTCAATGTTCCACCACCTTCATACATTGCAGAGCATTTTAGCTTCACTCACATCTCTAAAGCAGCTGATTGTGAGATACAATAGTTGAAATCTTCACCTGAAGGGGAAAGGGTCATAAAGACCATTTTTGATGACGCTTTTGTGAAAAATGTTGATGAAATAATTAAGGAAATCTTAAAATTAAGTTTAATTTAATCATTTATTTTTTATAATTGTTTTAGTTTAAAATTTAAAACTTCATTTAATTTTGGGTCTCAAAGTTAAAATTGTGCTTTCTTTTGTTTTAACTTTTAGGTGTTCAAATTCTTTGGTAAGGGTTCTACGGTTGTTGGATGTGGAGAAAAACCCAACGAGTTATTTGTATGTGGCCATGCACATGGCCAAGGAGGTCATAACAAAATGTTATAATCAAAATCAAAGAAAATTTGAACCCAGTTGGCGCATACTTGATATGAGATGAAACAAACAACTCCATCGACATATACATACATTTTCCTACTACCTAAACCTGAAGTTTTTCTATTCCCCATCATTCAAGGCCGATGATGAGGTTGTGAGCGGATTTAATACATGTACCGAGAGGACGATCCCACAAAATTATAGATGCAATTTTTGATGAGATGTATATTTACAAGACTATAGAGGGGAGGCTCTTTTTTTCGGTTATATGCATAAAAAATGCTACTCGTCTAGGTAAAACAAACTGATTAATTTGTTTTTAGTATCATTACACATAAAACTTGATATTAGAATTATTTCATTTATTCAAGCTTAGTTGACTTAGAAAATTATAAATGCCTTATTTATAAATTTTTTGTGGGACAATTATGGTGTAAAAACATCAAATCTTTAAAAGTTAGCCATCCACATTTTCTGCTAGCCGTGTAGTGATTTTGGATGTGAATGAAATTGGAGCATATTTGAAGTTATTCACACAAAGGAAGTGCTACATTTTGACAAATGCCTCAATAACTTTGTTTTTGTGCGATATAATCTTTGTCTTCGTGAGAGACAAGTGGAGGGGGCAATAAGCCATGAGGTAATTGACTTGGATGATATTGATCCATATGTGTAATGGATTGTTGATGATGTGGAGCCTATGTTTACTGAGGACATCACATATTTGGAGAGGGAGGTAGAGAAAGCGATGGCATTAGAGGCAGAAAAAGGCAACAAAGTTTGTGAGGATGAAGATATATTTACATATGATATTGTTGCAGAGGATGAATATTTACCTTCCACTTCCAGAGGGCAACGTATTTATTCTAGGCATTGGAGATGATTGTAATTTATATATTTCATATTTGATATTATTATATTTTTGTGCATTTATGACTATGTCACTATAGTCTATGATTGTAATATGTACTTTGTACTCTTTTTTGGTTAAAAATTACTAGAAAACATACTTATGCATTCTCTAAATTCATTTCTCATGTTAATTAATAGTGGTTGATGTTATTCAAGTTTATTTTATGAATTTATATGTTTTCAAAGGTAGTGATAAAGTTAATGAGTGTTTACAGAGAAACTCCCAAATCCCAAGTAATAAGTCAAAACTTGGGCTGCTAAGTTATGTCTGAGTACAAGTTTTTGAACTATGTATGAGATAACTGTTAGGAAACTAGTATTAATGTTTACATTAATATGTATTCATTAAATACAAATGTTAGTAATTATATTATTGTTATATTAACAATAATATGTTGGTTGGAGTTGTTTTAACAACTCATATGATTTGAGTTGTGTATTGTTACGTGAGTAACAATCACAACTAAATAGGAGATATTATAGGATTGAGTGGTTCCATAATAATAGGGAATCCTCTCCTATATATGTGTAATGGTGTTCGATTGAACATACAGAGAGAAGAAATATATCAGTGTGTGTGAAAATAATTATTCTCATAATTATTTTGTGTGTGCAAGTTTGGTTCAAAGCCTATAATAACTTCCTATTCACACTCAATACAATATTTGTTGACTTGGGCTTGGGGAGACCATCTTAATTTCATCATTCCTTATTTGGTAGACATAAAATTCAAGTCGTGGAGAGAAAGTTAGACTACTCTTTCTCCTCTCAACGTCAACTTTGAGTTGCGGAGAGAAGCTTTGGTTGACCTTCTTTGCTCGACATGATATGTGAAGTTATTTGGAAAAGGTTTAATTATCTCTTCTCCACCTGTAATGATATGGGATTTTTTGGGGAAAAGGGATGATTGCCATTTCTCCAACCTTAATGAAATATGAACCTTTAAGGAAAAGGATTGATAATGCTTTCTTTACTTAACATGAAATGTGAAACTTCAAGGAGATGGGTTGACAACCCTTTTGAAGATGAATGTGGAAGAGTCAACTGTCCCTTCTTCTGAAGCCTAAATTAGAAGGAGATGAAAGAAGGATTACATTTCCCTTCATCCCTATGTGCCAAATGGAGATGCTCCAACTGTTGCAAATGAAAATGGCCTCTAACATTAAGGAACATGTTGCCTACCACTGATGTTCTTACATCATCCTATAATGTATTCTTGAAATTCAACACACTAACCTAGAAAGTTCTTCGAAAATTAATAGGTTGTGAATAGTACTAAAAAAGGTTATGGGTCAGGACAAAAAATAATAGGTGGTTTATTTGTTAAGGACAAGCACATTAACAAGAAAAATCATGGAAAAACTAGGTTTGACATCTATTTGAAAATGGAAGGATAACAAAATGGTTTTGGCATGACTAGAAGGTCATCAAATAGGAAGTCATAAATGTCCAAGATGCTAAGTGGCAAGAGCATGGTAGGAATTTGAGCTAGACACAATAAATTTGTTTGAAAAGAGTTTTGTAAAAATTGTTCGCCATCAGAGTCCTAATTATTAGGACAAAAAATTCACACCTAAGTTGGTATTCTATGTGTGGATGGGGGAATGCACATACGTTAAATGTGTCTAGATTTATTCAAATGCATATTTTTTATGGGTGAAATTTTTTCATGTGATTTGATGTTTTTTTAAGAGGGCATTGTAAAATATCTTACCTATGCTGAAGCCATAAGGAAGACATTTTTAGACAAATCATACTTAATTCTCTATTGTACAATTGATTTTTAAGATTACTAATTTTATTTTTGCTAATTTACCTATGGAGAGCGCCCTAGCCCAGAAAAAACATAAATCATTAGAAATTATCAACCCAAGGCTCAATAATTTTGCAAATGGACACATTATCGTGTCAGATGTTTAAGATTACTAACATATTATAATTTTTGGGCTTTGTGGGATGGGTTAAATTTCTATTAAATTTTTTATTATTGCAATTTTTAGCATTTTAATGTCTGTAGCAAACATAATGTCAAATATGTGTATATTCAATTTCAATTTTTTTTTTCTAGTGGTATTGGTCTAGTTGTAAGGCATAATTATTTTCTTAATGATGACCTTGTTCAAGCCTTTTAGATCGTGCTCCTCTTGTTAATGTAGTATGTGATAAGGTGGGTTGTACAAATGGGGTTATATGCCAACCAAATTTTCTTGGAAGATAACCCCACTAGATGTAGCATCTAAACCAAAAGGTTCTTTAAGCTTGACACTGCACTCATATTAATCTGAGGATGGATACATGCTAATATTGAGATATCAAATGAAATTTCAAGCTTCATATTTTGCTTGGAAAAAAGAGATGTTGATATTGTATTGCAATAAATCTACTAAATTTGTAATAATATCAGGATTGTTTAAAACCTACCAACCATAACCACTTAGACCACTATAGTTACTGTAGCATAATTATATGTGACAGAGTTATCAACAAATCTACTATAGTCATTTCATTAGACCTAAGGACATACTAAAGTTACGATATATTAAATATCAAGGTAGGACGAGAACAAAACCCAAGACATAACTTGTTCATAGAAATTATATGACATCTGAAACACCTATGAAGGGCATAGAAATGAATAAAAACATGAGCCTAAAGCCCATCCAACTATTATGATTAGCAGATGATAATCACAAGTTATATATGCTTCTGGAATCATGAATGATGGTTGAAGGGCTACTTATGTAATCTCTCTTTTTGTCACACTTCATAGACTTAGGAAAGTAATTGAAGAGGTGTTCCATTGCCAAAATGGACAACAAACCATCTCTTTGAACCATATTTTTAATCACCTTCTAATTCTTTATTGCAATGATGGAAATCTGGAGGTATTTTTCATATTTTTGGTGCTTATTATTAAGGATTTTCATGTGAGGGTTAAGTTGGTCATTAATGGTAGGAGGGTTTTTCATAAATTTTATTAAAAAATGTAGCACGATCCAAACGTTTCCCCTGATACCATTAAAAACATGGGACCATATGACCCTCATTCAAGAATTGATGAAATCTTACTCCTTTGATGAGCTAGGAATTGGATGGTTTTTTCCGTTTACTTTATAATGAAATGGAATGGTAGGAAGATCCTTTAGGGTAGGAATCTTGAATGTCCTGTATTGTTGGAAGATATTAAACTTCCAAGAATTATTGTTTCCTTATACTTTATAAATAGCTCCTAAATGAGTGAGATTAGTGCATTGGTGGGAAGATAACATGGTTGCACACATGTGGTGGGTCCATGGTTGACCTAGGAGGATATTATAAGACAAGGGGATGTTAAAAATCATGAACTTGATATCGATGGTGCGAGGAGGCATGGTGATATGTAGAAAAATAAATCCCATAGAGGCATAATTTGATGGTCATAACCTTGACATATGATCCTAGAGAAATTAATTTTATCGATAAAATATCTAGTTATTTTGATGAAATTTAGGGAAGTAACACAATTACCAAACCCTTCATTTGTGAGGGCTATTTTAATTGTAGTATTGAAAATATAAAATAAAGTGAAGAGGGGAACATCGTCTATGCGAAAGCTAATCTCATTGGAAATCATGGAATTAAGAGGGAGGAAAATACATGAATAATTTTCAATAGAAAGGTTGGTTTGAATGGATATCTCTTTACATTGACATAGGTTACACTCTTTAGAATCATGTAGGGTAGGATCCTACCCCAAAGTGGGTGGAAGAGGAATATTCATAGTGAAGAGGGCCGACATGAGGTACTCACAATGCTTAAGTGAGGTATAAATAAGATATAGAAATGATATTTGACTTGGGAGGATAGAGAGTTATACAAGGGGTTCCCACTATGGGAGGTCATGTTAAATAGGTAATGAAGATGCGGGGCTTGTAGTTTTCTCTATTTTTAATTTTTTAATGCTATGTCTATTGTATCATCCATGGTAGAAGAATCTTCATAGGGGATGATAACATAGGGAAAATAAGGGATGCGATCAAATGGGATTGTATTTGAAATTGTGAGTGGTTAATGGTGTTTGAGGATGATGAAGAGGTTACAAACAAAATTACACATGTAAAGGATTTATTAGGGTTTTAATGAATTTGAAAGACTGAAACAGGATAAAAATAAAAATGGGTGCTTTTAATGAGATGTGCTCGATCAAAAGGTACAAAATAAGATTCATGTTGGGTTCACCAAGGATGTATGGAGGACAAAAATGTGTCTAGACATCGTGCACTCTTATCATCCGTTTAACTAGGTGTAGACACTAAATCAAACACTTGGGTACATTTTTAGGTCCTAAAAGAATACTAAAATTTACATGATTCATAAGCAATAAAACTTGTAATTAACAACTATCTTTAGTATATTTTCTTTGTTTCTTGCTTTATATTTGGTCTCACACACCCTACAACCCAATTAGGATTTTCTTGATTTATTTTTTATGATTTTAAACACCAATGCCTAGCCAAGACAGAAGCACCTAGGCGCTCCTATCTCCTCTGGGCACCCTTGACCCTTTTTAACCCTACTCACTACTTTTAGGTCTCTTTTATCTTTTGGTCATCATTTTCACTTATGGGTCGGCCTTCTAGTTATCAATTACGAAATTCAAACAAGGGAATCATATAAATACATAGTTATGTGTTCAAAATAAAGGACCAAACACTAAGCATTATTATCATCACCTAATCTTGCATCCAAAAGGCACCTAAAGCACTCCAAAGCATCCATCTAGCATCCATTCAAGGGATAAGGGACTGCATCAACTCTGCATACACAACATAGGAAGGGGAAGTTCATTTTATTCCATCCACACATTCTACTACATTGCTACATTCTAGCTATAACTTGTTATCAAGTGCAACTTGCACAAGGGCATCCTAGGGCATCATTATTACACACACTCACAAGAACTACATGGAGTCTGAGATGTAGTGCAACGCTTGGTCATAAGTTCACTCTCAGGGTGGTCGCTAGGGTCAGTCTGACTCCCCATATTGCATCTTTATTTTTAGGTTTGATGCGGTTTGTGGGCTTGTGCAGGTGATTTTTTTTGCAGGTTACAGGTACCTTCAATGATCAAGTGTGCAACTAACAGTGATCAACAAGGGATAACAAAAATACTTGTGACACAATAAAAAGTAGATTCTAACTATTTACGTAGTCATGGGCGCCCAATATTAGTCTCCAGCACCCATGCGCCCTTGTACTTCCATGGGTGCCCATGGCTAGCTCTATTTGTGGGTCGTATAATTTACAGTGAGCATTTACGACACTCTTCCTAGTCGTTTCAACACTTTTCCCAGTCCAGATCAGTCCCAAATTAAGCACAAATCAACTAAGTCATCTCTCCTTCTTCTTTGCTTAGGGTTTCATATTTATATCTTAGTTTGCTTGTGTCATTCATGTACTTTATTATTTATTTCAATAAGTGACTCTGTAATATTAGATTCAATTATTTTAAATTACATTAAATCATTTGGTGAACCCATCACTCGAATCCCACCTTCTCTCTAGGGTTTTATTTTTATGCCCATCACTCGTAGTGGTCATTTTGGTTCCTTTGAGTACATTAAGCTTCCTCCCTCTATTTGTAAATCTTCTCAGTCAATGGATGGATCTGATAACCCCTTTGCTAACTCACAAAATGTTCTTGTAAAAGACATTAAAACCTTTGATAGTGAGCAATCATACGATGAGGACACTAATTTTGATAAAGAACAATTAGACAAGCTTGCTAATTTGCATATGGATTTATGTGCTAATCTTTTCATATTCCACATGTTCTTAATGTTTTAATTGTTGCAAAACACTCTCGAGATGATTCTTCTGTGCCTCTTGTAGGTTCTTCTTTGGATGCCATGGCCTCCACCCAACCCCTTGACATTCCTACTTCCATTCCTATTTCTACCGCTCCCCTCCCTCATTCTAATGTTTCTAATACATAACCTGGTTCCTCTTTTAGAACCCATGAGCTTATTTATATCAGGATCTACAAGTTCAAATCCATCAGTTACAACATGCTACTTCACACTCCTTTCCATCTCTTAATTCCTTATTACTTCTTCACACTCCTTTCGCACCCACCATTTCTGCTTATTCAATTCCTCTAAACTTCGTCACCCCTAAGATTCCCACCTTCATTGGCCATGGTGAACCTCAGGAGCATCTAAGAGATTTTCATGTGGCATGTCTTGACTATGTAGATGATCATACATTGCTTGCTAAGCTATTTCCTAGGAGTCTTCAAGATTACACCATGTGCTGGTTTTATGATCTTCCTGTTCATTCAGTAACTTCTTTTATGCATCTATCCAATGCTTTTCTCACTCACTTTTCAATAAATATCGGCACCAAGATCTCTTATGCACAACTCAATCATACCAAACAAGTATCTAACGAGCATCTAACAATCTATGTATTACTTTATAAGAACAATCAAGCTAGGATGACCAATGTACTTTCTGATTCTGAATTGGAAGATCTTTTTGTCCGAAGTGTCTTGCCACCGCTTCAAGAGAGTGTCATGTTTGAGACCTTTCCTTTGATCAATTATGCCATATGCTCAAAATGCGTGTAGCCAAAATTCTATGGGCAAGCTCAAGTATCAAGATACTCCTTCACCAGTTTCTAATATGTTTGAAGCTAATTCAACATTCAAGCCATCTCCTAAGCCCACTAAAGAAAAGGCAACTGTGAATGTCGTCTCTCCTATTGAAAATCTTCAATGGAAACCTCCAAAATGTAACTTCACCAAGTTACCCTATGCACCTCACTTTCTATTGCCTCAACTTCTCAAAAGTAATATAATTACTCTCCCACCACTAATTAATCTTGATCCATCTCACCCCCATGGCCGTAATTATGATGAAAATGCTAAATGTGACTATCATCAATGCATTGGGCATTCCATCGATCAATGTTTCAAACTCAGGCATCTCATTCAAGATCTTATTGACAATAATTCACTTGAGCTCCCCGAGCCATCTTCTTCTAAGATAGTCAACGATAATAAAAAGCCTAAAATATTTAATGACCCTTTGCCTAAGCATGACACACAAGCTTCTAATTCTTCTGTTAATCATACATATCGAGCTGTGCCCCCTCCTTCATCGGGTACCCTTGACTTCCTTGTCAATTTTGTTGATGCATCACCACCATCTATTACATTTTTAGATCTTGATTATCATGCTACATTTACTTCTAATTCATTACACATCAATGCTTCTATCGGTTTGTACACTGTTAATGACACTATGATCTATCTGGCAGATCCTATCAGTGTATGCTCTATTTCACTTCTTATGGCCATCAAATGCCCAATATCTGGTATCACCTATCCAGTTCTTAACTCTTTTGGCTACATTAGGATGCCCATTACAGTTGGGCCTCTTACCATGCTTGTGTCATTTGCTTTGACATCTTCAATCAAAGGTTGTGACATGATCTTAGGTCTTCCTTGGCTCCGTGTCACTCAAGCTATTCCCTCCATGAATCATTTATGTCTCAAATTCATTCACAATGAGAAAGTTATCGCTATCCAAGGCATTCCACCATGCACACCATTGCCTAAACCTCATCTTGATGATATCCTTCCACCAGCTATAACATCTAGGCCTCTAGGGCCTCTCAAATATAAGGAAAACTCTGCACCTAGTTCTCCTATTCACACAAGACCCACTTCATGACCTCGTCATTCACATCCACCATTAGCCCATATTTTCAGCCTAAGTCCCCTACTTGAGAAACCCATTCACATAGGTGTTCAAAACTTCCTTCACCACGTAGGTATCCTTCACATATACATCATTACTATCATAGTCCACTTAAAAGCATGTTCACATATTGATATCCTCGGACATCATTTAAATTGTCCTTCACAACAGTAAAATAGAAAACTTTCTATTTCTTCTCGATACTTAATTTATCACATTAAATTACCCCCTACAAATTTAATCATATGCCTTTATCACCTTCTATTATCACGCTATATTTGTAATCTGAATGCATTCACATTATCTAATAATTACACTAGTATTACAATATTATTGTATAATTATTTCCTATGACACACTTAATTTTACAGTATGGTTATAAATTTTGTTTGTGAGGGCCAAAATATGAAAAGGTATTCACATATTTTACTCTTCATGATGTATTTTTCATATATCAATCTGCATTCCATTTCCATGAACACATTTAGTGCCACTTCTATACTTAACTGTGAGGGTCTAAATTAAAATGCAAGTTCACATCATCTCATAATTTCACAGTTCTTGCTTCAGATGACATATTTTAATGAATCTAGTTTACATGCTAAATTCATTACCCTATGAATTGTTGGTAGTCTACATTCATACTCTAATGCTGATGGTCTAATTCTGAAATAAAACGTCATTTGCACTTTTTGTTCAAGCTTCACGATACATTTATTAGCATCTTTGAGTATGATAAACCCACATTTTCCGATGAGCACTCTTGTTCTATGGTTCATTCTTGATTGTTGAGGGGTTTTATAAATTTGATACCTCATGGACATTACATTTAGGGGACATGTTTATCACATTAGACACATTGGACATACCATTCCATCACACCATTTAGCTTGAATTTGCATATCTTGGTTGCATTACTCTTGTTTTGCTTATACTAATTACATGATGTACTGTTTTGGAACACTAGTTATACTCAATGATGAATTACTCGGTTAAATGTTGCATGTATGGTGACTTGGCCTATTGATAATGTCATTTATATGTATTGCAATGGCTAACACATGGTGAATTTGTGTGAAATTGTGCATGTTTCTCATTTATGATTCCATAGGATGTTGTGATATCATAGATTACATGTTTAGACTTGATCATTTTCTCAGTGGTTGATTTACACTAGTATTGGGTAGACGTGTTTAAAGTGTGCATTGAGTGTGCATGTTACATGACACAAGAGAACGTGGGTTTCAAGGTGGCCACAAAAATTATGCACAAGCGATCCATGGGGCTAAGTCCTAACCATGTTAGCTGTATGAGGCCTTATTGTTTGCTTGTATTATTTGGGCACCATGAGTGACCCTTATTTGTAATGTTGTATTTCATGTAAAATTAATTGTGTTTAGGTTGTTTAATTTTGTTAAGTAAACTAGGTTTGGGGACTTAATGGTCCCCACTTGCATTAAGTTTTGTATTTGTGTAAGTGTGTGTTAATTAAGGAGGATTGGGGTCACATGTACACACTTGAGTGGGCCCCACATCCTCTACATATGTGCCCAAATGTGCCAAACCCGAAATTGGGCTATTTATGGCATTTTAAGTGACCCCTTTTAGTTTTGGGAGTTCACTTAGCATGAAAATAAGCCCTTGGACCCTACCTATTAGGTAGGGGGCTTAATTCCAAGGCATAGAGAGATTTTCCCTCCCATTTAGCCTCTCTTTTGTCACCATCCATGTAAGATGGGTTGGAATATGTGTGTTGTGAAAAGTTGTATAAGTTTGTCTCATTTTCTTTTTGGGTAATTTGGGAGAAGGGTGTTTAAATGTGAGTTTTATTTTTCTCTATTTTGTTTTGGGAATCTTGACTTAAAGGGAAGAGAGGGGTGACACATGTCACCCCCTCATTTGTGAGGAGATTTTTTGTTTTTCTTCAAATACTCCCTCATGGGGGAGAAAGAGGACTTTTTTTTTGGATTTTGCTTGGTGCTTGGAGGCTTTTGGAGTTGGAGTTTTTCTTGGACAAGGGATTGGGAAAAGCTTAGAGTTTTGGAGAGCTTGTGGAGGTAGGCTCTTTGATCTTATGTTATGTTATTTGGCATGTTAGATTTAGTTTTTGCTTATGGTTGAAATTTGTGTCTTGTTGCATGTGTTGTATATTGCTTGGGTATGTTATTTGTTATTTTTTCCATCCATCATATGGCTTGATGGATTTGAGAGTTTTCTGGGGGAAGAGGGAGGGATTTTCCCTCTTAAACCTCATGGCTTGATGGGCAAGCCATGTTGGTTCATTTTATCCCCCTCATATGGTTTGAGATGGGGAAGGTGGTTCATATGGTTTGAACCCCCTTCCCCATCCTTGGAGAGGAAACCCTATGGGTTTGAAAATCCTCACAAGGAGGATTTTAGGTGAATGGGAGGAGCAATAAGGAGGGATTGTTGTCTTAGAGGGATAAGGAGGTTTTGTGAAGAATCTTGTAAGTGTGCATCCTATGGTTGGACCACACTCTTTGGCACTTTTGGATGTCTCATCTACTCTTCCCCATTGTTGAGGATGAATATGGTTTTCTCCTCTTTTATTTTGGTTGGTAAATGTTGTGTTTCTTTAGTGTATGAGTTAGTCTTGTATGTGATATGCTTGTGTATATTTCTCCCTTATTCTTGTGCACATTTGTGGAAGCTAGCTCTCTCTCCCATGGGCTTGGGGGAGGCTAGCATGTCTTCCAACCTTTGGAAAGACATGTAATGATGCCTATAGGTTGGGTGGTAAAACAAGTCTTGTTCTCTTTGTGTTTGGAGACTATGTGGAGGACAAGTTGGAGCCTAAAGCTTGATGATTGTTGGAGTATCCTTGGTGGCATTGTCTTGTTATGACTCTATTCACTTTTGGGAAAAGTTTTGCTTCCTGATGAGCACATGATCATTGTAAAAAACATATTGATGTGAGCTCCTTTAAAGCTTTCCATTTTGGATGTATTATAGTATGTGGAAGTCATGTGTTGTTTCAAAGTTGTGTTTATCTCTCTCTTGAATATGTTGAAGTTTGTATGGAATGTGTAAATCCTTACTACTCTCCATGAGAGGGAGAAATCTTGTTGTATTAGAAATTATGCTCTTCATTGTTTATATAAATATATATAGATTGTAGCTTAAATTGTGGAATGAAGCAACTAGTATTCTTTTGTTGAAAATGGAAGCATTCTTTCATGAAATAGTTTTTCCTTTTCCAAAGAGCTTATTTGTAATTTAGAGATCTCTCCTTGAATAGAAAGTAAATACTTTGTGAGCATGTTTTCTCCAATAGAAGTGTAAAATGAAATGTTGAGATTCTTGGATGAAAGTGCATCTTTCTTGTTAATATTGGAAAAGAATAAACTTAACTATTGTGTTTGAAAAGAAATTTTGTTTGCAATAAGAAGTTTGGTTGTTTAAAAAAAATGATATTACTATTTTTCACTAATTGTTAGGATTGCAAATTATTATAAGATGAGAGTTGTAATGAAACTAGATTTAAATTTACTCTTATTTCCATATAAGTTGTAGAAATATGATTGTTACTTTTCAATGGAAAAGTTTTATTTTTAATAATCCATTTCAAAGCTTATATAGTCAAAATCTATTTGTGAATAAAATCTTTTTCCTCATAAAACCAATTTTAGATTTTTTAAAATAGTCCATTTTTATAAAATGTTGATATATAAATTTGAATAAACTTATGTCTATACAAATATAAAAATCCTATCATTTACAACTTGTATTATTTTACAATGTAATATGTAATATCCATATATTAAAATATAATCAATATAATATATAAAATATTATATATATATATAAATAAAATAACAAATTTTAATATAAAATAAATAGGAATTAATGGTTCTGTGGAAGTTTTGTATGTTTTAAAAAAAAAAAAATTGATAATACTTGTGGCCACTGTGTATTTTGGGAGGGGCCGAGCCCCCCCCAAACCCTGCGAATTCCAATTACTACTGGCACCACTGCATCCCAAACTCCAACAACCCCACACCCTCCAATTATCCCCGCACCCCTACCTATATCCAAACCCATCCCATACACCCCTGGTGCCCCGCGTAGACTCCAAATTTTACCCCCCACCGTGGAAACGCTACCCTCTCCATTACCGCGCCGCACCACCCTCCATACTGCATGGACTCCACACATGTTTCCTCTCGACCTTACCCACACCATCCCCACTAAACCCTCACACCACTGCAAAGTACACTTCCCCACTGCCAACCCTTCCCAGTCCGCCATACCCTATTTGCCGGGTTTTAACTACATTTGATTATTTATAAGCTCCCATCGATATTATTATAAATCCATGTTATTAATCTATATATATATATGCAGATTTGCCAATCAATAAAAAAATAAATTACCTAATATATACCCAACCAGAGAAAATATTCTGTAAATTTGTTTATACAAAATTAATAATAATGAGGGGTATCTATTGAGCAACCCCAAGAATCCAAAAGTCCATGGCTCCTCCTTAACTTGCAAAGACTAGCACAAAGCAAAAGTGAAATGCCTGATCTTAGAAGAGAAAAGAAAGGAAAATCAAACATAAAGATTGCCAAAGGGAAACCAGGGAGAGGTTAAATCAAGGGCCTAAACTTAGTAAAAGCATCTAGGGTTGACAAAACCCTAGGAGTGCAAATGATTGAAAGAAACTGCCCCACCTAGGAGCATCATCTTGCTGGGAGGAACTGGACTTGCTGCCATGGAATTCAACTCTATTGGGGCTCTCACCTGTAAAAGAAAAGAAGTACATAGAATGAAAAGCAAAGACTAGCACAAAGCAAAAGTAAATGCCCGATCCTAGATATAGTAAAACAAACGAAATCACCAACCTGACCAATTGCCAAAGAATGAAACCAGCGAGAGAGGTAAACAAAGTCCTCACTTATACTGTCTAGAACAAAACAGGAGTGCAAATGATTGAAAGAAACTGCCGCACCTAGAGCATCATCTTGTTGGGAGGAACTGGGACTTGCTGCCATGGAATTCAACTCATTTGCACCTGAAAAAAAGCAGAAACCAGGCTGAAGAACAGTCCAACCACAGATGAAAGACAAAGGAGGATGAAGGAGAAGAATGAATTAGGAGGGATTAAAGGAATGAGAGGGGTTTGAGAAGGCAACAAGAGTAATAGTGAGTGTCCTCCAAATGTCACGGAAGCTCTTGACTTGCCTTTTGTTGCATGTGTGGGCAGGCATTCCACCTCAACAATTCTACAGGGGCATCTATTATACATAATTGCTGATTCTCAACAATTCTACAGGGGCATCTATTATACATAATTGCTGATTCTTTCAAATTTAGATGAGATATGGCCAAAAAAAAGTTATAAAATTGATTTTAGGAGGGTGAATTTTCAAAAGATCGAATTTAACAGTGTTTTGACACAGCTAATAATTTCTTGAGCCTCCTCCATTAGAGCTGGTGGAGGAGATTAGATTCAAGGCTAGGATTGAAATGCTTTAACATCTTGAATTACACAAAGCCTCCAAACCTAGCCATGAAAGGATAAAGAGTATTTGAATTTTGAAAAATTCCGAAGTCTTCTCTTGTGCCAACTACAAGATCCATAGATATATATGATTATAAGAAGCAGTGATTGAAAGAATATGGCGGAAGAGCTACATAATATCATATTCTGGGTGAAGGAGGTAGTGAAGTCTCTAACTGGGAGCACTGCCTTTAGTCATTGCATTGATGTCAAGCTATGAGCCCCCTTCAACTTCCAACTTAGATACTCATTTACCTTTGCTAGTCGAAGGCTTTCCTCCAATGCTTGAATCTCCACCTCATCGTTAGCTGCAAAAGTCAAAAAGGAGGAATCTCCACCTCATCGTTAGTTGCAAAAGTCAAAAAGGAGGAGGTTGTGACGAGTTTCCCATTGTGTGATTGTAGGATACATCCAAGGCATGTGGTCCTTGGATTGTCTTGTGATCCACCATCAAAGTTTAGCTTGACCCAACCTTCATGAGGAGGTTTCCATCTCATTGTTGAACAATTTGTACCTCTTACTCTTGATGTAATGAACCGTTTTGCAAACAAATTAAGGCAATGCCGAAATATAGAGAAAACATAGTGTGGAAATGAAATAGAAGATAACTATACTGTATAAAGAGATCAGAACTGCAGTACAATACCGCTGGCCTCTTTTAGGGGTAATGTCCCTTGAGCAAGCTAATGCAATATAATTTGTAGATGCCTTTACACTAGCCTATGCACCACATTTTCATGAACTCTACTCTAGCCAACTATTATTTCCCATGCATGTGGGATTATTCTGAATAATGCAAGGGATGACTTACAAATCATATGCATCCGGTAGCTTTTATTAAAACAAAGATTATAAAGAAAGGAGTTAGGACGGAAGGGTCCTAACATGTCCTCCCCCTTAAAATGCTTTGCCCTCGAAGCTAAATATTAGGAAATGGTTGTTGAATTTGGAGAAAGGGCTCTCAAGTTGCAGCGTTTGGTTACATTCCTCGTCACTTGATCAAAATCTCAAGGATGGCCTGTTTGTGAAGTTTGCGTGAGAATTTATTCAAGATAGTTTTAGGCTCGAGAATAAAGGGTCCTTCGGCCTCAAGCTTCGAGAAGTACTACTTGAGTTGTGACATGTTGTCCTAGGACTTTTTTCAAATAGGAAACATGAAAAATAAGATGAACCTGAGAAGACGGTGGAAGTTCTAGCTTATAGGCTACATGATCGATATGTTGAAGAACTTTGTAAGGGCTGTAGAACTTAGGAGTAAGATTTTGGTGACCTTTCATTTTGAAGGACTGCTTATAATGCCATGCCTGGAGGAAAACCATATATCGTGGTTGGAATGCATGTTTAGAGTGGCATTGATCAGCTTGTTGTTTCATGTGGTTTTGAGCCATGATAAGATTTTCCTAGAGGACCTGAAGAATAGTCTCTTGTGCATTGAGGGTGGTGTCAACTTTTTGCACCTGAGAACTACATGGAAGTAAGATAAAAGAGACAATGGCTTATGACCATAGAATGCTTCATATGGGGCATTTTGGTGGCTGTGTGATTGGTGTTGTACCACCATTCAAGAATTGGTAATTACTTGACCAAATGATGTCGTTGATCAGAAGAGAAACATTAGAGGTATGTTTCCTGTTAGGAGTAAACTTAGGTTAATTCATCATTTACTAAGTTGTAATGTTAAAGCAATTAAATTTTTATACTTTAACTTAGTTAGTTAGCTATTATCTAGTTTTCACATCCCTAGATTAGTGGGGGCTATACTATTGTTAGTTTACTAATTTGGAATGTTCTAGGATGTGATTAGTTAGGGGCAATATGCTATTTCTACATATTTTCCATACTTAGTATATTTGATCCACTTTCCATGGATGTTGTTATAGCTGTAAAATGTCTATAAACATTGCAGCTTCTTCATTTGATATGAGAAGGGTTTCCAGAATATTACATTCTTAAGATTTGGTATCAGAGTTGGCTGAATCCTAGGTTATGTGTTATTGTAAGGATCCATGAATCACCAAGGAGGAAAGAAAGAGGTTGCAGAACTTTTTAGATCACCAGAGGAAGTTGGAGTTACATTGGAGAGCCATAGAGTCTCTCATCCCATTCCTAGCCCATTGCATGCATATCCACATCCCCTTGTGTTAATCTGCACATATTGTTATAGAAGATTTATTTGCTACATACAACAGAAAATACAATAGATTAAAAAATATAAAAAAATTGATAGTTGACATACATGTTACAGGAGTTTGCATTGATTAGCATACATGATACACCGGGGATACGATCTAGGTCGGGAGCCATCACACTCATCGAGTTAAGGCGAGGTTGGGCATTTTCTGACCAAAGCTAGAGCATCTGATCGAGCCACATCTAGGAGATATAAGAATTGGTGTTGAGCCCTACAAGGAGTGTTGACATTTGGATTGATCTAGAATTGAAGCATTGTATCGAGTCTTTTTGACTGGTTGAGCCAAATTTCATTGAAACTATGCATTGAATTCAGGTCCTTTGCGTAAACCATACCCAGGGATTTTTACAAACTGGATCATTGATTGCTTTGCATGTTAAAGTAGTGAGCTAAGCCTCCATAGGTGACCTGTAGGAAAACAAAATCGACCTTTCCTCTAAAACAAAAGGCATCAAAAAGTCCTCCAGCGACCTGCAAAGGTGTTCAATACAACCGATTCATGAGAAAAGCACTCACGCATATGCACCTGTAAATCGTGGACATCTACAATCAAAATACAAATCTGCAAGGAAAATGAATAAAAATAATGTGATCTAAAAGGCGTTGAAGGTGGATATCTGCACAAGCTACGATAAACCAACAAATCGACCCCCCCACCTGCGAGGTAGGTAAGCCCAATCGGCTTGTGCGTTTAAAACATTTCCTTTAAAAAAGCAATAAGGTGAAGGTGGATATCTCAAAGCCATGGAGAAACCAAGGCACATATGAGCTAACCAGGTAAATGGCCCTTTTGCACTTTAAAAAATTTTTTATTTTTTAAAAAAAATTGCTGCATTTTTATGATTTTGTGACAAAAATTAGAAGGAAACCCCCACCTAAGCTTTTTTTTTCCATATTTAGAAAGGGGCCCGAAAAGATATTGAAATCGAAATTTAAACAAGTCATAAATTTCAACTGGTACCTCAGATTGAGGTGTCATTTTTTTTGAAAGTATATGGTTTTTTGATCTCTACGTTTGGTCCAGGCTTTTAATAATCTTTGTATTGTAAAAAATTTTTTTGCAAAAAAGCAACCTTTTTTTTATCTCCCAATTGGTCTGAAATATCATTTCGAGATTTTTTTTTGTAAAGGCAAAGAGGCAAAATTTTGGTAGATTTTTTGTAATAAATTTTTGAAGGCTGAAATAAGGTGTAAAAAAAGTATTTTGTAATTTTGTACTCACAATGTATCCCAAAAGGGAATTTTTTCACATAGAAGAAGAGACAAAATTGTAATCTCACTATCATTATAAAGTGCCAAAAACTTTTTCATTCTCATGGAGCTAGTTGTCTTTGCTTTTCACTCAGAATTTAGGGGGAAAAGATGAAAGACTTGAAAATTCTTCATTGATCGCTCAACTGTGGTATTCCTTGTAGATTAGAGAAAAGTGAATGGAGGGTAGTTTTTCATGTCAGTGCCAATTTTGAGCTACGAGACAACCCAACAAAGGTTTTATTGAGCCAAGAGCCAACCCAACAGAGGTTTTCAAAACGTTCAGAGCTATTCGTTTTTTTTCGAGTACACGTGCCAACCCAAAAGAGGTTCCAGACATCCAGAGATAGTTCCTGAGCCTATTCCATCTCTTGCACACCGTTCAGAGGAAGTACCTTCATCCAACTACTCCTGTTCAGATGAGATCCAGAGAGACCATACTAAATTAAGGGGGGGAATGATAAAGTCATTTGATTCACCTTAGAATAGGTTTCTTTTAGCATGTGTGTGCTAATAAATGTTTACCTCATGTAAACATATTTTGTTTTAGAGTTTTCTCTCTCCTATTCACTTTAGACCATGATGAATTAAGGGGAGGAATGTTAGGAATAAACTTAGGTTAATTCATCATTTACTAAGTTGTAATGTTAAAGTAATTAAATTTAATTACTTTAACTTAGTTAGCAGTTAGTTAGATATTATCTAGTTGTCATATCCCTAGATTAGTGGGGACTATACTATTGTTAGTTTACTACTTTGGAATGTTCCCGATGTGATGTGAGTTAGGGGAAATATGCTAATCTGCATATTTTCCGTAGTTAGTATATTTGATCCACTTTCTGTGGATGTTGTTACTGCTGTATAATGTCTATAAACATTACAACTTCTTCATTTGATATATGAGAAGGGTTTCTAGAATATTCTAAGCACTGCACTTGTCATGCTACAACACAATGATGCTCTAAACTCCATTAGGAACCTGGCTCGACTGAAAGCACTGGCAAGGCTCCCCATCTGACTGCGTGGTAACTCTATCATCTACTTAGAGCATAACTGCAGGTTCCCCTTCAAAGTAGCCCTGCCGGTCTACGAGTGAACGACATGACTAAACATAGCTGGGTTGGAAACCCTCGGTCCATCATAGCTAAGCTGGAGCTAGCTGAAAGAATCACTGTAAGACTCTCCGACCTTTAGGTTGTACTCAGTGTTGCCACTATCTGCTTGACTCGCTAACTACGCTGAAACAAGAAAGGGTAGATGACTCAGGCCCAAATCGAGACTAACTGAGAGGCAGAGCCCTCCTCTAACAGAAATCGTCCAGGTCCATCCATTCAAACGACTGACGTGACACTGCTATCATTTTGAGCTGAAACAACGGTGTCGCAGACTCACAGCTGCGCTTGACCTCATCTACGATCACACTCCGACGAATAAAAAGCACTAACTAAAACAATCTCACAATCCTCTGGCAAAACTACGCTCTTCACTCTACCTGTGGAGAAGCCAAGTATATGTGAGCACGCACTGCGGAAACACGACATTCTAATACAGCTCGTCTAACATGCTAGTGAACAAAAGTGACTCTGGGGAATCAAAATAAACAAAAGAGATACCCACCCCGCCCGATCGGCATGGGAACTTAGCAACTGAACCCGTCGAAGATGGGACAAACACAACACGCACAACAAAAAAAACACCACAAACAAAAAAAACCAACGGCACACAAAAAACCAACGACCCAAAAAGCCCTAGGGGGGACTTAAAAGAGGAAACACACGTACACCGTAGCTGAGCAAGACTAAAGACTCATAAACGGTCGGCATCACTGGACGAAACATTCTAAGCGATGGAACAGGTACCGAAATTACTACCTCTCTCCCACGGAACTAGTGGAGGAGTGTTACGGTTCCTTACCCTAACTTAAAAAATCGAGGTACGTGCGACTTTACCTCCCTTGCATGCGTAGAAACTCCCTCCAGCACTGTTCTTAAGCACTCGCTCAGTAACAATACTAACCAGTGAAACGACTCCCTAAGAAGAAGTACGGGTGGACCGGAAAGAACTAGAAGGGACAATCACAGTATGAGAGGGAGAACCCCATCGCACAACCGCACTTGCCAATCGCCGTAATCAGTGGAGAGCAGATAATGGCAACTGATCCCTGGCAATGCAGAGCCATTACAAAATGAACCAATCAGACCTAAGACTAAACTTACTGGCCTCTACAGCACGTATAAGAGCGACATAAAGGCAACCGGCCTACTACTTCCGCAATCAGCTGCTCCTGAGGTCCTGCCATGACCATCACGTAGGAAGCATATCTCTGCTCGCTTTACAGGAATGACGACACGTTGAACGGAGCTCGCCTTCGTAAAAGGCTACTACTTACCTTAATCCCTTGCTCGTGAGAGAGCTAGAGACGTTTCTTTTTAGGTTTGATGTGGTTTGTGGGCTTGTGCAAGTAAATATCTCTTTTGTAGGTTACCTGAGATCATTGTGAGACTATCAAGTTATTAATAGGAAACAATTACGACACTCTTGCGAAGTAAAAGAAATCACATTCCAAAAATTTTCATAGTCATTAGCGCCCAGTACTAGTCTCCAACACCCAGATGCCCCTGTCCTTTTGTGGGAGCCTATCTCTAGACTCAATCTTGCATTCTAGAATTAATTATGAGTAGTAAGAAGACTCTTATTGACTTGTTCAACACTTCTCCAAGTCAAGATCAATTCTAGATCAAGCATAAATAAGCTAAGTCATCTCTCCTTCCTATTTTATTAGGGTTTCATATCTTTAATCTTAGTTTCTTGTGTCATTTATTTATTTTAGTGTGTATTTCAATAAGTGACTTTGCAATATTTAGATTTAATTAATTAAAATTAAATTAAATCATTTGGTGAACCCCACTCATGATCAAACATGTGGATCCTAATTTTTCCTAACCCTTACACTAGGAAAACCTAAGGTTTCCAAGGCCCTAGGTTGAAGAAGAGGAAGGAACCCTATGGAGGTATCGACACTATGGGGGTGCCAATGATAAAATAAAATAAATCTGCAAAGTCTATGCTAACCGAAGTAAAGCATGTAACATGAAGTAAAGAACTGAAATACAATATGTTAACCTAACATGTGCATAAAATACTAAGCTAACATAAAGTATGCAAAAAATGTAGGGAACTACTCTTTACAAAATGAAAAAGTGAGTTAGAGCACTTACATGTTGGGGGCGGTCGCTGATGCATCTATCTCCCAAAGGACCATACACCAAGAGAGAACAAATTTTAGGTGGAGAAGGGGAAACAATCCAGTCCTAGCTCACTATAGATGACCCAAAAGTGCAAGCAAACCAATCCAAGCAAGAAGAATCTCCAAGCCAAGAGTCAAGATGTAAGAAATCCAAGAGCTAAGCGAGCAGGTGCAAGTTGGCGCAAGAGAGCAAAGCTAATGGCGAGTTCTTGTGATTTGTGTGATTATTCTGTAATGAAAATGAGAGTTGGGGTATTTATACTGATGTCATTAAACACCATGGGTGAAGGCGTCAGCCAGGGAATTTGAAAATTTTCACCGAAAAAAATCACCTACATAGGTGATGGCATCCCACTAAGGAGGAAAATAAGAAATGGGAGTGTAAATGTCATGAGGATGAAAATGGATGAATGCAATAATCATAATGATTCATGAGAAAGTAAGATGTTGGAAGAATAGGAAAGAAAATTCAAGAAAATAAGAGGCAAAAGAAAGACATAAATGGGACCAAAATTATTCTCTCTCCATGTATCATCCCTAACCCAATGGTTACTGAATACTCATACCCCTAGCTTAGAATGAGCCCCTTAAGGCACCCATTCTAGAGATAGATGCATTAGCGACCTCTAACCTAAAAGAGAAATTGTTAGTAACAAGTATGAAAATAGAAAGCGTAAAAAATTAGGTGTATACATATGCCCCAACCATTGATTACCACATGTTGCAAATAGCAAAACATGGGGTAGTCAACATGAAAGAATGATACATAACACCGAAAACTGAAAGTAAATGCTGAAAATAAAAAAGACTAGCTAAAATGAAATATACCCACCAATGCATACATAATAGTGTCGGTCGTCCTACCAAGTATGGGCACAATCCATGCTACTAGAACCCTGGAGAAGAAAAAATGAAAGGAAACACTAGAGGATCATCAGTAAAATAAGACATAAATCACCTAGCTAGGGGCCATGGGATGGATGTTGTGATAGGATTAGAGATAAGGTGTCATAGTGTCAAATAAGTAAAATGTACAATGTTGAAAATTAAATAATATGATTGTAATGCCATGATAAAAGAGAGGATAAATAGATCCAAGAGTTAAGACTATGAGCCTAAGTAAAGGATGCACAAGACCATGATGTTCCATAGGAAAGGCACATGGGTAGGAAATGATATCATGAGGCTCAAAACATCCAAATAAGGGGATGCTCAATAAAAATCCTAAGCTTCATGTGAAGAAGCCAAGAAAAAGGATCAAGACCATGACATTCCATATCTTAGGAAAAGATGTGTGAAAAATCCAAGAAGAAGGTGATAAGAGATTTCAAACATAAAATGGCAGAGATGTCAGTATGGAAAAATAATTTTAAGATAGTGACGGATGCAAGACCATGACATTCCAACTGGTAGGAGATGTCTAGGGAAAAATAATTCCAAGATAGGAGAATCAAGACCAAGCCACATTCCAATGGTAGGAGATGTTAGGGTAAAATGAAGCTTTCAAGATAGGAGGAATCAAGACCGGACATTCTCAATAGAGATGTTAGGTGAAAAAGAACAAGATAGGTATTAAGACCTGCTAGATTCCAACGGTAGGAGATGCTAGGTAAAAAAGATAAAGTTATATTATTCTAATGCATGGTTAGAACAGATTAAAAATCAGGAGGATGTAGAAAAAGAATGGATGGGCTGCAAGACCATAGCCACCATGGTTTTTGAAACATTTTAGAATGTCATAGAATGAGATTCATAATGTAGGTTGGTTCATATATAGGAGTAGGTTGAGGAGGTCGAGGGGAAGGTGGACTTTTCCGAGAGGAATTATCTATGCTTTTGAGTACATGAAGGGGTTTTGGGGATGGGATGCTTGCTACATAGAACTCGAAAATCAACATCAGTAAGCGTGCAATACCCATGATGAGAGAAAAAGAAAGGAGCCAAGAAAAAGGTTGTGTAGCCTTTTTGGTTTGGTCATGTTTGACCTTCAGGCTTCAAGATTCTTCATATGGCATTAATAGGCTCTATAATCAGAAACATCATTCCCCTCATGCCATGCACAATATGGCTTTTCCCTAAATGGCCGAGGAGCCACAAGGGTGAGAGGTAAAGGGAGAGGTCTCATAGGTTGTAGAGGGCTAGTGGGAGTGTCTGATAGAGGTACCAATGTAATGGGTGAGGATGGTGTCGATGGAGCAATGTGTCACTCAGTCATTGAGGCATAATAAATAGGATCATCACCCATAAGGTCATCGCATCATAGTCAAATTACAACAACCTGATCTTTTTCAAGGAGAAAGGGTCATCTAAGTCAATGTTGGTATGTGAGAGTGTATAATCTAGTGGAGCAATCTGAGGCTCATGCACCAGTTAGGAAGAATGTCAATAACAAATTTGGGGATTCCTCTACACTATCACCATGCAAGTTGTGTTTTTACCAGGGGCTGATAAGTCTTTAGAAGGCATTGTCAGCTTTAGACACCATCAGCCCTGCAAAAGATATTCCACAAGGGCTGATGTAGTCTATGTAGAGGCATTGAGATCGTCTAGACACCATCACCCTGCAAAATATATTCCACAGGGGCCGATGGTGTCTATAGAGGCATTTTCAGCTCTAGACACCATCGGCCCTGCAAAATATGATCCACAGGGGCCGATGGTGTCTAGAAAAGGATTTTTTTGTCTTGGGAAGCCTATTGTTAAGGTACATAAGGGTATTGAGGTGTTCTTAGGACTCTGTTTTAAGATATGTCAATGGTATTGGTTTTACAAATCTGGAAGACCTCATTTGAGCCAAGGCATGTTGATAGTATGAAGGCTCTATGGTGCCCATGATATTTTTCATGGGGCTTGTATGATTCCAACTTTTGATAGTTGGAACAGATCTTTCTAAGGACTGATACATTTCATTTTGGAACTTTTGTGATATCTCACTCCAGATTGGTGGAGGAGGAATATGATTCCCATACAAACCTACTAGTGGGGGAGGTGTATGAGAAGGCATGCTAGGCACCACATTTTGAGATATTAACTGTAACATCTGATTATGTATCTGAATCATGCTAGTTGTGGTGGTATCTTAGGATAAGGCCATCTGCTCAAGGAGTTTGTTTATCACTACATTAAGGTCTATAGAAGAAGAGTTGACCTTTAGAGGTGGGTGCTTGTTTGTGATTATTATGCTCATTAGTGGGAGTTTTAGGGGGACTCACTCTGATCAGTTTTTAGGGAGAATCCTGATCATGACTGAGTGCTTCTTGATTAGAATGAGGCCTAGTTATTTCCATGGTTTTGGTAGGTATCCTTCTTGGAAACCTCCATCTTTGTCAGGAGTAAAATATTCATTGTTGTTAAGGTTGTTAATACATGGATCTGGGATCTATCTAAAACCTCAACCATGTTACATTCACTGAGTGACCCTACTCTAACTGATCAAAGGGACATGGTTGGGACTCCAAAGAGTTTCAAATTAGGATCGAAGGCATGTGGGAAGATTGGTGCTTGTAGGATTAGATTCCTCAATTTTGGAAGGGGAAGGAGATGTAGGCACAAAGGAATATCCCCTGGACAAATTTCAGGGTGTTTACCAATAACTCGTGCCAAAAACTTCCTGAGAGGAGACATTGGTATAATTTGGAAATTGTCAAAATAAGATTATGAAAACTTGATTTAGAATGCAATGCCTTGTAAAGATTTTACACTTGAGGGACCGATAGTGTTGGAAATGTCTAACTCCTCGTTGAAAGGAACAATAACCAGATCATATCAAGCTAAGAACATAGATGCTAATCAAATACCATGATCAATAAGATGAAAGTAATTCGCCAGAATAACTTTACATAAAACCTTTGCAAACAAATGAGAAACAATATCATATATTATTATGGAACTCAATGCAATACATTGAGAATGGGCCTTGCTTAAATAGGCAAGGAATAACAATCTAAGAACCAGTCAAGGTCGTAGATCAAGCCATAAATCAAGGAAATAACTAGTCATCAAAGAACTAGTCAAGACCATAGATTTAGGAGAGAACTAGACATCAAGGATCTAGTCAATACCATAGATCAAGGAAAGAACTAGTCAATACCATAGATCAAGGAAAGAACTATACCTAACAACTAGATAATATCTCCTAATATCTAAATAAGATAAAAGAAATATCCACACACATAAGTGGGTGAGGATAAATACAATAAAGGTAAATAAAGTACCTAGGTGAACATGAGCTAAGGTAAATACCTACTCTAACACCCCCCTCAAGTGAAGCTAGGGGCCAAAATAGAAGTGGCATGTCCACAGTATGAGTCCCGAGAACTAGGCTTGATGAGGTACTCATGTACAATAACTGGAAAAAGGGACACCCTCAAGGTACCCAAAATGTAGTAACAACAAAGTAAAGAGAGTAAAAACCCACTCCAAGGCATCCCAAGAAGCTTTGGCTCAAAAAAATCGAACAATGCTAGGGAAGTTTGGTGTGCACTGTGGTCTGAATCCACTGTCGATCACAAAAGCTCAAAAATCAACTGACACTGGGTTTCACCAGAATAGCTCCATACAAGGAGACTGTCAACGGAGTGATGTCGAAAGTGCAAAAAAAACACCAAACATAATTCGATCAAGTACTGCAAATAGGTGTGCCACAATCTAAGAACAATAACCAAAGTTCTCAAAAACAGCTAAGGCAAGGAAGGAGTGCAAAATCTAGAGTGTCACGATCCAAGAAAAGACAAGGTAACAAGGCAAGGTTAACATGAAACCCGAAGAAGCAGGATCAACACCACACCCTCCCATACTGCTGAATGGGTGGAGTGACCTACAAATCTGTATGAGTTGTCAAAACAACTACTCAAACACTGGACAAACTAACACTGAGGTGCTCCACTAGAATAGCTCTAGCCATAAGAGATACTGTCAACATGCCAAAAGTGTCAAAATATAGATACAAAATCTCTCAACAAACAAGAGAGATACACTACACCTGCTAAAGAAAAATGCTCAAAACAAGAAGCATCACAATGTAGAAGGTATAGAAAGTGGAGCAAGAGGCCGAATGGTGGAGAAGCCACTAGATGTAGAGTCGTCTCAATGAATGTCTATGTTGCCTCCACGAGTGATCAGATATCCACCCCAAATCAACACGGATGGATGAAGAAGATGCCTGCATATGACTTGGTGCAAAATGTACAATGGGTGCATGCAAAAGAACATCAAAATGTGTGTCAGGTTGATCATGTCTGACAATTGAAATCTCAGGTTTCTCAATTAGGAGTGAAGGTGTAGAACTCATGTGTTGCTCATGATCCTCAGAAAGAGTCAAGTGAACAAAAAAAGGAGATCTATCAATGTGTGATCTATATGAATGAACCATATCTAGATGGAAAAACCAATGTCATGACAATAATTCCACTTAACATGTGGAATAGAGGAAACAATACCTTGTGAATGTTTGTCAATGACTCACTAGTGAGACTAACATAGAACGTGCATGTAAGAATAATGGTGGCCTACTTAATGATTGAAAAATGCAGTGTAAGAGAAATGACTGAATCACAACATGTGGTACTGTAAGATGCATCAGAATGTGGAAGAAAAGTAGTAACAATCCTCAGGGTTTAGAGCATCAACTAAGCTGTGAACATGTTCAAAGAATAACAAATCAATGTCATGGGTACAGAGCAATAATTGCAAGTGGACTAGGAGCATGGATATGGTTGTCCACAATATGATGATCTGATGCTGTAGGATAGCAAGTTAGGCTTTTGCAACTCAGTTTGCATTATTCGACCTTATCCATGAATGAGTGATTGTCGAATAATTTCTAAAGATTCTTGAGGCAATCACTTCAGGACGATTTTACAATATCCTAACAAAGAAGAGAAAAGAGTTTGTAAAAGTATCTAGAGGTGCAAATAAGGATGGGGAGCAATAGGGAAATTGATGATAAGTCATCTGATATAGAGTGAACATCACAATTATTACAATGCACTCCTCCATATTTGGCACTGATTAGTACACTTTCTTCTCTTTTTATTAACCATATTTCAATGGAAAGAGCTTAAAAAAAGCATTGAGATTACTCAAAGATTTGATGATATTGCTGCAAGAAATACAAATTGCTGTCAGCAAAGACTTTTTTGAGGCAACAAATAATTGTTATTCAGCTACAAACTTTGATTATGGGGACTGATGTTCACAGCAAGACGTATTAGGAATCACCATCTTTAAGCCCTCATATGACCATATTTGAGACAAGAAGATAAGTCTTGTCTTGTTATATTGTTGCTAGAGGCTAAAGTTTTGAAGGAAAATGTAGAAAGGGTTACCTTATTTTTTTCTTGCACCCTTTTTTATGGCCATTTGATTGAAATCAAGAGGTGTCTTTCATTGAAAACCTGTAATTTTATGATTTCTTCCCTCTAGAATGAGATGCAAGCATGGTTACCAGGGGATGTGGGGCACACATTACGGGGACGGGGAACCATTCAAATCAGGGTCCTTGAGAAAATGAATAGGTGTATGGCTATATTGATATATATCTGCAATGTAGTCACCAAAAAATGTGGGTACTGGGATGAGGATACAGACCTTGTCCCTATACTGGAGTTTCCTGGTAACCATGGATGCAAGAAATGCAGCAAGAGAATCCATTAAGATATATTTTTGCCAATATCAAGTAATGGATTGTGTTGGCACTCAAATCCACACCTCGGATTTTAGTGAAAAAGAGGATGGAGAAGGTTTCTCTTGACTGAGGAATTTCTTACTCTCCCTTCAATCCAAGTTCAGACTTAAGGTAAACTTCAGCAAGAGGGGATCTACTCCGTACTTCTGGCCCTGCAACACCAAAGGGGGCATCCCTATGAAATTCTCAAATACTCATATGATGAATGGATTGAAAATGCATCAGATATGCATAAAAAACAAGACCCACTGTCTATGTGCCCTAATTATTTGTCACTAACACCATAGACACTTGCTCATAGAATAAGTCCCAGATCAAAACTGTAAACAAATAAAGGAAACAGATGACTTTACAATGTCTGCACTCCTATTTACTTTACCCAAAACAAATCAGACCATGGACTCATGTAAAAAAGACAGTTTCAGATCTGCAAAGTCTCTTGAAAAATCAAGGGGAATTCAGCACAAGATATAACTACACAATCAGAATTACTGCACAAAGGAACAAAGTGAAACATATCAGTAACAGGCTGCAAATGGACAAAGCACAATGATACAACAAGTGCACAAATAAATCACAGAGAATGGACGAATTCTCTCACAGCTTATAGCCATGCAAGCTAAGGAGGTGTTCCGTATGGATTATCCTCAAAGAATCACAAAATACAAAGCACTAACACACATTGAGGTTAACCAGTTTCGAATACTTATTGTCAAATGCTATGCATTTATAGAAGAAATTGCTTCTTGAGCAATTATTTTCTTCCACAAATTTTACACTAAATGCCCACTACTTCAAAGAAAATTAAATATCTACAAAAACGAGATAGACATATGTATACATTCAACTCATTTCCAACCACTTACGTTTCTTACTGGGTTACCGGGTAATGGCTATACACTCCTTCATGTTGGTAAACCATACCCGGTATTAGTATGCAATGGGTAAAAAGTGGGTACACCACAACGTACTGGATACATCCGAGGATGTAAAACTTGGGTATGTTTGATGTACCCTGCATGTACACCAGCGCGAACCTGCTGTCAAAACTGATTTTTAATTTGCTTTGTTATTTATTGTAGATTGCCACTAAAACAAAATAAATTGTTCGTTGCGTTCACCACACAAATAAAATGAAAGGGGCTGAAACTAAGCACCTACTAGTAGGAATCACAAAAGTCTATGCTTTCGAAAAAAGGAAATCCCATGTAATGTGGAAAATGAAAATTCCAATTAAACGAAGTGAGATAAAATATGCAAAGCGTAGCATGAGAATGAAATACTAGAGATTACAAATGAAGGATGTAGATTGAAAGGAAAGAACATACTACATAAATAATCCATAAAATGAGGAAATATAGAGAACTAACCTATTGAGAGGTGGCTCAGTGATGCATCTATTTCCCAAAGGACAGATACACCAAGAGAGAACTAGCTTTCATGTGCAGAGAAGGGGAAACAATCCTAGTCCTAACTCACTATAGATGACCCAAAAGTGTAAGAAAACCAATCCAAAGCAAGAAGAATATCCAAGCCAAGAGTCAAGATGTAAGAAATCTAAAGCTAAGGATTGATTTTGCAAGTAGATACAAGTTGATACAAAAGAGAATAGAAAATGGTGAGTTCTTGTGATATCTCTATGTTATGTTCTGTATATGTGTAAGTGAGAGTTGTCAATGCATTTGTGGATTCACTACCGATTTCGATAAAGAATGTGGGCCGAAAGAAACATGTTGACCAGGTTTTTGAAAATTATCACTGTTTGCAATCACCTCTACGGGTGATGGCATTGGCTAGGGAGGGAAAAGGACAAGTGGCTTCCTAGATGTGTGATCTATCAACTAAGGATAAGAACAATTAATACCCAATTGAAAGAATAGTGCTATGGTCATGTGCAAGCAAGGTTTTAGAAGACTTTGAAGAGCAAAAATATTGAAGAAAATTGAAAACATTGGGGTGCGTAAATAGGAACAAGATCCATTCTCTAATCTCCATGTATCATCCCTAACCTAATGGATACATGAATAACCATAGCTCCCTTATCCTAGAATGAGCTCCTTAAGGAACCCGTGGTACTAGGAAATAGATGCTTTAATGACCTCTAATGCTAAACAGATAAATTGTTAGTAACATGTATGAGAAGATAGAAAGCGTGAAAATTTAGGTGTATATGTATGCCTTTCAATCCTACAAATTGCATTACAACTTCATGTTCCGGTAAATACTTAATTTGAATACAGATTAAAAAAGTCATATGGAATTTCTAATCTGATCCATAATCACTGTTGTATTAAGGTTCAACCTAGAAAGAAAACTAATAGACTAGCTAAATACAACCTACAATTAGTACTTATAATGCTTTTGTATCTAGTTCTTAGTAAGTCAGTCATCATCCTATGTACATAGGTTAGAACATTTTCTTGAACCCCAAGGAAGTGGACAAGACTGCAAAAGAAAGCTCATGTAGCTTCGATCATTTCCAAAATCAAAGTCACTTTCCATAAACTCACCCAGCTCAAGGGCCCAATATGCATGAATGTTTCGTGGATTTGATGCAATAAAATAAAAATATTAATTCCTTAAACAAAAAATTAGAAAAGTGAAATCATAAATACAATGGCTATGGTAGCCAATTGTCAAAGTGCGAGGCTAACACAGTGTGATCTCACAATGATAAGCAAAATAAATGTTAATATCAATTAATAATGCTTATGACGTACAGAGATAAATATCAAATCTAGAAATGATGGGACATAGCATAAGATGAAACACATCTACGGAAAAATGTGGTAGAAAAACCATTCAAAGTGCTTATAAAAATAGAGAAAACACGGTTATTTTATACTATTACTAACTGTTACGCTAAAAGTAAGATGAACTAGTACAAGCACGTGGATAGCGTTATGCAACTACTTTGTGCGCTCCAGTGAGAAATGTTGGATACATAGAATATGGCAAATGTATGATGTTACTGCGTTCACTTTCCTCCTAAAAATAGACATGGAAAAATGCCATTAAGATTATGGGGAAAAAAATTAGAAGACATTATGGAACACTATTCACTTGCAAGAAACAAAACATTACCTCCTGCAAGGGTTGACTTTAAGGGTGCTATTCCCTGAAAGTTCAATAATATATCAATGTAAGTTACATCCAAACACGTAAAGTTTTAATTAACATGCATGTAATTTTAGCAGGGGTAGATAAGGCGTTCTAGATATATCTATAGCAACGCATCCCACTTTAACTAGCTTAGTTCTTATATCACGCATAATCTTCATATATTGTATATCAAGTAGTAATTTTCACCAAATTAATGTAGAAATTCAAAATAGGGGCATGGCCTAAGAAGCTGTTTTCCTCGCATTACCTTCAATGTCTTGATCCATGCTTTGGCATATTAGGAACAAAATTTTGACCAGAGCTTGGGCCTAACTGAACATCTTACACAATTTATTACACATCAAGTTTGAAGAGTACATGATCAAGAAATGATCCAACTATTTCTTCCAATGAAGAAAATGTCGATCGAAACATGTCCCTCTCACCATATGGCTTTGTTTATTATACTGAATTAGTCATTTAAGTTCAAGTTTCTCTCTAAATTCAAGGTAGAAAACCTAATCCCATTCGAAGAATGAAAAAATTGTATCCAACAAATTAAAGGTTATACCTTAAATCATTTGAGTGAGATAAAGTGCTTACGCAAATGCCCAGCTCAATAGCATGCATTCAAAACAGCAGAATTTCTAACACTCATAGTGAACATATTTTTTAACAAAGGTGACTTACCCACACCTGCAGATAAACAATGGTTTTAAACTCTATATGACTAGCATATTACCATTTCGTATATACTACAGTTCATCCCATGTTTCACAAGGATGTGAAGGGCTAAAAATTTAGTACAAAAAGGATATCTATATATATCATTATTCAGAATTTAATGATAGCTCACGTCGAATTCTAGTGCACATCATTCAGGTTGTATGTTGTATCATCTGAAGTAGTCCTGTCGAGTCTCCAACTTTGTATTAGAAATGTAATGTAATCCATTTTATACATGTTGAGAACTCACCATCTCTTCCAGAAGCCGTCATCATCATCGCCTCTAGACTGTGTTTCAGATGTTGGTCCTCCTATGATCAAAATGTATACATTGTTGTGGATACCCAGCCGGAGGAAACCCTGTGGTGGGGGGATGATATGCCTGTGGACTTAGCTCTGTTCACAAGGAAAAGGTTGTAACACATACCTAGAATTATGATTGCTGAGGTTACATCCATAAAATCAGAATCTTAAAACCAAAATTTAAGATATCTTGTTACATGGATAAGTTTCAAAGCCCATGATTTGTTTGTTTATGACATTTTCGTATTAATACCGCAAAGTATACATGTTACATTGATCTTACTATCAATGCTATGTTAGTTAACATTCATAGTTGTATGTTTCCCTCATGTTTAGCTATATCATACTTATTCATTTCTCATTTAATAAAGATAACCCATAACATAATAATTCCATTATAGCACTTTAATTAAATTTTTGTCCAAATAAATGTGAATTCACAAGAGTACATCCAATTATGACAACATACAACTGATATTGAACACTGTTACAAATAATAGATCAATAATATTACATGTCTAAAAATCCCCTTTCAAAATAGCAATATTAATATTTATAGAGCTAAATTTCCCTTCAATTATGAAAGACGGACATCCAAACTCATGCTCACTAACATATATTTTTCCCACAATCAATCAATTATTATATAAATAATACAAAAATACATAATTCATAATATATATATCACAATAATTTGGCTAGATCATAGTCCACCAGATACACTGAATTAATTTCAACCATCTGTAAAAATGTTAGAAATTCCCAGTCAATTTGAAATAACTGAATTGAAATGGCCATTGTTATCCACCTCATCATTTATGGCATTTATAACACTAAGGAATATTGCAATTGAATAAAATCCAGCCCGAAGGCCATAGATTTTCCAAAATCAAACACATGGAAAGGGAGAACAGAAAATATTTTTATCACCGAATTATAAGCACCCTCCGATTTGCTTGCATTTTTTAGGACAAGGCAATCAGTGTAACTAGGTAACATTGGACCATTCTGATCAAGTTGTGGGACCTATTACTTGAGATTCGAAGCCTGCCAGAGAAGGCTATATTTTTCTTAACCAGATCTGGAATGTTAAAACTGATGGGAATCCTAATGCTGTGTAAATACAATGGGACCAATCCTATCTTATGTAACTCCAAGGCAACGATTGGGTAGAGAGGAAAATGTCTGTGTGTATGAAGAAATTTTTCAATACTGCAGCAGGTGACTAGGTCACTCAAGAAAAGGTGAGTGCCACCATGGCTATTTATGTTTTAATGGATAATTATATTCAGGAAAATATAGATTGAAAGAGGCCAGAATAGATTTGTGAAGACATTTTTTATCCATAAACATGCTTACTTTGTTATTACCATGTCCCCATGAAACATATTTTTTCATAAACTTCGCAAATGAAAAGGCATTTGACAGACTGAATAGAACATAAAACTGCACATCATCTTTGAGAGGAAAGGAAATGCAATTTAAATACCAAAACAAATATTGAGTAAAACAGCTGACAATACACAATTTCATATTGCTTCAAACGGTTGCAAAACCCATTATATCTACAAAATAAAGGCACAAATACATTCTACAGGTCCGTATTAAGCGCTTACACAACTCAATCCTAAAAATGAGAAACCATTTAATGCAAGAGTTAACCCTAAGTCCCAGATTATCTCTCCTCAAAAATGAGAAGAGGTTACAATATGTTAGAAGTGATGGGAAAATTTAGATACTAGGCACATAAAAAAAAGATTTTTTCCTCTGTAATCATCGGTCAAAAAAAAATTGAAAAGGGAATTGTCAAAGTGTGAGGTATGGGGAGCCTTGAGTATTCATGAAACCGCCATGTACTTTGGCTTCTAGAAGTACTCTACCCCTCAACATGACATTAGTCGCATACTCCATTAATCATGGTGGTTGGTGCCATCGAACTATGTATTTTCAGAATATGTATGAAATTTACCAATTATGTGTACATCTAACCATTTTTCAAATTGCAATAAGATTCTCGAGATTCTGACTATCTTGTTTCTGTAGAGGACATTGAAACCTCACGCAAATATATAACACTTCTAGTGCCCTAATGGAGCATACAGGTCAATGGTTATGGCATGATTCCTTAATTTTCGCCTGAACTAAATGGTCGATTTTCCTTTATTCTCTGGATTTTGGCCTCTTGCTTTACATCATTCTGCGCATTTGGTTTTCTGTGTCATTCCATGGAATTTCTTCTGCACCTTTGGCTGAACTTAACTTATTTATCTTTTATAAGGCACTCGGACAATAGTGGCACCAGTTAGGACACTGCGCTGCGCCAGGTGCTCCTTGTCCCGCACTAGGCATGCATGACCCTCTCCATCCTTTCTACAGCATTCCGTGGATTTGGTTTTATGCCGCATTCCATGGACTTTTACTCTTTGTAGAATGACTTTCTATGGCACTTTTTTTCTATGGTGCGGCTTTCAGTTGTCAGCACTCCGAAGATTCAAGTTTTCTATAGAATCATATATATGGATACTTAGTTACTTCTGTAGCAAAATTAGGGGCCTAACACTAAGCTTTATCTACTATTCACCTAATTTTTTCATCTAAAGGCCTTGAGAAAATTTCTAGGTAAGTGAATTAGGAAAAATGGATAGTACATCCCCCCACAAAAAACAAGGGTTTCATCATTTTGCATCCAGTTCCATATTTTCTTTAAGTTCATCCATATTCTATGTCACACATTTGCATAAAAATGGATAACATTCTACCATCTATCCCACTTTCATAGTGAAAATTGCACAATGATCTTCATAATAGCATTACATAAAGGAAATATTCACTATTATGATTTCATAATACTACATGGAGTTTGAAATCTAGTGACCAATGACCAATACACTAAAATAAATCATAATCACAAACCACGGGTGACCTGTCGGGGTTTAACTATGTTTTTCCACCCACCCTGGTTGTACAAAAAACAATGAAGTGATCATTGAACTAAATTTATTATTTGATGTGGTTTATGGACATGTGCTATCATCATATGGTAATCATGCAGTGTTAATTCAATACAAGTCAATCTGATCTAAACAAAACCCAATAACCTTAAAATACAATAGCGTCATTTCTTCCCACACAAAAAGGATAGAACATGAGCTTTTGGCTAGAGACTACCGCCCAGTAGAATACTTGAATCACTACTAATAATAACATTCGAACACTTTTCCAATAATAAATTTCAAATTTGATAATGCCACATACCTTAGGTATCATTTCAAAAAACTCTTTTATCAATTTAGGTCAAACCTATGTAAACCTTTTATAATAGAACCAAAACATTTCAACTACAATACCATTATATAAAAATATAGTGTCCCAACCTTATACAAATAGTCAACTTTAGAGCCTGTAAAGGTTTGATATGACCTATCCCTTATGCATTCTCAAAGAGGTCTCCAAGGTAAATAAAAATATATAATATGTTTGTTTAATTAATATAAACTATAGTTTATAAGGTTTAATTAATTATTAAATCAATTTATTAAATGGTGATAGGGGTGCTTCATGAGAAGTCACACCCATTAGAAGCTATTTAGATTTGACCTTCATTGGGTCGGATGAAAGTAATATTATTCATGTGGAAAAACATTTTTCAAATGTAAAAGGGAGAGAAGCGGGTGAAGGAGAGGGTAAATTACTAGACTGTAAATGTGTTTCTCACCTAATGGAAATCTATCATTTATCCGTGGTTTTTACCCCTCTCGGTTTTCCACGTAAATTTGTGTTTATGTGTTATTTTTATTCATTGTTGTTGTGTTTATTATTTAATTTGCAATGTTTGATTAAATTTTGTTTGCAATAGTTCTAATTAATAGCTCGGACCTTGACATGGTACCAAAGCGTTCTAAAATTAAATATCAACCAAGTTAAAGAATTTGGTTTATTGTAATGGTTCGGTGGTTAAAGTGGACCATTGGGGTAGTACATACCCCCTTCCCCGGGTTATTAAATGGGACCCCAACCACAATTTATTTCTTCCTCACACATACTTTCTCGCAACTTTTGTTTTAGGCAACCCTTTCAAACCTAGTGTATTTGAGATCTAGCCTTGGAGCATGCACAAGCCCACCTAAATTCAAGTAGGTGGGTAAATGTTTTTTTTTTTGTTTAACATTAGTATGAATCAAATTTTATGCTAACTTGTGCGAAGGAAAAATAGACAACCCAAAGGGTTAATAAGAAGGTTATCCAAGTAGGAGACAACCTCCATGTTAGCGTAAGTCCTTCAAAAATTCTCATTGGCCGGGACCACTCTCATTTGGAAAATAGTAAACAATAATCTTTTACCCGATCATTGGGATCACTTTAAGATAACTTAAAATAAAGAAAAAATTGTTTGTTATATTAGTTAACCCCTAACCCTTGTCTCCTTTAAGCATCTAACGTGCTTTTAAACCTAAGACTCTTAACTAAACATATGATACAACCTATCCCTTTTTTATATCATATGCGCTCCACATGGTAAATCTATTAAAATCCACTGTAAACATATGTTCAAACTTTAACTATCCAACCCCTCTCTTAACCGCCACCTTGCACTAATCGGTTATATGGACCACTTGGTAAAATGCTATGTGGCATTTGAGTTTTTTATTTATAAACCTTTTTAAATGCTAAACCATAATTAATCAGCCTCCCCTAACCGCTTCTAAACTCCTTAAGTGCATCCGCATGGCAAGAGTTGGGTCATGGACCACGTTGGCATTTATAATGAACTCTTAGCCGCCTCTATACTTGGAATGTTATTTCATTTATATTGAAAACTTGGTACTTAAATCTGAAGCCGACCCCCTCCTTTGTGGCTTCTTACGTTCCATGATATATATTTTTAAAATATAGTTTTAAAAAAAATCCAAACCGTCCCCTTTACTCCTTGCTTTGCCACATCATACCATGCTATGCACTTAGATATAAGTTGATCATGGCACAGTTTGGTTTGGCCTAGTTTACTTAATCCTAAACCATAACTAATTTGCATCCCTTGTTTTACCTGATTCGTGGGCATGGATTAAATGTGGCGTGTTTAATAATTTGCGTGGCTTCAATGTCTAGTATGGTGGAGTCCACTATAGCATTGTCTTGTACATTAGTAAAATTACCATCGTGTGATATTAATCGCATTTAACTTGGATAAGGGCCTAGGTTTAGTTCATTTTTTATTTTTATTTTAACTTGGTTAACATTTAAATTGATATTTTGTTAAATATACAATGTAAACATCCTTAGGGAAATTGGTAACTAGGCTTTTACGTAAACTCATAGGTTACGGGGTCAACCCCTCCACTATTTTTTTATATAAGAATTTTTTTATCAAGTAATTTTTTGAAATTACTTAAACCGATAAAATATATTAAATTTAATTTTCAATTTATAAATTTTAAATTGAATAATTATTTTTTCAAAAAGTGTTTGACCATATCTAGTTTTTCAGGGATTATTTTCTTTTAATTCAAAATTAGAAAAAAAAAATTCAATTATTTTTGAAAATTGTGAAATTAATCGACAAGTTGAGATTTTTTGTGTCGTAAGAAACAAGTGACAAGAAAATTACAGGCTCGAAAAAGACAAAAATCTCAAACTTGGCTTGTATTATCACATAGAAACGACAGGGGGATTTTTTTCTAAACCTTTTATAAATTTTTTGCCTTCGTAAAACCTAATTGTTTATTGAAAAATGAAGAACAAGGATTTAAACATTCAATTGTTGTATTAATATTGATTTTCCCTCTTGATTTAAAATTTTGAAAGCTTTGTTCAAAATGGGTTCTAATCACTTCAGTATTGACAAGACGCAGATGTTGAACCAGACTAACTACAACATCTGGAAGATCAAATTGAAATTGGAATACATGACACACAAATTATGGACTATCATGAACGGTATAGACAAGGCGTCGATCGGTAGACAAGCAACAGCGGACAACGTTTCTGCATTTCAACAGAAAGTGCGGGAAGCGATGTCAATCATATTGCGAAGCGTGCAAGACGACTTCCTACTTCACATTGGAAACCAAGAAAGTTCGAACAAAGCTTGAAAATAGTTAGAGTCAATGCACAGAGGTACACGTCTTTCAAATATTATAAAATTGATTCTTGCATTAATGATAACTCCCATGAAGAGAGATGAAAAAGTGGTTAATTTTATAGAAAAAATTAAAGATATTAAATATCAATTAGATGGATGTAATTGTAATTTGATTCAAGACAAGTTATTATACTTTATTATTCAAATGAACATCCATGAAAGGTTTAGGAACTTCATTTCCATTTTAAATTCAAAATATCAAACTGAACAAGATATTCCCAACCTATCTACTCTGAGTGCTCTCCTAATTCAGGAAGGGCAAGTCATGTTGAACTTTGATTTGAAGGAGAATTACACTCAGGCACTTCTCGCACAAAAACCTAAGAATAATTTTTCTAGGTTTAACAAGAATCAAATTTCAAATCAAACTTTAAACCTCCTAGTAAAGATAAGAAATTAGGGAACAATCATTTAAAAGTCAATTTTGATGGGAAATGTCACAATTGTGAGAAATTTGGTCACAAAAAGGAAGACTATAGGGTAAACAAAAACAAGCCAAATTTCAAAAATAAAAAGGGAATAAACCAAATAAAAATCAAAATAAGAATCAAGAGAATAATAAAAAATCTAATGTTGTGGATTTATATACTGCACTAGTTACTTCAAAAGAAAACAAATGGATATTAGATAGTGGTAAATCTAGGCACATTACTTATAGATATGATATTATGATTGATATCAAAGAATGTAATGATCAAATCTATCTAGGTGATCATTCCATTCTCAATGTTCAAAGTCAAGGTAAAAAAGTTTTAGATGGTTTTATAAATGATGTTTTGTGTGTTCCTAAATTGAAAATGAATTTTCTTTCTTGTTCACAACTAACTCAAAACAATTATAGTGTAATCTTACTAAAGGATAAATGGTTTATTAAAAATGAGTTAGATGTTACTACTGATGAAAGCATACAAAAGAATGGTTTATAATATGTTTTTAAAGGTTTTGCATCTGCTTCATGTTTTTCTACTGAAAATAGGAATGATGTTCAATTGTGGCATGAAAGATTAGGTCATGTTAACTTTAGGAACATGTATGACATATATCATATTAACCTTGTTATTGGTCTGCCACATATCTCTCATGCCCAAGAAACTTGTGAAGGGTGTTTACGTGGTAAGCAATATGCAAACCCATTCGATAGTTATCATGAAACTAACTCCTCAAAACCTCTGAAAATTGTCCATAGCGATGTTAGAGGACATTTAGAAGTTCCTTCCCTAAGCAATTCATTGCATGTTGTTACCTTCATTGATGATTATTCTCGTATGATTTGGTCATTCTTTAGATGTGTTATAAACCTTAGTTGAAAATCAGTCTTATCACAAAATTAAAAGGCTTAAAGCAGATAATGAAGATATATATGTTAATAAAACATTTTTGAACTCTAAATTAGTATGTGATTACTAAAAATAGTATTATATGCACATCAAATGTCACTCGGGGACGCCTTTGTGTCGATATTGGAGAAATACAACACTGGTTGTATCTAATATTTTTTCAAGATTGAAATGTTGAAGTTGGTTTTTTTTCAAAAATTCAATTTATTAGTAATATGACATGGTTATTTATAAACATATTATCAAATTATTTTGGTTTGTTTGTGGTTTGATGGTCACTTCATCAAGCTGATTATGAAATGTATCTCATCCTCGAAGTTCTTTGTTTTAATCAATGGTAAGTTTGAAGGGTTTGTTCTCTGTTGGTGGGGGTATTCGTCAAGGAGGAACTATTTATCCTTTTCTTTATATTATTGTTGTTGAGACTCTTAGCATACTTTATGCTGCTAGGATGAAGGCATGTCACATAAAAGGTCTTGTCATATCAAACAAGTTGGAAGCTATATCTCTGTAGTAATTTGTTGATATTTTTTTCTTGGGAAGAGGTTTTGTTCTTGAAGCTCAAGCCTATAAGGAAACTCTTCAGAATTATGTTGAGGTGATGGGGTAGGTCATAAATTTGAGTAAAAGTTCCATTTTTTCATAGTTCCATAGAGTCTTGGGATAGGGGACAAAGGGACCTGGGGATGGGAGATCAAGAGCTTAGCTTTGAGGATAATGGGGGATGACAATGAAAATATATGTAATAATTGAAAAATTAGTTATAAAAAATGTATAAGGAAAATAACAAATGAAAATTTGAGATACTAAACATATTATAGAACAATGTAAATGCTAACTATCAATATATTAATATTTATATTATAATTTATAACCAGATTGATGATTACATTCAAAATTCAAATACAATTAGCAAGTGGCCCAATGCATCTAATTAGTAATCATATCCAAAGTATATGCCAAACTCCTCATCACTCAAATTGCTAGACCCCTCGAAGTCAAGCTCCTCTAAACCAGTACCAAGAAACCTTGCTTCTGTTGCATCATCATCAAATTGTGTTGGCTCCTTTGGCTTTATATACCATCAAGATGGTATACTTTCCTTGTACATAAGCATGTTGCAGTCGATGAGATGCAAGACACTATGTACATCTACAAGCTTCTCCACTCTCGTAGAGGTAAGCTTGTTATAATGGAGTGGATGAAGCTATAAGTAGACTATTTCCTCTTAGTAGCAGAAGAACTAGAAACTTGGGACAACAAATGAATGTGTTGAAACTTAGGACAACTTACCTTGAAGGCTCAAGGGATTGATGAATATGTTGAAACTTGAATGGTTAGTCAATGAAGTCTTGGCCTTTGCTGTTGCTCTCCTTTTTATAGCCTTGCTTGCACTTAGTCTTGCTATGTAGTTTTTGCAATTGTAGCCTTGCTCAATGCTTTCAATTTTTGATAGTGATTTGGAATGAGGGTGAGGTTTATTTATAGTTTTTTTAGTGCTTAAAAGATGGCTGGGGCCCATAAAATATTAGGGTTAGAGGTGGGGGCACAGACATTAAAAACATTATTTTTTATTAGAAAATTACTTTTTGGCATTTTTTACGCAAGAGATGGCTGCGAGTTTCAAGGATGGTCGATGGGTTTGGGAAAGTTTCCTATAAGTTTTGGGCATGTCTTGAAGTCCCCCAAAGTCTTTGATAGGTCAAGATGCCTTAGAAACATCTCCTCTATGAGGTAAATGCCTCAAGGACATATCTTATTTAATGGTGGTTGTGGGGGTATGGAGGGATGTTTTTGATGCGTCCCCATCTCTAGAAATGTCAATTTTTTTTGGGGGATGGACACACCCCTTTGAAACACCGATATTTTTTGATCTAGAAATTATTTGTGCCACATGTAGACACAATAATATGCACTTATTACTATTACATTACGCCTTTAGTATGTTTATATGCATGATTCCTAAGTAAGAAAACAAGACATCAACAACACTTGTTTTACGTTTACATTACTTTATCCCTTTTGGTATTCTTGACATTTGCTTTTCTCAAATGGTCACTTTACTTTTGGACACAGGAAAACACATGACCCAACTATGTATTTCCTGCTTTATCCTTCAATCATCTCGAACACTACTACCCATTAGGGACAGAAGTGCCTAAGCACTACCATCCCCTTTGGGCGCTTATGTCATTTTTCCTCTCTTTTTCAAATTTGAATTGCCACATCATTGGGTATCTTTTCTAAAGTCTCTTTTATCACTTTAGGTTGGCCTTTTTGGTTGTTAATGACAAAATTCAAACAAGGGAATCATATATATATATAGACATGATGTACTTATTAGAACATTAATATTAAGTGTTTTTTATGATATAACTATAGTTTATACTTAATTAAATAAAATATATAATAATTTTATTTATTTAATATAAACTTTAGGTTATAGGTTTAATTGATTTTTAAATCAATTTATAAAATGGTGTGTGGTGCTTCACAAAGACACTCGTAAAATTTAATAAGATCCTTGGGGTAAGTGAAAGTTGAATTTACATGAAGACACTTGTAAAAATGCAGAAGCGATAGAAGTGGGTGAAAGGAGAATTACTGGATTGTAAAGATTTATGTTTCTTATTAATGAAAATCTTGTCTTGATCGTGTTTTTTCACCCTTCACTGTTTTCCATGTAAATTTGGTGTCATATGTCTCTTGTATTTATTTATTATTGTTGTTGTATTTAATTTAATATACATTATTCAAATTATTGTTTAATTTTAATTATTAGCTCCATGGTAAATTAAAACAACCAATCAAATAATTTGGTTTAAAAAAAGGTAGTTGGGGTAGTTTGCTCCCCCTCGGGTTATAAATGTGCTCCAATCACATAATTTAGTTTGTAAAAATAGTTTGGTTTAAAAAAGGTGGTTCAGGTACTTTACCCCCTTGGGTTATAAATGTGCATCATTTCAATTTAATATCCTCACACATACTTTCTTGTAATTTTGTTTTAGAAACTTTCAAATTACTAATGCATTAAAAATCAAGCCTTGAAGTGGGTCCACCTAAATTAAAGCAAAGGCCTAAGGGCCGAGTCGAGTCCCAAACCGTGGTCATACCCAAGGGGCTGTGGATGCTGGGAGCTATTGAGAAGGGGCCACGTGGTTCTAATATTCAAGTTTGGTTTGGGGGTCACTTTGGACCATGACAACTTAAACAGGAAAAAGTAACTTTAGTTACTTTTATTTTATTGGCCCCTCCATGGAAAGAAATGCGTCTAGGGTTTATTGGGGCTCTTTTTCCTTGGAGAAGTATATAAGGAGCTGGGGGAGAAAGGAAAAGGGAATTTTTGTCATATACATTTTAGCCTCCTTCACGTGCAATAATTGTTGTGCATCTACAACTTGTGGAGTCAAATCCCACAGGGACCCTAGCTTTGGTGGTGAGAGACCCATCCCTAGCTAGCAGGGCATTCTTCGGTAGTGAGAGATCTACCCTAGTCTGTCATTTTGGAGCCACTTTCAGGGCTATGTGGCAGAGACATTATCAGAGGTTTCAGAGGAAGGATTTTGAGGGTTTTGGGGGCATTTGGGGAAGATAATCAGAGGGGCTCCAGATCAGATTCACGGCAGCCATTTGGGCTGGGCGTGGCATCACGTTGAAGGCACCTCCATCATTTTCCAACCCCATTCCAAGCGAGGCGACTTGCAACCTTTATTTGGGGGTTTTCCAGTCGGTCATTTTCAGATCTGAAGGTGGAAATATTATTTCCTATATCTGTTAATGTTATTTCCAAAGACCCTTATTTTTTGCTTCTATATTTAGAGAGTTACGAACCTCTGAAGTTTTCCAGCCGTCTAGGGCACACTGTAATTTTTCTGGCAGCAATTTAATTTGTGTAAAATCCAAAAAATGTTTTATTATGTCCTTATAATAATATCAAGCTCTCTTTAAATTTCAAGTAATTCAAGTGGATATTTTGGGAGATATTAATTTTATACCAGTTTGTTGTCCTAGCTGGAAAAATTGGCATAAATCAGTATTTTACTTTGCTGCAATTTTCATATATTTTGTGCATTTTTAAGTAGTATCCCATAAGGGATATTTCAGTGGTATCAGAGTTGTTGTTCCTCCAGCCTGTGTGGGTTAAATATGGTAGTTTGGAAAGATCTCAATGTGGGTTTTATGAAGGAAATGTTCACCAACATGGTGAAACAACAGGAAGCCACTAACCTTTATTTGAGCCAACTCACTCAGAATTTGAATCAAAGCAAATCTTGGGACAATAAGGAAAATGGTGAGAACAATAATAAAGGGCACCCAATAGAGGTGATTGATGAGGATTCTTGTTGGAGGAAATACCAATCTTTGAGTAAGGGTTTCAGAGATAATATGCCATTTCCAGATTATTGCATGATGAAGATTGGTAGCAAGCCCAAGCGAGGTCATCATATGTCAGTACCTGAATTACAAAAGAACTCATTTGAAGAAGAAGAAGCTTCTAGTGAAAAATGGTATGATTTCCATTGAGAAAAATAATTGCATTAGTGAAACTTTGCTTGTTAGAGAAATTATTCCAGCTCAGGAGAAGAAATTTGTATATGCAAGCAAGGAGGATGTAATGGAAACTCTTAAAAAGTGTGAGGAATGGAATAATAGAGCTAGAGCTGCTAGGTTGATAGCCGACTCAAGCAAGACAACACTTACAAGAGTTCAAGGAAAAGATGTGGGTAAATGATGCAAGGAAGTCTACACCCACGAAAAAAGTCTTTATAGAGAAATTGCACATGATGAGGATCCTCACATGGACATGAGTGTGGAATTGCATCTTGTTGCAATTTCCAAACTGTAACAACTCCTGAACCAGCAATTTATGAAGAATTTCAGCCCATTGTAACCAAAATGCAATCAGGATTTAACAGAAAAGTCAAGGGCATTTTGGAGACCAATGTCTATCTTGAGCACAAGGGAGGTTTCTAAATCAGCAATAGAAGGTGAACCTTTTGATGATATTCTCTATAAGGAGGTTAGTAGTAGCATGGATGTATTTCATCATCTTCATCCTACATCATTACAACAGTTTTATCATGATGGTATTCAGCCTATTGTCGATAAGAATGCTAAGAATTTGGTACATCAAAGTCAAGTCATCATGAAGACAAAGAGTAATGATCTTCTTTATGTAGAGATACAAGAGAAGCAAAGATGGAAGACCTTACATGATACAAGGGTTCATGGGCATTATAAGGTATGGGATCCTGGTAATATGTTGCAATTATCCAAAACTATCAATTCTGATTTTGAAAACTTTGTGACTAATTTCGTAAGCAAAAGAAGGAATTCAAATGTGCCTTTTGGGATTACAAGTGTTGGCAAGCATGATTTCTTCATTGGGGACTCCGGTGCAAGAAGGGAGAGTAACTCTCAAGGTACTAGCGTTGGTTTTCTGATTGCTAAAAAGGGTAAGAGAATATTTTTTAATCATCTTCAGCCTGCTGGACTGTGTATAACAACAGTCATAAAGAGAGGAGAAAATGTTTTATTAATAGAGCCCATGACTGATTTTTATACCAGCTACATGGTGGAACCCTTGGAAGGGTTAGTGGGGGCATTTGGTCCTCAAAGTGCTCAAAGAATCAAGGTGCACTTTGCTGTTAAAAAAGAAGAGTTGAATTCAAGGTGCATTCATGACTTTAGCATCCTAAGGTATGAGAATGGTTACCATCTTCCTAGCTTGTTGAGTTCTCCTATGTTGTTGCCATGTTTCTATTATTTGGGACAACATTTACATGCTTGGATGATTGAGGAAGACTATTTCATAATCACGTTTCAAGGTATGCTAGATGGAATAAACACATCTTCCATTCACATTGCTCTTGATTCAGCCAATAAGCATATGTTGGCAAAGAAAATAATGCAGGGGCCCATGATATTGAAAGGACATGAGGTATGTGGTGTATTTATTGTGGTTGAATTTGCTAGAGGTAAGGCTGTTTTTGGGATGCAATGGTTGCATGATGTTAAGGAAAACGATGATGCATGGGTTGAAACATCAAAGGAGAATGAAGATGTTGATCCTATATCAGAAATTCTGAGTTGCAAAGGTATGATGAGCAGCCCCAATTATGCTATTTCAGATGTGTTGTCTTCTCTCATGACAAGAATCAATGGGTACAACAAAAGGTATGAAGTTCCTTATGATAAAGTTTATGGATGCATGAGTTCTAATATTGATTTCCCTTTCTCTTGCATTTACGGTGAAATGAAAATATGGGGAAAGAGAATAAAGTATGATGAGGGAGCAGCCATGTGTATTCCCAACATACAAGGAATGGATGAGTTATGTCCATGGAAAGATATGTCTTGCACAAAGAAGGTAACTCATTTCTTTATTGTCATTAAGAGATGTGAAGTACTTGAATGTGTTTGTACATTTGGGTTACTTGAAGTTGGAATCATTCATTGGACATATTGGCTTCCATCTTTTGGGAAATTTGCATTCATCCCTCATGTGGATAAACTAAATTTTTTCAAGGAAAACAAAGAAATCAGATTTCAGGGTATACAAGGGCAGATTGCAAAAGATGTGATTGGTGAAGAAAGAAGCATGTCATTGCAGTGGTTGAATTGTGAAGGAACGCAACCTCTTGTGGGTCATGGTGACATCACAAGGTATGAGACAAGTGGGATATTTGATGACTCCTATTCTGACGGGTTGTTTGCTGCAGACACAGAGCACACCATGATGACTTATGTGGAGAGTGAGTCGGGTGATGTTAAATTGGGGAGTGAGTTAGATATGATGGAGACTTTGACTCTAGATGGGGTGAGTGGAGTCATGGGTGTGGGTGTAACCAGTAGTGTTGCACATGAGACAGTTACAGAGATTGGGAGTACAGGTTCAGATCATCCAAGTTTATCATTATGTTGGTTATCTGAGGTTTCGGTAGACTGGAGATCTCATTTGCTTGTTGAGTACTCCAAGAACCGACACACTTGTGAGATTCTGGATGGTCACATACAGGATGACAACTACAGATTGGAGGAGGAGATGATCTTCTATCAGGGTAGATTGTACCTTGTGTCAGGTTCATGGTTTAGGATGGAGATATTGCGACATGTCCATTGTTCTTCCGTGATTGGGCACTTGAGCTTCGATGAGACCTATAGGTTCATGTTAGAGAGGTTCATATGATATAGGTTGAGGGAGGATATCCTCAACTTTATATAGGCATGTACGGTTTGTCACTATGACAAGTCAGAGCTTACGGGTTCATCATTTTTTGAGTCGACATGGGATAACACTCCTATGTATTTTACTGCTTCTATGCCCGGTGAGCACTTTGCCCATGCGTTAGTCAATGGAGAGACGAGTTTGACTCATGGTTATTCAATAGGTCCACATTCAGCGCAGGAGGTGGACTATGTGGAGCTGATATTACCGGTTGACTGTCTACTGGAGTCTTGGGACTTTTCCCCCATGGGACACATTGAGATACATTATGAGGATATTTTCTCTCACACGAGTGCAGGTCATGTGGGAGAGTTAGCACCATTTGTGCATATACAGGTTGTGTCACAGGTTGATTCAGGGGATTCTACAGGATTCAGAGTGGACTTTCATACCCAGGAGTTGATTGGAGAGGCAGTGAGTGATCACATGATGACAACCTTGCATTGGCAGGGATTGGACAGATTAGCAATTTCGGTGTGGGTACCAGTGGAGAGTCGGTGTGGGCATCATACTACTTCAGGAGCAACATTGTTCTCTACATGGCATGGAGAGCATGATGACTACATGAGGTGTCTTGGTTACTTCGCATCACACTGATCATTAGTTGACTGCAGGGTGAGGTGGAGAAACTTACTCGGTGGAATTCAACTTCTGTAGCATGATAGGATAATGCTTGGGGTCAAGCATTTCTCAGGAAGGGAGGATTTGTAATGTCCCCTTTCCTACGCCAAAGGCCTAAGGGCCGAGTCGAGTCCCAAACCATGGTCATACCCAAGGGGCTGTGGACTTTGGGAGCTTTTGGGAAGGGGCCACGTGGTTCTAATATTCAAGTTTTGCATTTGGGGGTCACTTTGGACCATGGCGACTTAAACAGGAAAAAGTAACTTTAGTTACTTTTATTTTATTGGCCCCTCCATGGAAAGAAATGTGTCTAGGGTTTATTGGGGCTCTTTTTCCTTGGAGAAGTATATAAGGAATTGGGGGAGAAAGGAAAAGGGAACTTTTTTCGCATATACATTTTAGCCTCCATGTGCAGCATGCTATTGTTTGCATCTACAGCTTGTGGAGTCAAATCCCATAAGGACCCTAGCTTCGGTGGTGAGAGACCCGTCCCTAGCTAGCAGGGCATTCTTCGGTAGTGAGAGATCTACCCTAGTCTGTCATTTTGGAGCCGCTTTCAGGGTTGTGTGGTACAGAGACATTATCAGAGGTTTCAGAGGAAGGATTTTGAGGGTTTTGGGGGCATTTGGGGAAGATAATCAAAGGGGCTCCAGATCAGATTCACGACAGCCATTTGGGCAGGGCATGGAAGCATGTTGAAGGCGCCTCCATCATTTTTCGACCCTTTTCCAAGCGAGGTGACTTGCAACCTTTATTTGGGGGTTTTCCAGTCGGCCATTTTCAGATCTGAAGGTGGAAATATTATTTCCTATATCTGTCAATGTTATTTCCAAAGACCTTATTTTTTCTCTTGTATTTAGAGAGTAACAAACCTCAGAAGTTTTCCATCTGTCTAGGGCACGCTGTGCTTTTTCTGGCAGCATTGTTATTTGTGTAAAATTACAAAATAGTTTTATTATCTCCTCTATAATAATATCAAGCTCTCTTTAAAATTTCAAGTAATTTGAGTGGATATCTTGGGATATATTCATTTTATTTAGTTTGTTGTTCTTGCTGTAAAAATTTGCATAAATCAATATTTTACTTTGCTGCAATTTTCATATATTTTGTGCATTTTTAAGTAGTATCCCATAAGGGATAATATACAAACAAATATATTATAACATCCTAGGGGAGATGATTTTATAGCCATGCACCCTAATTTTAGGGGCACATAGATATATGTAGGGGTATCTTAAGCATAAAAAATTATATCAGTGTGTAGAGTATCATCGTGCTGCATTAACATTTTCATTTTGCATTTTTATTTGGAGGGAAAAGTAGTTTTTGAATTGATTTAAAATGAATAAAATTAATATAAAGTGTTTAAAAGAGGGTCCAATGACCGAGTGCCCTATGTGTCCCATTGTCATCGACTTTTAAAAAGTGTCATTAATAAAAAAGTGAACAATTATTGGACTTTTTTTCAACAACCTATGGTGAAAAAAAACATACATGTTTTGGTCCATGCATAACTATAAGGTCCTTTCCCCTAATATTTGCCACTTTTATCTGTTACTTTTGTTTAAATTTGCATTAGCCATTAATGCAATCTTATACTCTAGACCTATTTAACTGCCCCCATATAAATCATACCCAGCAACCCTTTACACCCAATGCATGTCTCTTATACAGTTGCTGAAGGTTGTTATTCAAGCCCTCCGTAATTACTCCATGTCTTTCCTTCAGATATATGATCAAAGATTTAGGATCGCAAAGGGAATTCCTTTGGCAAGGTAAAGAAGAATGAAACAAAATACCATTACCACCCTGGAAGAAAATGTGACTCTCAAAGTTGTGTAGAGGGGTGAACATAAGATGCATCAAATTGATGATTTGGGCTGTATAAGGATCAATAGGCAGGGGAGGATGAGTGATGGGAGGGGAAAAGTTGGGAGAATATGCTTTCAAGCTTGGATAAACAGAATCAAAAATAACCAGGAAGAATAATCATTTGAACTGTGTTTCTTTTCCCCAAATCTTAAGTCTTTTTATTGAGTTGCATGCAACAATAAGATCCATGTAGCGATGAGATCCTAAGCTTGGACCAAAGGCAAGATAGAGTTCTAAGGCACTTTCAGACGACTTAAATGTGAAGAAGATAGGGAAAATCTAGATCACTTCCTCACACAATGTTTGTCAACCAATCAAATTTGGTGCAAATGAATGAACTCTCTAGATACAACTTGTTGCCTCCCTGGTAGTATGTATAGTGTTAGTCTGGTTTTCTAATGACTATGTTTTCGGCTCTCTTTGCCTTCGCATATTTTTGTTTATAGGTATGCCGGTGTTTGGTATATGTCTGTTGGTAGTATGCTTAGTTGGATACTCATTTTTCCGTCCTTTCTTAGTTGCTACTGTATATTCTACTTTTGGAGGGGAATGCTACTAGATCACTATAGATTTTTTAGTTTCGGGACTGCTCTTTCCCTTGTGAATTGTATATTGCCTTATATATCGAGATCTCATTTTTACCAATAAACAAGAACATCTGTTCATTAAGAAGGAAACCAATTTCAGTTAGCTCCAAAGACAAATTCGCTTGGCTCTGAAGACATAGAAATGGATAGTCTTGTAACTGACTACTGCATGACACCTCAAGGTTTAATGCAAACTTCCTTTGTTACCTTTCAACAAAAAATCATATTTTGTAGATTCTAGTATCAAGCTAAAGATGGGAGTTATTACATGTGATCTAGAGAAAAATAATGCCATTTTACACCATTAGTTGCCTGAAAAATATGAAAATTTAAGTAAATAAGAAATAAAATTCATAGAGGCATAGTATAATCCTTTTATTTTCCAGTCACTTTCACCTTCTTCTTCTTCTTTATCTTGAAACTATTGAGACATATTCTTCCTAGAACGCAAACTACTTCTCATAAGTGAGATGGATGACAAAGTGCAGTTGGAAGATGAATATTTCCAAAATGGCCTACAGATGTATTCATTCAAGTCTTATAAGAGCTCGTCAAACGGATGATAAACTGTAGTTGGAAGATGAATATTTCCAAAATGGCCTGCAGATGTATTCATTCAAGTCTTATAAGAGCTCGTCAAATGTGCTCCCAAAAATATTCCACAATTTCTAAGAATGAATATATAAAATAAATACAACACCAACTTCTCTGCTCTTATATAGGGATCTATAAAAAAGAATCCAAGAGTAGACACAATTTATGATAAAAAATAAGAAAGCTACAAAAACACATCACCTTTCACATTCATCAAATTTAAAAGACCCACATGATAAACATTTGCTTGACTCTGCAGGAAGCCCAAGAAAAAGTCCGCAGAGTTGGCTTGACTGTTGAATAGGATCAGAGATGGACGCTTTCAACTGCATTTGGACAAAACAAAGATCATTTGAATAGAAATTAAGGTTTTATCACTTTTACGTACTCTGTAATGAAAGTATAGACTGTCATTTTGTGCAACTATGAGCGGTTGGATATCTTTATACAATACAACATTTTCTCTTATTAAATGTGTTAAGCAAGCAGTTACTAAATGCTCACATACTATAAATTCCCACCAATTAGAACCCCTTATTGGTAAATTTTCTCCTCCTCAATGGATTCCAGCAGAGCTTGTGTCAAAATAAGAACCTCATTGTTGAAGTTCTTGTTAAGCTTAAAATTGAGTATGAGTTGAGTTCCACAACAATGATTGCATAATATCGACTCATACACTAACACACACACGTTCTATAGGGAGACCGTTTCCAACGAATCAAATGGGTGGGGGGCTCTAAATGTTTGTTTTTGCATTCCATGTTTTTAGACAATCTGTCCACAGAGCACTTGTTACAGATGTTTTCCCTTCCAATTGCACTTCCTTCTAGAATAAATGATTGGAAGACTTAGGACCCAACACAACTAATTTCTCTTACGAATTTGTAACAAATTTGATATGTACAAATAGAACCTTTCAATGTAATGCTTCATCTATATTCCTATACTTACACTATCAATCACACCCCTTATCAACATCAACTACAAAAGTAATTATCTATCCCTCAAAATCAAATAACATATAGTGTTCAACATTCACATTGCATTGTACAGATGCGATTGCTAGTACTCTAGACCTATTTAAACGCCCCCATATAAATCATACCCACCAACCCTTTAAACCCAATGCATGTGGGCTGACCAAAGCTAAATATAAGAGGTGAGTTTAATGTTTAGTTGCTTAATTGGTTAATGTTATGTGGTGGTGTTGTTTTAAAGTTTAGTATGCACTTGGTATTTAAAACATAGCTAAAATCCCAATCCTAAATCCTTTAGTGCTTTTGCATGCTTTGTGTAGATTATTATTGGTGGTTTAGTCATGGCCGTCTTATCTCATTCCACACGTCTGCTCCATAAGCTTTGTGGTCGGTGGATTATGGCTAGGCCACATATCCCTTAATCCTATAGACTGTTTGGTCTCATGGATGTTATTAAAATCATTCATTCATTCAGTCATTACATTGTGTTAGCTCAACCACTTAGTGGAATCCACTTACATGGCTTTATTAAAATATGTGTGGCTTCAATTTTTATTATGGTGGAGTCCTATTAAAACATTTGGTTTGCATTATTAAAATTACCATCTCCCCTATTAACCGCATTTGACTTGGCTTAGGGATTATTTTATTTTATTTTATTTTTTATTTTAAAACTTAGTTAAAATTAAATTGATATGTTGTTATATATAACAATGTAATGATGTTTAGGAAAATTGGTAATGAATATTTTATATAAACTATAGGTTATGGGGTCATACCCCTCCACTATTTTTTTATGTAAGGAATATTTTTTCAAGTAATTTTTTTTGAAACTTGATAAAATATATTAAATTCAATTTTCAATTTATGAAATTTTAAATTAATAATTATTTTTAGTGTATCTGGTTTTTTAGGGATTATTTTCTTTTAACTCAAAATTAGAAAAAAAAAAATTCAATTAATTTTTTGAATAATTATGAAATTAATCGACAGATTGAATTTTTTTTGTAAGGAATAGGTGACAAACTAATTGCAGGCCAAGGAAAAAAATCTCAAAACTCGACACGAGAAGGAGAATTGTCTAAACCTTTTGCAATTTTTTGCCTTTGTAAAACCTAATTGTTTATTGAAAAGTGAAGAATAAGGATTTGAATATTCAATTGTTGTAATAATCTTGTTTTTTCTCTTGATTTGAATTTTGAAAGCTTCAAAATGGGTTCTAATCATTTCAACATTGACAAGACACAAATGTTGAACAAGACAAATTACAACATCTGGAAGATATGACTAAATGCAGAATTCATGGCACACAAATTATGGATTGTCGTAAATGGTACAAAGAAGATTCTGATCGGTAGACAGGTGAAAATAGATAGTGTATCCACATTTCAACAGAAAGTGTAGGAAGTGATGTCAATTATACTTACGAAGTGTGTAAGACGATTTTCTGTTGCACATTGGAAACCAAGAAAGTCGAAAAAAATCTTGAAAATAGTTAGAGTCAATGCACAAAGGTACACGCCTTTCAAAAATTATAAAATTGATTCTTGAATTAATGACAACTCCCCTAAAGGGAGACAAAAATAAATTTTCTAACAAAAACTAAAAACATTAAATCTCAATTAAATGGATGTAATTGTAATTTGATTCAAGACAAGTTATTATACTTTATTATTCAAATGATTATCCAAGAAAGGTTTAGGGACTTCATTTCCATTTTAAATTCAAAATATCAAACCGAATAAGATATTCCAGACTTATTTACTCTTAGTGCTCTCCTAATTTAGGAAGAACAAGTCATAACGAATTTTGATTCAAAGGAGAATGTCACTCAGGAACTTCTCGCTCAAAATTATAAAAATAACTTTTATAGGTCTAACAATAATCAAAAGTCAAATCAAACTTTAAACCTCCTAGTATAGATAAGAAATCAGGGAATAATCATTTAAAAGTCAATTTTGATGGGAAATGTCACAATTGTGAGAAATTTAGACACAAAAAGAAGATTATAGGGTAAAAAAAATATCAAATTTTAAAAACAAGAAAGAAAACAAACCAAATCAAAATCAAAACAAAAATTAAAAGAATAATAAAAAACTTAATGTAGTTGTTTTGTATGCTGCATTAGTCACTGCCAAAGAAAACAAATGGATATTAGATAGTGGTGCATCTAGGCACATGACTTATAGATACAATATTCTAAATGATATCAAAGAATACAATGATCAAATTTATCTTGGTGATCATTCCATTCTCGATGTTTAAATTCAAGGAAAAGCCAAAATTTTCAATGGTTTTATAAATGATGTTTTGTGTGTTCCTAAATCAGAAAATGTCAATTTTGATTTCTTGTGAGACATTTGACCAACTCAAGAACATTATAGTTGTAATCTTACTAAAGGATCAAATTTTATTAAAAAGAAATAGATGTTACTACAAAATGCAAAAATTAAAGAATATAAAAAACATGTAGTTTATTTGTATGTTGCATTAGTCAAAGGGATTTTGCATCTAGGCACAGGACTTAAAGATAATTCTAAATGAAAATAGAATATGATGAAAATTTGTCTTGGTGAAAGATTTCATTCTCATGTTCAACTTCAAGGAAAAGCCAAAAATTTCAATGGTTCTTATCAATATGTAACCTTGTTATTGGGAATAATCATATAAAAGTCAGTCTTTGATTGCCCAATGTCACAACTTGTGAAGGATGTTTACGTGGTAAAGAAGATATGCAAAAAAACATTCAATAGTTAAAAACATGAAACTAAACAAACTCAGAATCAAAACAAAAATCTGAAAGAATAATAAATAAACGTGATGTAGCATGTTCTTATAGCTGCATTAGTTCCTTCCAAAGAACAATGGATCATTAGATATGTTGCATCTACACATCATTGATAGATACAATATTCTAAATGATATGAATCTGATCAAATTTATCTTGGTGATAATGCATTCTCAGATGTTCAAATTCATAAAAGCCTTAATGTTGGCCTAAATCATGTCTTGTCACAAAATTGAAAAGGAATTAATGCATATTTGTGTTAGATTGTTGATCCATAGGGATCCAAGACAACACATTTTTGATTCTTCTCAAATTAAGAATGAGAAACTGAAAAGTGAGGAAAATAGGCAAACAAAGGTTCTAGAAGGACAATCGCTCTATGTGCGACGGTATTGGAGAAATACAACCTGCAGGGTGGTATCCTGAATATTTTGCCTCAAGATCTTGCGACCTGTCTACTCAGGGCAGTTGGTCCTGATACTTTCAAATAATTCAAGAATGAAACGCGTAATGGATGCATATTGGAATGGATTATTCAGTGGGGAGGACATTTGTAGCCTTTGATGGTCACTTAGGCATCAAAGTCTAGATTATCGAGAATAGAGTTTAATGAGAGCAGTGAGCAAGATCTTCTTTGGAATTTTAGGAGCAAGGTGTAAAACAGAACAAGCAAGTAATTGATCCATAAACTTCTACTTTGGAACTCTATGAATCACACAACTATGTTGTTCTACTTTCAACTTTGGAAAATGACAGAATTTATGATCTTGAAAATTAGAGCTTTCACACAACTAGTGACTGATTATCTAGTGTTATAGAAAGGAAATTGCAGAGAAGGAAATAATTCAAACTTCAACACCAACAATTTTATCCTGGAAACCTCCAATGGAGGAAAACCAGTCGGAAGGGAAAATGCTCTTTCTTCCCACTTTTATTGGTCTAATATAGACAATTACAGATTACAATAAGTATGAAAAGAAGCAACAATGTAAACCTTCTCTCCAATTACTTGCTTGCTTCTGTTTCTACACCTTGCTCCTACAATTCCATTCCAGCACTGAAGATCTTGCTCACTGCTCTCATTAAACTCTACTTCTCGCTTCTTGATCTCTCTGTTTGATTCACCTTCGAATGTCTATTCTCTTGCTCCTTTCATGCATTTATAGGCCTTCCCATGTCCTCCCGTGCACTGGAGAATGTGAAAGGGCATGGAAGGGAAGAGACACGGTTGGGCGCTTCAAATTCACGTCCATTCGCATTCCATTCTTATTTTCTGTTTGAAAGTGTCAGGACTGCCTACCCTGTGAGCAGACCGGCGGTGGTTAGGACCACCACCGTAGGGTGCAGGTTCTGAAACCGCCGCTCTACACAGAGCGGCAGTTCTTCCAGAACCTCGTTTACCTCATTTTTTCACTTTTCTTGTTTCTTCTTCTTGGTGCTGATGGAACTGATGAAGTGGTGTGTTTTTCTGGATCCCTATGGATCATACCTCCCCTACTTAGGAGGCTTTTGGTCCCACAAAAGCTTAGTGGGGGAGTGGTAGAGGAATCAACTCCCTCTCGTGCTCATTCGAGTACCACTAGGTCTGCCTTGGTGTCTTCTCTCGTCCAACCTACCAAGACTCCTGTGGATCTCTGGTTTGTTGTTCCAGTGCTACATCCTCCTCTGAGTTTCCTCGAGTACAATCCTCTTTGGAAGGTAACTTTTGTATCTTTCCTTCTTTGTCATGCATAGATGGCTTTAGTGGATGCGAGCTCTTGCAACTTACTATCGCGTGCATCTGCATGAAGTATGGCCTGAAGGTTTCTTCTCCAACCTGCTCAAGTATGGCGAAGGTCCCATACTGTAGTGGTTTAGTCCTTCTTTCTTGTCTTTGTTTCTTGAGATGGATTGGCCAAATCCTCTCCAAGTACGTTGCTGCTATAGACACCACTGTTCCTTGTATCTCCTCTTCTTCTTGCTGTCCCCACGGTCAGGTCCAGTGAATCCGTAGGTAGATACGGTGACTGCATAGTGAGAAGTTTGTTTTGCTCCTTAAATGAGCAATTCCTGTGGTGGCTTCTTATGCAAAAAATGACAAGTGCTATCCAAATTCTGTGCTATCCTTTGAAATCAAAATATGTGCTCTCAATCCATCTTTACTTTTCTTTACAATGAAAGTAAACAAAACTGATGATTTTCCTGAATAAGTCTTTGTGCTTAGTTGAACACTTACCATAGCCTTCTTTGATTTTGACCTCCAATCTGGTGTGCCTGGAATGTTGACAAACTGACAATCCTTGACCCATCTATAATATGAGTTCTCCCTCCTTGTGAACACACATCCTCAACATACAAGTAAGGATTCACGAAGACAATGTCAAATGCATCAAGTGGAATAATATTCATGCCTCTAATACATCATATATTGGGTATTTATCCCAAACTGAAACAATACACTTCCTTGTAACTTGTATTTCTACACCCTTCTTCACCCATCCCAGTGGGTATGGATGTGGATGCACGTAAGTCTCTAGACCAATGTTGTTCTACAACCACATCAGAAATCAAATTTGACTGAGAACTAGAATCTACTAAAGTGTTTACCTTAGTCTTCTTGATTTGGATTCTGATTTGAAATATGATTTGAATAAAATAAGCTTACTCATCTCTTCTTCTTTACCCCCCTGACCTTGTTCAGTGAGCCATGCATCCCAGCTTCTCGTCTACATCCGCTTGAATCATTGTCTCAATTCCACCTTTAACTTTTTGTCTGACAAACTTGGATTTCTTGTCATTCTTTTTGTCTTATCTGCTTTGGGTGCATTTTGTCTTTTCTTCCAATGAAAGCAAACAAAACCATGATTTGTCCATTTAAACAAGTCTTGTTGCTTGGTTTTTAGCACTTACCATAGCCTTCTTTTTTTGCTTTTCTGGTGTGCCCGGATGTTAAAAACTAGACTCCATCCTTGACCCATCTGAACTGGTTCTCCCTCCTTGTGAACACAACATCCCTAGCATACAAGTAAGGACTTCCGAAGACAACGTCCAATGCATCAAGTGGAATAATATCAACCTCTAATACATCTATGTATTGGGTATTTATCCCAAACTGAAACTTACACTTTCCTTGTAACTTGTATTTCTACACCCTTCTTCACCCATCCCAATGGGTATGGATGTGGATGCGCGTAAGTCTCTAGAAAAAGCTATTCTACAACCGCATCAGAAATCAAATTTGACTGAGAACCAGAATCTACTAAAGCGTTTACCTTAGTCTTCTTGATTTGGATTCTGGATTTGAAATAGCTTACTCATCTCTTCCTTTTCTGCTCCCCCGTACATGTTAGTGGCCATGCATCCTAGCCTCTCGTCTACATCCGAATCATCCTCAATCTCCACCTCTCCTTCTGTCTTCACAGTGGCCATGGATTTCTTGGAATCCTTGGTTCGGTGCTTTGGGTGCAATTCCGGATGCAACTTCCAACATGTGGCATCAGTATGTCCATTTACATCACAATTCTTACAGAAATTCTTAGGATCTTTACAAGTATGCAAAGTAGTAGCGGCATGTTTACCTTTCCATTTACCTCTGCTACTTGTCTTCCCTTGTTCTTTTTCCTGTTGTTCTGTTGACTGGTCTCCCTTTGGCTCTATTTCTCCTTGCTTCTTCTCGTCATCAATGTAGTATGCTTGTACACAAGCTTCATTGAGATCCTTGGGCTTCGTGGAGATTACCTTCCTCCGAAGGTGAGTGTGAAGTCCTCCCAAATACTTGGTCAGAATGTCCTCATCCTCCAAGTCCATATTAAGCAACATGGCTTGTCTCCGAAATTCCGTAGTGTAGTCTTGCACGCTTTGACCACTGCCCTGTCTAAAGTACTGCCACTTAATCATCATGCCAGTCTTATGGCCGATTGGATAGAAGTTAGCTCTAATAAAATTCTTTAAAACCTTTCCAAGTACTGACAATAGGACGTTTCTTCTTCTCACAAGTGGCTAGATGGGTTTCCCACCAAACCAGAGCATGACCTTCCATTTTGAGACATGCAAAGGTGATCCTTTGTGCCTCAGTGACATTATGCACACTAAAATAGACTTCCAACTGTTTTAGCCATTTATCTAGTAATTTTGCATCTACTTGTCCTTCAAAATTCTTTATTTCCACTTTTGTTTCAACTTTAAAAGGTGTATGTGCAGATTTTACCTTCTCGCTTACAATTGGCATCTCTTCATGCTCTTCCCATTCTTCCTCTTCGTGGCTCTTTCTGATACCAAATTTTTCGGCTAGTGCTCGAACCACTGAGTCCATGGAATCTTGCTTAACCGAAGCCATCTTTTGCAGATCTGAAAGCTCTTCTTGTTTTCTATGCAATCTATCCATCATGGTCTCTAGCATCTCGACTCTACGGACCAAGTTCTCTTCCTCCATTTGAGCTCGAATTCTCTGTTTCCACTTCTTCATAGAAATATCTGGCTCACAAGGTAAAAATTCTTCACCTTTGGACCTTGTCACTGTCATACAAAATCACAAGAAAGATTCAAATACCACAGTCCTGGATATATAATCAGCTCTGATACCAAAATGATCTGTAAACTTCTACTTTGGAACTCTACGAATCACACAATTATGTTGTTCTACTTTCAACTTTGGAAAATGACAGATTGATTGAAAATTAGAGCTTTAGTGACTGATTATCTAGTGCTATAGAAAGGAAATTGTAGAGAAGGAAAGAATTCAAACTTCAAACACCAACAATTTTATCCTGGAAACCTCCAATGGAGGAAAACCAGTCGGGAAGGGCAAAACTCTTTCTTCCCACTTTTATTGGTCTAACATAGACAATTACAGATTACAATAAGTATGAAAATGAAGACAACAATGTAAACCTTCTCTCCAATTACTTGCTTGCTCTGTTTCTACACCTTGCTCCTACAATTCCATTCCAGCACTGAAGATCTTGCTCACTTGCTCTCATTAAACTCTTGCTTCTCGATCTCTCTGGATCTTCGAATGATCTATTCTCTTGTTCCTTTCATGCATTTATAGGCCTTCCCATGTCCTCCCATGCACTGGAGAATGTGAAAGGGCATGGAAGAGAAGAGACACGGCTGGGCACTTCCAATTCACGTCCATTCGCATTCCATTCTTCTTTTCTGTTCGAAAGTGTCCGCCACCCTGAGGACTGGTCCACCCTGCAGGGCGGCGGTTACAGGTACCCTTCTGGCATTTCTAAACTACCACTCTACACAAGAGCGGTGGTTCTATCCAGAACCTCTGTTTACCTCATTTTTTTCACTTTTCTTCAATTTCTCCTTCTTGGTGCTGATGGAACTGATGAAGTGGTGTGTTTTTCTGGATCCTTTCCTGTATTTTTATTGTCAAGTTAAATTGTTTCCTAATACTTAGTTGGGAATGCCTCTTTTTAATGGGAAGATGGATATTGAATGTTGGAACCCTCTTCTTAATCGTTTCTAAAAGAATTTGGTTGTTTGGAAAGGGGTCCTTATTTCCCAAGCTGAAAAAGTTTAGCTACTTCAAAGTTCTCTGCAGAGCTTAACTATTTACCTTATGTCTATTTTTAATATGCTTGGGAAGATTAGGAGTATTATAGTTTGGATCCAAAGAAGTTTCCTATGGTCTGGTGTGGAGATTAAAAATAGAATCCCGTTGGTGGCTTGGGATAAACTTACTAAACCTAAAAGCCATGGTGGGCTTGGGGTAAAGGATATTAAAGGAATTAATCAATCCCTTTTGGATAAATCTAGATGGATACTTATGAATGAGGATGTACTGTTGGCTAAGATTCTAAAAGCCAAACATTTGAACAATGAGAGAAGTTAAGATTATTTTCTACTTGCGGATCTTTTTCTTGTTGGTTCTGTCTTTTGGAATGATCTTTTAAAGTGTAAATATATTCTTATATGTGGTGCTAAGTGGGAGTTGGGAGATGGTTCTAAAATTATTATTTGGGATGAATGTTGGTATAAGGATGGTCCCTTGTCCAGTTATCCCCCATGGTATTTTTTATCTCCCTTTTATAAGGATTTAATGGGCTCTCTTATCAAGGATTATTGGTGAAGGGAGGAGAATGGGTGGTCTCGGAAAAAGATTTTGAAGATTGAGGTTGGTTCTGATAGTGAGGAGGTTATTTAATCCTTTAATAGAGATTTGGATGGCCTCCATATCCTTTCTTTTCCTAAACCTAATTCTATGGTTTAGGCCTTTTCAGATGATGGAAATTATTTTTCCAAATCGGGGTAAGTTATAGTGTGCCAGTTGCCTCATCAAATAAGTTTTTGGAAGGAAGTGTGTGACAAGGATTTGACTCCTAAAGTCAACTTGTTCTTCTGGCTGACCATTAAATACAAGGTTCATACTATTGATAATCTTCAACGTTTGAGAATGATTATTCCTAACAGGTGTGTTTTGTGTGAGAAGGAAAATGAATAAGTTTCCTATCTTTTTACAGTTTTTTCTTTCACTAATTGTATTTTTAATTTAGTCCTTAACACTTTTAATATAGTCTAGAACTTTCCTAAATCTTTTGCTAACTAGTTTACCCAATGGAAGTCATCTTTCATTTCTTCTTGTTTGTGTAAAGTTTGGAAGATTTCTTTGCCTCATGTTTTTTGGGGGGTTTGGTTGGAGCGAAATAATATTATATTCAAAGATAAGAAGACTTCAGCTAAAAGGGTGGGGAGAAAATTGGTGTGGGCTGTTGGTGATAATCTATCGGCTGTAAAGTTCGAATAAAAATATAGCATTCCCCATCACGAGAGTCAAATTATTATTTCTCTAGGCTTGAATAATAATATGATCATCCAAAAATAGACCAGGAAGCTTCTTAGAAGTTCTGTTAGATGGGTTAAACCTCCTTTGAGTTAGGTCAAGTTAGTTTTTGATGGTAACCCGATTCTGGTAGGTGTAGGGGTTATTATTAAGAACAATGATGGTGAGTTGGTAGCTTCCTATGCTGGTCTGTTGGGTGTTTACACAAGTCATATTGTAAAATCTATATATGTTTTCTGGGGCATCTCTTTGGATGTAACCCTCCAATTTTATAAAATATTATTGAAGGGGACTCTTTAAATATTATCCAAGGTATTAAGAAGGATCTCAGAGTGAGTAACAATATCAAAAATATAATGGATAATATTCATAGTTTGATTATCAGTTTTGAAGAAGCTATTTGTGGTCACATTCACTGTGAAGGGAACAAGTGTGCTGACGTGTTAGAAAATTTAGGGCTTAAGTTGCCCAATAAAAATCTTTGGAAAAGTCAGGCCTCCTTACCCATACCAATTACTAATGTCATTAATGGAGATACATAAGCCTTTTTCTAGACACAAGTTGTGGATTATTTATAACCATAAATCTGGGTGCCTTCTCTTCGAGTGTATGTGGTTTAAGGGATATAGTACTAAGCTTGGAAGCCTCATTTTAGTATCTTCCTTCGTTTTTTTTATTTCTCACAGGTACAAATATCTCTGTATTAGTTTTTTTTTCTTCGATGGGAGGAGATATGGTTCGTGTCGAACTTACATCCTGTATTTCCCTGAAAATGGATAAATCCATTTGGTATATCCTTAAAGGTGGGTGTCCTACTAACTTTATGCATAAGCTAAAAAGGAGTGATCATGTTCTCACTATCAATTTTACTACTACATGGGACAATGGTTTTGTTTCTTGCAAAGGGGTTTCAGTTTAGGTGTCTTAATATTTAATAACGGAGATCACAGGTATGCCCATGTATGGGATTAAAATATTTAAGGATAGGTATCAATGGAAGGAGTAGATGGAAACCTTTTTTTGTCCAATTGAGAGGATTCTATTTATAGAATATGGGATTACATGAATTGTTAACACTCTGATTTTGCAAATTATCTTGATGAATGTTTTACATGCTGTTATAACTTCTGGAATGAAAGCAAACATGTTAAGAAACTCTGATCTTAAAGGAATGTGTTTCTAACTTGGATTCTTGCATGCTGTGATTTATTGTTAGGACAACATTTATTGTACTTGCGTGTTTGCTGATATGACGACAAATTGTCGTATACTTGCTAAACTCTCGTTGCTGATTGACAGCACACCTTGAATCAATTTCATTGATCCAAGTATGCTGAGGTCTTCCTATGATTATCTGTGTCGGTTCACACTTGAACCGAACCCGAGATTGTTATGAGACAGCAGCGCCTATTGCAGTTTTGGGCAGCTGGCACGTAGATACCAACGACAGGGGTTCGATTCTTGAACCCTGTACTGTCGAACTTGGAACCTCGTGAGGCAAGAAATGCCTGGACACGGGTGGCCTTGATACGTGATCCAGAGGACGGAACGTCCTGCTCTGCATTAACGTGAATGTCTGTAAGAAGGCAGAATGGAGGTTGGGTTAGGAGTTGATTAGTGTTAGTGGTTAGTATGAATTAAAAACCCTAAACTAATCCTAAGTTGTAACATGCATCCTACACTACTATCCTAAGTGGATTTTTAAATTACAAAAAAAAAAGGGGAAAATAAAACCTAAGGCTAAACTAAGACCTAGGTTGAACACTATATGCAACCTAAACTAATCCTAATCTAAAAGGGCGCGCAGACCCTTGGAAGGAGAGGATAAGGATGAAGGGGAGTATTCATTGGCATTTAATGGTAAGTCCATACGTGGACAGCGCCAGTTTTGGTGGGGCAGGTAGGAAATAGAGGCATCTATTTGGAGATAGAGCCAAATTCAGTTTTTCATGGGAAATTTGAAAGATTAGAGTTCGCCAACTCAAGTGGCAGTGGCGTGGAAAGCTAGGAAAAGGCAGAGCCTTAATTGCATTGATTATTCTTGGTCCTCGCGACCAGCTCGCCTTGGAAAGTGTATGAGGGAATTCGGATTTTCATTTTGTTGATTCGAGCTTTTTGCAAAGTTGCTCTGCATTTGGTTTTTCTGGTCTGGTTCAGTCGAACCAGCTCTTGGAATTGACACTGTTCTTGGAGATTTTTAAGGCTGTTGCTAAGCCTGAAGAAGAAAGGAGTGCTGGGAAGTTTGTGCTGTCGTTGTGGAAGGAAAAAAACACGGCAAGAGGATCCTTCTTCGAGTTTTGGAAAAGAGATTTCAGGCATGTTAAGCCCTTCTCTTTAAAAATTCTTGCTTTGTTAAGTGTCTCATTAAAACAACCCTGCTCTTGGGTTTGGATTCTGTGATTGTGTCAAGTCGATTTGATTTGGATTTCATTGATTCTTGCTTCTTTTTTTTGGAAAATGATATGAAGAATTGTTTCTGGTTGCTTGGTCTTTGATTTGTTTTTGCATGCGAATCAAGTTGGAAATGAATTACTATATCGGTTGTGACAGTATGGTGGTTGGATATAGATATTCCCTTCTCTGTGCGTGTTGTGTGGAAATTGGAATAGGCTGTGTAATCTTTTCCTTGCTGTTGTGTATGGAACTGTCCTTGCATATAAAAAGGAAGTGGAAATGCAGTCGTGCTATGCTGCTATGATTTGGGTTTCGTTGAATCTTGCTGTCATTTTTGGAAATAATAGGAAAATCGTTTCCCTGTTGCTGTGTTTAACTGTCTTTGCACTTCTTGAATGGAATACCTCCATGTTGTGCTGGTTGTTGACGCTAGATGGAGTTTCGAACTGGTTTTCTTGTAAATTATGATATGGAACTGTACAGGTAGTGTTGGTTATCTTATTGCTGTGCGATTGTCTTTTGTCTCATGAATTTTTGTGGTAAGATGGTGAAGGTTGCGTGAGCAGCTTGATGTCATGTCTGTACTGAAGTTTCATTGAGTGAAATAAGATCTTTTGTTTGTTTACTATCTGCTGATCCGGAACTTAAAGGAATGACATTTCTTTTCGAGCTCTAAAGGAATGGGTATTTTACGGTTTTAGTATCATATCAAGAGCTGACAGACTGTGTGGGTTGTTTTCATTGCTATGAAATTGCTCCTGTTATATGGTCTTTTGTGATATAATTGAACCGGATGTATGAGTTGCTTAAGGTCGTTTCTATACTGAAATTTCTTTTGAAAGGGAAATAGTTTCTTTCTCTCTCTCTGCTGTGTTGATTAGGATAAATACAGCGTTGTTTTTTTTTTGAGCATACGAATTGCCTTGGAGAAAGAAATGATAACATGTTTTTGGCTGTTCTTTCCTTTCTTGCTTAAAAAGAAATAAGACTTTTCTCTTCCTTCTGCTGTTTCGGGATTATGAGGAAATGGTATTTTGTATTTTAAAGGAATGGGCATTAGAATTTTATATGAGTGTTTGCGAGAGTTGGAAAAGAAGTAGTTTTTCCTTCTGAACTCATAGAGAAATATACTGTTTCTTGCTAGGAAGGTATGATGATTAGTTGTGTTTACTAATGCTGATCGGTCTTGTAAGGTCGAACTGTTTTGGTGATTATGACTTAATCTCGGATTGCTGTAGGTAACAGCAATGAATAATATGTTATTTTGAACGGGATTACGTTCATGGAATTTGGAAATCATGAGATTAATAGACTGCATGATTGTATAATTGTTATCTGTTTAGCATACAGTGAAAGAAATATGGTTTCTTTTAGTATGGTAAAAATATGGTTTGCATCCTTATACTGTTTGATCCTGGATGATCATAATGAGGTACTAACCTGTTTTGGATTTTCATATGAGCCTGAGTCAAATGAAGTATGGATATGGATGATGAATTCTTCCCTGTTTTCATTTAAAGCAGATTATAAATGAAATTATTCTTGCTACCGGAAAGTGAATTCCGAATGGATTTTGTAAGTTTCACTCTGAACTGTTATCTTGATTGTGTCTTTCGTTTGGATTCCATTTTCAGAACAGCCATGTGGAAAGAAATAGAGATATGAATGAATGACTTGGAAAAATGATCTTTTCTTCTTTCATTCAGTTGGAAATCTGTAATTCGTGAATAATGAATTTTGTAGTGCTTAGATGGGAGCAACTATATGCATTGCTGTTTGCTTTCTTGTCTGTACTTGATTGTTTGGAATCTAATGTGATGCATGAACTGAAAGGAAAGTAATGGATTTACATTTCAGTTAGTTTCATCCTTTGCATTTATTATTAATGAAAGGCGTGGAAAGGATAACTATATGTTATATATGCAGTAAGCTACTTGTATTCCTAACTTTACAAATATTGTAAATTGAGACTTGTAACGGTTATGTGGAAAACGGGACAGCAGTCCTTTGGCTGGTTGTGATGATATTTTGATAGTTCTGTTGTTATGCTGATCTTTCTTTTGTACCTTTTTCGTGATTGATGTTTAACTGTCGTTTCATAAAAGCGGGGTTCTTTTATTGAGACAGTTAGTTGAAGCACCTTATTTTAAGGATAAGTGCTTAATATGCTCAGTTCATTGAACTGACCCGTGCAATTCATTTTGCAGATGGAATTTGATTAGAATGAAGACTTGGCTATTTTTCTGATGCTTCTTGATTTGTTGATGATGTATTGTAATTGTCGCTTTTATTCCTCTTCGAGGAATTGTGAAAAGAAGAAAGTACATTCTTCTATCTATGAGTTGTATGGATGATTTATGTAAACCATACCCAATCAGCTGGATTGGCAAATGTACGGATTATGACATGAAATATTGAATACAATTACATGTGTGATATTTTAATGATTATATCAGTTTGATTTTGTTGTCTAAACTGGAAATATAATGTTATTTCTTGATTTGGATTTGTTTATTTGTCCTTGGATGGATGCTAAATGGAAACTGATATCTATTCTTACCTAAATGCAACCTTTAAGTTGAAAAATGCAATTAGTTCATACTTGGGTAAAGATGAATTTTTAATTGACATTAAAAAGGATTAGGAAGAATATGATTCCATAATCGAAAGGTATTCAGGATTAGCTTAGGAGCTAAGGAATATCAATTAAACTTCGGAGTAATCGAACTTCGCTTTCGAACTCCATTAATGATCTCGTATGCTGAATTCAGAATAAAGGATATAGGATAAGTATATCCACAACTAATGGACCTTAACTATATAACGTTAAGGAGAACAAATGAATACATTTCTCGGAATTTAGACCTCGTATGAATGACGTCTAATAAGCTAGAATTCTGAATTTAGTTGCAGTTGGGAAAATCTTGGCTAAGTTTAATAGGTTAAACTTATCACGTCCGTCGGTACGGACTGCTTAATCCAATGATTAAGAAGAGAACCAAGTAGGGAAATGCAGCCCTTCGACACGAAGGAGAAGATGCATTGCAAGATAATGGACGGATTTAGTCCCTCTTAGCCCTATACAACTGTAACGGAAACGAGGATCAAGGGATCAGCGTGGATGCTGAAAGTTGATTTTAATTATTAAATCGTATCCTAAGCACTTGAGCAGGATGTGTATTCTCGACGGGAGAATTCTGTAGGACATTGGCATACGCCAGCTACAGCAAGGTGTCTCCATGAAGACGGGGTCTTCATGACGACACACTGTTGCAGCTGACATATTGCAATGCCCTCCCGAATTAAAACATCAAGAATACATAGGCTGAATGTGTAACTGTGGACAGGGGATAGGAGTATGATCTGGTATACGGAGTGACTCCGGAATACTAAAGATAACTAGACACACGGGGTCGTGGGGAAACGACACCGTATGTCTGCGTATCTTTAGTTACCGGGAGTGACTTCCTATATTCGTTCATATTACTAACTGTAATTGGAAGTTTAAAACTGACCTTAAACGAAGAGGACTGGTAGGAACCAGGAAATACCATTCTAGATAACAGGTGAAGTGAAGTGAAGGACGTATTCCGTTGATGTGTATAACATCCAGGAATATGATCATGCAAAGCATGTGAAAATCTTTGGCCAAAGTATCGCAATTGCTGGTTGCGTTGTCCTTATCACTTAATTTAAGATGCAGGATGTCAGATGAATATCAGTAACAGATATTCAGATAGGCTTCTTAAATGGATCACTTCGATAACCGGAAACGGTTATGAGAACAGGTATATATAATATACTATGCATAAACAAACATGAAGGATCGGTTGTTGCCGAGTCATGAAATGAAGGATCGTTGAAACTCCGAGCCATGAAAATGGAAGATCGGCAGTTCCTCGAGTCATTTACAGCAGCATATAGAATCTGTTATAAGATTGAATGGCATTGAATGTGTGTTCCATATTGTAAATATGCGAACAGGGAACATTCGTTTTAAAAAGAAATTGTGTGATCCAAACTGTGTTGTTTGGGCAGAGAACAATTATTAAAACTTGAACGTGTGTTTGAATTTTGTAATTCATAACAGAGAACGTTATCAAAAAAAAAAAAAATTTCCCTTGTTCTGGTATTTTAAAATGGGGATGTTACAAAGAAATTAAAATTGGTTCTCAACAATTCAGACAAGGAGGTAGAGGATCACTCTCAGAATCATGATAACATTGAAGATCCTAGTTTTAAAACTGGTATAACTCTAATATTTCTCATATGTAGTGGATTTTTTGTTGCAATTTTGTTGGATTTTTCTCCCTCGGACGATTTGGTTTGGGTTTTTAAATTTTGTAGTGGGAATTGTCTAGTGCTTTTTCTGGTCATTATTTAAGTCAAGTCTGTTTGACTCTTCACTTTGTTTATTGTCTCTTGTGATTTTTATTGTAAAATATTTCTTGTAATGGCCCTTGGAGCCTTTCCAAAACTTACCAATAAAAAACATATTGTCATACAAGTTGATATACAACTTGATTTTAAACTTATTAATGTAGGATTCATATATGGCTAAAAGTGAAATCAATAACTTTTATATTGTGCTTATTATGATAATGCTTATATAGATGTTGTGATTCTAACCATGTTGGTGTTGAGCTAGATGGAAAATCTACAGTTGGATATGTATTTAAGTTTGGTACAAATTCCATTACTTGGAGTAGCCAAAGCAGTCGAAAGTCTCCATATCTTCTATCGAGGCAAAATATAGAAGTGCAATGGAACAAGACATGTGGCTAAAATGAATGTTGGAAGATATTCACATGGAAGTTAAAAGAATTAATCCTCTTCTATGTGATAGATTTGTATTTTTCTTGCTAATAATCTAAGTCAACATCATAGAACAAAACATATAGAGATGCATATGCATTTCATCCAAGAGAAGGTGCCTTGCGGTGATATAGATATCTATTACTGCCCGACTGAAGATTAGATTTCAGATATATTCATAAAACCATTATGTGCTATGACGTTCTAGAAGTTTCATGAAATTCTTGGCCTTTCATAGTTTCCATTGAGGGGGAATGTGCATGAACATACCACCTCCTAACGGTCGGCCATGTGTTTTCTCCTTCACCTCTATAATTATGATCCAATCTTAAAGCATTGTATTTTTTTTTATGATCTTAGTAAAATTTATCACTCTAAGTTTACTGTGTAGTCTAGTAATGTAGCATCATTTTGTAAAGGAGGTCCTTTGATATAAATTGTAGACATGATTCCTAGACATGCTGGTAACAAATTTTCCTTATGAGAAACTGTGAGATGTAGTCTCACAAATCATGCTTATCCTAAATCATCACTTCTGATTTATGGATTCCAAATCCTTTTGTACCAAAAGGTAATTTTAACATGATGAAGGTGTATAAATCCTTCAAATGTGATATTTTATCCTAAACCCTCACTATGGTTTAAGGATTGTAAATCTTGTTGTATAAACATGTAATGTTTACATATGGACCCCCACTTAATATTAAGAGAGAGTGTTAGAACATTAATACTAAGTGTTCTATATGATATAAACTATTTTTTATAATTAAATAAATAAAAATATATAATATTTTTATTTATTTAATATAAGTTTTAGCTTATAGGTTAAATTGATTTTAAAATCAATTTACAAAACTGTGTGGGGTGCTTCACGAGAAGACACACCTGTAAAATAAATATTTAATAAGACTCACTGGTCAAGTGAAAATTGAATCCAAGTGAAGACATTTGTAAAAATGCAAAAGAGAGGACGAAGTTTGAATGGACATGTTAGTCTGTAAAGATTTATGTTTCTCATTGATGGAAATCTTACGTTGACCTTGGTTTTTTACCCATCGAGGTATTCCACTTAAATTTGGTGTCCTATGTCTGTTATATTTATTTATTATTGTTGTTGTATTTAATTTAATATACAATATTCAAATTATTGTTTAATTTTAATTAATATCTTTGAGTGGTGAGGAAAGTACATTACTCACTATTGAGATTAGGGATGAAGTACTTTTTACAATTGATTTGGGATAATACTTATTTGAAGATTGCTTGGGAAAAGAGGTGCATGTCAAGGATTGCATTTGGGATGCATCATTCACTGTATAGGAGGGGCTATTTCTGGATTCTATCTCACACATTCATCTTGGGGGAAAAGTAGTTGTAGCCCACAATCTTGGTGCGTCTGGAACAAGGGAAACCTATCTTTAAGGGACACAATTCAATCACACACATAAACACTAGAACTACTTAGAGTCTAAAATGTAGTGCAAGACTCAGTGACAATCATATCAGGGTGACTACCAAGGTCATTTCGAAGCAAGCATATGCATTATTTATTCCATATAATGTTTTTTTGAGCCTTGTGTAGGTAGCTAGAATATTTTTTTCAAGTTTAGGTGTAACACAAGAACCCTACAAGTTGATGAATGCAGCGACTAGAAGAGAGAAAGGATCGGAAGTTTCAGAGCATTATCAAACCCTAGTGTTTGTATAGCAAGATGCAAAAGAACTAGGACACTAAAGTGAAGCTAATTAGACACTAAAGATCAAGCAGAGCACTTGTCATACACTGAAGGGTTCCTTAAGAGTCCTAGTTTCCTTCTGAAGAAGTTCCAGACTCCAAGTTTCTCAAAAGATCTGCACAGTCCAAATCCAACCTTGTCATCCAGTTTCCCAACCCAGATCAGTCCAGATCTGGGGTCGATACATACTAAGTCACTCTCATTTTCCTATTATACACAATTTCTTGTTTCTTGCATGATAGATATTATTTATTACTACTATATCAATTTTAGATCAGTCCTCTAATTAAGATTTAAATTTATTTAAATAATTTGGTGAACCCCTACCGTGATCATGCACTGGATCCTTTTTCTTTCTTCTTCCTCTTTCATCCCTACACGTGTATATTCCCAAAAGGCCATCCAAGATGAGTATATCCCTGTCTTTACTCAACATCCATGTCACTTCATGACTACTTCTGCAGACCCCATTGTTAATGTCATCACCAATCTACGAATAAGTAACCTTTCTAACTCCCTACTTCTCTCCCTCCTCTTAGTGCACCACTCCCTCAATCTGTCACATCATCCAAAGAGTATGATATCATTTAGCAATTAAAGAATACCCCAACTAAGATATATCTCTTTGATAACTTGCGTAAGGCCCCTGATTGTCATTGTACTCTCAAAACCATAGTATGATCTATTCAAATATAAAGTGATAACCCTCCCATTTCCTTTGCCAATATCATGGAATATTTTAAACACATTAGTAATTCTATTACATTTATTGATGAGGATATCCCACATGAGTCATCTAATAATTATCCTCTTCTCCTTATCATGGATCAAATCCAAGGTTTCTAAATTAAGCTTCTACTCATTGATAATGCTTTTGCATCGAATATTTGTCCTCTATCCTTACTATCCCAACTTATTCCTCATAGTGCAATTGAATAGTCTACTCTTGTCCATGGATATGAAATTACCACTCGTGCATGCATATGTACTATCAAATTGGAATTGCAAGTGGGACCTCGCATGATCATTACTCCTTTCTATGTCATGAATGACCCATTACAATTTAAATTTCTCCTTGGTCGACCTTGGATCCATGACATGCGAGTTATCCCTTCTATAGTCCATCATTGTGTCAAGTTTATCTTTGATGGATATGAACATATTGTTATTGCCGATCCTAAACCATTTAAATATTGTTACGCTACGCCCTTAACCTATTGCTTGTATTAGGATATGAGTAGCCGACTTGTGGCTTACCATATCATTTTATTATATCATTTATACTTTCTCATGCTTAGTAGGTCGGCCTTGGTGATGGCCATAACATATGAATAGTATATATAGGGGATTGTAGGTAGTAATTCATCATCATTGGAGCATTTGAGTATTATTGTATGGTTTGGAGGTTGCCCCCTCGAAGTGGCGAAGCTATTATAATTGCATATTGAGATCATTATTCTGGAATATTGTGTTATTTGGTGTTATATTTCTGCTCATGATCTGAATTATACAAGTAATTTCATTACAAGTGGTATCAGAGCTGCGATCTGGGCCAAAATTAGGGCAAAAAAACCCTAATTTTTTATTTCCACCATATATTGCGAAAAAAAGTGAATTGGTGGGAGATATTTTTACCAGAGTTGTGAAACATTTCAAGTAAGGTTCCCTGAAAATTTTAGACTTTTTTGATTTATTTTGCAAAAGTTATTACAAATTTAGGGTTTTTCATAAAATTGCTCCCTAGGGTGCAAATTGTGGAATTTTTTCAAATTCGTTACATTTTCGGAAAGAAAAACAAAATTTATTTGGGGTTTGTTCTTTAAGTTTTTTTATATTTGGCCGAAATTCTTATCGAAATCCAAAACCCTAAAATTTGACCGTGATCCCTACATCCTACTATTTTGGGGCATCATGGCGGGGCCTTCCACAAGGGGAAAAAAGAATCCCATCACTCCAGGTAAAACACCAGAAAAGGATGAGATAGTAGTTGAGGAGTTGGAGACAGAAGATATAACTACAGATTCCTCAGGGTTAGGGTTTACTTCGACAGACCATAAAGTAAGCCAACTTGAGTTTAACCTGAGAGACCTCGAATCTAGGGTGGCCAGCAAAGAAGATGTGGATAGGATTGGACATAGATTGGAGGATTTCATGCAAAAATTCAGTACGCATATGATGGGTAATCATACTTATGTCAATCAAGGTGGATCCTCAGGTCAACATAATAGACACATGAGCCAGAGTGGATCTTCGAGTGTGCACAATCCAAATACGAGCACTCTGCAGGCCCGTACTATGTTTCCAAAAGTGGAGATGCACAAGTTTGATGGAAAGGATCCACTCAATTGGATCAACCAAATGGAGAATTTCTTTGAACTACATCAGATTCCATCAGGACAAAAGGTGACCATGGCATCTTTGTATCTCGAACCTGACCAATTCATATGGTATCGATGGTTATGTGCTCAAAGGCAGAAGAGTGGTCTTAATGTTACATGGACAGTCTTCACTGAAGAGTTGCAATTACACTACAGTTCTAGTGTGTCAGATAATTACTTCAGCCAATTAGCAAAGTTGAGGCAGACAGGATCTGTTAAGGATTACATTCATCACTTCCAAAACCTTTCTCTGCGGGTGGAAAATATTACTGAAGAGAATCTGAATGACCTATTTCTTGGGGGTCTTAAGGATCACATTGAGCATGAGGTGCGTATGTTTAATCCTCATAAGGTTTCTGATTCGATGATTATGGCAAGAAGGGCAGAGGAGAAATTTTTTTCAAGTAGGAGACAACATTTCACTTTTACTAGAGATCGCAACACCTTGGCCCCAACACTCCCTCGGCCAGTTAGATTGACACCTCAACAAATTGAAGAAAAAAGAGAAAAAGGGTTATGTTTTAACTGTGACAGTAAATTTGGACCCGGACATAAATGTGCTGAAAAGAAGTTGTTCTACATTGATGGGCCTAGTGAAGATGAAGAGAATAATGAAGATGCAGAGTCAGAGGTCTTGGTTGAGCCAGAGGAGGAGTCAGGAGATCCTCAGCCAATGATCTCATGCCATGCAATTTCAGGTATTAGCACCCCCCAAACCCTAAAGGTGGTTGGATTCCTAAAAAAATAGAGGGTCACAGTGTTGATTGATTCAGGAAGTACTCACAACTTTATCAATCATAAGTTAGCAGTGCGCCTAAACTGTTTCATTTATCCAGCTCCTGAATGTCAAGTAATGATTGTTGATGGAGGTACTGTTACTTGTTCTGGAAAATGCCATAGCATTAAGCTTTCCATGGGAGATTACATACTAAATAGTCCCATGTATGCCATTTCTATGGGAGGAGCAGACATTGTGTTAGGGGTTCAATGGCTTACCACTTTGGGAACCATTGAGATGAACTTCCAAGACTTGTTCATGCGATTTCACTCTGAAGGAAGGACTTTTGAGCTAAGAGGCTTAAGAGAAAAGTCTCCACAAATAGTAAGTTCTCATCAGATGCACAAAATGCTAAAAAAGGGTGCAGAGGGATTTGTGGCACAACTCTTTTCATTGGAGGCTCATCATTCTAAGGACATTATACCATCAGATATGCAAGCAGTGTTGGATGCACACTCTGTTGTATTTGAAAATATACCAAAGGGCTTACCTCCAAAGAGAGATCATGATCATGCTATTCAGTTATTACCAGGAAGTCAACCGCCTAACATCAGACCTTATAGGTACCCATATGTGCAAAAGAGTGAAATCGAGAAGATTGTACAAGAGATGTTGGAAGCAGGAATCATCCGCCATAGTCAGAGTGCTTATTCTTCTCCAGTAGTGATGGTACGGAAGAAAGATGACATGTGGCGCATGTGTCCTGATTATAGGGAACTTAATAAGTACACAATCAAAGATAAGTTTCCTATTCCTGTTATTGATGATTTGCTTGATGAGTTGCATGGTGTTGTTTATTTTACAAAGCTTGATCTTCGTTCGGGATACCACCAAATCAGAATCAAGGATGAGGATGTTCATAAAACCACCTTTCGGACACATGAAGGCCATTATGAATTCCTGGTAATGCCTTTTGGACTCACAAATGCACCTTCTACATTTCAAAGTTTGATGAATTCTATTTTTAAGTCATTCCTGCGGAAGTTTGTCTTAGTGTTTTTCGATGATATATTAATTTATAGCAAAACATGGGAGGAACATTTGCATCATGTAAATAAGGTTTTGGAAACCCTTGAGCAACATCAACTTTATGCAAAGTCCTCTAAGTGTTCTTTTGGACTCAAGGAGGTTGAATATTTGGGTCACATTGTCTCTCATGAAGGGGTTAAAGTGGATCCTAATAAGATCAAAGCCATGATGGAGTGGAAGGTTCCAAAAACCCTAAAGAATCTACGAGGATTTTTGGGGCTTACAGGTTATTACCGAAGATTTGTAAGGCATTATGGAAGCATAGCTGCACCTCTCACAACTTTATTAAAGAAGGATTCCTTCCATTGGAGTGAGGATGCAACCAAAGCATTTGAGAAACTAAAGGAGGCCATGTGCACCACGCCAGTCCTGGCTACTCCATATTTTTCCAAAACATTCATTGTTGAATGTGATGCATCAGGGGTGGGTATGGGGGCAGTTCTCATGCAAGAAGGCCATCCTATTGCCTTTTTGAGCCATCAATTCAAAGGTAAGAATCTTTCCAAGCCGACTTATGAGAAGGAAATGCTAGCCATACTTCATGCAGTAAAGCAATGGAGACCATATCTCATAGGAAGACACTTTAAAGTGAAGACAGATCATGATAGTCTGAAATACTTCTTGGAGCAGCATTTATCATCTGAAGAACAACAAAAATGGGTCTCCAAGATGTTGGGATATGATTTTGAGATTATCTATAAGAAAGGGAAGGAGAATGTAGTTGCGGATGCTCTATCGCGGAAAGATGACTCAACTGCAGCCTTGTTATGTGCCATATCCATATTACAGGAAGATTGGATAGATGAGGCAAGGTCCGAATGGAGAAATGACCCAACCACACAAAACCTCATTCATCATCTCCAGAATGATCCAAGCATGTCTGAAAAATTTGTATTGAAAGGGGATGCTTTATGGTATAAAGATAGATTATACCTATGTAAGAACTCCACTCTTAAAAATAGGATTCTATCTGAGCTTCACTCTTCTCCAGTAGGGGGGCACTCTGGATTCTTGAAAACTTATCATCGAGTCAAACAAGATTTCTTCTGGGAAGGGCTCAAAGGGGATGTCCAAAAATTTGTGGCAGAATGCATGGTTTGTCAGCAAAATAAGGGTGAAACAGTTCGATCCCCAGGTCTTCTACAACCTCTATCTATTCCTAGCCAGCGGTGGGAAGAGGTTTCCATGGACTTTATCACAGGATTGCCTAAATCTGAAGGAAAAAATGTCATCATGGTTGTGGTGGATAGACTCACCAAATATGCTCATTTTTGTGCCTTGGCACACCCATTTGCTGCAAGCACGGTAGCAACAGCCTTCATGGACACAGTTCAGAAGCTTCATGGGACACCAAAGATTATAGTAAGTGATCGAGACCCTATATTTACTAGTAATTTTTGGACTGATTTATTCTCATGTTTGGGTACTCAGTTAGCTCGTAGCTCTTCTTATCATCCCCAGTCTGATGGGAAAACAAAAGTTGTAAATAAGTGTTTGGAGGGATATCTTCGTTGCTTTACGTCAGATAAACAAGCAAGATGGGTCCAATGGTTGCCACTTGCAGAATGGTGGTATAACACTTCCTTCCATACTTCATCTAAAATGTCTCCTTTTTTGGCACTCTATGGGTACCATCCACCATCCATCACATCATCATTGAGAGGAAAACCACGGGTTAGAGCAGTAGAAGAACACATTCAGTATCAACAAGAGGTCCTCTCTAGTCTCAAGGAGAACTTGGTCATGGCACAAAACCGCATGAAGCAACAGGCTGATCAACATCGCACAGAAAGGCATTTTGAAGTCGGTGATTGGGTTTTTGTGCGGTTACAACCATATAAGCAAATGTCTTTGAAACAACAACAAAAGGATAACAAACTTTCACCAAAGTATTATGGCCCCTATCAAGTATTGCAGAAGATTGGTACTGTAGCATACAAATTAGAACTTCCACAATCAACCAGAATACATCCAGTCTTTCATGTTTCTTGCCTGAAGAAAGTAATTGGACAGAGAGTATCAGCCCAAACAGTGTTACCTGAGCTCGATGAGGAGGGGAGGGTCATCTTGGAACCTGAATGCATCATTCAAACACGCACTAAAAGATTGAGGACACGGGTTATTACTGAGTACCTGATCAAGTGGAAGAATATGGACAATGAAGATGCAACATGGGAAGATATGACATTCCTGCAGCAGCACCCAGAGCTTCTCAACATTGGGGACAATGTTTCTTTGAAGGGGAAGGGCATGCTACGCCCTTAACCTATTGCTTGTATTAGGATATGAGTAGCCGACTTGTGGCTTACCATATCATTTTATTATATCATTTATACTTTCTCATGCTTAGTAGGTCGGCCTTGGTGATGGCCATAACATATGAATAGTATATATAGGGGATTGTAGGTAGTAATTCATCATCATTGGAGCATTTGAGTATTATTGTATGGTTTGGAGGTTGCCCCCTCAAAGTGGCAAAGCTATTCTAATTGCATATTGAGATCATTATTCTGGAATATTGTGTTATTTGGTGTTAAAGAAAGTTTCCAGTAATCCTAGGCATCAAATACCGACCTAAGAGTCCTCTTCATGGTTCAATTGGATGGAATATCAATTAGGAAAACCACGACTTCATCTTTAGGTGAATTTACTTGCATCATGATAGCATAGTGAAATTATGTTGAGGAAACATGAAAGTTGTGTAATCATAATTCTCAGTGCTTTGAGACCCATAATGTTCACTATTTCTAGTTGCTTACACTACAACCATACAAGTTTTTGTGGCCTCACTAACATTGAGGTATTTTCAGTTTTTGTTCAAACCAATAGTGATTATAAGTCTTATATGATTGTTTTCTAACAACTTTATATTGTTCACACTTTTTATTTTTTTCAAGGAGGTTTTTGTAATTGATCTCAGCCTTTATCCATTTATCACTTGTTTTTGGATGTTGATTATATTAGGCTCAACTACTGACTATGCGTAAATTAGTCTATTATCCTATGGACTACAAGACCATCAAATTTTAATGGATTCATTGCTAGATGATTGCAGTCCTAATTTGTCATGATGAATGGATATAAGTGCATTCCATGCACCATAGTTTACTGATGGTTGTAACTTGTCATGCATCATATTACTGACATTGTGAATTATGTGAAGTTTATTCAGTATTAGGCAAAACTCCATTGCATACTATGTATTGATTCGAATCTCAAGGATTTTTTAAATTTGGATGATTTTCTTGATGATATCACATTCAGATCACCATGGTTTGCACAGCTTTAAGGGCAATTATTTCCCCCCTCGCTACCCTGATGAAACAATGTTGTTTATGAGGGTTTCAACCATTGAATTAAGGGCACACTTATCTAATGTAGCTCCATCTATGCATACATGCAATGAGGGGAAAATCCTTCTCAAACAAACCATGACTGTTGCAATTTCATGTTCACATATCTTGCAGAAAAATCAAGTGGTATAAATTCATGAGGGTTTCTACCTCAATATGATTTGTATGTACTCTTGCTTGGAATTCATAGGATTATTATGTTGCTCCTTTGGACTTACCAAGTTACTTTGATTTAAAAAAGGAATGATCTATATCTTTCCATCTTACCATCCACATTCACATGAACAATCTTGAGGTTATGAGATTGTACATGTTAATGCTTAATGTAGTTATATTGGCATTTTTCCCTACTAGTTGAAATTGAGGTAGTTGGGGCATCTACCAATTCCTAAGGATGATATGAGATCTAATATATGGGAGTTGGATTTGCATCTTGTGGAGGATTTCTAGCTTTTCATTCGTATTGACATAATGGTGCACTAAATAGTGATCAACCATTTTGAGATCTGGTTTGGTGATGCACTAGCAATAGAAAAGGTTTAGGTTGGATACAGTTGTCATAAAAAACACAATCATTCCTACTTTCATATACAACTGCATTTTTTCATAAACACAATATAAATAAACTATGTATACCACATAATACATCTACATAAAATTACCATTACTAATATCATATTAGGGTGTTGTTTGTTTAGAAAAACATAGTGTGTATACCATTCCATGCAAGTTTTTTTTCAAATACCTTAAGATCATAATAATTATGTTTTGTTTGTCATATTTCATCATATATTGATATGTTCAATACCATGCTTATTGTTTATATGTTACTATTTTCATGATTTTGTTTAGGATGTCTTGAAAAATGAGGTATAAAAAATTTCTTTCTCTAGATGTTGAAGACACGGGAAATGGGAAATCTCAATTTTTACAAGAAGATCTTAAATGGACATCGATAGGAGAAGATGAGGATCATTTAGATCTTTGTGTGGTGATGCCTCTTGTAATGATCGATTCCTTTATCAAAGGATAATACCTTCTTGATATAACTAAAGGATATCCACAGATACAGTGGAATACAAAGCACCATATGATACCGTTATGTATTGCAGGTTTTTTATAGTAACTTTATGTTTGGTACACCTTAGCAATAGTGTTGACATATGTTAGTGATATTTTTTTCATATTCCATATCTAATATCATTTTGTATTACATTTAGTTACAACTACTGGTGTTTTTATGGCCTTAACGGCAAGAGGAACAAACCACATACTAGTGAAAGAATAAGGAGGTTTCAAAAAAAGCATGGATGTCAATGTGAGGGTTATGTTTTGTAGACCCCAAGTGGCACATTTCATATACAATGATATGTATCATTGTGATATGAATGGTGAATTTTTCCATGGTGTGAAGGACATAATATTTGATGCATCAAAGTGATTTTCAAATACTAATTTATTAGTTTGCGCAAAACAATACATTTCTTCAATCTATTTTTAATGTTTTGGTATATCCCCATTTGAAATTATCGAAAAGGAACTACATGGATCCGGAGTTGGTGAGGATTTCCAACAAAATGGATGAGTGCATAACCAAGAAATATGTGTTTAATGCATGGAGGAGGGTCAAGTGCATTAGATCCAAAAAACACCAACATAAAAACATTAGTATCAAAACCACAAATACATGTCGCAAGAGGGATACATCTTTTAACATTATCCTAGGTAATCTGGAACTGATCAAACCCTATCTTTCATTATGGGCCTTCAGACACCATCTAGATTTTTGAAATGATGGTTCCCTCACTCATTCCCAACAAGATCCATCATTGCAATATATTCACTAAGGTTCTCAACTAATAAATATGGGGATAAGGTCATTGTTATCTCATTTCCAAGCATATTTTATTTTCCCTATACTTGTTTATGTCATTCTCATTCTAACCATATTTTCAACTACACTATCTTTCCTCAGTACCAATTATACAAAAGATTCTTATTTTTTTGAGCACTTGGGGTTCCAAGTTATATGGGATAGGAATCCCTAATAAGTTTGATTCAACATATATGTATGGCTTGCTAAAGTCTCACGCATAGAAATTAAAAAGTATCAATTGACATGTCAATGCATTCATTACAAATAACACTCAAAAACAAGATACAAGCAATAAGGTAGAAATCTATAAACATTTCATTGCATGAATTTTATGCACACAATTTACAACCCTAATTTCAATTGAACCAACATTCAACATTTGTAATAGGAGTGTATTTGGTTGTCATGTTTTGTTATGCATTTGGCATGTTCACATGGATTACCTAAAGAATATTTATAGGTTTTTTTTTTCTTCATTTTCTGATACAATGCAACGTTAAGTTTACATTACTTATTATCTATGAAATGTAACATTCAACAACATATACAAAGAAGGACTGGGGGATGGTTATGTTTTACAAGATAGGTGACATCATGTGAACCATCAACGACAATGAGCACTATGACCTTTTTCTCTCATCGAAAATCACATGGATAGATTTCAAGGAGGAGAAATGTTTATGGAACATTCAGAAAGCTATGGCTGTAAGAATTGTATTGGTAAGTGTTAATATGTAGTACTTTGAACATCTATTTGCACTATGTTAGAGTTAAAATTTTTTGGCCATTTCTAGGATGTTTTTTATTAAATTTCCACAAGATCTGAAGCTTATGTCCTAAAAACTTTTACAAACATTGAATTTAATGAGCATCCAAAAAATTATCATTGATTTCTTACACAATACTTGTGTGATCAAAGAAAAAATGAATAAGGAAAATGATTTAGTTGTTAATCATCAAAACCACAGTTTTGAGTTTGCAACCAATTATCAAAATAACCAAAGTTCAAGTATCAAGCTATTAAGAATTATTTTACAAGAAGATGTCAAATTTGGTTGTATTAAGAGGGCAGAGCAAATTATAGTTAGATTGCAAAAATACCTTAATGGTTTTACATTTAGAATCAAACATCTACATTTCCGATGGTATTTGGTTTGGAGATTTAATGACAATGAGCACTCAAATTAACATGTTTACAACATGTCCTATGGGCTACCCAAGGCCACTTAAAAACATGTTATTGAAGGTGTTGAAATTTCAGAGGACACATAAGGTCTGAAGCCATCAAAACCAAGATAGTCATTGGTGAAGGTGAAATTTTTCATTTCATTAACATTCAACTATGTTGTATCATAGAATTATTTTTGCAAAATATTCAATTAATTGTAACATTAATAAAGCACTCTTGTTCAAAAACTTTGAATAGGTGACCTTGATGTTCATGTTCACAAGTCATCTGAAGCCTTATTTCCTCAAATGAAATGGGTTTCAAAGCAGCCCCACATTAGTTGGTTGAGCACTACATATTTTATTATTACTAAATAGTGTGTGTTATGTCAACTATTTCGTAATTACGAATACACATGACATTTAGGGTATGATAGAATACAACAAAACCACATTACCTAGAGTTTGCAAATGATATTTTCAACCATTGGCATGCATTCAAGTGCTCAAGCAATTGAAATTATTTTGCAAAAATTCAAATTTGTGATGTGGTAAGACACTGATGAAAATATATTTATTTTGGATTGTGTATAATATTAATTTGAAAAGCTTTACATGAACTTAAGCCTTATTTACTCATTTGATTTAATTTCAAATTGTAATTTAATGAGCACTTCTAACCAACACTTGCAGAAACATGATTCCAATGCTAAGTAGGACCTTGATAGAGGCAAAGAAAATTTCATGGTGGAGGATTTAAAATAATGATGCTCATAAGATATGAAGATACAAATTACCACAAACAACTTTGTGGAAAGAAAATTACATCAAACTAACATGCAAATCCTATTTGGTATAACAATAAGAGATAATTGTGAAGCTATAACATTATTTGGTGAGTATTCAGATTTAATGTGATTATATGTATAAAGCACCCAAAATATTTATTGAAACTTCAAAATAAAATAATTTTGTGTTTTGAATCATCAGGGAAACCCACAAATAGAGTTTGTAAAGAAAATTTCAAACATCAAACTAACTTTTGGAATACTGTAATGCATCTTGAAGGTATTTCATTTGTTATTAACATTCATTATTACATAGCTATTTTTTTTTATTTGGTCATACACATTCAAATTTATTGTATTAATGTATAAAGCACCCAAACTAACATTCAATCTCAAGATATGAATAGTAAAGACATGATATTCAGTTCTATAAGATCTGAAGCATCAAGATCAAAGTTAACAAAGAAAATCTAAGCACTCAAATATTCAAAAACAAGATATACATAGGAAAAGACATGACATTCAATTCTACAAGATCTAAAGCATCAATCAAGACCAAAAAGTTAACAAAGGAAATTTCATTGAAGCAATTCTTGTATACATTCCATTCTACAATATTTTGACGCATTAATGACCACAAAGTTAACAAACAAAATTTTAGTGAAGCACTCATTACTAGCATTCAGTTTCACAACACTTGAAGCATCAAGACCATAGACCAAAGAAAATTTCAATAAAACACTTTTATACACAATTTAATGTACATTAAGCACCCAAAATAACATTATAAAAACAATATATGAATATGAAAGACATGACATTCAATTCTACAAGATCTAAGTCATAAATCAAGACCAAAAAGTTAACAAAGGTAAATTTCAGTGAAGCAATTCTTTTGAACATTCCGTTCTACAAGATCTTACGCATTAGGAGCACAAAGTTAACAAACAAAATTTTAGTGAAGCACTCATTACTAGCATTCAGTTTCACAACACTTGAAGCATCAAGACCATAGACCAATTTTTTTTTCAATAAAACAGTTTTAACAAAATTTAATGTATTAAACACCCAAACTAACATTAAAAAACAAGATATGAATATGAAAGACATGACATTCAGTTCTACAAGATCAGAGCATGAAGACCATAGACCAAAGAAAATTTCAATAATTCACTTTTAACAAAATTTAATATATTAAGCACCCAAACTAACATTAAAAAACTATGAATATGAAAGACATGACATTCAGTTCTAAAAATCTAAGCCTGAAGACCACAAAGTTAACAATTTTTTTTAAGTGAAGCACTTCTTTTAACATTCAGTTCTATAAGATATGAAGCATCAAGACCATAGAATTAACAAAGAAAATTTAAGCACTCAGACATTCAAAAACAAGATATAAATAGGAACAACATGTCGCTTAATTCTATAAGATCAAAAGCATCAAGACCACAAACTTAACAAAGGAAATTTTAGTGAAGAATTTCTCTTAACATTCCGTTATACAAGATCTAAGGCATCATGACCACAAAGTTAACAAAAAATTTTAGTGAAGCACTCATTACTAGCAATCAGTTTCCATAAGATTTGAAGCATAGAACATAAAACAAAGAAAATTTCAATAAAACATTTTTTACAAACATAGTTCTACAAGATCTGAAGCATCACGGTTCCATTCTTAGAATAGAGTTGCTTCTATCCTTTCATTCTCTTGAGAAACAGATAAAGGTTAGGGCTAGGAGGAATACCTGTTGAGTGTTGGGAGGGTGTGCGCGTACCGTAGAGAGAGATCAGACCGATTGCGAAGAACTCCTTTTTGTCTGGGAAGGACTACCTGTGAATAAGAATGCAAGACCACCAGATTATAGTTAGACAATAAATGAGGGAACTGCCTTGGGCCTAGGAAATATTAGACTTCCTTTCGAAGGTGGTCAGTTCCCCTTTTAATACGAATTAACACAAATGATAACAAAGAAGTTATTGCGAAATTACACTTTAGTTACCTCGTTAAAAAGCAATAGAGGAAAGGTTGGTTTTGGTTTGAGTCACAGTGACCGATGCCGGTCACTGTATAACCGACTGCGGTTATAACACCGGTACCGGTTGCTGATAACCGATATCGGTAGGGGCAGTGATTTAGGGGCTTTCAATGAAGGTTGGTTGTAAGGTGGTTATGGTGTTTATAAGGTTGGTAAATGATTAGGGGTAGGCAATAGGGTGATGGAGAAGACTCAGAGAGTGTGGGAGCTGTTCTTGGGGCAATGTAAGGGTAGAGGAATGAAAGTTAGATGTAGGGTGCTATCGGGTAGTAGATCTAGGAGTGAGCTTATAATTACTATGAATCAGAAGTTCAAGAAATGGTATTTAAAAATGTACAAGACACTACTTACTAGTTCCTGATGAAGATACAGGTCCAAGGACTGTGATGACGAAGGCAAGGCTCAGGTGGGATGATCCGACAATCAAAAGTGAGCTATCTTCTCTCCCAATGCTTGGATGAGTGTCGCTGTGCTCTGGTTACTCAGTTGCAGTCTTGGACTCGATGTCCTTCTCTGCAAACTCTTCTCTTTTCTTCACTTGTCTCTGTCTCTGCCAAGTGAATTCCGGATCTTTCAAATGAATTCCGATCCTTTGTTTTTGGTTGGGGGAGGTCATTTACAGGGAACCGATGGCGGTTACGTAACCGACGGTGGTCGAGTAGGAACCGATGTCGGTTAAGTCAAAGTGGGCTATTTTTAGTAAAATAGCCAACTTTCCCTCCTTTTCTCCCAAGGGATTAGTTGTGGGCTTGGTCAAGTCATTATTAGGTTGGTTTTGGTGCGGGTGAGGAGTAATTAGTCATGGGTGTGGATGTAGACCAAGTTATAGGTCTTAATTAGGTTAGTTTAGGGTTAGGGCTAGGTCATGATGAGGTGGCAAATGAGTGGTTTTGGAGATGTGGATTTATTAATTATAAGGTAATTAATAAATAATTGTGTAAGGTTTAGGTGGTGAGGTTAGGTTGCGAAATGAGATGCGGGGCACAGGGTGTCGTAAGACACAAATTTGGTGTCTACATTAGCCCCTTGTTGTCGTGTAGCTTGTCTTGTAAAGCTGCACTGACAATAATAAGAAGTGGTTACTCCCGTTAAGGGTATAGGTAATCCCCCTCAAATCTATCACAGATTGAGGCGACGTGAAATCAGGGATAGGGTTGATAAAGGGTGAATGGTGTTGAGATGATGGTAAGATGGTGGGGTAAGTTCAAGGAAGCAGACGCACGTTGAAATGCAGTAGTGCGACCAGGGTACATGATTTGAAGAGCAAACAAGCAATTCATAGGCAAAGGTCGATAGTTTATCCAAACAAGGGTGATATAATCCTGGTATCCAAGGCATAGGAAGTAGCTCCAGGGGATATAACGGGTAAGGTACAGGAACGTTTAGGCATGTTCGGCAGTACCAAATGGTTGGTTTGGTTGAGATAAACGTCACGGTCTCGGTCTAGGCAAAGTTGGTCGACTGATCAAGTCAAGTATCCTAATCATGCTAAAAACACGAACAGGTGAGCGCGATTGAACAAAAAGCTACATGATGGGTGGATAAAATCATAATTTGCGGGTCTTGGTCGAGGTACTTAATTGGTGCGGCCTTGGGTCGGGCCGATTGATTGGTGAGGGCCTTGGGTCGGGCCTGATTGGTTGGGTGCGGCCTTGGTCGGGCCGATTGATTAGTTGTGGCCGTGGGTCCGGCCTGAGTGGTTGGGTTGGTTGCGGCCTTGGGTTGGGCCTGATTGGTTGGCTGTGGCCGTTGGTCGGGCCTGATTGGTTGGTTGTGGCCTTGGGTCGGGCCTGGTTGGTTGGTTGCGGCCTTGGGTCGGGCCTGGTTGGTTGGTTGTGGCCGTTGGTCGGGCCTGATTGGTTGGTTGCGGCCTTGGGTCGGGCCTGATTGGTTGGTTGCGGCCTTGGGTCGGGCCAATTGGTTGGTTGCAGCCTTGGGTCGGGCCAATTGGTTGGTTGCGGCCTTGGGTCAGGCCAATTGGTTGGGTGCGGCCTTGGGTCGGGCCGATTGGTTGGTTGCGGCCTTGGGTTGGGCCGATTGAAGTCAAAATAAGGCTAGTTAGCAAAGCCGGGGGTAGGTGATGCAGGAAAAAGTGGAGATTGGTGGATAAGGGGGAGTTAGGTTAAGGAAGTAGGTAACCGATATCGGTTATGTGTGACCGATATCGGTTACAAGACCGATACCGGTATTCTAGGGCACGAAATAACCGGTATCGGTTATAGGTCAAAACCTATAAAAAGAAAAATACGGCATGTCATTGTCACTTTGTGAATTTGAGTACCAATTTTGTCTTGTCTGAGGTGTGAATTGATTTTGTTGAGTTTGTGGGCTGAGTTGGCACTAGTTGAGTGGAGGAGTGAATGATTGGTAGACCCCAGCGATCAGGAGGCAGAGTTTGATTGGTTGAGGACCCTGCTGAGGAGATTTGGAGCCATGGCACAGCCCGGAGGAGCAGGAGGTGCTGGAGGAGCTGGACCACTGCCACCTATCCCACCACGACGACGTGTAGTCGTACCGGTAGGCTCTGAACCCCTACTTATGTGAAGTTAATGAATTTAACTAGAATGTGGGTTTTGGGGTAGGAATCCAAAATTTAATAAAATAATGAAGAAATGAAGGTAAATTGTAAAATGGAGTGGGTAGGTATGTTAGGTAGGCCAAAACGGTAGGGTGGGTAAGTTTTTAGGTCTTTCTTGTGGGTAAATGGGTAGAAATAGGTAAAAAGAGGTTTTGGGGGCCGTTTTGGGTTCGGCTCCGAAATTGGACAGTGACCGATGTCGGTCACTAGGCGACCGGCATCGGTCACAGAATAGTCTGTACAAATTGCTGTGTTTATAGACCGGCGTCGGTCATATGTCGACTGACGTCGGTACATACAATGTGATTGGGGGACCGATGGCAGTCGAGGGTGACCGGTACTGATCATCATGGGTAGGAGTTAAGGTTGTGAAATTTGTGGTTTTTGTTTGTTGTTAGAGTTTTGTTTTTTTTTTTTTTGGGGGGGGGGTGAAGGGGGAGGAGGTAGAGTTGATAGGAAAGGTGATTGGGGTGGGGGGGAATGGGGTTGTTGGGGGCTGGTTCGGGTAGGATAGATTATGTGTTGTGTATGAAGTAGGAGGTGTTAAATTGGCGGGGGTATAGTTAGATGGCTAGAGTAGATCGGGGTGGTTGGTAGGGTGTGAGATAAGTAAAGGGGATATCGTAGATGTATAGGGTAAGATAGGTGGGTGTAGATGTGTGTTATAGAGTCAGGTTGTGGTTGGGTGGGTAAGTGGGTATAGAGGGTTAAGGTAGTTGTTTTTGTAAAGGGTAGGCCTGATGGAGTGGGTTGTTTTTGCAGGCACGCCAGCAGCTGACGATGCGGGATCGGATGCCACCTCTATTGGGGCAGATGCGGCCACATGTGACTGCAGCGCAGTGGGCCGTCATGTGAGAGGTTGGACTTGGCAGAGTCCAGAGGTATAGGGCTGTGGATAGGGACCACAGCCTGATGGTTGCCCTCATCGAGAGATGGGATCCGGCAACCAATGTCTTCCATCTCCCTACTGGAGAGATGACTATCACATTAGAGGATGTGTATCGCATCCTGAGACTACCGATCATAGGTGAGGCAGTGTTCCAGGTGGATGCGGAGACAGTGATGGACAACATCCTGCAGGTATTCGGGGATGCAGCCCCATTGATTACATATCACAGCGTGAGCATTGCCTACGGTGATATGTATCGCGCACACCGACAGGAGACACGGCTTGCCGTGTTGATGATGATTGGTATCACCTGCTTCGCCCTCCCTGACTCAGAGGGAGGCCGCTTCCCACGGGCTTTGATGGGAGTTTTGCATGAGATGGTGGAGGAGCATACCTGCTATGCCTGGGCACCAGTGTATCTGGTGCAGCTATACAGAGAGCTCTGGGGTTATCGCCGTATGAGGTGATTTGGTATATGTTCGACATTTTTGTTACACTGCTGGGCCTACGAGCATATCATCTGTATACGACCAGTAGGGTTGCCCCAGCAGCCAGGGCCACAGGTAGTTTACAGATATGGATTTCAGAGGTGGTTGGGGGTCGTGGGCTAGCCACGAGCAGTGATCGCAGGACGAGATGTGGCATACTACCAGGCATATGTTAGAGGGCTTGACCACACTCGATATTATATGGAGGCCCTACAGAGGCCATCAGCCCCGAGGAGGAGCCCGAGCACAGCTGCGCTGGATCCAGTACATCTTCTGGATAGCTGGACGGAGACCCGGGGAGTATGAGTGGATACCCCTAGAGAGGGTACGACGTCAGTTGGGCTTACGACAGGATGAGCCACCTCCCTTCCCACAGTACCGGAGGGAGGATGTAGAGGCACCACTGCCTGCTCCGCAGCCATTGGACCCAGTCTGGGTCGCAGAGAGACCGGCGGATGATACAGTGGATGATGCCAGAGTGACAGGTGCATTTTTGGTTTGGTGGGCAGGGCAGAGAGCAGCCATGAGAGCACAGCCCGCACAGCCAGATTTGGCAGCTGTTATAGTGGAGAGGGACCGTCTCTTGGGCCAGGTGTAGTTATTACAGGGGCAGCTTACTGCTGCACAGGCACAGATTGGGGTGCTACAGGGGCAGTTAGCCCAGGCACAGGTACAGGCACAGGCACAGCCGCAGGCACCGGCACAGCCACAGGCACCGGCACAGGCACAGGCACCGCCTCAGGCACAGGCGCAGGTACAGGCACCGCCACAGGCACAGGGTGTACCGGCAGGGTAGGGGCCACTTCTATTAGGAGTCGGGGGACCAGCCCCACCAGCCATGGTGGCACGGGCCCGCTATATGGAGGCGAGAGCGGAGGCCCGGTATTATCAGGACGTGCTAGATGGTACCGGGGCTGACTATCAGCCATATGCAGCGCACAGAGCCGAGACGTCCCAGAGTCAGAGATCACAGGGGGCCGCAGCCACAGCCGGTGGGTCGGTTACAGGGAGGAGGCGAGAGCCAGCACAGAGACCAGCAGGGGGACGGGCCGAGGGTGGTGGAGAGAGCTGAGACATCCTAGGAGCGGATATGGGTTTTTGTTATTGGATATAGACACCGGTCTGCGAACCGAGTATGTATATAGAGGCCTGCGTGCCCACATAGGATTTATTTATTCATTTTTGTTGTATATACCGGCCTGCGAGCCGAGTACATTTTGTATAGTTGATACCGGCCTGCGAGCCGAGTATATTTTTGACATGAGAGACCGGCCTGCGAGCCGAGTCGAGATTTTGACAGAGACAGCGGCCTGCGTGCCGGCTTTGTATTTTTAGATCACAGAGGCCCCATACAGGGCAGTTTGTATATTTTGACATTGAGTTGATGATGATATATATAGATGAGTTTGATCCACATGGTGTGTAAATTTTTTTTGATTTGATGCATATATTAGAATGTCTCATGTGTTTTGTCGATGGTATTGAAATTTAATGTATATAGATGATGTTGATGAAATTTTGATGATATGTATATGTGTTGATGGTATTCTGATGATAAATATTGATAACGATGTCGTTATGCAGGGAAAAGAGGCGGGCGCCACCAAAAATTTGTAAAAAACAAAGAAAAGGCCTAGGTTTAAGCAAAAGGAGACATGTGACCGATATCGGTTAGCTAACCGATGTCGGTAGCTATATGACCGATACCGGTTAGGTAACCGATATCGGTTATGCCAAAACGAGTTTTTCTAAAAATAGAAAAGCTTGGGAGGCAACTTAAGTTCTTATTTTTAGAGTCATGCAACAAGTTAAATACGAGAATGCGACGCTGTTGACGACTTATACAGGTAATTGCATGGGAGAATTGAGTGATAAGGAGGAAAGAGACAGGTAAAGTGATTGTGGGCTGAGATTAAGAAGGCAGAAAGACAAGTTATATTGCAGAGGGTGGTGAACATGGCTGAACAAAGAGAAGCATCCAGCGGGCAGAGAGGAGAAAGAAGACAGGTTCCACCTCAAACTGCTGGATCCCCGGAGGTATAATTTTTTTTTTTTGGTTAGAATTAGATTTTGCACGGTTAAAAATAGAATGTGGTAAGGTAAATGGGTAGAAAGGTGATTATGCAAGAGTTTGGGGTGGGGTGAGTGTTGTAGGATAGGCAATCAAGTGTTTGAGATATGTTCGTAGGCACAGAGAGGATTAAACGAGTGAAAAAGCTATCATATGTGGTGTTGTTGAGAAGGGTGGTTAGAAGTAACAGTGACCGGTATCGGTTATAAGTAACCGGTATCGGTTAGTAACCGGTTATCGGTTAGATATAAATGATACCGGTTACTGTGTAAAATTCCAGATTGTGTTAAAAAACACCTGGAGATGTTATTTATTGATTTGTTGTTTGTTGATTTGATGTATGCAGGCAGAGGCAGGATTGCAGATGAATGATAGGGTGCCAGCTTTGTTGTCACGAGTCTGAGCAGATGTAACACCAGCTGAGTGGGCATTGATAAACCATGTGGGGTTAAGTGGAATCCACTATTATTCACGAATCACACGTAATCATGCTATGTTGCAGGCGTTGATTGAGAGATGGAATCCAGAAAAGAATACCTTCTATCTGCCAACAGGGGAGATGACAGTGACGTTGGAAGATGTGTTTCAAATTTTGAGGCTCCCAATTACAGGAAGACCAGTGTATCAGGCAGGGCCTAGCGTGGCGCAGGGAGTGATAACAGTAGTATTTGGTCCAGCTGCATGAGATTTGACACAGCGAGGTTTGACATTCACTTATGGTATAATGTTTGCAGCACACCCTGAGGCAACAAGGTTGGCAGTGGTATTAATGATAGCGGTGGGGTATTATGCATTACCGAGGGTGGATGGGGGAAGATTTCCAAAAGCATTGATGTGTATTATTTGGGAAATGATAGAAAGGAGCGTGACTTTCGCATGGGCACCCACATATCTGGCGGAGCTATACAGGGGTTTATGGGCCTGCAGGTGAAATCACAGGACTACACTGGATTGTGCATACTTATTACATTGTTGGGCCTATGAGCACATTGTTTGTGTGCGACCAATAGGCTGACCCATCCAGTCAGGAGAGACAGGAGTGCAGAGGTTGGGATTCAGGCGATGGGTCCAGACAGAGCAAGAGGTGAGATCCCAGGCCGTGACAGATGACGTCGAGTATTATAGGCAGGTGTGGGAGATGGTGACGATTGCGGATATCCATTGGAGGCCTTACGGGAACTATATGGTGACAGAGAACATAGCTGAGGATTTGAGGGGTGTAGAGTGATTAAGGTGGATCGCGGGGCACAGGCCAGGTGAGTACGAGAGGATTCCTCTAGATCGCGTGCGGCGACAATTTGGATTTGTTCAGGATATACCCATGGCTTATAGACCATACATGAGGATCGACGCTGAGGCATCATTCTCACCTCCCCGGCCGACACCTCCAGAAGGACCAGAAGAGATAGCAGCCGATCGCAGGGTAATGGATGCAGGAGCAACAGAGGCTTATAGATTATGGTGGGTAGCAGAGCTGCGAGGTTCACGTGAGAGGGCCGATCATCCTGACATAGCTGTGATTACAGTGGAGAGAGATCACCTGCAGGGTTTAGTTCACCAGCTTCAAACGCAGGTGAATGAGACAACAAGATTGTTAGCGGTTGCGCAGTCACGAGTGGAGAGACTAGAGGTGAGATTCCTCCACGCGAGAGGGCGTATTCATATGTTACAGGAGAGATTGGCAGATCAGTGGGAGGAACCAATAGCAGTGGCACCTTTGAGGATGGAGAGGCCAGGTGAGCGGCGTCGACGATCATGATCATCACCTGGTTCGGGATGAGGCGCAAGGGTCTAAGTGAATTTCATAGGGGTAGAAGAATAAATAAGGATGCCGACCTGCGCGTCGATGATAGAGAAGATGTATTTGTTTAACATCTAAATAAAACTGAATATGTATGTTGATTTGAGTTATGATAATAATAAGAATGTTTGTGTTTTGAATGTTTGTTTTGAAAAAGGATAAAGATGAGTGTTATCAAATAGAAATATGTGAAAATATTTATATTTACAACACATGATAGGTTATGGTAGGGGATGGTCGAGCTAACCTTCGGAGACCCCATGTCTCCTAAGTTCTGCCTACATAGCCCATTGCACAAAGCAAGGAGGGGCCTCAGACCGATGTAGTTCTCCCTTAGGACCAGGGAGAGGTGAATTCAGGTAATTTGGTTGTGGTTAGGCAATTTGTTGGTTGGTAAAAATATTGATATTGGTAGGGTAATGTTGTTGGTGTTGGTAAGGTATTGGCGGTATTGGTGTAGGTATAGGTGAAGCGAAGGTTAGCTTACCCAAGTATTAGGGAACCATATCCTGATTAAGGTCAACACATAATCCTAGATTTGGGTAAAAGAGGAAAAAGTGTCCCATAGTTGGAAAGAGCTAAACAAACCACGTATTATCGGAGGATGAACTTGAATCCCTAGGTACCTTGCATAGGTGAGAAGTCGATAGGTGAAAAGAGTTGTATAATCACAATATATCAGATATACGTCACGTCCCTTGAGTTTTTTGTTTTGAAGAATGGTGAGATGAGGTGGATGGTATAACTGGGGTGCAGAGAACTTGTTATAAGGTGATTATTCTGACGAAAGAGAACCAAACCTAAATAGACAAGTCCATGACTCAAAAGTGCTTTTGAATACTGCTTTTATTTTTTATTATTGAATATAGACTGATCGATGCGGGAAGTCTATATGGGATATGCATTTTGTTGTTCTTAAGCTCTTCACGAAGTTGATCAATGCGAGAAGATTCTGATAGAGGCTGACTTTGTATAGCTGTCCTTCAAGGGAGCAGTCTATTTATAGTAGCAGATGCGGCTTTTGTGTATAGCTGTCCTTCGGGGAGCAGTCTATTTATAATAGCAGATGTGGCTTTGCACATAGCTGTCCTTCGAGGGAGCAGTCTATGTATAACTTGGAGGTCTAGATGTCCGTTTGGCATGAAGCATCTAGTTTTGTAGGAAGTTTGACTCAAGAATATTCCATAATTGTATAATTGAGAACGTGTTATTTTGATACTTTTAAGTCATGGACCAGACTAAAAAGGGGAAGGCATCTTTAAGAGGAGATGATAACCAAACCATGTGAGCGTGATTCTATTTTGAGATGCATGAAACAAGGTGTATGAGGTGGTAAATGAGCTCAAGGGACGAGCGCAAGGTAGATAAGAAGTGATATAACACTAAATTCAACAGTACAATGGTCGAAGATGCAAGGCATTAAGGGGTTCAGGCTCAGGTTTACCATTGAGCGAAGCTAAACGGTAAGTGCCTGATCCGTAGATGTGAGTGATAATGTAAGGCCCAATCCAATTTGGAGCAAATTTTCCACGTTTGCTCTTTTCTAGTTTGGTTACATGTTGATTCTCTTTGAGGACAAGATCACCAACCTTAAAGGTATGCTCATGAAGTCACTTATCATAAGCACGCTTGATGCGCTTTTGATAGATTTGAAGGTGGTCAAGAGCTGTAAGACGACGCTTCGTCAAGAAGCTCCAATTGGGCTAACCGCTCTTGGCGGAAATCATCATTGGTGAGAATATCCTGGAGAGATATTCTTAGGGAGGGTATTTATATTTCGAGAGGCAAGACAGCCTCGGTACCATATACCAAAGAAAATGGTGTGGCATTAGTGGAGGTACGAATGCTGGTACGATAAGCCCAAAGGGCAAAGGGGATGTGATCAGGCCAATTTTTCCCAGAATCGTTAACGAATTTCATGAGAATTTTGGTCAGGGTTTTGTTAGAAGATTCAGCTTGACCATTTGCTTGTGGATAGTAAGGTGATGAGAAGCTAAGTTTGATACCAAAGTTGTCACAAAGGTCTTGTAACAACTTATTTTTGAAAGATTTTCCATTATCTGTTATCAGGCGATGAGGAACACCAAAACGACAGATAATGTGATGGTTGATGAACTCTACGATTTTTTCTTTTTTGGTTGAAATGAGTGGAATGGCCTCCACCCATTTAGTGTAATATTCGGTTGCTGTGATTATCCAATGGTGACGTTGCGAAGAGGGCGGGTGAATCTCACCAATAAGGTCTAAAACCCATTGTGAGAAAGGCCAAAGATCTCGTGCGACCTGTAGCGGATGGCTAGGAGTATGTTGAAGGTTGGCATGTTGTTGACACATAACACAACACTTAACATATTCGTAGCAGTCGTTATTAAGAGTAGGCCAATAATAGCCTAGGCGAAGGATCCGTTTGGCCACGGCAAGGCCACTAAAATGTCCACCACAAATTCCATCATGGACTTGTTGGATGGTATAGGTGACCTCCGCACCGGTTAGACATCGAAGGAGGATGCCATCAAAGCCACGTTTATAGAGGAGTCCCCCCATGATGACATAACGAGAAACACTTTTAAGAAAAGCACGTTTTCCGTTACTAGTAAGGTCAGGTGGGAGAACAGAGGTTGTAAGGTAGTCATGAAATTGGTGATACCAGGTATCCTGCGAATTAGCAGATACATTATTTACCATACAAACATCCGGGACTGAGTAAGATGGGGCAAAGAGTTGTTGGACCAAGACAAATATGTCAGAGTCAGTTGGTGAGGTAGGAATTTGTGAGGCCAAGCAAGCCATAGTATCCGCAAATTTATTAGTTGAGCGGGGAATGGTTTGGATAGAATAATGAGTAAATAAGGTCAAAAGTGAGTCCACGTAATGTTTGTACTTTTGAAGTTCCTCATTTTTACATTGGTAGATGCCCATAACTTGATTGACTACCAGTTGAGAGTCACCAAAAATGTTAATAGACTTTACACCTAAGTGTAACGCAACCTGGAGACCCAAAACAAGGGCCTCGTATTCCGCTGTATTATTAGTGCAGGGGAAATCGAGCCAGAATGAAAGAGGCATAGGTTCAGCATCAAGAGGAATGAGAACAACGCCGGCCCCTCCGCCATGCTGGCATTTGGATCCATCGAAGAAGAGGGTCATTGGATACGACTCCTCACTGAGTGAAAGAGTTGCGATGAGTTCGTCAGGGAAAGTAAAATTGGTAAATTGTTCCCCAGGTAAAGGGGCTTCCGCGAGTTGGTCTGCGATAGTTTTTCCTTTGACTGATTTCTGGTGTACAAACTCAAGGTCGAGGTCGGCGAGGAGCATAAGCCATCGGGAGATGCGTTGGTTTAGATGAGGTTTGGCATACATATAATGGATGGGGTCTGCGTTGGTGATGACAAAAGTTTTGTGATTCAGGAGGTAATGTCAGAGTTTGGTTGCCACGAATGATAGGGCTAGGCACAACTTTTCTACATGTGTATACCTAGTCTCGTAATCCACAAGAGTACGACTTATGTAATAAATGGCTTGTTCTCGATGCTCGGAGTCACGATGTGGGAGCATGGCTCCTACAGCATGGTCGGTGGCAGAAAGGTAAAGGTAGAAAGGGCGATCGTCCTGAGGTGGGATAAGCACGGGTGGCTGTAAGAGATAGGCTTTAAGAGCCTCAAAGGCTTGGTGGCACTCTTCACTCCATTGAAAGACAATGTCCTTTTTAAGGAGATGATGAAAAGGTTGACATCGATCTGAGAGTTGTGAAATGAAACACCGGATAGATTGGAGTTTTCCCTGCAAACTACGTAATTGTTTGAGGTTAGTGGGTGGGGGCATTTCTAGGATAGCTTTGACTTTAGCTGGATCGACCTCGATGCCACGCAAAGAGACAATAAAACCAAGGAGTTTTCCCAAAAGGACACCAAAGACACATTTCTTTGGTTGAAGACGAACACAGTATTGTAACAGGCGATCGAAAATAATGGTTAAAACATCGAGATGTTCACTGCGATGTTTAGATTTGCCAAGAAGATCATCGACATAATCCTCAAGGATAGTGTGCATAATGTCATGAAAAATGTAAGTCATAGCCCGCTGATAGGTTGCACCAGCATTCTTAAGGCCAAACGGCATGACACGATAGCAGAAGGTTCCCCAAGGAGTTATGAAGGTGGTTTTATGTTGATCGGCCGGGGCTACCAAAATTTGATTGTATCCTGAGAAGCCATCCATGAGAGAAAGCATCTCATGGCCCGCAGTGAGATCAACAAGTTGATCAATACTTGGTAGGGGAAGTCATCCTTTGGGCAAGCGAGGTTAAGGTCCCAGAAATCCGTACATATCCGAAGTCCCCCCATTGCTTTAGTGACAGGTACGATGTTAGAAATCCATTGAGGATAGTCAATAGGTAAGATGAAGGAAACAGAAAGGAGTCGTTGAAGCTCTTCTTTGACCAAGAGGGTAATGCGTGGATGCATTTTTCTCAGTTTCTGTTTAACTGGTTTGGAGTCAGGTTTCAGAGTAATGTTATGGACAGCGATGTCAGGATCAATTCCTGGCATGTCAGCGTAGGACCAAGCGAAAGCTTGGTTGCGGGCACGGAGGAAGGTAGTGAAGGCAGTTTGTTCTGATGCGTTAAGAGATTGTCCGATCTTCACAATGTGAGGATCATCCTCTGTGTGGATGTTGATTTCTATAGTCGACTCATTCAACATGGTTTGAGTTTCAGATGGTAAGGCGCATTGAATATAAGAGTCGTCCGCACCAAGATAAGTGAGGATGGAGTCGTCATCCTGGCACTCAACAACATTAATTGAAGGCGAGTCTTCTTCAATCATGTCTGGATACAGAAGGGGAAAAGAAGATGGGTCTTCATTATCGCGTTGATAAGTGAGAGGACCCAGGAAGATAGCGTTTATGAAAAAAAAAAGTTAGGAGGGATAGATTCCGGGTCTATCGACTCTGTGGGTGACGATGGCAAAATGGGTGATGATGGTTCAGAAAGGGTGACTTCGTCGTCTTCCTGGATACAACGGATATGTGGTTTCTTTGGTGTAGGTGGTTCAGAGAATCCAAGACCATGACGATCTTTGTGTTTGCGTGTAGTCACGGGAATGATCGTATGTCGGCCTTGTTCATAAAGACCGAAACCGAAGCCCTTCCAAGCACAGCGCGTCAGGAAGGTGAGGGTGAAATGACGATTAGTTAGATATTGAAATCAGATTGGAAGGGAACCACACCAAGGGGAGGTTCAGTGGTGATAGAGGATGCGTCGACACCCCCATACGTTAGGTTGGTGCGGCAATTAGGTGGTCCATAGGAGATTACTTCCCCCACACGACGGTCGTAGGTAGGATGCGCATGTAACTGTCCGTACTCCTGTGGGGTATGGAAAGTGCTAACGTTATATAGGTGATACTCCCCCAGCGTAAGGCGTTGAAAAACATCTACCAAGGGATCTGAGGTTGGGATGTTGTCCGCTGGGAAGGAAGTGGTATTTGCGGCGGCGGTTTCATTGGTTGAAGGTGTAGGTGCGATTAAGGTGGATGGTTGAGGTGTGGTCGAAGTAGATGGTTGGGTTGGATGAATGGGTGCCTTGACTGGTACAAGCACATCATTAGGGCGATATAACATATTGCAGGTTTTGAAGGGGGGAGCGTCAGCTTTTACGGTGTAGGACTTCCCCTCATACTCGAATTTTATGCATCTATGTAAGGTGGAGGGAACGCATCCCATAGCCTGGATCCAAGGGCGGCCTAACAACATGTTGTATTGGAATTCTCCCTCAAGGACATAGAAGAGTTCGGTAAGGTATGTGGACCTACACGAATGTTAAGGATCACGGTGCCTAAAGTAGAAGTAATAGCATCATTAAATGAACGCAACATGGTGGGGTTGGCACACATGCAGCTAGAAGGGATATTCATTTGTTGGAAGGCTTTGGAAGAGATGATGTTTAGGCTAGCACCCCCGTCAATCATAACACGACGTACTCGGATGTCCCGGACGTAAGCCGAGATGAAAAGAGCGGGGTCAGGATCTTCTGCACCAAAGTCGACAATTTCATCTTCAGGAGAAACTGACAGCAGCGGCTTGCTGTACAGGGACAGAAGTGGTAGATTGTTTGGTGAGAGAAGCAATGTGGTTGGGTGTTAAGATGGAGGCAACGGGAAAGGTTTCGTTAGGTAGGACCTCTATCCCTTGAAGGATCTCAATGAGAGCTTGTCGATGAGATTCAGAGGTTTGAATGAGATCATACAGTGTCATTTTTACAGGTGATTGGTGAAGCTGTTTGATCATGGTACGGTGGGAAACTCCATCAGAGACGGGGTAGGTAGGTCCATGAATAACCACTTTAGGTGGTGGTGCGATCGGGATGGCAGACGGAGAAAGAGAGGCCGCAGGTGTGCTTTCTTTAGCTTTCCCATTGTTTTTCTGCCCTCGAGTAGCAATACTAATCATGTTGATCTCGTGAACACGAGAGGAGGAAGATGGTAGGGATAAGTCATGGTCTTCGAGAGGTGGGGTTGCAATAATGATAGATCTTGGTGAGGTGGGGACAGGTGGTATAGGAGAGGGGATTGAAGCTAAAGGTTTCTCCCTTCGTAAGTTGTCTTTCTTAACCTTTCTATCCGAGAGAGGTGACTGACGAAGGATGGCTTTCAAAGCTTTGCATCCCTCTACATCATGTCCTGGTGTGCGGTGGTAAGCGCAGATTTTAGACTCATCATAACCTATAGGTCGAGGTTTAGATGAATCATAGGGTCTAAGTGGGGGTAGGGAAATGGTCGCATTCTCCACCAACATATCAAGGATCTTGGCGTAAGATCCTTTGAGCGGGTCAAAGTCAGAGGAAGATGAGGCTATTGATTGGGTGGGTTTTGGTAATGGTTGGGTATGGTTGGTTCGTACGGGTGGTGGTTTAGACAAGGGGTTTTGATAATTGGATTTAACTAAATGTGGCTTCTTCGGCGCAGAAGTCATGTTTAGCTGGTTAGATGAGGAGGCCACAGATGACGTGGTGGCAGGAAACAACCACGGAGAAAGAGGAGTGACAACAAACAAATCCTTTGATGATGGAGTTTGTTTAGGGTTGATAGGTGGACAGGATACTTGGGGTGACGGTGTTGATACACCCATGGATCTCTATATGGGTGCAGAAGGTGCAGGTCGTTTTAAAGAAAACGCAGGAGGTATGATGTATTGAGGCAAGGTGGAGGGGTGAGGTCCCAATATAGAAGGTAGGTGTGACGGCGAGGGTTTTAGTTGTGACAGAGGCATAGATTGGACTTGAGGGGATTGGGTTTGTCTCCTAGGTGGATGGACGGCTTTATTTTTGGATAAATCTAACCGTTTAGGTGGGTGTGTTAGGCTAGGTATTGGTGAAGTCCCAAGCGTAGGGGAAGGTTTGGTTAGGTTAATAGAGGTGGATGAGGTATTCGGTAGAGATGAGAGGGGTGAAGATGAGGACATAGGCATTTTGAGCTTTTGTAAACACCTCGAGTATATGGTAGAGGTGTCTGGACCGGTCATCTGCATTTGAGTAGAGCATGGTGTACTCAAACGGTCGCATAAGACTCGTCTATCTTCTGAGGGATGACAATCTTCACGTGTGAAGAAGAACTTTTGTATGGAAGAGAGGTGGGTTGTGATTCCGGTCCACTGTGGGTGTGATACAGGGGGTAAATGAGGCACTGTATCAATGGGTGTTAAGAGGTCAATCGGTCGCTGAAAAGATTTAGGTGATGAAGAACTAATAGGTAGGAGAGCATGTTTGAGGGGATCCATCATGATTAAGGAGTTTGGTGATGTCGGTTCGAGAGGTTTCTCTTCTAAGGATGACAGAAACAGTGGCGAGCCTTCTTCTTTTACAGCAAGAGTGATGGAAGGAGATGTTTGGGAAATAGATAAGTTAGATAACATCCGTTCACAATCTTGCAGGGATGTGGTGTAAGAAGACTCATTCGTGAGAAGAGAACTCTGGGTGGTTAATTCCTTTATGGGTAAAGGAATGGCAAGGTTATCATCTTGTCTTGATGGTGGTGAAGCGGGTACGGATCCCTGCGTTAGTGACGAGGCTTGATTCAGAATTTCCTCGATAAAAGCTTTTGGTTGGGAGTCAAAAACTGCATGGATTTCATGAACACTCTCCTCGGCTAAGATATCTTGGTTTATGTTACTGTTAGATGAGTGGTTTGGGAATGGTTTGTTGAAGATTTTCAAATTTTGGTTAGCAGGGGCATTAGGATTATCGAGGGTTATATCCCCTGCATCAACCATTTCCTGCACTATGTTTTTCAACATCTTGCAGTTTTCGTGACTGTGTCCCTTCATGCGGTGGAAGTTACAGAAGTCATTTTCTTTGTACCAAGAAGGTATAGCACGGGTGGAATCAAACCCGGAATGAGGTTTAACAGGAGGCAAGGTGATAGCTCCTGCTTTGAGCAATTTTTCCAAGATCACACCATAAGTTTCTCCCAAGGGAGTGTAATTGATGGGCTCGGCTTTATACTTATAGGTGGTTTTTGGTGGGGTACTAGACGGTGCTTGGGATTTGACCATCACCGCGTGTACAGCTCCTTTTGATTTCGAAGCAGTCGATGCGTGAGAATTGGTGGTGTTGGGTTTGTTGGTGGAGTCTTGGGTTCAGAAATTGGGGTTTTTGTTGCGCAACCTCAATTTCTCCTCCTCTAAGGCTCGAATTTCTAGTTTTCGAGCCATAGTAAAGGCCTCATCAAAGGTGCAGAAAGTTTGAATTTGGAGGGTGGGAGAAATGTGCTTAGCGCAGGCCCGCGTAAAGAGTTCGATGAGTTCGGCCTAAGGTAAGGCATAAGTACGCTGGTTGATGAGGCCCCGCCATCGTCCAACGAAATCTGTGATAGATTCATCTTCAAATTTTCGGATGACATAGAGGTCGGTGATGGATACTTTCTTGGCAATATTGATGGAGAAATGATCCAAGAAAGATTGGGCTAATTGGTTAAAGGAGAAGATTGAGTGCTGGGTTAAAGCACTGTACCACTCCAAGGCGGGTCCTGATAAGGACATGGGGAAGGTACGGAGTAGTAAGGCATCGTCGTGGGCAATCAGGTAGCAGGCATGTCTAAACGATCGCAAGTGTTGTTGAGGGTCCTCCTTACTATTAAAGCGAGTGAATTTTGGTAATTCCCATTGAGGAGGATATGAATGAAGGGGGACAGAAGGATGAATAGGCTCTCGACAAACTTGCTCGTATGTCAGGGTGTTACGGCTTCCTGAAACAGAAGCCTCAAGATTTTGCATCTTGTCCATCATCTGTTTGATTAGATCATTGGTTGGGTTAGATGATGGTGCCGTTGTTGTAAATGGAGGAGGATAAAAGCCGCTACTAGACAAAGGTGGGGTTAAATATTGATAAGGTATTGATGACGAATGTGTTGAGGCGACCGAATAAGGGTGTCCTATATAAGATGTTGAGGTCACCGGATAAGTTTGTGGAAATGAAAAGGTGGGCGGAGCTTGAGAAGGAAAGCTCATGTGGATAGGTGGCAGAGAGCAAGTTATGAAAGGGGCAGTGGATGGTAGTGATATGTGGGGCCCTAGATTAACCAAAGGAAAGCCAATCGGTGCAGTATGAACCCCCGAAGCCTCTAAGTTGGGAGATGGGGCTAAGGATGAAGATGGTAAGGCAGAGTTATTAGGTGGGGAAGGAGCTAAGTGAGCAGCTATACTAATGGGCATACCAACGAGAAGCTGACCGTCGGGTGTACGGTCAGGGGTATGAGACAAATAGTACTGTACGGCACTAGGATTAGCATCCAAAAATTTGGCAAAGTCCTTATCTCCTACAGGGATCTTGGGAACATCACTGGTGTCCGTAGGATTCCCCATAGGATGTGAAGGGGGTGATTCAGGAAAAGGCACGGAACAGGCATGTGAAACCATGGCTGCGGCTTGTTTCCGAGTGATAACAACCATGGACAAGAGTACACAGCAGTGATTCAATCAATCCGGAACAGAAACAACAACAAAATGTTGGAATTGGTAGGTTGTTGGTTTTTCGGGAACTGTGAAAGACAATAATCGATATCGGTCTGATAACCGATGTTGGTCAACTGTAGCCAGTGTCGGTCAGTTAACCGATGTCGGTAGAATAGGACTGGTATCGGTCACTGTGAAAGCAAAGAGAAGATGTAAGAAGCTGTTGATTTGGGGTTAACAATGCTTAGTATACCCACCAAACTGTTCTGAAGTGATCACTGAAACAGTGTATGACAGAGAAACAGAACTAAAAACAAGCAAGATGCACAAGCAAATCAAGAGACTAACCCTAGGATTAGTTTTAATTATTGTGGGCTTATGCCTTAGACGCAAGATGATGTCAATCCTAAACAAAAGACCTAAGGGAGATGTCAAGTTTGTTTTGGCTTATAAGGTTACCTCAATCGGGCGGAGGAATACCGCGGAAAAGGGGGGATGTTTGAGCTGTTGTGTTGATTATGATGTGATTTGGTATGTGTTGTGCAGTGAAAGTAAGATTAATTTCTTGTCAATACCGTGGATATCACCCCCACGTGTACGACCTGTTACTTAATCTACGTTCACTAGAATTAAAAACAACAAGCAAGAATGTGATGCACGTGTTTTAAACCCAAATCGAAAATGATATTCGATGAAGCAAAGAAGATGACTTTCACTAATGCAAAGATGAGGAAGAAAGACAAATTCTTTTACCAAAATGACAAAATATCTTGTGAATATTTAGAAGAAGAAAATAGCAAGTATGCTCCCTATATGAAAGCAAGCAAGAAAGAAAGAAACCCGAGAAAGGGTCCCACCGGGCGTGCCAAAATGTTTCACACAGAATGTTTCCATTCTTAGAATAGAGTTGCTTCTATCCTTTCATTCTCTTGAGAAACAGATAAAGGTTAGGGCTAGGAGGAATACCTGTTGAGTGTTGGGAGGGTGTGCGCGTACCGTAGAGAGAGATCAGACCGATTGCGAAGAACTCCTTTTTGTCTGGGAAGGACTACCTGCAAGTAAGAATACAAGACCACCAGATTTTAGTTAGACAATAAATGAGGGAACTGCCTTGGGCCCAGGAAATATTAGACTTCCTTTCGAAGGTGGTCAGTTCCCTTTTTAATACGAATTAACACAAATGATAACAAAGAAGTTATTGCGAAATTACACTTTAGTTACCTCGTTAAAAAGCAATAGAGGAAAGGTACTGGTTTTGGTTGGAGTCACAGTGACCGATGCCGGTCACTGTATAACCGACTGTGGTTATAACACAGGTACCGGTTGCTGATAACCGATATCGGTAGGGGCAGTGATTTAGGGGCTTTCAATGAAGGTTGGCTGTAAGGCGGTTATGGTGTTTATAAGGTTGGTAAATGATTAGGGGTAGGCAATAGGGTGATGGAGAAGACTCAGAGAGTATGGGAGCTGTTCTTGGGGCAATGTAAGGGTAGAGGAATGAAAGTTAGATGTAGGGTGCTATCGGGTAGTAGATCTAGGAGTGAGCTTATAATTACTATGAATCAGAAGTTCAAGAAATGGTATTTAAAAACTTACAAGACATTACTTACTAGTTCCTGATGAAGATACAGGTCCAAGGAATGTGATGACGAAGGCAAGGCTCAGGTGGGATGATCTGACAATCAAAAGTGAGCTATCTTCTCTCCCAATGCTTGGATGAGTGTCGTTGTGCTCTGGTTACTCAGTTGCAGTCTTGGGCTCGATGTCCTTCTCTGCAAACTCTTCTCTTTTCTTCACTTGTCTCTGTCTTGCCAAGTGAATTCCGGATCTTTCAAATGAATTCTCCATCTCTTGTTTTTGGTTGGGGAAGGTCATTTACAGGGAACCGATGGCGGTTACGTAACCGACGGCGGTCGAGTAGGAACCGATGTCGGTTAAGTCAAAGTGGGCTATTTTTAGTAAAATAGCCAACTTTCCCTCCTTTTCTCCCGAGGGATTAGTTGTGGGCTTGGTCAAGTCATTATTAGGTTGGTTTTGGTGCGGGTGAGGAGTAATTAGTCATGGGTGTGGATGTAGACCAAGTTATAGGTCTTAATTAGGTTAGTTTAGGGTTAGGGCTAGGTCATGATGAGGTGGCGAAATGAGGTGGCAGGTTTGGAGATGTGGATTTATTAATTATAAGGTAATTAATAAATAATTGTGTAAGGTTTAGGTGGTGAGGTTAGGTTGTGAAATGAGATGTGGGGCATAGGGTGTCGTAAGACACAAATTTGGTGTCTACAATTAAATTTCTCAACAACAAATTCAACCAAAACTCACAGTTTTCCTTCATAATTCTTGTAATTTTGGCAAAGTTCATTATAAATCATTAATGACATTTTTCATTATTGGTGTTCTCATCACAACTTTGGTGGTAATTGCTACTTATAATGTACACTAAACATATCTTGGTTCATAATGTACACTCAACATATCTTAACTTGGTTCATATATTGTACTTATAAAAATAGACAAACAATCACTCAACCATCAAATCAACCATCTCTCAAACATCATATCTTAACTTGGTTCATACAATCAACATATCTTTAGCATTGGTAAAACAACATATGATTGCAAGTTTCACTATCTTAAGCCAATATTTGAAACAACACTTGTTTCTCTATTTGAATTTATGTTTATGTCATTTTCTAGAACTGTTAGCTCATGTATTATGGATGGTCTTGAATTACCATTTTAACAACATTGGGAAGTTTGTTGATCGATGATTACTTACTCATTTTAATGTCGATAGGAAACTTCCACTTGAGATTCTATTTTTATATATAAATTAATATATTATTTTGGAGCATTGGCTGATTGAGCTCTATTATTTTCTCATGAGTGCAGGGATAAATAATTGAATCACATCAAAAATTTGATCTGCTACATCACACACATAAAGTTATGAATCTGGATTTTATAATATCTTCTAACTGTTATGAACAACACATTGTAATATCAAAAAATGTAGAATAAAAAAATGTTTATATGTGTATAAAAGAAATAACTAGTGAGAAATACTAACTTCTTATACAATACAATAACATTGTTGAAATTCATTTATAATCTTGTAGATTACCTCTTTTATGTGTTTCACATTTCAAATACACATATTTAAAACTATGTAATTTTATCATTGACCATCTTCAATATAGATAGTAATAAAGATGTTACAAAAAATACTTCAAACAATATGTTCAAATTAGATAGAAATAATTTACAAACAAGCGTCAATGACACATTTCTAATCATTCTTCTCATTACATTCATTGGGAAAACCTGTTGTGTTTTTGTGGATTTGTTTCTAGTGTTTATGTATGAATTCTCATCATCGCTTTGACCTTTGCTATGGAAATTTTTGACATTTGTTGCCTTGCCGAGCACTGAATGTTTCCAGGTTTTTATGTGCCATCTGTAGATGACATATTTCCAACTCCATATTCACCTTCGTCTCACACAATTCTAGGAGCTTCATCTTAACAACTTTTTTTCTTCTCGTAGTTGTTTGTTCTCTTTTTCAAACAATGCAAGTTTCTCTTCCAAAACCTTCAAATGTTTTTTTGTCTACTTTCCTCTTGTCCTCATACCCTTTCAACAAGGCCTGCAAATATGGGTGTGAACTTGTGTGAAACTATTTTCTTACGATATGTACATTAAGAAATCAAAGTAAAATCTTTGTCATTGGATTTGTATTTACCTCAATAATCAGGAGCCTTCGATTGATGGATCCAAGTCACTTTCAAATGGGTCAAAATTATCCGATGGATCAACAATAATGGAAGGGATCTTCAGGCCACCGTGCATTATAGTCTATGCCATCACGGTGAACAATGTGAAGCTGGAAATGAGATAGAGGTACCAAGTTCTTGCTCAATAAAACACTCAATACCCAAATAATACCCTAACTACATACTCTTTCATACTTAATCTACATACTTAAGATAATTTATATTGCTAACTAAACAATATATAACATCCCTTTATTCCTATTATAACCTTGATACTAATTTCTATTTTCCATGTTTTAAAAATCTATTTGTTAAGTAACCATAACGTGCTTTTTTAAAATTTGCACATTTTAGTATAAGATAGCAAGCTCTTAGAAAAATACTTTGATAAACCTATTAATATTCCACCTTATAATATATTCTTCATTTCTTTAAAATATGGTCTAGATGTGTCCAGGCCTACTAAAAACCCATTCACAGAACAATCTTCTGAGGTGAAGACTATCAGAAAATAATACTAGATTGATCTACTGAATAGTCCTAGAGAAATACTAGAGTCGTGCCTACACATGGACAATCGAAGGATTTATTTTCTTTGTATCAGGTCCTGAAATCAATAGGTCAAAGACAAAAATTAAGCCCATCCACTTCTTAAATAAATCATTACACCCTAGAATCCTAGAGTAGTAGTCCCCAATGAGCTGACTGGGCCTGCAAAATGTGTAACGACAACTAGACCAAAAATAATTGTCTAAATTCATCATAGAAGATTGATATGAAATAATCATGTCACTTCAGTGAATCAAGATCATTCCATAACATACCCACTACAGATATCGAAGTTGCGGTTTGCATCGTCGTATGAACATTCGTGTTTTATTAAGTTTTAATTCACCCCAGTCAAAGAACAAATTATTGGAATTACAAGGAAGTCAAGTTTAATTCTATAATCAAGTGGATATGAGGTTATAACATTGACTTTGAGTGTCCCTACTAACATTTATGTATAGAGCTGAAATAGGGAATTCCAATGAACATTTTCTCACAGTAACAAGATCACTAATTTGGGCCTCTAATAAAATTTACCATATCCAATCATCCTTTATAATAATAATGATAATAATAATAATAATGATGATGATGATGATGTTCTTTCTGATGACATTATTCCGTTACTCAACATTTTTTAAGGTAGTCCTATGATGATTTTTTACAAGAGTATATAACAATTCTGGTCATTTTAAGGATGTCACTCATATGTGAATGTCGATGTCAATCCTTGGATCATACAATGCTAGGGTTAAAAATATGCCTATTGATTAAGGAATGAGGCTAACTGCATTTGTTGACATTAGTGTAATATATCCCCGTCATGTCTATCATAAGAGCTACAAATTTTCCTACAAACTCCACCATTGGATACAAAATCCACCTGTACAACTTAATATTTAATGAAAGGATAAAAGTTTCCAATTATTTCCTAAGTTAGAATAGTTAATACATGTATATCACTTGAAAATATAAAACAATCTTCATCAACTAGCCTTATACTACACTGAATGTTGCTATAATGATGTAAGAGAAAAACATTTAAAAAAACTTAAGTATGCACAATGTTAGATGGCACATACCTATGATTGAAGGAATGCAGGTAAAAGAAACAAACTTTAACTACAAAACAAATTTTATAAATAAACAAGTTTTGTAATAAATATATGTAACATCAATTCACATGTTTATCATTTTGTAAGTCACATGATAGTTTTTATAAAGTGAGCCATAAGTTCCAATTATTACCTGGGATTATCATTGTGATGTGACATGGCCCATACAACCTCATTGAAATACAAAACAATGATGACATTAATAGACATTGAAACATGTTATAATCATGCATAAACAAAAACTCTTTACATTAAATACGCATGTCAAACATGAATACAAATTTAAGTATACAATTACACATATCAACCATGATTAACATTTACATTGGAAAGGATAAATTGTGCAAAAGTTAGCATATTTTTTCATAAAAACAAATAATAATGTTATGTTATGAAATCATTTTATCTTGCCTTGCCTAGTGCACACAAGAGATGTTTGTCGTTCGTAAAAGACCTTTTTTTGGACCCCTATGAATGGAATTAGGGGTCACTCCTGTCATTAGTTCCTGCCTTAATTTGGTGGACAGGTACCACATAATCCTACAAAATTAAACAAAGTTAATTTTATATGAATAAATATAAATGGAGAACAAATCAAATCCACTACTACATATAACACATTTGCAAATAAGCTACTACTTGAGATGGATGGATATGTTGCAAATCGGAAAGTGGACAAATGGCAAAAACATTAAAAACATATGCCAACATATCCTCGAAATCTCCTGGATCTTTTATAGGGAAATCGACATCAATGACATGAAGGATAGTAATGACTGCATAATCTAGTGGGACTTTATTGTCGTGGAAAATTGCATCGGCACCCACATTGTGTAATTTTTCATGTCCCACCAATCGACCATCCATCAAAACAACCACATCATCGCTACTAGAGAGCACCCTATCAGTAACGATGACAGATGTAGCAGGAATGGAGGCCTACATTTAAGGAACATATATAAAAATCAAGTTAAAATCAAGTTTACATGGACCAAAGCACCATATCAAGTTAAAATCCTTAACCTAAATTATTAAGAAAATGATTATCTAACTATTTTAGTTGAAGAATAATATGGTTGCAATTGATTTCACTTTAGAGAACTTACTTCCATACAACTTTTAAGATGAGTCAAAAGTTCTAATAATCCTTAATTATGTGAATATGAATTAGATAAACTAAATTAAATAAATGAAATAAAAAATTAAATGGAGTGCAATTTAATGAGTAATTAGTGATATATAATTTCACTAAGTATATTGGGTTACAATTCAAGTAACAAAAGACTAACAAATAAATCTAACATCGTAAAAACAAGAAAACATCAAACCTTGAAAATGAACTTTTACTTGTTTTATATTGTGAATTCCCACTAAAATTTTCATTCAATAAATTAAAAAAATTAAGAAGAATAAAAAATTGCTAACACCTCTACCTAATCCAACTTTGATAAGTGTAAGAGATGAAATATCTTGAATGCAAACAACAAAAGATAAATATCTATTGAGCCTTTAGAGTCAATGAAAATAAATCATAAAAAATTCAAGCTACTCAACAGTAAAGCAAGTTCAAGATTCATATCACTAAAACACTTATACAAATTTATTTGAAAATTATTCACTGGAAGGGAAAATCAAGGAAGAAAACTTGTTTATTTAAAATAAGAATAGACACATCATTTCTAGGGATAATCTCAAAAGTAAAAGTATCTGTAAATCAGAGGAACTGGAAAATAATGATATAAAAGCACAATTTTACTTCTAGTTGGAAATATAAGTGCTACTAGAATAAATTATATATCAAAAATATAAAATAAAGTATACAAATATTACAACTCAAGATTTGGATTGAATCCCTCCCACAAAGCATTTAAGCCAAATCCATTGACCTACATTCATACTACAGAGGAATGTGATGGGGACATAGAAATCATCTGTGTCAATAATTTATAAGGCATATGCATCATCAGTCAAAAGGTTGTGATTGGAAACATATGGTTCAATAGAAATATTCAAGATCTAGATGAAAACATTTTCGGTGTTGGAATATGTGCTTCTTAAAACATGTAAGAAAGATAATAAAATTACTTTTAAAGGCAATAATTGCACTAAAGCTCAATCTGATGACCAACTCATGAGATGATTCCGATACAGACAACACTTGTCACTCTATAGCTCTTAAACTATCACAATCATGTATATTTTCATAGTCATGTAAACGGTCATGGCTATCTAGTATTATATCCATCCAATTCTTGTGAAATTTTGATTATACACCAAGTTGAGGAATCTATATTGGCTAATAACCCTCTATAGAAACCAATAAAGCAAAGCATAGCAGATTAGTAATGGGGGAATATTTTCCTTATGTAGAGAGTTATAGAAGGGAATTCCTTAAGGCATCTTATAAAGGATGGAGTGGTTAATTACAGCTAAGAATATTGTGAATGTATGCCCTGACTCAGGGAGGAATGTATGCATATGAAACAATAGTATGTAGGTTGGAAACATAACCTAAAGGAGGTTAATTGCGAACTTACTTAGTGAAATTTTGTAAACCATGTTTTGGCAAGCTAGAATTTTTTTAAGTTGTGTAGGGGGACCCTCTGCATTACCTGTAAATCCTTATGTAAAGGTTACCTATAAATCCTCGTGTAAAGGCATATGCTCCTCCCCTTCTCTCTCGTGGCCCCTGATAGATGCCTGCAATCATTGGACATAAAGTTAGTTGCAGTAAGTAGAAATATATATTGTAATACATTATTTGTGGATATGCGAACAACGTAATGAATTGAAATTTAATTGCTTACCTGTAAACCATCATGCATGTCCATGCTCATTCTCCTCTACCATGGGCCCCTTTATTGTTCAAGGGAAAGTAACAATAGAAATAGATGCCACCATGACTTACCATGTTCTCTATTTCTTGCACTGCCACATCCACAATCAAATGAAAAGGTGTCACACCATCAGCCCCTTGTGATGGACCAACCTATAAAATAACTTCTTATTAGAATGGTTTTATCACAAAAATTTACAATTTGGAGATGCATCCTACTTGTAGTTACCTCATCTTGTTGTCTATTGGTTGGATTCTTCACTATTTTTTTTACATTTCTCATACAAATATAGCAATGACATCTCATCCTTCTACATACATAATGTATCAATACAACTTTTAGTCAACGATGCATTAAAAAACATGTTTAAAAAACAAAACAAAATATCAAACCAATAACTTACCTCACTGTCACGTCCACTAGTTCTTTTATAAATGACCCCCTCGTTTTGTGCATGCATCTCACCCTCCTACCCTGTTATGAAAATGACATATAAATTAAATGAAATAAAAATTCAAGACTATTGATAACGAAAATCACATGAAATGAAACTGATACTCATTAAACTTACCTTGTTCTCCTTCATTTCTCTTCTTACCAAGATGGTTGCCATCCTAAGACTCCTCATAGGCTTCGAATCATAGGCTCTCATTGCATCGTCAACCTCTTTCTTCTAAGCATTTTGCTAAGCTTCTCTAATGATTGTTTTTCCATCCCTCTGGCATATGTTTTGTATCACACGCCGCCTTTGTAATATTAATCTCGTATACATCACAACCTCAATGTTCCCCTCCATTTGATCCCTCTATTGCTTCCACTTTTCGGAGGCACATCAGGATATATACCACTAAAATTTCTCCCTTTATTTTTAGGGACAACATGAGAGAGGGAATGGATATCTGAAATGTGGAGGTTTAGCCTCTGTAACTTATAAAATTTCTTTCCACAACTGGTGTACTCGCAATAATATAGTATGCAGTCCCCAAAATGTTCCCTCCTATAGTGAAGAGGAGTCTATTCACCAACATAATGTAAATGGTTAGACATTAATGAAAATAAATGAAGAAAATAAATACAAAGTTAGTTTTTAGTGATTTTAGCTCCTCGGTGACGATATCTGCCTCTACATGACTTGGAGAAACAACCTTGGGTGCATCCTCCTGCAATAATTAATCCAACTATAACCTCGTTAGTCATACATTAAAAACATATGAAGTTGAAAAAATGTTCAAATAGTGATTTTACATATATACACATTAAAAACTCATTAACACACAGACACACACATGTACCAAATAATATATAATCAAATTAACACACACACACACACACAATGAAAATAATAATTAATTAAATTAAAAATTTATATTTAGGTGATTTTACCTCGTCATCAATGATATCCATCATGTACATGTGTTGGTGAAAGCAACCTTCGATGTAACCACCTCATTGTCCTTCAATCAACAATTCAAATAAAAATTCGTTAGTCACACAATAAAAATACCAAAGTCAAACTAATGTTCAAATAGCAATATTTAAACAATCAGTATATCAATTACACCCACACATGTACTGAATAATAGATAATATCTAAATTAAGGTAACATTGCAATGTTATATTTAGGTGATTGAGATCTCCTCATGGAAGGCCTTGTACATGTGTTGAAATAAGAATGCGTTAATTACTCCTAAAATCAGCTTGGACATAAAAACTCGTTAATCACAATTAATAATTTTCAATTATAGCAATGGAAAATGGTAATTGAAAAACATGTATCCTTACTTGTGAAGCCAAGACACACATGTCCTTTGGAAGGCATCATAGGCCTCTAAAATTTGATGCCCTCAATGTATGAAGATGTTCCTCATCTCAAGATGCATAACAAAAATGCATAATTTAGGTTAAGGTCGGATAACCAAATGGACATAATTAATGCCTAAATATTTTTGGTAGGTTTGCAGGCCTTAGGCCATGTGTACACACACCATGGAAGAGTATTATGCCTGCAAGCTAGGCATTATCCTGATTGCAAGAAAATTTCCTGTTTTATCCATGGGACACATTTAGAATTCCTAGGGTGATAAAGTGCTATGTTTACCATTCAGGGGAAATGCATCATATATAGCCTATGTAGCCAGTGGTTAAATAATTAAAATAATTCGAAGTACATAACAAAAAAAGGAGATAGACAATGTGGATTCATATCCCATATTAGATGTCATCCATGGAAAGTGCTAACAAGCCTGAACTTTTTCACTTATAGTGGCCCTATACACTTGACATACATCCAACCTACCTCTATTAACCTTTACATGTACATATGAACATTTCTCAAATTGAGATGTGCATCAACATCTAGCGCTGGAGTAAAACTGAAGAATAAAATATTTTTGAACATTGGACATTGATAAAACACACTTCATTTGATTCACCACAAGCATATCATGTGAAAACATATTAATGTTCTAAACTTCAAGACATATCGCTTCCTAAAGACCCAATATGAAGGTTGGTTATGAAGTCAAGGCCCTATAAATGCTCAGCCTATTGGACACTCATACTGGACATCTCCATAATCATGCCACTCTCTACTTTCTTGCTACCATTAGGGATATAATATGAATGATGGGGAGCATAGTAATATTTTCACTGGGTATTCAAACTCCATGTTTCCAATGGAAATGACAACCATGTTTACCTTTACAATGGACAAACATGTATGGGAAGAAACAGTAAATCAATCCAACATGGAATGAATGAGTGGGGTGATTTCAATTTCAAATTCAGATTTGTAATTTAATGGAGTTGGTCGAACTTTGTTTTTTCCTGATAAATCTTACATGTATCGAAATGGGGGTGGATTGGATGGTGCTTTCTAGGTAGTGGCTGTGAGGGGAACTGTCGGCGTAAGTACATATGCTGTCAGAATGGGAGCCTGATCCATCGGGGGTTATTTGTGCTATGGGATAGTTTGAACTTGGTTTCAATTGGCTCCTTATGCCTGACGGTTTTTTAGAGCTATGTGCTAAGTGGATATGATCTAGGGATTGAACAAATTGGTGGGCATGGAGGCTTGCATTGGCAATGGGTAGGTGAAAGTAAAATCAACCGGTGTTTGTGGAACCTGAGGTGGACCTTGTTTTGGGTGTGGGTGCCCCTTGTGGTGGTGATTTTCATGCCATGTATAATGGGGGTGGTTGGACTAAGGTTTAGACCAAGAAATTCAAAGTAAAGCATTCGAAACGAGTGACTCGGATTTTCCATGTCGGTGGTGGGTCTTGAGTCACGATTTTTCATTGTTATATGTCTTTTGTTTGACCCTTCTTTGTTTCGGTCTCATGTGATATATTGTGTTGTGATTATGGGTATCTATCAAGGCCACTTGTAGACATATAAATGTTCCTTTATGCTCTCTATTGCTATACAAACTTTCTCCTTTGTATTGGCGGGGTATTTTTGGTGTATAAATTCATTACACTACATATACACATACACATACACATACACATATGTGTGTGTACACACAATAGTGCAACACTTACACATGAATTACATACACACACACTACACATGATATGGATATCATACAATATGTATTCTCCGCAATACATGTGACGCTTTGACCAAACAAAGAAAAGCAAACAATTATTAGACCAATACACACACATATCTGAAGGTAATTACTTATTTTTGATCTTCTGATAAGGCCCGAACAATTGCCTATAAGAATTGTGACCACTTAAAAAATTATCTTGGACATGAAATTTACTAATTACTTTTTTCAATCGCACCAATGGAATAGTCAATTGAAAAGCATGCATTCTTACCTACGAAGAAGACACAATGTCCTCAGAATACATCTTTGGAAAACCCAACCTCAACAATGGCAATCTCCTTTGTGGACATGCATAACAATAGAGCATAATTTATCATAACAATAACCAAATAGATAGATATAATACCTAAATATATTTTTCCATGTGTACACACCATGGAAGAGTACGATGTTGCAATGTCTTATCCTATTGCGAGAACAGTCACAATGTTTTAACGTGTGCTGCATTATTATTTCAACGGGAAATTGGAAATGTGCTACCCTTCGTTAAGGAAGTGCATGCTCACGATATAGGTTCATATAGATTAAATACTATTAAAAATATGTCTAGTCATAAAAAAAAGAGCCATTCCACAAATGCATCATATATAGTATGCATTAAGTCATAAATAATTAAAAATATCATGTACATAAAAAAAGGAGTTACATTGTGTACATATATCATATTAAAATGTCATCCATGGAAAGTGCTAACAACACTACCACTTCTTCGTTTATAGTGGCACTAGGTAGTTGATATACATCCAACATACATCTATTAACCTTTACATGTACATATTAACATTTATAAAAGTGGCATACAATCTCTAGCCCCTAAACATGAAGTACAGAAATATTTACATTATTACATTGGTAAAAACACTTTATTTTATTCACCACAACCATATCATACAAAAACACATAAATGTTCTGAACATGTATATCTATGTATATGTATACGTATGGATAGGTATGTGTATGTATTCAAGACTATGTATAGTCACTAGGCGAGTATAAACATTGGGCTTTATGAACTTTCCTTGGTATGCACACAGATGTATATGAGTCAATACTTGCTATATGATAATAATGCAAACAAATGTGAATACCAATACATATACATTGAGCATATAACTTTATCTCTCTTTTGTGGTATGCACACAGAGTGTATATGATATGTTATGTATATGAAATACAAATGTCCATGTATGTGAAACTAATACATATACACACACATATATATGTATACTGTACACCATGTATATGAAAATTCATGCATAAACATACATATACAAATACATACATACATACATATACATATTATATACATGTATGTATATGTATACGTATAGATATGTATGTGTATGTATATGTAAGTGTCACAACACATTCATTGGCTCGCAAACCAAGAAAAGAGCATAAGAACTTTTATCTCTCTTCTATGGTATGCACACAGTGTGTATATGAAAACCAACACTCCCATATGATAATACAAACATGCTAAATGCAATTAAATGCACACAAACACCTATTTTCTGGTTTCTAAAAGTACAAGACAATGAGCATTTGCATGATTATTATAATATATGCTTGAATCTTTTAATAGGGTAAGCAATAATTGTATGCCCAACTTATGTCTCTTTGTTTAGATAATTGAATAAAAAAATATCTATTCAACAAGGGAATATAAATTTACCCATCCTGCTAAATATAATCTTCCCTATGAGTGGTGTAAATGACTACCTTAAGATGGTGCACAGTTCAAATATTTACGATCGTTTAGAACTACGCTCATGATTAAACACATAGGTTAGTTTTATAAATTGTGCAAAGATTCCACTACACACTGCACATTTCCTACAATTGTTAATGTCAAACGTTAAAACATGACCTAACTATGAAAATAAATTTTAGTTTTAAACTTAAAATTTCCTTTCTCTTTGTACTATTAGCAATTTACACACTCACACCATTAGATCAAAAGATTATTCTTTCAAAAAACTATAATGTTACCTTCCTTTACTATATTCAAGTAACCAAGTTATCCTTATACCATCATGTAAACATCCTCTAATTTCCATTCTTATCTATTGATTACTTTAGAATGCACAATTCTAATCATTCAAGAATATGAGTCAGCAATTTTACACACCATACCATTTACATTTCCTCACAACGTGATATCTTAAATAGATTAATACAACAATTATATTTACATTAAACACTAATTAGATAAGGCCCCATTTTTTTTTATAACAAAGACATACATTTCATTATAACATGCAACTGTAAAACAACATGATAACACATCTAAATCATTTTGTCCCAGGTACTTACAACCAAATGCATGGTCATCCCAAAAAATATGGCATGGTAATCTCCTCCTATGATCTAACACATTTCACGTATGTATATTTTCCATTCAAAATGATAACAAAAGTCTTACATATAGTTGGAGAAGGTAATGAGTACATATGCAGTTTAAATGCATTTTCAATATTAGAGAGAGGGGGAGAGAGGAAAAACTCGATTGCATTATCCAAAAAAAATTCTTTAAGCAAGTGACTAATAAAGATTCCAAAGAGTTTCAAGAAAATGTCAAAGGGTCTCTAAGCTGTTATTAAGCTTATCAGGTTTCTCAAGATAGTTTTCTAATTATCATTGCAAGTTTACTTAAAGTGACCAATTTAACCTAAGTAGATATGAATCAGAGTTCACAAACCAACATTTAAAACTAAAACACCAATTTTGTTATTTCTCACCTATTCCCCAATATTAATTGATGACTTTTTAAAACACACCTAAGGTTATTTTAATCAACTAAAACATATTAATCAATAAAATTTAATTTTTTGATGCAAATATGAATGAAAAATAATACTACGAAAGAAAAAAAGTGAGATACAAAGGAGAAAACCATGCCAATGAATGACAAGATAGTGTACAAGGGGTGCTTTGGTGGTTTCTTACACATTTCGTGAGACCAAAATCCTCTTCGAAATTATAGATGTGGTTGGAGGAGGCGTATATTGACGTATATAAAAAACCATTCACATTCCCATTATGCTTGGACTGATGCCCAGTCATTACTTTTTATCACCATGGAAATTTGTGGAAGTGTATTTCCTTGCATTACTATCAAATTGCTTTACATTTCTATGATCTTTTGCTTATTTATCAACGAGACCAAATGGAAGAAACGTTCCTTATTTTACAAACATAGTTAGACAACCCCAAATTTGGTGTGGCTAGGTAGTGGAGGATCATCGATAAAACATATAGAAGTCTTTATGGACAAATTCATCATTACAGATCAAATTTCAAGGCTTCTGTTTTTGGCATTGGGAGGAAATCATCCCAAATGCATGCAGACTAAGAGTGAGCTGGAAAATGTTGAAGATTTGGCTTTTAAAATGCCACTCAAACTTGATGTGGTTGTGAGGATGTGTTTTCTTAGAACTTCTAAAGCACATAAGAATATGGGGTGAATATTGTTTACAACAACAATTCTTTGTCAACTGGATCCTCTAAATTATGCTACTTATATTCTTTTTTATGACATATATGTGGAAGTGCATAGGTTAGGAGAGGTTCAAATGGTAAGGAAAATAGATGAGGGATGGAGGAATTACAAAATACAACTGGATGAAGTTGGATTGAAAGCCATAAAATGGTGCATGCTTCTTTGTGTAGAAGAAATATCACACTACATGCATAAGAGATTTATGCAAATTTGGAGAAATAGTATCCAAAGATGAAACCAATAAGATATTTTCATATCAGTTCACTAGTAATAAAATACATTGAAGGAAATATAATAACAAGTGTAGCATAATAATTAAACCGACTTTCACAGGAAGGAAAGATTCAAATACCAAAATCAAAGTTCAGCCTATCTCGCACATTGGTAGCTATTTTACCATTGAGAACAGGAAAAGGAGCAGAGGAAACATGGGGGGGCCGCCATGAAAAACCGAACCGACCCACAATCCTGAGTGGAAAGAGAACACAGAGCTTTGGGATTACCTACAAATCGGGGGCCTATCTAATTTCATTGAAAGGATCCAAGGCTTTGACCAAGACATCTCTATCAAATTCACCCAGGGTTGGAAGAATAGAATAATAAAATATAGTAACATGAAAATGAAAATCACGGAAGAGCTCATAGCTCAAATCATGGGCCTCAGCCTGGAAGGCACAAAATTCTTTAATAAGAAGGTAGACAGGGAGGTAGAAACCAAGAAATTTTTGGAAGAGGGGGAGAATCTTGAGTTCGTGACTGCTGGCCTCAAGGTGGTGTCGATCCCTGAACGTTTTGATGAACTGGCCAAAATGGTGGTAAGGTATGTTACCCTTGAAGGAAGATATGTGACTATACCTCAAAAGCATCTTATTTTTTCTGAATCATTTTCATAGAAATAACATTATCAGCTTTCCTCACTATCTGATTAACTCTCTGGAGAAATCTATAAGGGAAGTTCAAAGACACTCTAGGGTTGTCCCTTTACACCAGGGCCTTATCCTCTTGATTCACCACCATTTCTCTAGCTGCCCTCCCATGAATCCTATCCCACCTCCCTCCTCCATACCTCCAGCTACCCACACTACTCCCACTCCCCACTGCTAAAAAGAAAGAATGAAGATGATGTCTCCAGCAAGAAAATCAAGAGCCTCAAAGATAAAATCCCTGCTTCCCAACGGGTCCTAAGGAGCCACAAAGACTTGGAACTAGCTGAAAACCTCCTGCATATTAGTAAGCTGGTGGAGGAGCCCAAAGAGGAGAAATTGCTAGATAGGGTGGACAGATTAGAAAAGGAGATACAAGAGCTCAAAGGGGCTATAAAAAACATGGAAAGAGCTAAGGGTAAAAGGATCCTTCAAAGTGAGGAGGAAGAGGGGGTTATTGGGGAAGTCTTCAAGAAACTACAATCCTTAGATGACAGATTAGGGAATGCTAAAAGCCAAAATGACTGCATATTGTCTGCCCTCAAAAGCATTTATAATTTCATTGAACAACATGTCCACAGTGTTTGCAGTTTAAGTGGGATTAATGAGGACATATGGGGCCCTAAAGAGAAAAGGGACATTGAAATTGCCTAAGCAGATTTGCAAGACTCCTCTCAGGACACTTTCATTGCCTTCTTTATGTCACTGCAGGCTATCAAGACCAAAATTGACAGAGCCATCAAGTAACGGGCTGTTGTGATGCTGTTTTTTGGCTGCGATGTGGCTGTCATCGGGTGGTTATGGAGCTATTTTTTGGCGGAGCTCTTCATGCTGTTTCTCTTTTGGTTTCTTTTTGATCTTGCCTTCTTTTTCTGGATCTTTGTACGTTTATATCCTTTTTTCTCCTATATTGTAATATTTGGCTGTTGAGCCTTCCTTGGTTGACTGTTTTGCCCTTCTCTGGGCTACTTTTCTCATCTTTACTATCTGGATTTTGAGCCCTTTTGTATATAGGGTATAGTCCCTTCAAAACTATTTGTCCTTAATAAAAAAAAGATGATGAAATTTCATGAAAAAATAAACCAAAGTATTTCAATCTTCTAAGAAACAAATTATACAAAACTCAACAAATACATAAGATGGTTCTCACACATATCATTGAATATTCCACCAATTTTCTGATGGTTCTCACACATGTAGGGTTCTGGTGACGTAAACCAATGAAATCTTAACCTATAATGGAAAACCTAGCTTTGAACCTTGGCAGTGAGCTAGTTTTGTTCACAACGTCCTCAAAACCTAACCATTTTACATGAAACAAAAACCATTATTTTCTTATTATCAAGGAGCTTCAATTTCACCTATCATAGTCACATTTCTTGCTTGCACATGTGTGGGATACAACATTTTCTTAGATTGAGACACTGTTTCCATAGAGTTTTGGAGTTCCTTAAGGGCTATACTTCTCTGCTTGTTTGGAGTCATGAATTATAAGACTAAAACAAGCAATCGTCACCTCTAGGCAATCAAGAAAAATGAAATCTCATATAAATCCTTTCTCATTCAAAAAGAGATCACATTTTCCATCACTTCTTAACAAAACTTACTGTATACCTTGCATTGTTCTTGTAAACTTTTCATTTTTCATTACAAACTATGGATATCCATGTACTTGCTTGTTGGGAAATGTGTGAGAACCCTATGTGTGTGAGAACCAAAAGCTACCCTTTATCAATGATTGCATAGACAACTTAGGGAAAAACTTTGTCAATGGCCCAAGAGAAAAAACACACCCCTTTTTGTGAATGTTGTTTAGTTGAAATGATGGTGGTGATAGAACCAAAAAAACAAACCATAAACCCTAAACAAAACCCTAATTGTTTTTTTGACATTTTAAAGCTAAAAACAATAATATCTAAAAATACCTGAAACTACATGCATTTTATTCCATTCAAAACAAAGAGCATAGACAAAAATGAAAACCTATACCGGAAAATTGAAAGAGGTTGTTGTGAGGGTTTGAGCCAAGTGTAGAGGGCAGGCGAATTGCAATGAAAAACTCGTCAATGGCTCAAGAGAAAAACACATTGTTTTTTGTAATGTTGTTTGGTTGAAATGACAATTGCAAGGGGAGGACGAGTTGGCGTCGGGTCGCAAGTTGTCTAGCCACATCTATACATAATTATGTGTCATCTCACCCCTTAACAACTAAATGTCTCTGGCGGGGGATTTCTGACAGTTTCTGGCAGGTGATGCTTTGTTCCACGAGGGCGAAAGTGGGTCCCGTAGAAGCCTACACACAAGATGCTATGTTATGGTGCATCTTATGGGGGTCATGCGATCATGTCACCAGGATAGCTCCTAGCCAACATGATGGTATTTCATCCTCATAAGAACCTATATTGAAAGTAAATAGTCATGACTTGCCCACAAAAAAACTATTGTTCTATTTCTTAACCAAGAATCCCCACAATGATTGTGTTTTAAAATACATGATAATTGTATTTTTTTGTATCTTAGTACTTGGAACACCACCATCAATACTTTTTCAAAACTTCCCTGTACACTTGCACTGAGTTATGAGGACATGTCTCTATATCCAATCAGTTTTTTTAGAAATTTGGACTCTTTAGCTCATCACTAGAGTTCATTGTATCATTAACGACTTCACATTATGATTAAGTTTTCTCCTATTTCCGCTTAGTCTAAATATTACATATGTTTTCTCTTTTCCGAGCCAATATTGGACTTTACCTCATTAAAAATGTATCATCTTAATGAACTTCAATAGTCCTATGTTGGCTTTCTTCTACCTCTTCTTTTGAAACTAAAAACTCCTCTTCCACCTTGATTCCATATCAACATCCCTCTTTTCCTCCTTGAATTGTTGTCTCAGAAAGCATGATTCTCTTCCTGGTATTCATGAGATTCTTCAACTTCAAATAATCTTGAAGAATGAAATGCATCTTCACTAGAGCCAACTCATTCTAGAACTAGAAATAGTCCATTAAAATACCTAGTTACTGCTTATTCATCTTCCTGCAAGCAACTTGTATATGATGTCTCATTAACTATTGTGCCTTGTTGCACATACAAACTCGTTTGTCTCAAAATTTGAATCTCTTTAAAACATTTTATGTTGGTAATAAAGGGATACCAAATTTCTTCTCAAATAATTCAACTCGTGGACCACCATCTCATCTTCTCTTTCCTTTGATGTCTTCTCCCATTTCTCAAATTATTCCACCAAAATGTAGCATGTACTTTCATTTGTCACTACAAACTGAACTCTTCTTGGGTCATCCTCATCAACATTTTTTATTAAAAATACTTGTCAACTTCATGTATCTAATCCTAAAATGACTCCAGGCTCAATTCCTTTTAAAAGTCTGAAGTACTAGCCATCAATTTGCTTCCTTTTTTATAATTTTATTAGTCTCTCTCATAGGCTCTGCCACACCCTTGTAACTCTTATATACATTCTCATCCTCTTACTATAGCTCTTCAAAATTTAACTTGACTTCAGTAGCTTCCACTCTTCTCACTAAGTTTTGGAATATGCATGTTTCTCACATTTCTTCTACCCCTATCTCATTCATAATCATCTATAGGTGCTCTCACGATAGTTATCCTCTTAGGCCCTCTAAATTTGAATGATGTGATAAAAAACTAATGCAGTGTTTAAAATCCCAAAATGCATTGTTCTGTTAACCGCACAATTATTGCTTTATTTTCTCAATGATAATTTATGTGTGCAAAATGTTGGATCCCACTTCAACCTGAAGCTGAATATAAAACTCATAATTGACTTTCTGACCGTATCAATACTGGAATAACTCGAGCTATGCAACAAAATAAATACAAAAAATATTTCAGCAAGCTTATAAAATTTAAACACATATATGCCCCACGCACACATGGAACAACAAAGGAATGAAACACAAAACACTCAAGGAAGTTAAAAGAAACTAGAAATATCACATCACGTCAAATAATAGAACCCCCCATACAAAACCTCTTTTCCCTCTTATTTCCTATCTAATAATTTTACTCATCTATCCCCAGTTTTTCTTCTTTTCTACAAGAGAAAGAAACCCTCTTCTATCTGCCCCTAAAAATAGAAACAAATTATTCTAAATATGGGAGAATAATTAATTTTCAACTTTTGTTTTGGGCTTTGCCACGTGTCCCTGGAACCCAAGAGCTTGTGAATGAGCTTGTTGTTCCACAAAGTTGATGGAATTTATGCAGCTCAAGAAGCATTCTACACAAAAGAATTTCATGTATGTGTTATGTAGGAACTCTTAATAAGTCCCACTGGCCAAAATGTCATCAATATCATAGAAATCCATGGGGAAGGAACGTTTAAAAATCTCAGCCCTAGAGGTCGTATGTAGGTTGAATAAAGATATAATATGGAAGCCCTTGACATCCAATTTAGCCATGGTTGGGATGGTAAGGGTCATAATAAGGATGGGATCAAAAATCTAAGGCCCATGGGTTGAATAAATGTCATAATAAGAAGGTTCTTCTTCTTTAGTGATGTAGGAGCAAATGACTTCACTTGCACTCCCACATCAACCGAAAAATATAGTATTTCAGAAAATAAGGTGTCTAGTAGTGCACAGTAGCGCATAGGTTTTGTTGTTTTCCACAAGTATTATTTTATGCAAGCACACAATATTTTTGTATTGTTGATTTGTGCCTATCTGTTTAGTGCAACTGTGTTGTAATGTCTGAAGTAGTCAATTGACACGTGTAATGGTTTGAATGGTTCATAATTGTTGTGTTGCTGTAAGGACTTCATCAAGTTTGTGGTATCTTTTAGAGACCAATGCATCCTTCAAAAGATGGTGCAAGCATCTTAGTGGGGCAATGTAGAAGAGGGCATGCACAAGGAAGTGGGGGATCAAAATGCATCGTGGCACCTTTGCGTTATTCATGTCTTCAAAAGAATGGCACAATACTTTAGATGAATAGTGCAAGGTTGGATCACTTGGCACAAGAGAAAAAGACTTTAGACAGTTAATGTTTCACACAGAGTATCACTTTTGTGTGTGTAGTATCACATAATATATTTCCAAAGGCTCATGTTAGCAGCAAAGGATTGTCTCAATGGTGCACATATACCATTGAAACCCCAAGGCAATATAAGTTGATTTAGTTAGAAATTCAACGAACAATCTTATGTGCAATAATGTAGTGTGTGCGTGATCTTCAAAGTTTCAAATACAATATTGTTGTTGGAGTCAACATGGATTTGCCTAGCGGATAATTGTAGACATTGAGCCAATTGAATGCATCAAGTCATCCTATCATTTGGGTCCTATCTTACATAGAGGATTGGGGCATGTTGAATATCATATGGGTCACTTGTAGCTTCAATGCATATTGTAAGTAGGTGAGTCTTGTGTTTGTATAAACATGCCACTAAGCATGTGTTAGGGTGACACCTGCATATTAACCGTATAAGCTAGAAATTATACTAGTTAGTTCAGAGAGTTGGGAATTTGAGAGGGATATACTTGCAAAGATAGTGAGTTAGCAAGCAAAGATCTATGGATCTAAGTTGTTGTAAAGCATCTTGCTTTATGAGATTGTTTAGTGAGTGTGTCTTTTATTTCCTGTTGTTAAATCAAATAAAGAGCTCGTTGTTTACTACATATTATGTGCTTAATGCATTTCATTTCATAATTCTCCTGTGTATTCAGACGTTTGTGTGGCTAAGGCATCTCTTAATTGAGACCCCTAATTGTGACTACACCATCTAGTCCAGTCATAGTTGGGGCAATAAAGATTGTAATGTTCCATGTTTATTTCACATTGGGCTCACTAAAATGTATGCATTCCAAAGGATCCAAATAGAGACACACTCAATCAAACAAAGATTAATGAATGCTAGGTGAAGCTTGAGGATTTCGCAAGACCAACCCACTACTCTTTGGTGTGACAACTAGAGTGCTTTCCACATCAGTTGCACCCCAGTGAAGCACCAAACCACCAAACATATTAATATACATATGCACTTCATCACTACTCTTTGGTGTGACAACTAGAGTGTTTTCCACATCACTTGCACCCAAGTGAAGCACAACCACCAAACATATTAATATACATATGCACTTCATCAGATTGTATGATCAGCGTGTAATATTGTCACATAGGGGATCGAGTTGCAAATATCTTCACTAAGCCACTAGCAACAACAATGTGCGTTCATCTTCAAGCTATGTTAGGGGTGATATGATGTTATTCAATATACTCTTTATTCAATTATTGGGATTAAACAGTCCAAGCTGTCTTCAATACAATCCATCTCTATTAACCTCAATTAAACATCCGTATGTATCCCTCTATATGAACCTTCTTTATTCCCGAACCAACGATCTCTCCTTTCATCATGTTCCTGCACTCCAACAAATATCATCAGTTATCTGAGCAATATATATTATCTACGTTATATTCAGACAAGATATACCTTCAAACGCATCTTCTCAGCGTCTCCATATTCTCCCTTCTCAATAGAACTCCGATAATGCTCAATACCTTTGTAACCTCTGCATGATCCAGTAATACAGCATGTAGGCTCCTCTAAAGCCTTATGTACTCCATTATCTGTTAATCCTTCATTAGTCATTCCCTGGACAAACAAAAAAATATGAAGATTCTAAGCTTTTATGAATTGAAGATTTCACAATCTAAACAACATCCTGTAATAAATACTCACCTTCTTTATCTGACCCAAAAACAGACCTTTCCAAAGACCTCCCGATGAATTGAGAACAAAAACATCCACTTTATAGGCAATTGGACTCGAACCGAGCCAAATGGATTTAACGAACTTATATAAAATTAAAAGGACGAGGTTAGGGTAATGCTACGCCTAAGCTTGTGAACCTTTAAAGGGTCAACCAAACTAACCTCCATATTAATGCCTTCGCTCGTAAGCTAAGCAACATGTATTTATGAATCCTTACGGATCTGGCAATGTATCTTAGACATAACTTATATAAATTGAAATAATTTTTAGTTACCTCTACATGGAGGTGCAAATCCGATCCATCCTAAACACCATGCATTTTTCTATCCAACTAATTCTTATCCAAGCACAACTAAATTGCAATCCTGAGAAAAATGTATGGTTTTTAAGGGTTGTTTCAGTAGAAGAATAACTCTGCATTTGGATTACATCGCATATTTTGAAAAAGGTAATTTACTCAATCATGTTATTCATATAAATCTTGTGTACAAGAATTTAATCATGGAGATCAAGTTATGGTCTTTTCAAGTTGTCTCTCAAGGTACGATGTTCGATACTTAGTTGAATTTCTTCAAGGACATGTGTTAACATGGGGCTAATTTTACAATTTTTTTTCCTTATTTTCCCTATCCATGGGTATAAGAGGGAAAAAACAAATTCCCTCCCGCTTTTGAACATGTTGGTCACACCATATGACCCCAACAGCTCATCTTAGCACCTTTGACTAAATTTCTGGACTAAAGCCCCCCTCCATTCCTCTCGGCTGGTGTATGAGTGAAATATTTTACAACAATAAATAAGGAAAAAATTTTTGCACCTATCTTTCTTAGATACAATGAAAAATGGGGAAAAAAACCAGCGACTTGTACGGACACCCTCATGGGTATGCTTAGAAACTTACCAATACGAGACTTAGGCCTGGGTATGGTTTTCTCGTTCCCTCAGGCCGTTCCATGTCACCTGTGGGTATGTTTGCCAAATTTACCCGTATAGAAAAAACTTCCACCTGTTTTCATCCTCCATTGGCAATTCCATTCCTTTTTTGGATTTATGGTAAAAATCATCAAGCAAGAAATATTTTTGCCATTTTTGGAAAGGGTCCAGGAAATATGTAGCAGAAAAACTTGCATGTGCCATAACTTCCATTTTGTGACTCTAAAAAGTGTCGTTTTCTCTAAAAGTGCATATTTTCTTGAGCTCATACGCATTGATGGCAATATTTTTCTTATTTTCATAAAATCTATTTTTGCACCTGGACCAAGCAACTGATCTTGCAATCTTCTGAAAGAATCATGAGCTTTGATTCCTGTACGAAAATTAAAAATTAAAAATACTGGATCTTTCTGGAAACCAGTTGAGTAAAATCCCGTGCTAAAAAAAATCGAACCTAAAGCTATCAGATCCATATTTTTCATGCAAAAACTGAGGTCTATAAACCACTGTCAGACAATAGTATCGTGCATGGTGGATACTAAGGAAGGTCATCATGAACAATCAAATTTCCTTGAAGATCTGTATGCACAAAGGTCACTAAGATAGGACATAACTGTGAGTGATAGAAATAATAAATTTAGATAAATTGTCATTTTATAAAAATATTAATCCCCCTTTTCAATACAGTATGCAAATTCCTTGACTTCCATAAATTTATAGGATTTATATTAGTCATAGGTTATGTACAAAGAGAAGTACCGTACCCAAGATTTTTGAAAATTATGCTCGAATGGCGTACCGTACCCGTACCCAATACCCGATAGTTCCAGACTTCTAATCTTTGGCTCTGAAGAATGTGCAGTGGAAAACACCATTGAAGTACTGATGAGCCATAACTGAACAACTTCGATCCTCTAGTTCAAATGATCAATAGTGAACAGCCAAGACAATGCAATAGGTTGGTATATCATTAGTCTCAAAGAAATCTCATAGAATGGAATGCCAAAACTGAAAGAATAATGCTATACAACATCTCGTATCTACAATGTCCTCAGGTAATTATTATGTTGAAATTACCAGACCAAAAGTTGAAAAATCTTCCTTGAGGAAATGATTCCATTAGAAGGATGAGAGACCTCACATCTCATTGGACTGCAAGATTCACATGAGGGTGAAAAACTCATCGCGATTCAAGGAGTCTACCTTCACCTCCTCACTTCAAAAAAATGTTATAGGAAGATTATTGTGCATTGTAAACTTTTGTTTAGGATTTTTCAATGCCTACATTCCACCCTTCTCAAGACCTGAATCAACTGCATTTTTTTCCAATGTAAAACATTCCTGCCAATGAAAGGAATTGTGACTTGATCGAACGAAAAAGATATATGATCCTGAGGGATTAGGCAAGTGTGATATGGGTTAAGAAAATCATTGATCAAGGAAAAGAATTGTTCCAAGAATGTCATCTCTCTCATTTAATATATTTCACAACACTATCAAAAATATAAAGTAAAGGAAGATGTTTACAAAAGAGTCAATCACATTTGAGGACAATGTTTATTATTATCTAGATATGATTTCCTTTTATTCTCACATTCTTGTGAGTAAGAGTAATATTTGAAACACTCCATCGATGAAAACTTGTCTCAAACTTGGTATTGTCTAAATGGAAGAAGATATGTAATGGTCAAGAATTCCAAAACTAGAGTTAGACTCATGCAACAACATGCTGTATGATTCTAAATGATCACCATTGTGATCAAATATTTGGCAACTGCCTCACTAAAGGTTGCATCATTTAATTCCAGAGAGGGGATCTGTGAAGGAAATTTGGCGCTCTATTTCCTTCAATGAGAATAACTTAGAGTCCCTAACTAGTATTAACACTTTTTTAAAATGGGCAGAAATTGGATCAGTCAGTACAAAAAATTATGGATGTTCCTAAGCTACATTCAATATGCTTTGAAGCTGAATCGGCATTCAAAATGAGGTGGACCAAAGTTTGGTAGCTGTGAATCTCACTTTCAAAGATTATTCAAGAACTGCTTCCATAGAGTCAAGGCATTATTCACTAAATTCTTCAATTGGCATATTACATATCAGAAAATGGTATTTTCCCTAATCTTTCTCCCTAGTTCTTTTTGTTTTCATTCTCATTGGGTGTAATCAAGTATATGCTTTGGCCTATATAGGCTTTGGAAGTGAATATGTTTAAAAATGTAATAAGTATATTCTCAAAGGGTGGTACAAGAGAAATACTTAGCATTTGAATCTTTTGAATCTAAAGGAAAATAAAAGGTCAGAAGTGGTACTATGAAGATGTTAGTGATCATGGGGATCTCTAAGAGATTCAATTCACTGGTGTTTAGTACAATACTGGCACAATCTTATTTTGCATATCACGATTGTCTAAATTTTCCTCATTCACTAATATTAATGGAAGTTTATGTTTATAAAAAATTAATAGATTGTAAATATTTACAAAACTTATGGGAGAATTAACCATGGGCTGAAACCATCCCAAAACCTAAGAATAATCCTGCCCATATGATAAAAAAACATAATGTCCTGTGATGTTGTTCATGTCATGTTTAAATTGACAAAAAATGTGGAAAGTGTACAATACTCTTAGTGCATAGTCTTCAAAACTTTCACACAAGAAAACAGGAATGTCACAATCCTAACTAGGAAATCACAATGATGAGGGGTAATTAATATAATCATAAGGAAAGAAATGTTATGTTTGTGGAGCTTGTTTTCATGTTAGAGTGTGGTACACCTTCTATGTGTTACACTCGGGTATTTTTACGGCGGTCCCGCTCGCCAGTGAGCGGGTCAAGGGGGTTCGGGGGTGAAGCCCCCCCCCGAAGCAAATTTTCATGGGTGGTTTATTAACCCATGGGTAATGGGTAACCGTTATGGGTTGTTTTTGGGCCCATGGTTTTTTCGGTACCCATTGTTTTGAACCCATGGTTTTTGCCCATGGTTTCATTCCCATGGTACCCACAGTTGTATCAAACTGCTTAAGCAGTTGTCTATTTATATGGTCTTATGCATATGATAGATTATGCAAATGTATTGCAGATGTGTTTGAATTCGGTGTGAATTCTGTAGAGTTTGTTGAGCATAGCTCCAAACGGATCTGGGTATTGTATTGAGAGAGTGGTGGCTTGTAATAAAATCTGAGCAATTGATTCTTGGTAGACGTAGTGAAAATTGGGTGAACCACGTTAAATATTGTCTCTTTGTGTTGTGTTATTTATTCTACACTTTTATTTGAGATCTGTAATATTTTCTGCATATTAGTTTCTACTGTTGTGATTCTGTGAGGGATTATTCCACATATTTTATCCCTTATTTCCTAACAATTGGTATCAAAGCCTAGTTTGGTTTGTTGAAGTGTTGAATCGCAAAATGAAAGTTTTAGCTTGAGTGGGAGCTATGGTAGATGATGGAAGATCTAGGGTTGATAAATTCAATAGGGTGTCAGAATTTTAGTCTTTGAAGATGCAGATGGAAGATTACCTTTATCAGAAGGATCTTTATATTCCGCTGTCTGAGAAGGTGAACAAACCCTTGAGTATGACATAGATGTGGAATGGGATTTGTTGGATCGGAAGGCACTTGGAACGATCTGGTTGTGTCTTACATCTTCGGTATTATTTAATGTTTCAAAGGAAAAGACTACAAAAGAACTGATGGATTCATTAAGGAAGTTGTATGAAAAACCCTCTGCCTCTAATAAGATATTTTTAATGAAAAAGTTGTTTAGTATGAAGATGTCTGAGAATGGTTCAGTAGTAGATCATTTAAACGATTTCAATATGGTTGTGAATATGCTAGCTTCGGTTACAATAGAATTTGATGAAGAAGTTAGGGCATTTATTAATTCTGTGCTCTTTACCTAAAAGTTGGAATAGCCTGGTAATGGCGGTAAGCAACTCAGTTCAGCTAACTTAGAAGTTGAAGTTTGAGGATGTTGTAGGGGTGATTCTAAGCAGAGGAAATGCAAGAAAAAGCTCTGGTGAATCTTCTACTTCAGGGAATGCTTTGACAGTGGAAACTAGAGGGAGACAGAAGAATAGAGGAAACCGTGGAAAATCATTATCGGGCAAGGTCAAAATCCAAAAGCAAGATAGGATGCTAAACTGTGGAAAGTCTGGGCATGCAAAGAAGGACTGTTGGGATTTTGGGATAAGAAGAAACAACAAGAAGAAAACAAGGAGGTTTGTGTGGCATCAGGTAATGTATGCCAGGATGCTTTGATTATTTCTTTGCAAAATATTAATGAATCTTAGGTTTTAGATTAAGGGGCTTCTTTTCATGCTACTCCACATAGGCATTATTTTGTTGATTATGTTCAAGGGGATTTTGGGCATGTTTTTCTTGGTGATGATGATCCTTGTAGTATAGTTGGAAAAGGTTCTGTTCAGGTTAAGATGTAGAATGGGAATACATGGCTATTGAAGGATGTCAGACATGTACCTACATTAAGGAGAAATTTGATATCGGCGGGGCAATTGGGAAGTGATGGTTGTACTATGATATTTACAGCTGACTCTTAGGAAGGTTACCAAGGGTATCTTGTGGTGGAAAGAGGTAAGAAGGTTGGAACCTTGTATTTAACCACTGATAGTCACTAATGATTGTAATCTTGTGGCTTCAGATGTAGATACAACATTATGGCACTATAGGCTCGATCATATGAGCCATAACGGCATGGACATCATAAAGAAGAATTTTCCTGGATATACAGAAAAAAGTTTGGATTTCTGTGAGAACTGCATATATGGGAAACATAAACGAGTAAGGTTTCTCAAGGTTGGACCTACAAAGAAAGAGAGTAAGTTAGAGTTGGTACATTCTGATGTGTGGGGGCCAGCTCAGGTATCATCTCTTGGGGGTTCAAGTTATTATGTTACTTTTATTGATGATGTAACAAGGAAAGTTTGGGTTTATTGTATTAGAAACAAATATGATGTATTTGATACTTTTGTTAAATGGAAAGCCTTAGTAGAGAATGAAACAAGTCTTAAGCTAAAATGTCTCAGGTTAGATAATGGAGGGGAGTATTGCAGGAATGAATTTGATGATTATTGTTCTAAGAATGGAATCCGCAGGCAAAAGACGGTTCTAGAACCCCACAGCAGAATAAGGGGTGTCATGAAAGGATGAACAGAAACAATAATGGAATGTGCTAGGAGCATGAGGATACATGTAGGACTGCCTCTTTCATTTTTGGGCAGAAGCGGTGAGCACAGTGTGTACTTGATAAACAGAGGACCCTCAAGTGCCTTGGATGGAGGCATACCTGAGGAGGCTTGGTACGGTAAGGAAAGTTACATTACTCATTTCACTAGAGTCTTTGGATGTGAGGTGTTTGTTCATATTGACAAGGATGATAGGACCAAGCTAGAGGCTAAATCAAAAAAATGCACTTTTATTGGTTATGGTGGTGATGACTTTGGATTTAAATGTTGGAGTATTAAAGACAAGAAAATCATTCGGTCTAGGGATGTGGTCTTTAATGAGAAAGTAATGTATAAGCAAAAATTGTAGGAAAACAAGGAAGAATCCAAGAAAGAATATGTAGTGGTAGAGGATCTTCTGGATGGGAAAGTGACCCATGAATCAGTTCAAGGAACCTACTCAACAGGAACCCCAAACTCCTACAGTGAGGAGGTCTTCTAGGGTAAGAAAAGAACCTGAATGTTTTTCTCCTTCTCTTTATTATTTATTACTCACTGATAGTGGAGAGCCAGAGAGCTTTGATGAAGTAATGCAGGTAGATGCCAGTAAGAAGTGGGAGCAAGCCATGGATGAGGAGCATAAGTCTCTCATGGAGAACCAGACTTGGGATTTGGTGAAGCTACCGGAAGGAAAAAGAGGATTGCAAAACAAGTGGGTGTACAGAGTTAAAGATGAAGAAGGAGGAAAGAAAAGATATAAGGCCCAATTGGTGGTCAAGGGGTTTACACAGAAACAAGGTATAGATTTTGATGAGATTTTTTCTCCTGTAGTAAAAATAATTTCTATCAGAACTGTTCTTGGAATAATGGTAGCAGAAGACTTGCACCTATAACAGTTAGATGTAAAGACTGCATTTCTCCATGGTGATTTGGAGGATGTAGTGCCCACATTTTACACACACAATGTCAATAGTAAAATACCAGGATAATTTTTTTTTGACTTACATTGCTCACTACACACAACACAACAAGGGCTCCAAGTACAGAAACTCGACTCACATACGACAATCACATAAGTCATCGACTCACATAGACACATGAAACACATAGGCATGTCGATGCCACACTTTTCCCAATGAATGAATACTAGTAATGACCCAACCACAAGAAAATGACTTCAGGAATGACGAACCCACAACACATCATTACTTTAAATTGTATTTTAGTTACGATTAACCATCCAAGAACATTATTATGTAAGTATAATTTTCTCCCTTTTTCCATTTTTCCATTTTTTAATTTACAGTTCGACCATTTAGGTTGGCTCTTTATGCATCACGGAAAATTTCCATAACTTACTTGCTTATTTGGCACAATTCATATCACATATACAGTACTTAATTATCTTGTTCTTATGTTAAGAATATGCTTCTCAAACGTTTATTCAATGTTTAAAATTTAACCTTGCTACACAAGTGAACCTAACGTGATGTCAAGATGAAATCTTGGGATTAAGGAAGACATAGATTCGAAGATAGCTTTTTTCCCCAAGAACATCCATCGATCACGGAATAGTTATTTCGCTACCATTATCATTGTTAAAGTTCAATAACTTATGGAATTCCATTTATATTTATATATCTTTTGTTTTCTCGAAGTTTGGTCACACCAAGGCAATTTATATTCTTTGCAACACATGAAAATGTTTAATTAAGTTATAAGGACTCCAAGAGTGACCTTAATCCTAATCTCCAATCTCATTTTCATCTTATATGATATGCTCTTACATCGCACTATGGTCTCGTTATTAGCATTGTTTTGTAATCAGGAGTTACAGAAGTATTTGACTAACATCTTGAAGGGGTACATGATCGGAAGAATTGTAAACTATACATGAACCACAAGTGACACCTCCTAATCAGCTGAGGTTTGGTTTCTTCCAATATGCACTTAATGATCCACGCCTCAACTATATAAGAGTTTAAGGCAGGCGGACATATTTATACTAAACCACATTCAAGAAAATACCAAGATGTTATTTTGATAGAAACCAAGGTAGCACCGCTTAATCGTTCCTTCGAACAAGGACTCATAAGGTGACTTCTAAGGCGGTCTTCAACACTCAACCTGGTGTCGGACCTGAAGAGAGGGCATTCTTCTCGCGATTACCAAAACTAGAAGGAAACCGCATACTCTGGATAAAGTTGGACCATGTCATTCCTAAAATATGGGTTCACGACAATGTCACTAGACATAATGACTATGACGGTAAACTCCAACTAGGGGTTTTATTTACCTAACCTAGGAGGTCTCATCGAGTGCAAAGTTTAAGGTCGTTCTACGGTTTTAAATTTCTTATATGGTAAAAAGGGATCACACATGCAGGCAAGCTATGCACGAGTATTTTATTAGGGTTGAGTGTTTCCATTAAAAAAAAACTCTTTATTACGTTTGCAAGGTAAGAAGATAACCCAGTAATTAATTTAATCGTTTATTGAATACTGAGAAGTTACTACAATATATTAACTTCAATTTCATTTACTATAGATAAATCAAACCCTTTTTGCCATACACAACTAAGAATCAAATTGAACCGGTGATTAGATGCACATTTCCTAAGATATCCCTAAAACTAGCATCTCCTACATATTAACAAATTTCAATTATAACTTTTCTGTAACAAGAGACTACATTAGACAGTTATTCATTTTACAATGACCTGTAAAAATTACAATAATAATAATTAAATTACACATCACCTTTTTTGTCGTCATTCTTCCATCCTGCAAAACCCACGTGAGCATGATATCAGCGATAAATCGCTGGCATGGCATCCACCCTAATCAATCATAATTATCATTTTTTCAGTTTCCCATTTACATAAGATAAAAATTACAATTTGCAATCGAAATAAAAAAGTTTAGAGACATGTATTTACTACATTTCATTTTGCTTCTTTTTGTAACCCAGGAGAGAGAAAGAGAAGGGAAGAGAGAGAAAACACCATTTGGTCAAAAGTTCTAATACACACAACAAGTTTCATTATAGTGTTTTAAATAGTTATTTACATGTGTTAAACGTTTTCAGGGTGATTTGGCAACCCTACGAGGGTCCCGCAGCTTTCTATTCTTACATTTTCTCACTAGCTACAAAACGTTCAAAACGGGCTCGGAGGCTAAGAAACTGCTTCCAAAGGTTATCTTCCGATGAGCACGCACACCACGATTAACTTTCTACGTGTCCCCAGATATACCAAGAGTTCATAGCAACTGACGGAATTGAAAAAGAGTGAACAGTTTGCGTTTGGCGGCTAGTTTTCCGGGGCCACTGGTCGTAGTTCACCCAGTTGTAAAATGACAAAAGTTAGCTCGAGGGCCCAGAAAACCACGTCCAAAATGAACGTTCGATGGAGGAGCACGCAACAAGACATCTCCTACTAGTTCCCCTATATAAGGAGAATTCATCAGAGTCGACGGGACTGAGAACTAGAGAACCATTTTTAAACGGCAACAAGTTTTCTGGAGCGACAAGACGAAATTGGTCCAGTTTGACCTCGTCAAACTGCGACCGGAGGCCTACAAAATGGCTTCGCCAAACTATCCCGAAAAGTGCTCTTTCCTATACTGAATGTTCCATGCATTTTCTTAGCATAAACACTAGAGGTTTGCGAAGACGAGAAGTAATTTCTCCATTCAGGTTTCAAATGGCGGTTCAAAACGAAAGCCAACTTTCTAGATTTAACAACTTTCTACTGTTGTAAACCAGTGTAACAGGGCTCCTATAAGAGCGTCAAAAGGATGTCATATGTTCATTTCGGGTCAAACCAAAGGTCAAGGTGACTCCTTGTATACCAAGGTACACGAATGAAACTTCACATCTCGTTTCCAGAGTTACGAAGGGTACTTAGTGAGTCTCCGAAAAAAGCAAAATTTAACTATTTAAAACAAGGAGAAGGTCAACTTTATCAATGGGGAGTCAAATTCGTTTGGTTGATAAAATGATATTGGAGTGATAAAGAAGGGTAAGAGTTTTCTAAATCATCTCGAAGTGAGGGTGATAGTTCATGGTTTAAAGTAGACGAGTTATAATGACTTCGTGAGTTACGACACGACAATTTATTGTTTTGCAACGAGTTGAAGGAACATTTAACTGTATTAAAAATCCCATAAATTTAAAATTCTATTTAGTTGCAAAAGAGAACTAAAACACGAGAATTATGAGAGGTAAGGGAAGAAGAACCATGCCTGGAAATGATGAGTGAAACGGTACAAGGGGCTCCAAGTATCTTACACTCGCAATCCGTCGAGACCACCATTGTTGCCATCTGATGCCAGGTAGTCACATGCAAACCAAGCCATTCGTTGTGCACCCATGTCTCATCGAAAAGAACCATTTTGTGTTTTCAAGAAGTCATCCCAATCCCAGAGACCGCATTTTCTATGTCAACAGATCACACGCCTTTTCAACAAAATTGTTTTTGTGCATACGAATACTCTGAGGAACGGCTTTCAAATACAATGCATAGGAAGCATTAATTAATGGTTCTAACAGAATAGTCCAGAAGCTTGCACTTGGAAGAGGTGAGGCAATAATTCTTGGTGTGATTCTACAAGAGGCACTCATGCCATCGAAGTATTTACAACCCTCATGCACTGAACCTGCATGGCTGAAAGCTAATTAAACCAAAAATGAAGCTTACAAGGTCAGGGTATGTTCCATAAGACCACATCTCTTGAGGCATTCTGCCAAACAGATCACAGGCCTTTTCTACACATCCATTTTGTGCATATGCTACCATCATGGCATTCCATGAGACAACATTTCTTTGAGGCATTCTATCAAATAGTTCAACGCCTTTTTAACAGACCCATTTTTTGCATATCCTGCTATCATTGCAGTCCCTGGAACTGCATTTCTTCCATGCATTTAGTCGAATGGTTCACATGCTTCCACTCCTATTTTTTACATAGATTTGTATCTTGCTAGGGCAAACTGTGACTGACTGCAAACATTCTGACAAACTACCATCCCTAAGCCCATGAGGAGTTGTCTCGTTCTTTCATTCGAGTCCACACAGAAAACAGGCAAATAAGGATTCCCCCTTTTTGACGATGTTGGAAGTATGTGGCAAAAGTAAACATTGGGTTAAAACCATGTTTGCCATTTTGCACAACCATATGTTAGCGTCCATACTAGCTGTCCCTAAGGCATTTGTGACTGCAACAACTGATCAAAACCCTCTCTCCAATGTGCTTGATTTTCCCACGCAGGTGTGTGGCGCGGCCTGGGAGGATGCTGAAAATGGTTGTGGAGTCTGGCTTTACGCGCATCAAATGCATTTGCTTGAAAGCTTCCAAGGCCTCTTCAACAAACTCATTCTGAGCAGATCCCTGCGCCCCCAAACCAGCCGCCCCATGCCCAAAACTAACGCATTCCAAAAGCCAAAAAGACAAAACCCTAACTGCGATTTTTGGACTTTTTCACCTTCTTCCACTTTGCCCTAAACCGCCCAACATTCACGGGCATTTTGATTTTATTTTTAATTCCTTTTAAATTTATTTATCTATTTCTTTTTGTTTGTTTTAATCTAAAAACGTCATAAAACCCTAAAACGAAGTAGACAAATAAATAAAATATAACTTAAAGTCAATCCATTACCAGAGATAAAATTTCAACACAAAAGCGACTGATCGAAGTCGGCGATATGAGTTATAATAGTATTATAAACATTATTTTAATGATTTTACGGCTAAAATAATGATAATAATTATTAATCCTATTAATGGCGATGACCAGGCAACTCGACGAACCGAGAACCAGATTTTCCTTTAACCGGATAGTTGTCCATGACGCTACGAGGTCCACAGTTTGGGGTGTCGACAACGACCCGAAAGGCAAGAAGGAGAGGGAAGGTGAAAAATCTTCACTGCGACCTAGACACGGTCAACAACGGTCAACGAAAGCACACACACACCAGTCTCCCAGGCTTAGCAACAAGGTCGTCATGCCAGGGTTGGGATAGGAAGGAATGAAAGTTGACTTTATCTCAGGAAGAGTACATTAAGAAGGTATTGGATAGGTTTAACATGCAGGATGCTAAACCGGTTGGGACTCCTTTGGCAGGCCATTTTAAGTTATCAAAGGAGCAGTGTCCCAAGACAGAGCAGGAAAGAAACCAGATGTCCAAGGTACCTTACTCATCAGCGGTTGGCAGTTTGATGTATGATATCGTGTGCACTAGGCCTAATGTTGCCCATGCAGTGGGAGCTGTGAGTAGATTTATGAGTGATCCAGGTAAAGAGCATTGGTAAGCAGTAAAGTGGATCCTTCGGTATTTGAGAGGGACCATGGGGACAGTTTTGTGCTATAGTGGATCAGACACCACTTTACGTGGTTATGTAGATTCAGACATGGCTGGAGATGTTGACAACATGAGGAGCATAACAGGTTATATTTACACTATAGGTGGGACATTAGTGAGCTGGATTTCACGACTACAGAAGCTGGTGGCTTTATCAACCACAGAGGCTGAGTATGTTGCTGCCACAGAGGCAAGCAAAGAGATGATTTGGTTACAACAATTGCTTGAGGAGTTGGGGCATAAGAAGAAGGAATGTAAGTTACATAGTGATAGTCAGAGTGCTATACACCTAGCTAAGAACTCTGCTTTCCACTCCAGGACGAAGCATATACAGTTGAGATATCACTTCATCAGGACAACTTTGGAAGAAGATAAGTTGAAGTTGGAGAAGATTCATACCAGTCAGAATCCTCCAGACCTGATGAGCAAGGTGGTCACAAGGGATAAACTAAAGCTATGTTCAGCTTTGGTTGGCCTTCGCGGATGACAGTGAAGGGTTGAGAAGCTTGCCAAAGTGGAAATCAGTCTCCAAGTGAGAGATTGTTATGTTTGTGGAGCCTGTTTTCATGTTAGAGTGTGGTACACCTTCTATGTGTTACACTGGGGTATTTTTACAGCGGTCCCGCTCGTCGGTGAGCGGGTCAAGGGGGTTCGGGGGCAAAGCCCCCGAAGAATATTTTCATGGGTGGTTTATTAACCCATGGGTAATGGGTAACCGTTATGGGCTATTTTTGGGCCCATGTTTTTTCAGTACCCATTGTTTTGATACCCATAGGTTTATGGGCGGTTTTGTATCCCATGGTTTTGATACCCATGGTTTTGTAAAATTACTTAAGTAATTGTCTATTTATATAGTTTTATGCATATGATAGATATACAAGAAAATGTATTGCAGATGTGCTTTGAATTCGGGTGTGAATTATGTAGAGTTTGTTGAGCATATCTCCAAACGGATCTGGGTATTTTATTGAGAGATTGGAGGCTTGTAATAAAATCTGAGCAAGTGATTCTTGGTGGACGTAGCCCAAATTGGGTGAACCACATTAAATCTTGTCTCTCTGTGTTGTGTTATTTATTCTGCACTTTTATTTGAGATCTGTAATATTTTCTGCATATTAGTTTCTACTGTTGCGATTATGTAAGGGATTATTCCGCATATTTTATCTCTTATTTCCTAACAAGTTTTTCAGATTTCAACATGCCTCAATAAGCAAGTTGTGGTTGTTATAAATCAGATCACCAACCCATGATTGCAAATTCTTGATTGGAAATTCGGTAAATAAAAGCCCTTAAATGTTAGCAACAACCCTATGATAATTAGAAATAAAGAAAGTTAAATATCCATGGATGATGTTGTCATACAATCAACCTTATGTTGACTCTTTTAGCTCAAGAATAGTTTCCTATGAATCTTTCAATCAATTAATAAAGATATGTTGTCACTTAAAAAACCTCAACTAATGGTGAATACAAATAAAATGGATCACATGGAGGCAAGGAAATGCAAATGTGACTAATCTAACATGCATAAGGCAATCTATCCGTGTTTCATCATCCATGTGTTTCTAGGCTGAGATCAATTTGATGTCAAATTCCAATAGGCTTTGTTCATGTTATTTATTAGTTTCAATACAGTAACAAGGTTATTCAAAGGCTAAAATTAATCTAATAGTGGTTGCTTGCAACTGTGTGGCTTATCAAAATGTTAATGTCCCCTTTTTTTGGACATTCAGGCCTAACGAAGACTTCTTGCTAGAATCCCTTTGCGTGGCAAAAAGAATAGGAGAACAAGGGAAGGACATTGCACACTTCATTTCATAAGTTACCTACTTTTATTAGATTTAATGTTTTACAAGCAATTGGTTAGTTTTCCTTTAGGAGGCAGGTTGGCCATTTGGAGGAATTAAAATGTAAGCATTTCCCAAAATCCTAACTCGGTATTTGAAGCTTACTTGAGGTCATTCCTCATCTAATTGGCCTTTGGACTCAAGACAAGGAATGAAAGGGATTGTATTGATTAATTTGCATTTGAATCATCTTAGGCAGTTTTTTAAATCTACATTTGGTTAAGTTGGGCTAGTTTTTCCTCAATACCATTCCACTTTGTTTTTAGGATGAAAGCCCTTTGTGTATCTAAGGAGGATGAAAACCTATTGTTAGGATTAGTGCATAGATTGTATGAAAACTCTCCATGGATGCAAATCAAACATCTTGATTGAAAGGACTTGCTTGTTGATTTAGATCAGAAACATCAAAAACAATGTTTTGCATGATTTTTGGAACTCTTCCATGAGGGAGTGACTAGGGTTTTGTGTTGGTTCAATTCCCTCTAGGGAACATAATTCATATATTATTTTATATTTTTATTCTCCATAATTCATAAGGCTGGAATCCATTATTTGGTTATTTTTGGAGAGGTTTATCTATTGATTTCATCCCTTGTTTGTGGTCGCACTATTGTTGTCACAATTTTAATTACAACAATGTATCTTGTTGATTTTCTCAATTTATTTGTTGCAATTTTGATGGATATTGGTTTCCATAATTGAATTAATTATTTAGAAGTTTTTCAAGTTATTTTGCAGAAGGTTTGTAGTGGTGCATTTGACAATCCCTAGAGAGTTCGTTACTATGGTTTTATGTATTACATTTGCGGATTAATAAACCCCTTTCTAGGATTTTGCTTCACTGGGTTTGACCGGTTTCCTTTTTTTTATTGAACAGATCTTGAAAGTGATATTATAGTTGGTATCAGGATAATCGATTACTTTGGTGTCAGCCTAAAGATTTACATTCAGAAGAACAGATAAATGGAAAACATGCATATTTGTGATGCATGTCAGGGTGTTGTATTGATTCATTCCCTTTAGGAAATAAAGATTGGCTAAACAAGATGACATTTGATCCAAGCATTTATATTGCAGAACTTCAATGGAGAACTAAGTTCTATTGGGAATTCCTCAATAGGTCCATGAGACAATGCCCTTAGGGTCAGTTTTTGGATTTTCAAGCTTTGAAGATGACAAATTCAGGCCATTCCAACTTCTGGGTGTTCCTGACCTTAATAAGAATTCATTCCAAACTTTGAAATGTGACATTCGGGGAGCCATAACATTGACTACCATCTATGAGGAGTATAAGACTTTCCGGGTTTGATTCGTGATTTAAAGCAAACTGACCGAGTTGTAGGGTTAAAGATATGGTAGCATATGGGACTATTCTACTTTCATTAACTTCATAAAAAGAGATGTTATATCCAAGGAAAATGTTACCGTAAGTATGTTCCATTATTTGGAGGGATATCTAATCCCTCCATTGATCAATATTGATGAAGTCAATCTGTTTTTGGAACATTGATAGGGAGCAATCCATTGAATCCATAGAATTGCATCATAACTGTTCCCAAAGATGACTTTTCTTTGAATGTTTTCAGAACAACAGTATGAAGGGCTAAGTGTTTGACATGAAACTATTTGGGTCACGAGCCTATTAAGAGAATCAAATCATTGAATACGAGTTGTGAAGGTATAATTCCTTTGATATTTGATAATGCCTGCATTCATTGAATTTCTTCTAATGATGGCATGTTACGAGAAAATTAAGAAGAAAAATCAAATTTAGAAGATGGTGAAGAGAAGTTGAAGGAAAAGGAGGATGATCAACTGCTAGGACCTTTTGGAAAACAAACAATCATCAAAGAAAAATTGGGTTTACACTAAAATTTCAGTAAGTTCATGATGTTGGTTCCAAGTACATGTATCAAAAAAATAAGAATGATTCAACAAGCTCTCATAAGTTGAAGAAAGATGAAAACTATGAAGACAACCAAAGATTTGTGGAAATTCAAATATAGGTTTTCTAACATATTTCAAATTTATGATTGTCATGGGAAATCTGTTGAGGCTGGGGTAGACCCTCATCAAGTTACAGTCCTATTTGATGCTACCATAGAAAATCATAGAAAATAAGTCTTGCATGATTAATTTGGAGATGAATCAGAATAACATGGGTCAATGGGCCAATACTTATGTGATCTTGTTGGGTACATAGATGAAGAGAGTACTTTTCCGGGTGCCTATAATCAATTTTAGTTTGTTGGAAATTTCATGACAACAACCTATGGTAAGAAATTTCATCATCTTCTTAAGGAATTGCTACATCACCTTCATGTTATGTCTTTGAAATATTTTGGTCGTCATAAGAAATATTCTAACTTTGTGAGGATAAAGGGTACCAAATGGGAAGAGGATTTTACCTTAGCCATAAGAAGGGAACTCTTTGTGGGCAGCCCTAGACATAACCATCATATTCCAATTTTGTTTATTCCTCCTATGTCACTGCCATATTTGTATCATGGAGGGGAACAAGATCAATTTGATAAGAGGAAGAACATATTGAGGGACAAGGGCAACATAGATTCTCCCTTGCAAATTCCATTTTTCTTGTACACAGAAGTTTGGGATCCAGGAGATATTTTGAAGAGTGTTGCCACAAACTTGAGGAATGTTATTACCTACATCCTTATGGCATCCATAATAAAATTGGTAATCACAAGAAAAATGCATTTCTCACCCACATGTGGAAATATTAGTGTTTTGCAATGGGATAAAGATGGTCTTCCACCCCCATCATGCCAATTTTGCATGAGACAACACAATGCTACAACCAAGGTAAAATGCCTTCTTAAATTTGCATTTTGGATGGATAATACTTTCTTAGACAATTGTAGGTTGACATTTTTTATGAAGAATTTTGGGTTTGATATGATGTGTGGAAGGGATTTCAAGTATTCCAGTTGTTGCATCCATCCTATGGGCAAGTGCACGGAGATGGGGGACCAAAAAGTGACCAAATTTTCTATTTTAAGAAAAACGTGAGTGTGAGCGCGTTATGAATTATTAGGATTGGTAATTACCAATCCTAAAAGGCGATCACATTATAACGCACTTGCGTTCCTATTTGCTATGGAGTATATGTGATTTTGGGAGGGATATATAATTTTTTTATTTATTAGTCTTTATACTGTATTATTTCTTATACTTTAAATTTATTTTAGTAAATATAAGAAATTAGGATCACTCTACCCCTTATGGAACTAGTCTCACAACTCCATCAGTCGCAATTTAGAAGATAGCTTTTCATATTCTAACCTAGTTAGTACATAGGTAATTTTTAGGATTTTAGCATTTAGCCTAAAGCTTTTAGGGTTTAAATTCTATAATCGATGTCTATTTTTGGAAAGAATATAGTCATTGTTTAGGTTTTGGGGCCTTTTGGATTATTTACAGACATTTGTAGGAGTGTTAAATTTCTCAATATTGGAATTTACAAATCCCACAACTTCCAAAGGTAGTGATAATTGCTCGAATGTATGGACTTGTGCAATTCCTTATAAAAACATAATACATCAAAACATATATGTAATTTTTTATCGATTCAAATAATCAAGGTAATGGTCATCATGAGGTCTGTGAAGGATTTGAAACATCAAGAGGACAATGGGTGCAATCAGAAAAATCATGAGGTATGTGAAAGATTTAAAACTTCAAGAGCTTCATAGAGATTCAAATCATCAAGGGAATGGTCATCAGGAGCATGATAAGATAAGCTCACCATTAGTGATGGTGGAAATCATCTCAAGCTCACAAACAAAGCATATTTTATGAGAGTGTTTATAAATACTTAATCAATGCTTGGTAATGAACTCACATCTTGCAAGTTAGGGAGGTGGAATTTGTAGTGTTTCAGTACAGTGTGGAGGTCAAAAACATGGAATTCATTCTCAGAAATTACTCCAAGTTTCATTCAGGGATCAACCCTTCTATCATGAGGAGGCAACCTATGCCAATGAGGAGAAATTAAGAAATAGGGTGTCCAGACATCATAAGCATGTTTCCACTTAGGTGACATCTTGGGCAGGGAGGTGAATTATGAGAGCATGAAGAGATCATCATGTTCAAACGTGAAAAGTGAGGCTCAAGGAGTGAATTGATGATCATCATATCCTGACTCTACCAGTGTGTCCAAATATCTTCGAGAAACAAATCAAAATGAGCTAGTAAGGCTACTGAGGCATCCAGGACCGTCATGTGTGAAGGATCAAGAAGTCACCTATTCTCATGAGAGGGATATGTAAAATAAGTGTATGAACATCCTAAATTTGATTCCATTCAAGGAGGATTTTGAGGCCTGGAAGGGTAAGATGATGATCTTCATATGTATATGTTTTCATGTGAATTGACTAACCTGAAAATGCAAAACTTAAACCATGAAAACCAAGCCATAATGTGAAATATTGATCCCAAATCTTCTTGAATCCCTCTCTGGGCCATCCCACCTTTTATGTCGTGATCACCTTGTCCTTGAAGGTATTCTTAATTTATTGGGCGAACATGTGTAAGTTTTCAAAAATGTTTAACAAGGTCCATTATTCCATTCATTGTGTGCAGAAAAAGACTAATTCTTTGGCAAGCCTATAAAGCTCAATTTTGGCCATTTCAAAGCATGTGTACATCCTCCGGGAGGGTTATGAAAAAATATTAGGTATCCAAAGATAGCATTTGAAAACCTTGAAGGTGTGGGAAGAAATTTAGGAATATTTACGAATTTTTTTATCATTCATGGATAGTCTGTTCAACAACGGGTTTTTAGGTGCAAGGAATGAACAATAAAATTGTGAACCTTGACTTCTCTGAATGATTCCAGGAACTCTGTAAGGAGTTAGGAGGAAAACATGTAGGCACTGGAAATCTTGAGTAATTCTTTACATTGTGCAAGTATACATTTTGATCCAAGGCCACCGAAGGTGATGCTAGCAATCATCTCATACTCTCAAGAAATACATACCTCCAAAGAGTGTTTCTAAACACTTAATTAGTGCTCGGTAATGAGGTCAACACATTGTGGAGGTCGGAGGACTCGAGATCGGGAATAGTGATGGAGGTGAAGACAAAGCTTGCGTAGAAGGTTGAAATGGTGTAGCGAGGGGGAGCGAAAATGTAGTGGGGGTCTGTGCTGAATGGAGATAGAGCCTTAGGAGGGACTTGGGTCCTTAGGGAAGGTGTTTCAGAATCCATGAAGGGAGAAATTCATGCCCTAACCTATAACCATGCATAAGAAAAGAGAAGATGATAGATGGGCATGCTGGGGGATTCAGTGGTGCGGCCAAAGGATCTACAGGGAGTAGTGACCTGGGTTGTGGGAATTTTAAACCTAGGGTTTCTTTCAAAGCTACCCTTGGTGAAATCGAAGGTATTGTGATAGGCAATCAGCCGTATTTGGTGGATCTCGCTGATGAAATTCCTTCATTGGTCGTTAAAGTTCCAGAGGTGGAGGAGTATTACCAGAATCTATCCTGGGATGCCATAATAGGTCACTTCAATGGCCTATGGCCTTCCTCTACAGAGTTATACCAATGGATTTTTCAAAATTGGACAGATAAATGTGAGATTTTCCTTTGTTCCAGAGGTTTTTTGGTTGTTCATTTTAAAGAGGTGGAGGATTACCAGTGGTGTCTTGTAGATGGGTCGTGGTTTTGGGGAAATGCGGGTCTTTTTTTGACTCCTTAGTTCCCAGAATTTGATCTCAATTTTCTTTCGATTTTCAAAACACCATTTTGAGTGAGACTTCCCATTCTTTCTTTGCATTTGTGGTATGCCGTGGAAGACATTGGTAATGTATTGGGCAGGTTTTTAAAAGAAGATCTAGACATAACTCATGCGGGCATGTGCTCTTTCGCTCGCATTTGTGTAGAAGTTGGCCTGAGAAAAGGGTTTTCGGATCGAATAAATCTAAAATTTGGAAATTTTGAGCACTCACAACCCTTGGATTATGAAAATAAAAAATTTCAGTGTATAAATTGCAGAAAACCTGGTCATCTGCAAGCATATTGTCCAGTGAATAAGAAACCATTAAAGAAGCATGGCTTGGCCTTACCTCATGGTTGGGGTGATGTGGATCTGGAATTGGTGGAAGTTGCGACATTTAAGGAGTCATACAATTCCAGCACTGAGGAGAAGGCAGTGGAAAGTGTGAGGATGGACCTCATGAGCCTCAATGGACTATGGTGGTTAACAGAATGAAAAGGGGTCATTCTCCTATGAAATCGGATTCTGACCAAGAGTCCCTATCAGAAAATTGGTTGTCTTCAATGAATCCTGGTGATCTTTCATTAACAATTATAACAGGGACTAGTAAGTGGCAGGAAGTAAAGAACAAGAAAAATAAAAAAGGTCGAATGGGTAATATTGAAGACTTCTTTCCACCCCTGGTTGGGAAATAGTGGGTACTTGGTTATGTAGTTAAGTGTCATAGGCTTGTAATCTGGGATATAGGCCCAGTTGTTCTAGATAATTATCTCAGGTATTTAGGCCCTTTAAAAAAAAAAAAAGGGAACGGGTCCCTTCAACCCACCTTATCAATTAAGAAAACATTATGGTGGTCAGGAACATGTGATTAACCTTCAAGTTATAATTCCATGTGGATAAAATTGATCAAAAGGGTGTTCTCCGCAATGTTATCACTCTTCTCCACAATTGTGTGACTCAAAAAGACTCCTAGTTCTTATAACCCAATTCTTGGTAGATTTGTCTTCTAAGAATCCTTATCAACTGGGATATTAATATTTTCTTCTTGAAATCCCAAAATAGGGTTTTAGATAACCTGCTAGGAAGAAAATTCAGATTTCTTATCATACACACCCTTCTTGACTCATTTACCTATTGAATAAGCTTTAAGAGGATTAAATTCAAGTTTCTTTTTTTATAATCTAGTTCTTTGGATGCCTGATATGCTCCCAACATTAAGCTTTAGGTGAGAAAAATTGTGAGAGTTTAAAAAACACTGTCATGGTTGGAAATAAATGTTAGATGTCATGAACTACCACTGTATATTTGTAATTTCAACACCAAAATACAACAGTAAAATTATCGGAATAATTTTTTTTGACTTTAATTGCATGCTACACAACACCACATTAGATCCAAATAAAGAAACTCGACATCACATAGGACACTTACATAAACATGAACCCACTCATACAATAGGATAACATAGGGTACACATCAATGTCTTACTCAAACGACGTAAACCAGGACAATGACCCAATAACAGTAAGAAACATAGGATAGGCATACTCCACGACATGGCCTTTTCATGGTTTACATATTCATTACATTTAGGTTTCCATTGTATGACCTAATAGTTTTCAACAGAATTAAACACATAAGGTTTAAAATTTCCTATTTTTCAAACTTCAATTACTTTACTTTGTAGCGCATTAGTCTTTAACGGAGAATGTGTGGTTGGTTCCTTTCTCCAATTCCATTAGTTATCCATAGCTCATTTATTAAATAAATTCATTTTAAACAACTATGAGTCTCCTAATATTCAATTCTTATGTTAAAGGTTTGTTTCTCAAAAATTGTTTAGTTGACTATAATTGTCTGAAGAACTTATAACATGGGACCCTTCGTTCCTTTACAACTAGGCTACATGTTTTTGTTTAACATTTCACCTATAGTGGTTCCTTTAGAATTTACTCATTTCTCTTATGGAAATAACTTTATATAGCTTGATTGTGATTAGGAATGTATATACACACATGCACCTTCTAATATTTGACTTAAGGATTTGTTTGAAAGAGTCATTGTTTACTTGGTTTGGAAAAATACTCTCGTTACAAGGAGGAAAATTCACAAGAAGAAAAAGGAAGGTTACTAGATCAATAGATGACCTATCCCGAGTTCATTTCATATCATTGTTTGGTACTAAAAATACACTCTTTTCATCTTCAAGTTATTACAACCATGTAGGTTAACTAATTAAATTGTATCATTCTTGATTCGTAATCCGTTGCCCTAATTAGGAATTCATATTTTCACAATCATATTGCGCATGGAAAGGTACATTACACCCGTGTCCCCATTATAGATATTTTTTTGAATTTAAGTAACGAATTTCACATTTCAAACTACTTTTGTTTCATCATCTTAAGGATTTACTCCTAATAGCAACGGGTTAATTTCATGTTTTGACCATAAATTCTACTTCTTGAGTGATCCTAGGTTTAATATATTCCTATCTGCGCCAAGGGTTCTACTAACTTTTACAAGTCCAACTAGAGTGCAATTTCCTTAACTCACAAGACCTTGGCTACAACCAAAGGTATCCCAATCTTCAAGGCTACATTTCATTATTTCATTAGCATCATTGTTTAACCACATTCATGCATACAAAGTATGTGATCATGCATCATATTTGGTTTTCAAATTTATTAGGTTGTTGTATTATTCATGGAGCTCTACTTTATCACATTCATTTTATGATCACATTTGACATTTTAGTTGGTTTTGACATCACTCAATGGTGTACCAATTTCGTAGTGGTCATTCCTTAGTTTAATCTTATTTACCCTTTTTACTAACTACATTTACATGGTTACTTTGGTCCTGTATTAACATCATTTTGGAACAAATGTAATTCCTATAACACTTACGTAACACTTAGGGATTTAAGACTACAAGGAGTACGACCTCGCACAAGACAACTCATTTCAATGCTCTTGGACATGGAAGTATAAGTGTATATTGAAAGAGAGATATCCCAAACAATCTTATGCATTACAAAAGCCTCCTAAGGACCTATTTCAATTGTTGGGTAAATACGCAAGTAATTCGAAACATAGTCTCCACTCACATAATTTAGATCTCACAAGTGATCAATCAAAGGTACAACCACCAAATATCTTGCAAGGCTTTGGCCACCCACTAGGGTACCAAGGAAAATTACGCACAAGAGGGTTAACTTATTCATGATATGGTCATACCTACAACACCTAGACATGATCACCTCACTCATCCCAATATGATAGGTTTCACAACATATATGCACCACCTCATAAAATATCAAGGAAATAGTCCTTAATAAGACGTCTTAGGTGTGAAACAAGGAGATGATTAATGAGATCAAAGTATTTTATTAACATGATCAATGTTTTATACCTATGGTAAAAGACTCAAATGGGGGGAAGGAAGGACAATAGGCATTATAACTCGTTATTTTAATTTTGTTAGTTTTGATGAGAGGATATTCTACCTAGCATTGTGGGTGTTAAGGAAATAAACCAATAATTAACATAGCAAAAGATTAGTTTAATATCTTTATAACATAGGTACAACATTGAGTACAACTTCACATCCAATTCGACACTATAAAATATAATCACATTGGTATTCCCTTTTCAAAATATACCAAGAACAATTCTTCGAACAACAATACATATCATTATTCTATGGTAATACATGTATTGCAAGATGAATATAACTTTACAATGACAACTCATTAATTACAACATATCACATCCAGAAAATTCCTCTTGTTCGGAGTACCTACAACCAACGTTGCGTCAGTCCTAGGACTGAGTATGGAAATCCCCTACACTCAAGCATAAATCCACACATTCATCATTTCAAACAATTTTCAATTAAATAGAAGAGAGAGAGAGAGAGAGAGAAGAGAGAGGAGAAGAAGACAAGTTTTTTTCTCATGCATTCACATCTTTCACATTCAGTTGCACTTAATATTTTGGTTCTAGAGAGAGAGAGTAAGGATGAGAGAGAAAGTTAAGAGACATTTTATTTTCTATTCACAATGTCATAACCATTTGCATTTCATGTCCATTATCATTTCATTTCAAACCAATTTACATTTCCCAATTCATTTATATTTTCAAATCAATCAAGTATCATAGTCGTTTCTAGAGAGAGAAGAGGGTGGAGAGAGAAAATCACCATACATTTAAAAATTCATTTATACAAGATAAAAGATCGAATAAAATTTTACATGGAATTGCAATGGTATTACAAGGTCACACGTGTGGCTAGAAGTCAAACGAGACTCAAAAAGGGGATTCTAGCTAAGGTTGACAAAATTGACCAAAACATAGAAGTGCCTACAAATTGTGTCTTGAAAACACTCGGTTTAAGTTTTATCACAAAGTTTGGTGATTATTACTTACTCTCCCATATATAGAGAATTCATTGTGTCTAACGGAAGTTGATTACGATGAGTAGAGATCAAGTTACAAGGGAAACTTTGGGGCCAGTTATCGTAATTGAGGCAACAACTCTTGTCACACAGCGACCAGTGGCCCCCAAAACCCACTTGCAAAATTAGTTTCCGAAGGCATTTTCATTGAATTGAAGGTGGGTTAATCCTCTTGTTGGCAGTCTAGAGGTAGGAGGTAGTGGTTTTCAGTTTCGCTCAAGCTAAGCGATAACCGCAAAGCCGAAAACCGATTGTGTTTTATTAAAACGACCATGTCACCATAAGTGACTGATAAGCTAAGAGGGTTTAGGAATACGACTTGCAAGAGCGTTAAATAATTTCAAAAAACTTGGTTAAGGTTCCCTAAGGTGTTTCATGTTACCAGGGGTCATGCAAAGAGTTTCAGTTTTGCGGTACATTTGGGTGTGGCGCTCCATGCGCATAACTTTCAAGATCAGAGTTTTCTTCTTTTTTGTTGTTAATGTTTTGAGAATTCACGTCAAGGAAATATTTTTTCATTTGTTGGAATTATGCTCCCTATCATTCAACATTTAATTTTAAAAAAGCTGAAATGATGAAGCGAAATTTAATGCAATGACATTCAATAAATCCATTTTTTTGTTCTTCATTCCCACGTAATCTGTCAAATAGTCCACGTTCCTTCTCTATACTGCCACTTCAAATGGAACGAAAAAAAAAATCATTATACCAACATTTTCTCCAAAATATTTTTACGAATATAGTATGTATGCCTTATGCATTAAGAAACTAATTTGTTCCTATTTAGTCACATATACTGTGATGAACACTCATTCCCACAAAAAACTACAAATCCCCCGCATCTGAAATGAGTCACCTGAAGAATCAAGAGATGAATGTTCTAGAGGGGATTATTTGGAGGGAACTGAAATAGAGGCTATTGAAATGAAAGGTTTAAACTCGTCTAAAACTCGAAGTAAAAAGAGGTTGTTGGGTGAGGTGACTTCAACAAAGATGAAACCCTCAACAAAGCACTCCACTTGAAGCTTACCATATTGCGCCCTATTTCTCAATTGCCCTTCTAATGGGTGATAATACACTAGCACCCTCAACAGACCCTATCTTATTACTTTTACAAGATCACTTGAAATAGAAATGTCATTTTTTTTATAAAGGAACAACGTATTTGCCATGGCTATGAGAAATTGCAGGTCATCAACGTTGGAGAGATAGGGGATGGAAAAAAAAGAGGGTCTTAGGTAGAGGGAGAGTGAAACAGACAAATCTTACATAGACATGCATGGCATAGAAGGTAAAAGGTAATTCCTATGCCTTAATAAAAACAACTGCTTCAAATAAAAGATAAAGAGCAGGGAATATAAAGTGGTAGCAATGACTACCAAGAGAATGGACCTGAAAATGTTACATTACACAACACAGGTGGACAGAAGAAAAAGAGGTAAAATCAATAGAAATAGAAACCATGCCTAAATGATGTACCTCATAATCCTCCACAATCATGTTCAGAAATTTAACTAAGGCGTACACAGATTTCTTTCATTGCAAATTTCACAATTACTATTGAAAGACTTGGGTTTCCCTGTGGTTGATCAATATGTGCATTATTCCTGTCACTTTGCATCCTTTAGGTCTAACCAGGTATTCTTAAGTTCAACCTTCACCCTGGCTTAGATGAAATTACTAACAAGTTTTTAAAGTTTTTTTATTGTGCAAGGATGATTACCCAAGGTGATAAATTATTTTAGTAATATTCAGTGAAAGATAACTTCCCCTAGAGGCCTAAAAAGGGCATTTGTAGCCATTTTGCAGCTGGTAAACACACTTTGGGAATGTTTAGGGAAATTCTAAAGACATCACGAGGGTGGTGATTTTGAAGAGAATTGAAGGTTTCTGAAGTAATTTATGAAAAATTAGGAAAGAAAATATCATTCAGGATCCATCTGTTCAACAACATGTATTCAGGGTGTAGGGAATGAGAGCTTCAACAATGAATGTTTTCTTCTATGGAAGATTCTGGAAGTTCCCAAATGAGTTAAGAGGAAAAAAATATGCATCGAAATGTGTAATAGACAGTCACTTGGACAACGGGTGTAATCAGGAGAATCATGAGGTCTGTGAAGGATCTGAAACATCAAGAACCTCATTGAAATTCAAGTCATCAAGGGAATGATCATCATGAGCATGATGAGAAAGGATCACCATGAGTGGTGATGGTAGTCATCTCGAGCTCACAAATGGTGCATATCTCTTGAGATTGTTTCTAAACACTTAATCAATACTTGGCGATGTGCTCACATCTTGCAATTCAGGGAGTGGCTTTCACAGTGCTTCAATGCAGTTGGAGTTCAAGAAGATGGAGCTCACCCTCAAACATTCCTTCAAGTCTCATTCAGGGATCAATCCTTCCATATAGAGGAGGAAACCTATTTCCATGAGGAGAAATCAAGTGAAGATGTGTCCAGATACTATAAGCATGTTTCCACTCATGTGACATCTTGGTCAGGGAAGTGAATTGTGAAGTTAAAAAGGGTGTCATCATGTTCAAAGGTGAAATGGGAAGCTCATGGAGTAAGTTGAGGATCATCATATCTTGACTCTGCCATCATGTTCAAACCTCTTCAAGGAACAAGCCAAGATGAGCTAGTCAAGCTACCGAGGCATTCAAGACCATCATGTGTGAAGGATCAAGACATCATCTATCTCCATGAGAGGCATATGAGAAAAGAGGTGTATGAGTATCCTGAAGTTGATTCCATCCGAGGAGAATTCTGGAGCCAGGAGGGGTAAGAGGATGATCTTCATATAGAGCACCATGTATGTAAGAATGAGAAATCATCTTGAGTTTCACTTGATGTCACTCACTTGGTAGTGTTCTTAAACACTCATTCAAACCTTGTAGTGTGATCACACTTCAAAGGAGGAAGGACATTGCAACCACCTCATTTCAGTCCAACAGGTGGCCACATGACAAGAATCTCATTTAGTGAGAAATCCTTCCATCTACATGGTGAATACCTATTTCAGTAAGTGATAGATAATCAGAAAATGGTTTGAGCATCATGGAGTTGATTTGTGATCACTAGGGTTAATTGTGGAGGCCTAGAAAAGTAAGAGAGTGATCCTCACTCTTGCCTTGTAATTAGAAGAGAGCATCATATTCCCATCACAATGTAGATCTCATAACAATGTTTCTAAACACTTAAGTTCATCACTTGAGGTTTTAGAAACATGATTTCAACTCATGGTAACTCATTTTTTACCACTTTTTCATGTTAGAAGTTTCGTCACTCAAAAACACAACCTGGGGTGTTAGGAAGGTGTTTTCAACTCACAAAATTTGGCCCCATCCTCATGAGATCCTCACCCATGGTAAACAATAGTCTATTTATGACAGTACCCATTCCGAGAGGTACTTATCAACATTTACAAATATTCACCTATCACTATGTGGTGACCATCTCTCTAGAGCTTGCAAATTTAGGGCCATTTTTGTCTAGAACCAAAAGGGGCAGCTGCACTATTTTGAAATTATTCATGAAACCTTCAAGTCTTAGAGAAAAATGGATGTTACCAACATGTATAGGATTCACATATATTTCCAATTCCTATTTTTTTCCTCCTAACTCCTTACGGAGAGCTCCCAAAATCATCTGGAGAAGTCAGATTTCACCATTAGAGTGTTTGTTCCCTGCACCTAGAAAACCCGTTGTTGAGAAGATTGTCCTTGAATGAGAAAACCTTTCCTAAATCTTCCTAAATTTCCTCCAACACTTCCAAGATTCCCCGACATCACCTCCAGATGCTTAATATATTTCTTGAACTCTCCTAGAGGGTGTTTGATTAGCTCAGAATGGCCTTTTTAGGCCTCTGGAGGAAGTTATCTTCCATCAAGTCACACTGAACTCATCAATCATCATATTCAATCATCCTTGCACATTGAAACAAACTTAAAAAACCTTGTTAATAATTTATTTTGAGCCAGGTTGAGAGTGGTAATGAGGCAGGTTGGCTAGAGGAAGGACACACCAGTGACCAGGAAGTGAAAGATTCAACTGTGGGCTTAGTTGTCATGCTCAAAGTTTCAATTTTTCATGCCATACATTTTTCATGACAACACCCTCTTACCACTTTCACCAAATTCCTTTTTTGCAATGCACAAAATTATTTCATTGGTGTCTTGTCCATATATGAAATTATTTCAAAGGTTTCTTGGCAACAACACAAAAGGATATCTGAAAAGCATTTCTCTTAATGTTGATGTAGATTTGATTGCTTATGAAGTATGTGGCACTTGAATCAACCTTCCTACTCCTACACTAGGGTGAGAATGTAACTAATTTACTTAGCATAAATCTTGATGAAAGTCCTGAGTTTCTTTCTCCATAGAAAGTAAATGAATGTGTGGAAGATTTTGCACATTTTCACCTACTCCTACCCTAACTTTTGTTGAGTGTTATAAATATATCGATGTGATGCACTCTTTTAGCTTCTAACTCTTCAAGTTACATCTTATTCTTCTATTGAACAAATGAAGATATTATGGGGTCCTTAGATAGATCATCTTCTTTCCCACACCTTACTATTGTTAATCTATATTATAAGGATCAAAGGATTATATACATGCCAACATGGGAACCAAGGTCACTCCCTTGCATTGTTGATTGTGAGGATCACTCGAGTGGTCCTCTTAAAGATGCATTCCCTAAGCTTGTAAAGTAGGTACTCATCCATAGTATGATTCTACCATATTCTAAGATGAAATTAGGGATTCAACTCCATGCTCATGGGAAAATTCATGAGTCCATATATTCGATCAATTGTCGCTACCTTTGGGAGTTGTGAGGTTTGTAAATTCTAATTTTGACACATCTAACACTCCTACAAATGTCAGTAAACAATCCAAAAGGCCCCAAAACCTAAACAATGACTATATTCTTTCCCAAAATAGACATCGATTGTAGAATTTAAACCCTAAAAGCTTTAGGTTGAATGTTGAAATCCTGAAAAATACCTATGTACTGACCAAATTAGATTATAAAAAACTATCTTCTAAACCGTGACTCATGGAGTTGTGAGACTAGTTCCATAAGGTGCAGAGTGACCCTAATTTCTTATATTTACTAAAATAAATTTAAAGTATATTTTTTTCATAAGAAATAATAAACTTTATAAATTTAATAAATATATCCCTCCCAAATGCACATATACAACATTGCAAACAAGAATACGCATTATTTATCGTAGTAACATATATCCCTGAGCACATATTTACATCTTCTTTTCTATGGGTTTGAAATTCCCAATCCATAGGCTTGGATTTTCCTTGGATATCCAAACCTAAGGTTTGGACTATGTAATCCATGAATAAATATGTGTTTTACAAAAAAACTCAAAATATCACGTGTACACCCCGATATCTCATGCGTTATAACATAATATTCCAAAAAAATTATACTACGATGTCAAGCTCAGTTTTACCTTGGTGACGATATACTTCTTTCTAAAATCTGATTAGTTTAAGGCTTTCATCCTTAATTTCTTTTACTAGTGCCTTCTTTTCTTGCCAAAACATATGCATACATTTTTGTACACAATTTATGATTTTTTCATCCAAATTTTAAAAAAAATGATTCGTCTAAACTCCATTCTACACGCATTAAAAAAACAAAAAAATTGACTATTTTTCTCAAAGTTACGGGGGTGTACACACAAATATTTCATTTTCGGGATGTGTGCACTTTGAAAATTAGTAAAAAAATTATATATTCATCCAAAAATTATGAAAAATTAGTGGGACCTCATACATGGTCTTAGCTAACTTTCTACTAAAGGGATTTGAAAAATAATTTATAGAACTCAAAAATTATAACTTTGAATTCAAAAAATTATGGGGGGGTTACACACACAATAGGTTGTTATCTTTTTGACACAAAAATAGACATACTTTGTGTGCGCACCACATTTGACCTTCTTAATCTCCACCATTTTCAAAAAAAAATAGTAGTTTAGAAACTAGATTCTGAGCACTACGGTACTTATTCTTATCACATTGTCAAATTTTGAGCATATGCATGCCAAATTATTAGATGAAGTTCAGGTTTTGCTGATTTCAAGAAAAATGTGTCCACTTTTGACCCCCTTTTGGTCCCCCATTTCCATGCACTGCACTATACCCACATCATTTTCACCTAAATCTACTAGTCTAATCTTAACATCGAGGATGTGTTTTTACATTAATATCAAGGTTGAATAAATTTAAGGTCAACTTTTATCTTAAACATTATCCACAATATTAGTGTCATCAAATTTAATAGTACGCCATGGATTTCGATTATTAGTGATAGTTACAATAATAACATTTAATGGAAGGCTATAAAATATGCAGGGATATGTCTGTTATAGGGCATGTGCACAAAAACAAGGGATCCAAATTTTGTGAAAAATGTTTAATAGGATTTTAAAAAAAAACACGTTCCCATTATGGCTCGATCATGTTATAATGTGATCAAGCAATAACATGAGTGTATTATGGCTTGGCAATTCCAATCCATAACGTGCTCACGTTATAACGCGAATTGCATTTTTTACTATCTAAATTTGAGTTTTCACTAAGAAAATAATGCGAGCATGTTTTCTTTTGTTTGGCTTGGAAAGCACCCACCATTTGGCTTGGATATCTAATCATAATGGTTGGATTGTTTATTCCATGATTGAATCCATGTTTTACAAAAAAAAAACATACGAATCTCAAGTGTATGCCCCATTTTCCAACATATGTAAGACAATTTCTAGTCCCTACACTACTCATGAAATTGCCCTTTTATATAAGAATTCAGTTTGATAGTTGTTATACCGTTGTCTTAAGGTTGATCATGCAAAAATCAAATTTGGGACAACCATTATCAGTCACGAACAACTACGAACTTATATTTTCACAAGAAATTCCTTCAAATGTCGATGTGGGAAGAAGACTACATTTGAAAGGAAGAAATAAATCAAATTTGATAGTCTTGAATTGGATAAGATTCCATGATATTTATGGTTGTGGCAAATTGTTTTCAGCCCCTCCACAATATGATTTTCATCTTGTAATAAGAGGGATAGCTAGTCAAGCTGATTATTCGTCCATTTCTTGCCTTATGATGGAAACTACATCAGTTTGCAAGGATTTTGGTATAGCCAAGTATGCAAAAAAAGTAGATGTCCTTACTGTTTTTGAAGTAGAAGATGAAGAAGACTTCAGTGAAGAAAGGAGCAATAAAGGTTTGAGTTTGTTTGGGTTAAGCTCCTTCATTTAATAGGCACATGATCCAAGTTATGGGAGCACTATAGCATGTTCCCTTTACCTTGATATGATGATGTTCCTTTATATTGTGCATGGTTTTAGGGCGCATTTGAGTCCCTATACAGTTTGTTGCTAAGATTTTAAAGTATATTACAATTGTTATAAAATCAGATTTTGCTTCACTTGAGTTTGTGTGGTTTCCTTCTTTTTCAATTTCAACCCTTGAAAGGGATATTACATAAAAAGGCCCATGAGCCTTTCCCAATACCTATATTTATACTAGGAAGAATTTGTCATCTTGGAGCTCTATTTAGAAAAAAACCAAGATGTACAGAAACTAAAAGCTAAGTATTTTGAGCATGGTGTGACTATTATAACCATATTACAATTATTTGAGTACATTAGATCTTTAGCTTTCCTTCCTAGTTCCTACCTATACATCACACACCATTTATCTCAAGTTCGAAATTAGACACAATTTGTCACAATTTTGGTCAATTATAATTCTAAAATTAGAACTTCGACATTTTAAATCCTTAAAAGTTCATAAAGCTTACACATTTATTCAGGCTTACCACCTAGTACTAAATTTAATTTTAAAGATCATACACCTATATACATAGTAAAATACTATTATTAGTCTCTCACTACTATATATGTTATCTAGAATTAAACATGCCCTGTTATTTATAAAATTTTGCACAGGCCGTAAATTATAATTGTTCTTACCACAGAGCTGAAATGTATATCTGTGAATAATGAAAATATGAAGGGCGGAATCAGAACAAATTGTACTCGAAATAATTTGAAAAAAATCTAAAAAATCTTTAGCCTCGACAGCAATTCCTTATAAAAATGGAGAAATTTTATCATTCTAGAATACTAAGTCCAAAAGAAAGGAAAATCAGCCCCGATCTGGAATTCACAAGTCATTATTCCATTAAATTTTATGGTCCAAATGATACAATTAATCCTACAATAAACTTGAGCTTCTCCTACTTTAAACTTTAGGGTGAATTGTTAACAAACTAACTTGATATGCGAACGAGCATTTTCTACTATAGTAATATATCATTGTTCTAAATGTTGTGCAGCCCGTACAACTACTCAACAGTGTGGTGCCAATGTACATCTGTTACGTTGGCTAGGTATGGACTATAGGAAGAAACCTCTGATGATTTATCCACCTTTTCTAATGATTCTTGAAAGGACGGCATTTTATATATTGTTTTCAATAGTCACTGAAGACATAAGACCTCGAACTTGGGTAAATTTGCACAACTTAATGCTACATGTAACATTTCTACATTTAAAGCTATTGGCTGGTAGTCAAGACTAAACTATAACTGTTTCAGCTCATCTAGGGAATCATTTGGCTTGATAAATCAGTTAAGCCTACTATAATCACGTGTTTTGAAAATAGCAACAATTAAACATGCTGCCATGGAATAAGTTTGCTCGTCTATCACGTATGACTAGTAAGCTTTTTCTTGGTATATATAATATAAAATATAGATATTGATGTTTAGGTCTTAAGCCCATAAAGACCTACAAAATGCAGACTATAATAAAATGTATGCAATAAGAAAAGATAAAGATAAAGTTACACATCCCTATATTCATTATGTCTTAACGCCATATTATAGCTATCTGCAGAGGGAAATTCACACACCAGGCATAGTTAACATGTTGTGGAAACTTGGAACAAATCAGTTTAAGGCATGAACAAAAGTGAGGAAAAATAACAGTGAAGCTGTCTCTCAAAAGTCATAAATTGCAACAGGTGAGTCATTTACTTATAAGTTTCACGATAATAACAATAAAATTTTAGGCAATAAATCCCATCAACATTTATCTTGAAGTTTTAAGCCAAAAAACCATACCAATTAACCTTTTGTTTATAAAAAGGGTTTGAGCATTTGGAACAACTAAATAGGCCATAAAAAATTGTTTGCTAGTCTTGATCATGAAAAGCGGTTTCCCAAATGAATTTTCAATGCAAATGAGGCAACAACTAACCTCTGCAATGAAAAAAATGCTTAGGCGAATTCTACAACTAGGACAAGAAAAGTTTGCTACCAAATCAAGCCTTACTAGTGAGCCTTCAACTTCTGAAGGAATATATTGTCATTAATTATCATTAAATACCATATATCATACATTTGAACAACTTTTTGAAGAAACAGTGTTACAATAAATGTAACTTCAATTTGCATGACAATCAAGAGCACCATAGTTATCCAGCTTTGCTAGAGCATCATAGGTCAGTAAGAAAAGATAATTTTAACCACTTACGCCTAGCTGGTGAATTATTTAATGGGACAAGACATAAAAAAAAAAACCTGCTATAGTTTGTGTTTCGGTACTGCAAAATTTGATTAAAATGATCATGCAGCAAATTGTCACTGATTTAGCACTTATTTCATTTTGTTCTAGTTTATAGAGAACCACAACAAAAGTTTGCCCACTAAGAAAGCTTATCTGGTGAGTCTTATATTATCTCATCAATATTTTATTGTTTTGATTATCATTAGATGCCAGACATCAGAATTGAGGGAAGACCACAGGCGACGATATTACAAGAAACATAACTCAAATTACATGACAAATCAGAAACTCCAGAAATAAACAACCATGCTGAAGGATGCAAGAATAATTGTTCACCTTTGCTTCTTTGCAATTAAAGAAATGTGGCATAAATAAACCACCACAAGAATATTGAGACACCCATAAAATGATTCTACGACTCATCTAGCAAAATAATCTGATTTATCAAAAATGCTTTCATTTTTCTATAGCCCTTGTGCTTGGAAAAGCCATTAATGCAGATAATATACTTCTTTGCACTAAAATCATCCGTCCTTTCATAAAATAATGACAACAAAAAGTATAAATATGCCCCATTATTTTTAAACAAAAAATACCAAGAAGATAATACTGAAAGAGTAGTAGTTTACTAAACAATTTTCAGCAGTAAAGCTATTTTCAATTTTCAATTCCATTATGTTATGCATGTTATCCAACACTTTAGCATGCAATGTTTACAAACAGGTATGGATACTGAAACCTGTATATGACGGCTGGGTGTTAACAAACATTCAAGCATTTCATTCTTCCATTCTCCTTCATGAGAACAATGATATTCCTTATAAATGACAATCTAGGTAAAATGTCCTTCTTAATTCAACATTTATGCCTCAAAGTTGAGAATGAACAGCAACCTTTAGATTTGCTCAGCATAGAACAAGAAACTCTGCCAGGCATATAAAGATTACAAAGACAATCTGAGAACTTAGAAAGAAGATAACCCATCTCCTCCAGAGCTGCACTCTGATCACAAATTATTACGTTGTGGCAATCTGCGAAAGGCGATTACTGACTTGCGCCATTTATAAGCAGGGACCTGCAATGCATCAGTATGGATAACACTTAATTAAATTGCATAGCCCATATGCCTTAATAAGGAATAAGAAAAGAATATCAACTCCGGATGCAAATCCAGAATGAGTTTTGCAGAATATGTAATAGTGAAATGTGCACATACAGCTGGAAAGCCGGCATAGTCACCAGGATCAGAAATGTTCGTTATCACAATACATGAGGCTGCCAATCGAACCTGCAACAGAACCAGGAGTCTGCATTATAGCTTTTTTGAATATTTCATTAGTAAAAAACACCATTTTGACATGAGTTTTGTCTATAGTTCTTAAATACCTACAGTTAAGTTTATAATTTAACTTTCGTTGGTAATATCTATTTACAAAAATAATCACTAATTACTGCATCTAAGTATTATCTCACAAATTACCAGACATTTTTCATAAATTAGGCTCATAACACTGCTATAACCCTTGAGATTAAAGCAAAAATCCTTTGTTAAGTGTGCCATTGACATTATTGAGAAATTTACTAAACTTATCATTGTTTCAACTGCAACAAAAATAGTAACAATTGGCTCGAGCTTAGTAACCAGGAGCAGCACAGACTTAAGCAAAATCAAATCAAATCCAATTCATTTAATCCTTTTTCATTAGATATCACTTTATCCATTGTTTAAGCACATCTGATTGAATCAAATCCTCTATATGCTGAATATTCACTTTATTCACATATTAAACCACATCAAATTAAATCAATCAAGAGCCTTATATATTGAATATTCACTTTATTCAATTTTAGGCAAATCATATGCAATCAAATCAAGAATCACATCCAAGCCTTATACATTGAATATTCACGTTATTCACGTATTAAGTAAATCAAACCAACATAAAAACTTTATACATTGAACATTCACTTTGTTCACGTATCAAGTAAAACTCAATCTAATTCAATCAAAACAATTTTCAACCTTAAACTTAACATTTTGATTATATCAAACAAAGCTAAAACAATCACTCTTATCTATCTTTTTAGCTCAAACTTTGTCAAAACTTCTACAAAATCTCAAAATCACTATTCACTTAGGTATTTACCTATAAAACAATGGTGTTTACACATAGCAAAACTACTAATGCCCATGAGGAGTCTAAAAGATTCAACCCTTTTGGTCATAACGCTTTTGAAGACGAAGACATTGAAGAACAACCCAAACTATCAAAAGCCGAAAAAGAAGCTATTGATAATCTCATAATGCAAAATAAAAACCAATATCTACTTCACCTCTTAGAAATGGGGGCCAAGATACCCTCAAATTTTGAGCATGAGCACGTAAAAGACTTAATAGACAAACCCGAGTCTAGTAAACAAAATGTAAAATCAACCATTACATCTGATTCATCAAAAGAAGAGTTGTTGGCCAAAATCGAAGAGTTACAACGCCAACTCACAAACAATGAAAATCCTAAAAAAGAGGAAGAACACAAATCAACACATGAAAATGATGTAACCATGGACATTCCTCAAGCCAAACTCCCCATTCACACAAGAATGGAGGAGCATGAAAGAAACCATAATGGTACTTAAAAAGCATACAAAATAATTCAATTTACATGAACTATGCCATTACCCATTCGATAGGGACATGTTAAGTTTACCTTTCCCTAAATCCTTTGAAACACCCAAATTTGATAAATATAAGGGAAAAAATTATCCAAGAGAACATATCAAATAATTTTCATGGCATGTCAAGAAGTGGCATACAATGACATCTTTCTCTTGCACCTATTTCCTAAAAGTTTAGGAGGGAAAGCTTTGGATTGGTTCTTACACCTTCCAAAGGGATCAATCACGACATTCGCGGACCTTTCTGAGAAGTTTGTCAAATATTTTTCATTCAATCTATATTCTGAAATTACAATGATGGACCTTTGTAACACAAAGCAAATGAATAATGAAACTTTTGCGTTATTTCTTCAATGGTGGCAAGGAATCGCAAGCCGATTCCCTTGCTCTATACCCAAGAAAAATAATTAGTTAGCATCTTCATTCCAAATATAAATTCAGAACTATCTTTTCAAATGCAAATGCATTGTTTGACTAACTTCAAAGAAGTAATAGAAAAAGGACAACAGATTGAGAGGGCTCTTATCACTAAGGGCCTAATCAAGACACCTTCAAAAGATCAACCTAATAATCACAACAACAATAAATAAATCAAAATTTGGTGATAAATAAATCTAAATTTGTCAACCGAAATAGAAATATTGTAAACGACGGAATCACTGATTCTCGTCGTGTTCAAAATATACAAAATCCAACTCTTCAACAATCTGGTAAATATGGAAAATCTAAACAACCTTTAATCCAAAAAAGAAACCACTCCACGTGAGGTAAAAAGATGACCTCTTGGAGAAAGCCTTTCAAGTGTCCTCCATAAAGAAACTTTGTGACTACCCATTGTCCTTTCATGAATGAGGTAAAAAGCATGACAAAATTAGGCTTGTGATTTAGTTTTAGCCTCTTGGATCTAGGAATTTTCAAATATCTAGTCCATTTTGTTACTTCCATTGACAATAAAAGTCAAAAAGGTGTTTTGTAAATGAAAATCTAATAATCAAGTGACTAATGTTCTTCCAACAAAATTCCCTAAGGTACTTTTGGAATGGTACTTCAAAAGTGTAAAAGTAACAAGTTTAAACATTTTATGTGGTTCCATTCGATATTTCATGTTGGGCCATTTGCCAAAAAATGGAGCCACCATCAAATTTACTAAGGATACTTGGGGGAAAACATGATAAAAACAGCATTGTTAATTAAATTTTCATACGTCCAACAATGTTTTTGCAAATGGCTATAATGACTTGTAATTCCCAAGTGAACCCTAGCTAATCCATTTAGCTAGAAATCTTTAGAAAGATCTTACACCTTAGAAGGATTTACAATCAGAAGTATCCTTTTAGAATAAGGATATTTTCAAGTGAAATCAAATGATGGGTTTTCAATTACAAAGGCAGCAATAAAGGATTTGGCATTCCTTTCTAGAAGATTTCAAAGGAAAATCTACCAAAGAAACAATTTAATTTGTTCCTAATCTAAATTTGCAGAACTTTATTTGGATGTAAATCTTGTTGGCAAATTCAGATTATTGAAAAGGTTGGAATATCATCTTCTATATTTCGCTAAGGGTTATTTCCAAAGGTCAGTAATTAACAACAAGAAAATATGAATTTTAAAGTTTTCCAAACTGTTGTAGGGCACTAATTTTCTGGCAGATTTCATTGGTTTAAAAATTTAAAGTCAAACTCTAATGCAATAAAGCCTCTAAATTTCTCAAGAAATTTCGAGGGTGGAAAAACTATCATAAATTACAACTGTCGGAGTAAAAAATTTGAATTCTTTTCATTTGGCTGCACAATTGCAATTTTTCATGTTTACATGGTATTTTGGGTACCTTTAGACTCAGGACAACTTAAACAATGGTATAAAGAAAATGAATATTGTGACTACAATCATATACATGGCCATCCTATGGATCGTTGTGTAAGACTACATCACTTTATACAAGACTTAATTGATAATGGAGACATTTGTAAATAGAAGGAAAATCTAATAACAAGACACCAAATGAGAAATTAAAGGTCTTCCAAGACCCATTCCCTAAGCATGGTACAAAATCTAATAAAAGAAAAAGGTCAAACATCAAACAATGTCAATTTGATTCTATCATTTTATTGTTAGATCATACATTGAACATGGTAGCCACCATAAAATTTAACACTCCTACTTACACCATAACAACACGACAAAAACAAGTTTGGGTACCCACTACTAAACAACCTCCACTCCACAATGCCAAACAAACATCTAATCCTAAGTTCCACTACAAATGCACAATCCTCAAATGTAAAGTCTTCATCTGATTCCTATGATATAATCAAACAATTAGAGAAAACCACCACGTAAATTTCCCTCATGGAATTGCTCAAGACATCTCCCGCGCTTCAAAGTATCCTTACTCGTGCACTCCATGAGGCACGTGTTCCTAAGGATATTAACTCTCAACAATTTCAGGCCCTCATTGCAAATTTATCATCCAATAATCCCATTTTTTCATTTGGTCCTCATGACCTCTTGAACCCCAACATTACCAATAATAATTCCTTATACGTAGAAGCATTCATCACACATCATAAAATCAAAGGTGTGCTTATAGATAATGGAGTTGCATTGAATATTTGCTCCATGAAATTGTTGAGATGTCTAGGATACACTGAGGAAAGTCTAGGCACTAACATCATTACCATTCATGGTTATGACAATAGCGAAAGGCAATCCGCAAGTACTATCTCTTTAGCGATAAAATTTGGACCCCAAACTCTGGACACATTTTTCCATGTTGTGGACATAGAAACCTCCTATAACATTCTCCTAGGCCCCATGGATTCATGCCATGCAATTCGTTCCTTCTACATACCATCAGTGCATCAAATTCCCCTGTGAAGGGAAAGAATTCACATTACGTGTAGATGTTAAACCTTTTGAGTATTGTAAACTCTTAGAAGGAAGACATACACATGCAAATTATTGTCCTTCTGTGGATAAATCCTTGGCTCTTATCCCATTTACAGATGAAACCCACATAGACCCTGAGGTTTTGATGAAACTTCAACCATCCACTTCCTACACCCCACCTACATTGAAAATCATAGACAAAGGTCTTGGAGAGTATGAACTTCAAAATGCCCTTCATGTTGGCAACCTACCATTATCCCCACATAGTTATGGTCAATCCAATGCTCCCCATATCAAATTTTCTCCTATCTATAATCTTGGTAAGTCTGTATGGAAAAGGTTTGGATATCTAGATGAAGAACACATTCTGAGTTCTTCAAGCTCTTGGCTATATGATGATGGATTTGCTTCTTGCTATGAATCATCTGAATATACTAAAGCACAAAATCATGAAAAATATGTAGTGGAAAGGTAAAGGACTTGGGAAAAATGAACAAGGACGTCTTGATCTAATATCTTGCACAAAAAATATTTATCGATATGGTCTTGGTTTCCATACATTTGAAAATTCATCAATACTGCTTGATGTCTCGACTAGTGGTGAGGACACTGACTCTGACGATGAGACAGGTTCCACACATAGCCTCTTTGATAACCTTGCCAAACAAACCTTTTTATTGAAAAACTCTCCATCAATACCATTGACTTCCAACTTGTCTATCCTACCCTGATAAGTCAGGATCAACTAAATCATGTCTCCATGGATCTCTTTCAAAATGATGAGGCCATTGAAGAGTTTCTCGGGACTCAGGATCCCATCCCCCTTTCTGATCACAGGAAGGGATTTGATATTGACCTTGATGCATTTGCCTACTTTGGTGAGGAACTAGAGTACCCTAGTCTGTAAAAAAGTGAAAATTAGAGAAAACAAATGAAAAATAAAATCTCCCATAGTGAAAACCTTGCTGAGGTGCTATTGGAGAAACACAAAATCAAAAAAATGAAAAATAATAAAAAGAAAAGGGACGTATCTCCTAGTGAAAACCTTTTTGAGGCACTAGAGAGAGGGGACTCTCATTCATCATCAACTGAATATTTACATCAACCAATGACATCCTTTTCAGAAAGAGACACATCTAAAATGTTGGTGGAAGAAACAATAGACATTAACATCAATTGGCACACATGAGCAACCAAAGATTTTACAACTTGGAACAAGTCTGTCAGATAAAGAAAAAGCAGAGTTCACGACACTCCTTGTGGAATTTCAAGATATTTTTGCATGCATTTACAAAGATATGTCAATTAGATCCATCTCTTGTAGTATACCACGTTGTGGTACATCCGAATGCAAAACCTGTCAAGCAAAAATTAGAAAAATGCATCCCAAAGTTGCATTGCTTGTCAAAGCTGAACTTCAAAAACTTTTGGAAGCAAGCTTCATTCGACCAATAGACTATTTTGCATGGATTTCAAACATTGTACCTGTGGCAAAGAAAACTTTGGGCATCTGAATATGTATAGATTTTCATGATATCAATAAGGCATGTCTAAAAGATGACTTTCCTTTACCAAACATCATATGATCATGGATTCAACAACAGGTCATGAAATGCTTTCCCTAATGGATGGATTTTCTCGCTACAATCAAATTCAGATTGCTGAAGAAGATCAACATAAAACAACATTCACTACACCATGGGCTACATTCTATTATAAGGTCACATCTTTTGGCCTTAAAAACACAGGTGTGACATATCAGAGAGTGATGACAGTCATCTTTCATGATATGTTACATGATATCATGGAAGACTATGTAGATGACATCCTAGAAAAGTCTAAAACACAAGTAGATCATCCAACAGTATTGAGGCATATCTTTGAAAGATTGTGTGAATACAAAGTCAGACTTAATCCTAAGAAATGTGTGTTCGGTGTAACATCAGGAAAATTACTAGGATTTATTGTTTCACGAAGAGGCATAGAAGTAGACCCCGCAAAGGTCAAGGATATCATGGAAATGCCTCCTCCCCAAAATCTCAGGAAACTACGAGGTCTTCAAGGAAAAATTCAATCAATCAGAAGGTTCATTTCATAGTTGACAGATAAGTGTCATCACTTCAATCAATTACTAAAAAAAATGTCCAGTTTTGGTGGAACCAAGAATGTCAAGATTATTTTGCTAAGTTAAAAGAATATCTATCAAGTCCACCGGTTCTCATGCCACCAATATCAGATAAACCAATGCTTCTCTACACATTTGCTACAGAGTATGCAATAGGAGCATTGCTAGCACAACATAATGATCAAGGGAAAGAGAAAGCAATCTACTATCTTAGTAGAACACTTATTGATCATGAGCTTAAATATTCACAGGTTGAGAAAGTGTGTTTAGTAGTAGCTTTCACATTTCACAAACTACAACACTATTTTCTCAATCATACAACCAAACTCATTGCAAAAGTAGATCCTCTCAAATATCTACTATCTAGACCCATTCTCACAGGTAGAATGTCAAGTTGGGTCATTCTACTTAGTGAGTTTGATATCGAGTTTGTTAGTCAAAAGGAAATCAAAGGACAAGCTCTTGCAGATCAATTTGCTTTGGCACCTCTACCAGGATAAGAACCTCTTCATTTTGAATTTCTAGATGAAGAACTTTTGTATGTTGATACAATACCTTCTTGGACCCTATATTTTGATGGATCTTGTAATATCCATGGATCAAGAGCTAGTATTTTACTTATCACACCAGATGGTAATGTTATTCCAAAATATTTCCACTTGGCCTTCCCCTACACAAACAATATTGTAAAATATGAAGCCCTCATAGCTGGATTGAAATTGGCTATATCATGGAATCTCAAAGAGTTGGCAGTGTTTGGTGATTCACTTCTGATCATCAAACAAGTCACAAATGAATACTAGGTAAAAGATGAAAAACTCATTCCTTACAAACTCATGGTGGATAGCCTTAGAGGTTACTTTTAGTTGATCACATTTGAACAAGTTCCTTGCCTTCAAAATAAATCAGCAGATGCAATGGCGACTATCGGATCTCTTCTTGAGTTCAACTCCCATCAAACACATACGAAGTTTCTCGTTGAACATCTTCTGGTTCTGGCTAACGATTTCCCTGAATCAACCATGATCTGTGAAATAGTTGGTCCTCACAATCCTTGGTATCATGACATTTATACTTTCATCCATGACCACACCTATCCTAAAAACATGAACTCCCAGAATAAACGACTTATTTAATTTGTATTTTCTAGGGAAAATGGCGACTTGCCTTGGAGGCATTACTAATATATTTGTTCATCTCTTTTATTTGCATTGTAACCCCTTGGCATGCCTAGCGCTACAAGTGGGAGTCTCTAGTTAGTTTAAAATGTGCACATAGGTTAGTTACTCTTTATTATTTAATTAGAAAATAATAAAGTGCACATAAAGTTTAGTCTTTTATATTTTAAAAGTTTTAATTTTCCCTCCAAAAGGGAAAAGGTAATTGCATTTGAATGTTTTTCCCTCCAAGTGGGTCGATCCCTTTGGTTGGGATGTGAGGGGGTCATTTCACCTCATGTTGGATTTGATCATTTATGTCTCTCCATGCTTGGAGAAATGGGATGTATGCCCTAACTCTTCATTGTGCTCTCTCTCTCTCATTCGATTTGGAATTGAAGTAAATCTGATTTTGATAAGGATCCATTAAAAAGTATTGCATTTATTGTGTGGTGAATTGCTTGGGAGAGTTTCCTTTCCCTAGCGCATTTATTTATGGTGCAAATTTGGTTATTGTTTGCATGATTTGGGTTAGCATATTTGTTTGAATTTCAGATCTGTTGTGTTTTGCAATTAATTTCATAATTTTTGGAGATGATTTGATGCCCTAAATGTGTTAAAATTGACCTACTTTTTAGGGAAAAATTAGGGTTTCGTGTTTGTTGTGCAAAAACTAATTTTGGAATATTATTCTTCATATTTTTGTAGGGCCCAAGATCCAAAGTTTCAGCTCATTTGGACTTCTCTAGCAAAAATATGAATTTTTGAAGTTATGTTGCAGATAGGGTTTTTTTAAAATAATTTCAAGAATTATTTGGCATGTTTTTGGTGATCATAAAACAAGATTTGCAAATCTGATTTGTTTATCTTTTATTTCTGAGCAAGGGAGGTATTTTGTGGTGTGTTTGGAGGCCAGGAAAAGTGCTGGAAATATTTTATTAATTTCTTCTAACCCTAGCGCCCAAATCTGGAATTTTAAGTGCTATTTTGAAGGGGTTTTAGTGCTCAGAAAAATCTGATCTCTAGTTCATTGGAAAGGGAAAAATCCCAAGTTTATTGTGCACTTTGTTTCATGCAAAAAGAGTTGAGTATCAAGAGAGTTATGAATTTTAGAAGTTTTCAGCTGTCTGCAAGCTATTTTAAATTAATAGTGTTGCTATAAAAATCAGAAATTAAAAAGGTTTGAATTCCAATTGATTCTCCCATCTCACCCATCACCTTGGCTACTTCCAACCCCATTTTGGGTTGTAATTAGCCGACATTGGGTTATTTGAGGTTGAATCAAAAGGATCTAATCCTTCTTGATTTGATTGGTGTGGAAGTTTGTTAAAATTCCCATTTGTCCAAAAAGGGGACATCACAGTGGTATCAGAGCAACTTTCCTCTACTCTTGTGGGTGTTGTTTTGCAGAGGATACATTTTGAATCATGGAACTAACAAGTGAAGGAGAATTGAGGGCCAAGCTCTACAGATTTGGGAGATGGCTTGAGTCCTCCACACCTGTGAAGAGTGTGTTGCTCAACACTCTGGAAGAAGCGGCAAGTTGTTTGGCTATGATAGAACAATCAGATTATGGCTCCATGTTTTCAGCGATGGATTCATTGGTGACTCATTTGGCTAGATCCGAACTATTGAGGCATGATGAGGTGGATGTGAGGCTCATGGTCATCACTTGCATTAGCGAGGTGACAAGGATAACAACCCCAAATTTGCCATACAATGACACCACCATGGAAGAGGTCTTTGAGCTCATGATAGGAAGCTTTCAAAAGCTTTGGGACACCACAAACCCTTACTTTGATAAGAGGGTTAAGATCTTGGAGAACATGGCAAAGGTAAGAACTTGTATACCAATGTTAGATCTTGATTGTGATGATCTCATTCTACACATGTTTGATGTATTCTTTGTTTTCATAGATGATAGTCATTCAGAATATGTAATGGATGCAATGCAAACTATCATGTCTTTGGTTTTGAATGAAGATGAGGATCCTCCTCAACATTTGTTATCTATACTTGAGGAAGGTTTGAGACAAGAGGAGCATGTATTGCTCATACTTTAGCCAAAGGTGTTTTGGATCAATGTTCAAGCAAAGTGAAGGCATATATGTTAGAAAGGTCTCCTATGAAGCAAGAAGGATCAACTCTCCAAGGTATGAGTCCTTTGGTATTTGATGATAAATTTTTGATATTTAATGCTTGCATGGAACTTGGTGAAAGAAAAATCTCAAGGGGCAAATCATCTAAAGCAAGGAAAAATCAGATTTAGAAGGAAATTCAAGTTGATCAACAAGGATCATGAGCCAACTAAAAGGAATGAAGAAAATTGGACAAGGACATCACAAAAGAAGGTAGAAAAAAGTCAGATTTGAAGAGGGAAGTGAGGATGGCATGGGTAGAAGTTATACCCATGGACAAGAAAGGGGCATTTCCGGGTACTTTAGACCATTCTCAGCTGGCTGGTCTGCAAACAAGAATCATTAGAGAGGAAATAAATGACTTCATTCACTCAAAAATGAAGTTTAAGGTCCACACAAATCACAAATAAGACTGCATGATTCCAAGGTAGAAGATGATGTTTGGTTTGAAAATTATGAGTATGAAGGTGTTACATAGCACAAAGGTATGAAGGGCAGCCCCAATTTTTGTTTCAGATGTATTGCTTCCTTTCAAAACCATCCATTGGCACAATGAATGGTATGAGATTCCTTGCATTTTTGTTAAGAATTCAGATCTGATTTTCTGATTTTTACATCTGATTTCATGTGGTCAAGTGAAATTTCAAAATTGAATATGGCTAACAAAAGTGTTGGCAAGCATGAAGTTGACCTTGGTAGATCCGGAAATCAATGGGAAAGGTGTTTTTCTGAGTGATAATGATGACTTTCAGATTAAAAAACTTGTTATGGCAGCCACTAAGGATTTTGTCATTCAATGGACTTTGAGGTGCACTTACATGCTTGGATGATGCAGGGTTTAAATTGGTTATCCCTCATTGCATGATTCACACTGGACAGATGGGAAAGTATCATGCAATTTTTTCTATCCATTTGATTTTATGATGGTTGTTGGCACATGGATATCTGATGTATTTTTCATTCACTCATCCTAAGTATGCAATTTTTTCTACTCATTTGGCTGTGTATTTGAGTGTTTTTCAATTGGCTAAAGTTGGGGGTGAAATTTCAGTCATATTGAAGTCATTTTCCTCCACTAGTTTGTTGTTCTTTCATGTTGGGGTAAAGTTTTTGAAGTATGATAGTTGTTGTCCTATCATTTTCATGGTTGTCATCATTATTTCCAGCCCCCTTATCACTTCTACAGTTGAGTTTTTAGCCATGAAGTTGATGGACTTGTTGTTGGTGATCATTGTTGACTTATGCATGGTTACTTTGGGGTGGATACCAGCCACTTTAGTTCTGATTTTTGGGAAGAAAATGCACGACTACAACAACATTTGGGGTAACATGACAGAGTTTGGGAACAACCCATGTATGAGGATGAGTTGTGAGCCATTCATGCCTTGGAGACATGGAGAAGAAGCTGAAAAAGTGTTTCTCAACACTTATGATTTTTCTAATGTGTTTGCTTCATGTGCAGGATTGAAGACATGTGAAGAAAGATTGTTGTTCCTATTCTCACTTCATGAGGGCATTATTGAGTGGGCATCTTGGAGCTTATCAAAGCTCATGCGGATTTTTATTCATCTCCCTATGATGAAGGCACTACCACTTGGAGTTCCTACTACGAAGATGATCACACACATGTTTGGATTGCCACGAAGGAAGCCCACATGTTCTTCCAAGTGCTTCATCACTTGACTGGCACCAGAGCAAGACTTTGGATGCATCACTTCATCTCTTCTCTTGGGTGCATGATACATGGATCTATGAGCTTGCTATTGCTTGAGGGCAAGCAATCTTGGAGAGGGGAGGACTGTAATGTCCCCTTTTCCGGGGCATTACTAATATATCTGTTCATCTCTTTTATTTGCATTGTAACCCCTTGGCATGCCTAGCGCTACAAGTGGGAGTCTCTAGTTAGTTTTAAAATGTGCACATAGGTTAGTTACTCTTTATTATTTAATTAGAAAATAATAAAGTGCACATAGTCTTAGTTAGTCTTTTAATATTTTAATTAAGTTTTATTAAAAGTTTTCCCTCCAAAAGGGAAAAGGTATTTTTGAATGTTGCACCCTTATGTTATAAAAGGAGGTTGAGGGCCATCATTTCACCTCATGTTGGATTTGATCATTTATATCTCTCCATGCTTGGAGAAATGGGATGTATGCCCTAGCTCTTCATTGTGCTCTCTCTCTCATTCGATTTGGAGTTGAAGTAAATCTGATCTTGATAAGGATCCATTAGTGTCTGTATTGCATTTGTTGTGTGTGGCGAATTGCACTAGGAGAGTTTCCTTGCCCTAGCGCATTTATTTATGGTGCAAATTTGGTTATTGTTGCATGATTTGGGAGCATATTTGTTGGTTTTCAGATCTGTTGTGTTTTGCAATTAATTTCATAATTTTTGGAGATGATTTGATGCCCTAAATGTGTTGGGCAACCTACTTTTTAGGGAAAAATTAGGGTTTCGTGTTTGTTGTGCGAAAACTAATTTTGGAATATTATTCTTCATATTTTTGTGGCCCAAGATCCAAAGTTTCAGCTCATTTGGACTTCTCTAGCAAAAGATATGAATTTTTGAAGTTATGTTGCAGACAAGGTTTTTTTAAAATAATTTCCAGAATTATTTGGCATGTTTTTGGTGATCATAAAACAAGATCTGCAAATCTGATTTGTTTATCTTTTATTTCTGAGCAAGGGAGGTACTTTGTGGTGTGTTTGGAGGCCGGGAAAAGTGTGGAAATATTTTATTAATTTCTTCTAACCCTAGCGCCCAGATCTGGAATTTTAAGTGCTATTTTGAAGGGGTTTTAGTGCTCAGAAAAATCTGATCTCTAGTTCATTGGAAAGGGAAAAATCCCAAGTTTATTGTGCACTTTGTTTCATGCAAAAAGACTGAGTATCAAGAGAGTTATGAATTTTAGAAGTTTTCAGTTGTCTGCAAGCTATTTTAAATTAATAGTGCTGCTATAAAAATCAGATCTGGAAAAGGTGTGAATTCCAATTGATTCTCCCATCTCACCCATCACCTTGGCTACTTCCAACCCCATTTTGGGTTGTAATTAGCCGACATTGGGTTATTTGAGGTTGAATCAAAAGGATCTAATTCTTCTTGATTTGATTGGTGTGGAAGTTTGTTAAAATTCCCATTTGTCCAAAAAGGGGACAGAAGAGGCTATGATGGGACTCTATTAAGATGTCTCAACCAAGATGAAGTATGTCAAACCCTAGAAGAGGTACATGCTAGTATTTTTTGAGCACATACAAGTGACATGGTTTTAACAAATAAGATCTTACACAAATATTAATATTGGCCCACTATGGAGTCTGATGCATACAAAGTTGTCAAGAAGTGTGTAGCTTAACAAACACATGGGGATATCATTCACTCACCTTCTCAAGCCTTACAACCAATCACTACACCTTGGAATTTTTCCTAATGGGGGCTCAACCTTATAGTAAAAATCAACCCCACCTCATCTAATGGCCACAAGTTCATTATAACTGCCACAAAATATTTTACCAAATGGGTAGAGGTCATTCCTCTCACCTGTGTCACTGGTAATAATATATCCAAATTCATATTCAATCACCTTATTTTTTCTTTGGAATTTCATATTCTCTTGTTACTGATAACGGTAAGTCATTTAAAAACAAAATCATTAAAAATTATCCAAATGCTTTAACATCCGCCTTCATTGGTCTACCACTTACTATTCCCAATGTAATGGCCAAGATGAAGCTTCTAATATAACATTGAAATCCATCAATGAAAAAAATGTTGATAAGCACGGTCACAATTGGCATACACAAGTATATCCTACCCTCTGGGCCTATCACACATCCTTCCATACTCCGACTAGAGCCACTCTATTTTCACTTGTAAATGGCTCTAAAGCTATATTACATATAGAGGTTGAACTCCCATTACTATGTGTATCCCTCCAACATATTATCAACGAAGATTACTATTTACATGATAGTCTTGCTGAGTTTTATCTCCTAGATGAAAAGTATCTCAACATCTTAGATCATCTCAAAGTGTATTAGAAATGATTTTGTCGCAACTATAACAAGAAGATCCAACTAAGACAATTTCTAAAAGGAACGATAACCAAATTGTACCAAGCCAAGAACACAGATGTTAATCAAACACCACGATCAATAAGATGAAAGTAATTCACTAGAATAAATTGACATAAAGATTTGCAAACAAATGAGAAACAATATCATATATTATTATGGAACTCAATGAAATACAATGAGAACAGGCCTTGCTTATATAGGAAAGGAATAACAATCTAAGAATCAGTAAAGGTTGTAGGTCAAGCCATAAATCAAGGAAAGAACTAGTCATCAAAGAACTATTCAAGTTTGTAGATTTAGGAGGGAACTAGACATCAAGGATCTAGTCAATACCATAGATCAAGGAAAGAACTATACCTAACAACTAGATAATATCCCCATAATATCTAAATAAATAAAAAGAAATATACACACACATAGTTTTTTAGGATAAATACAATAAAGGTAAATAAAGTACCGAGGTGAACATGAGCTAAGGTAAATACCTACTCTAACAGAGATCTACGACCTTGTTTTAAAATAAAATCAAAAGATACAACCAAATATCTGGATAAGAAAGGAAAATTTAATCCTAATTGGCTGGGTCCTTACCTTATTGTTGTGAAATTTGGATCAGGTGCATACAAGCTATCCACTCAAGATGGAGAAGAGCTTAAATAACCCATGAATAAGCAATTCATTTTAAGAGATTTAATTCCTGATACATAACATACATACCTCATGTGCTCAAGGAATTTTGGAAACATCCACTTATAAGTAGTTCCTCCATCCTATCCATCGTATTGTTTCATTCCAATCTAGTTTTTGTTTCTTCTTCATTGTATTTAGTACATACACTATCTTTCATCCCATCCATTTTCACTCACATCCATCTCCTTGATGATTCATAAGCCTTTTTGAGCTCATGTAGACCTCGGGTGGGTCCTAAATCACCTAATTAAATCTCACTGGTTATTACAGTTAGGTTAAAAAATCAAATAATCAAATAATCAAAAACCTCAAAAAATCAAATAAGCAAAAAAAAATCAAATTTGTAATTTGTGCCCTAAAGATACTCAAAAAATCAAACCCTAGTCACTCCACACGAATGGCTCTAAAATGCATACAAATATTTGTAAATTCAATTGATCAACTCCAACACTCAAACTTGCATAACTCCTTCGATCCTAGGAAAGAGAGTTTTCATCCCAACCAGCCTATAGAAGGGTTTCAAAACAAATTCTTAAGAAGCCACACACTTGCATTTTTGTCCAAGAGTGGAGAACAAGGAGCCACTAGCTCACAATGCAAATAGAGAAAATGCATCCAAGATAGATCCTTCCAAATGAGCTATCTAATCTTCTTTTATAACCTCCTTTTGGCGGGCTTGGAATAGCAAGGCCGACCCATTAAAGTATTCTTTTAATCTTTAATTTTCTTTTAATGCATAAAACCCATGCTAAAGGCAAACACATGCTAAAAAGTGTAACTTAGACCCCACAAATCAAATGAAAGCTCAATGATCTCCAACTCCCCTTGCATGTATCCTTGCTTGGGGGAATGGCAAGATCTGTCCAAACATCAAGTGGGAAAAGGGGACATTACAAAGTCCCGTGCATGGTTAATTGTTTTTATTTTCTTTGTTGTGTTGCATTATTTCTTTCTTGAGCAATTAAAATTATTTTGTTATCATCTTCTGGTTCATTTATAGCCATGGTACATAATTTTATTATGTATATTAGGTTTTCTTTACTTTTTATCTTTTGTTTTCCTTAGAATAATTACAAATATATTGTTACTGTCTTGGTCATTTATAGCCATGGTGTATTCATTTACTCTATGTATATTGTGTTTGTTTTATGTATTGTCTTTTGTTTGATGTGTGTGTTTGTTTATGCACATAATGGGTTAAACATCACGATTTCTTTCATAATCATGGTTCAAATCTATTGTGCAACAAGTCAAAATAAGGTTTCTCTAAAATACAATCTTTAAATGGAAACTCAAGCTATGAGTCAAAATCACTTTCATCATCTTTCAGATCCTCTTAAATCATATGCCTTCTCTTTCTTCCTATCAAGCGGTTATCCACCACTTTGTCACATCACCCATCTGCTTGAGGGGGAAATCCCTTAGAATTATCCATACTCGTTGGGGCATATAAATGCTTCACCGAGGAAAATAAAGCACCCATACTCACTGGGGCATCCAAATGCTTCACTTGGGGCAAATCAAGTAGGCTTGCCACACTTATCTATCATCTGTTCATTGATCTACACATGTCTACTATATTTAAAATTTTATTACTGTCATAATAAAAATTTAAAGAGGGGAAAATCTAGACACCCTAAAAATACATACCTATTCCTAGTCATCCCTATCACCTGCACAATGTGCCAAATCAGTTCTAGAATGCATCCTAGACCATTATTCTCCCACATTCCATTAGAATTCACCCACATCCCATTAGAATTAATTTAATTATGCATAAACTATACACTTACACTCCTTAGCTAATTTAATTAGTTATTTAAGTAGAATAAAATCTATTTATCCATTCACCCTCACTCAACTCCACTTCACTAGCTCACTCCACTCAAGTTCTATAACCTACAAAGGTGGAAGAAAAATTGCACATGCAATTGAATAATTCAAGAGCCAACTATTCAAATTCGGTGCCCCTTAATTGTTATTTAAAATATCCAACTACACAGACCAAATCAACTTGTTAAATTTGGAAAATGCATTCATGATACCTGCAACTTATTCAAATCTTGATCCACAATCCATGGCCTCACCTTCAATTCTATAAATAAGAGGTTCTTTCCTTCACAAATCATCTCTTGGAAACTTTAGGCATTTGTAGCATTACTCTAACAAATTGCCATTAGAATTTGCACATTGTGAGGTTGCCCATTTGATCATCCATTACTCGTAGCACTTCCTTCTTCCAGTTGAAACCAAGTTTGGAGCATCCACAACCAAATCATCCCAAGAGATCCAACAAGTGTGGTACTCCATTCCACACTTCATACTATCTCATTCAAGGTTGCAAGAGAACTTTAAGAAAGGTTTGCATTGCATTGTTATTGTTGTTTCTTTCATTTGTTCTGGTTAAGGGATCCTATTTATTGTTGAAAATGTAGAAAGAACAAGTCCCATGATCATCATTGAAGCATTTAAAGATGTTACAAAAGGACAAAATGCCTACAATGGTTTTAAACATGCTTAAAGTAAGTTCATGAAATTCGTTGAATGATCTTCAAATAATGTAGAATCATGAGGGCCTTTACATAAAATCTCAATAGCAAAATAGAAAAACGATCTATGCAAATGGCAAGTCCTTCAAAGTTTTTTTCGACAAAATGCCATGAAATGTAACTTTTCTCAGAGTAAAATTTGTCTGTGTAAAATAGAGTGCTAACAAGGCCATAATTTTGAGAGCACCACAATCATTGCTCTTGAAACTACGGAACCTTGGGCTCAATCCTCAGGAACCACTACTCATGTAAGTGACATTAAAAGAACATACCCTTAAACTGGATTCAGCTAGATGTAGCAATAAGACCATTGAGCGAATTGAAATCAACCAATCACCTGAAACACAAAGTGAACTAACATGATCACTTGTCAAATGGCGATTGTCAACTTCCAATGACTCCATGACAAACTCAAAAGGAAGGCACCATTACAACAACTCTTAATTGTAGAATGTGAATATGATCCACGTGTTCAGTATGGATGAGGCCTTCTACGAGTTCAAAAATTCAATACAAATCATAATTCTCTGGATAATGAATTACCTCAAGCAAAACCTTGAATTATGGCCCTACCAATGAGCCCATGTTAACAATTTGCATAATGAAAGTGACACAATTAATCTCAATCAAAGAATGAGGCTATTGATTCCTAAATGGCCACTCCAGAAGTTCTCAACCTCGCAGGAATAACTAGTGCCAATAAGGCCCAATTCAGGCAAACATGGATAAATGGTGGCAAAAGCAAAATCCCAAGAAACTAGCCTAAAATCCCCCCACTAACCCAAATGGCTAGGAAGACATCGCATGGGGCCTTCACTAAACTTAAGTGCAAGACTATGATGACGAGTACCTAATGCAATTGTCAAGTAACAAATGTATGGAATCATGGTGTAGAAATGGGTCCCCATCCTAATATGATCATGTTGTCAAGGTCACCTCTCATAATAAGTATCGGGTCTTCAGGGGTTGGCAGCGTTGCCACAGCAAAATCCTAAAACAGTTACAATAGGAAAATGGATTAACAAATCAGAAATCTTGTAACACGGAGCAGAGGTTTATTTACTCAAGGGTAAGAAGCTTATAATGAAGAAAAAGTTGTCAAAATGGATTTAACAAGAGTTATCTATTGAGGAATTTAAACAAAAGACAAAATTGGGACATATGAGTGATTATGCACCTCAAATGAAAGAACTGTTCTGGATATGCCATCTTTGGCAGGCCAACTATGTCATAATAGTGGGAAAATTCAGACCAACAATGCGATGCCTCATTAGGCAAGGGGACAAGGACACCCTGACCTCGGTGAAAAATGCAGTAGATGTTGCAGGAAGAAACGGTAATGTAAATCAATGCAAAATTGATAAATGAAACCTTACTGACTAGTTTCCAACAAGGTTGATACACTCGGCGGTTGGCTCACTACTCAGCAAGATAAATCACAGAAAATGGAATTTCATTATGATAAAGGATAAAAATCAGTCACGGTGCTGAGTGACCAACTGAGTTATTCATTTTCTCAGGAAAGAAACTTATTGAAATGCCTTTTTGGTGCTATTCGTATATCTATAACTGAGTAAAGGACTGTAATAGTGATTGGGCAATTCAAATTTGTAGGATCTAAAATTCTACAAAGACTAGTCAAAGGTGAAATAGCACAAATAGTGAAGGTTATGGACACTTGTTGCAAAACAGATCATTATGTTTACTAACATAATACCAAAGATACAAATTCAATACCATCAATGACTTAAAAGAGTCAAAAGCATCAGAAAACTCAAGGCTCTATTGGGTGAATGTACAAAGACCACCTTTATGTTTGTGCTTATCCTCTGTCAAAGGATCCTTCAAAAGTGAAGAATGTAAATCAATCTTGGGAACTTGTCAATTTGAATAAATTTCAATAAATTCTAGTTAATTGAAATGAATGCCTAAAATTAATTGATTTGTTAGTGATTGCATAAAAGCTATGAATGGTTAAATTGTTTTACAGAAATGTGCAGATTGCATAAAGAGGTTTTTGGTTTGAAACAGTATTTGTAGTGAGGTAGCGAGGACACTCCATGGAAAGTAAATAAAGCCATTGTATTCTTTGCGCAATTCATGATATACTCATTAAGGTAGTTTATTCTTTGACCTTTATCCAGTTCAATACCACTACAAATGACTCCTGAAGAAAGGAAAAGATCCCGAAAATATAACTAGTTGCCAAAATAAGCCAGGAGGTCAAACCTAGGCAGTCATAAAATTTGCATTGGAAACTCTTTGTCGACTTAAACTAATGGGCAAATTGAAGAAGAAATGTTATGCCAAGTTAGTTCCCTCCAGATTGAAACAACTACTTGAAGAAATATGATGGTTGAGACCAATGTTTTAAAAATCGGACTTGGAACCAGATGTCGAGGGTTGGACCGGACCGGAACCGGAACCGGACCGGTTCAAACTTTATGAACCGGTTTACTAAAAAACACATAAAAATTACATTTTTAATGAAAACAATATATTTGAAAGATTAGAAACCATGATTCCAACAATTACACACAAAATATGCAAAGTTTGCTCATGTATATACTATATAACATGTAAGAAAGGTGTTTATAGCAAAATGGCTCGGCCGGTTCAAAGCGGAACCGAATCGGTCCGGTTTCAATGCCAGTTTGTGCCAAAAAACAATGAACCGGTCGAACCGAACAGTTCCAGTTCTGGTTTGGCTGGTTTTAAAAACGCTGGTCCAGACAACAACAACAAAGATAGTGCCCTCATTACAGCCCCTAATATTATTGATCGAAGACTAAAGATTCTAAGTGATAACACTAATCTTCATGGTATTCAGAACCCAGTTCTGGAAAGGACTATAGTCTATATCTAACATGGACCCGTGTATTGTTTACATGGCTAATGTTTTTAGGCAACAATATAAACAGATTGACACCATAGAAAAACTACTATTTGGATAATCTGCACAAGAGAAATTGGATGAAGGACGCTAAGCAAGGGCGGCTTTCCAACCACCTCTCAAATGCCAAGCATATCAAGGGGAATTCTCCACTCAAAGTCAAGCATGGGGAGCTGAAAGAGGGGTGTTGGTCATGAGGCCTCAGGCCCGTCAAGCTCCTACCAACTTTCCCAGCAAGGACATGATGGAAGGTGGTACAAAATCGGGATCGAACACAGAAAAAATTGCCTGGCGAACCTATCGAATGACTTCATGCACATAAAAGATGTGACATGACTTAAGGCATTTAAAGCATATTAGCAACGTTGTTGTCATCAAAGTAGTTTTTTCCTAAAGTTTTTGTTTGAGATCTGCCATAAAAGATAAACTGTCTCAGAAATTATAAGGCAGTCCTGAGCAATTATTATCTATAAGCTTACTTTTTATGTTACACAGCTGTAATTTCTGCACGGAATATAGCTGCTTAGATGATTCTATTGAGGATGGCTTTTAATTTGACCATGTTCCTTTGCCTCTGTGGCAAAGAATATGATTGTAATTTGTAAGGAAATGAAATCACTTTCTATGATGATTACCAGACCTACAAGGCATTCACTCTGTAGATTTTGTTCCTGGTGTAAAATTATCCTCTTTTTATTAATATATTTTCAGCATTTGTCGAAAAATGCCATGTCTACTATCAGGTTAGAGGACTCATTAGTGATCAATTTGTTATTATGAATATCTATGAACATCTACAAACCTGTATCCATAAACATAATTCAATTTTGTTATCATCCCTTCTTAATCCACTACATTCAACATTGAAATACAGCTATAAAGGAAAAAAAACAGTAATTTGATCATTCAAACTAGCCAGCCATGATTGCATACATGTATAATGAGTTATGTTATGGCCCTAGGTAGGCCTTCACTATACAAGCCATTACTATTTGAACTAGCGGGTCAGTGACATTAGCATTATCGTTTATGTTCTCATTATAGCATCACCATCACATCTGTTATGAAATTTTGACTATAAACATGACTTTTTCTTTCCTAGCTAAGCTGGCAACAACATAAATTTATGTCTTACAACTAATTGGACCAACAAGTTCCATCTCAGCCCCAAAATTCCTCATAGACACATTTAGATATCATTAATTAGATATATTAGATATAAACATGACTTTCTCTTTCCTGGCTAAGCTGGCAACAACATAAATCTATGTCTTACAACTAATTGGACCAACAAGTTCCATGTCAGCCTGAAAATTCCTCGTAGACACATTTAGGTATCATTAATTATCCTTGTAAAAATGCCCAATCAAGTCAATTTTCTTTCTCCAAGGCTAGTGAGGACTCGAGGGACGAACAAAGGGATTTGGGGGAAGATTGTACTGTGAGTACCAGAGCGGCAGCCCCTGACATCAGCAAGTTCATTAGCATTGATCAGATTATTGACTATGCTGTCTAGTAAAAATTTTTACCAGAATTTACCACTGTTGTTTATCGATAATTGTTGACTACTACAAGGAACAGAATGGCATTTTTCAAAATGAAAATTGTTGACCCTCTGTTTGACTACTGTACATTATTCAACAAGGATTAACTCCTAGTTGACTTCTTCATAAATTGTTGTACTCCTATTGATTGTAAAACTGATGGCTGACTCCATAAACGCTGAACTTTGCTGTCCTAATTATTGTTGTACTGATTCTCCATTAATATGAAAGAGTATGAATGCTTGATGTTGACAATTAATTGATTGAAATAACACTTTGTTCATAAAAGATGTTGTACTTGATTTAATGGAAGTCACAGTTAACAAACCTGTAAATACTCTTATTCCTGTGGGTTTTGTGTCAATTTGTGAGAGAAAATACATATTGGTGAGGTGCCATGTAATTAGTGTTGTTATTGGGGGTTTGTGACTCATCCTATGGATATGAGATATTGAAAAAAATCTCCTTTCAAATTGGATATAAGTAAATTGTCTTGAAGATATCCATTGATATGAGATACTGAAGGACCTTTGTAAATCCTCCTATATTAGGGGTCTATAAATCATCCTATACCTATGTGCATTGTGATGGAATATTGAAGAACCTCTGTAAATCATCTTGTTATTGCAGGCCTATAAATTGTTCAATGGATATGGGATTTGATTGCATTTTTTGATCCTCCTTCCATCGAGCATTTGTGAATAGACACCTGACAACTTAGATGTTTAAATTGCTAATAATTTGTTTATATATTTTATACAAGGTTGGCTTTGGGTTAGAAGGAATACACAAGTTGGTTGGAGCCCTGTTAATGACCCGATTCAATGCCTTCTGTAAGAATTTTCAGTAGTATGGAGGAGGTTGAGGGCCTGAAATATCCCCAGGTTCAGGCACAGTAAATTTCTTGTGTCATATTATGTTTGGTGTTAGAGTCACATGTTTCCCGATTTGGAATTGGTAAGAGACACGGCTAGATATTAAATGACTAACAAGGAATCCCTTACACTTCTCATAATAAAAACTAGCTCTAATTGGAGCTTTAGTTCACATTACTGAATCTTCTTAGAATTAATCTTACGAAACGGGGATACATAAGCCTTTCCGTGAGTAGGTTCCTCTAAACTGACTCATATTTTCACACCTACTAAATTTATTACTAAAATAACGTTCCACATAATGCTCACTAACTTTCAGTTTTGTTTCAATGCTTACAAATTATTGTTGATTCCTTATCCTTTCAACAAATGCATCAAACCTAGGCAGTCATGAGATAAATCTCCCTCATTTAACCGGTGAGGCTCCCGTGTCAGATTTGTCAATAAAAATGTGTTATTATCTATCAGGGGTTTTACTTTAACCACTTAGTTCATGAACCATAACTAAGAAGTTCTGCAGCAAGTAAGCAGCTGTTTAAGAAAGGAAAGTTATAGAAGAAAGAAGTAAAGGAAATACAGAGAAGAAATGGGAAAGATGTGCATCCCAATTAGTAGATAGCAGAGCTAATTACATGCACATAGAAGAAACTTAATAGATATGAACACACAGAATTATAAAACAAAGGCAGCTCTAGATCTAGATCTAAAATAACACAAAGTTTATCAAGAGATCTAAGATTTAGAGCAAGAAACAAAGTACACCGTGACACAAAGTTCTCCGGAAACCTGCTCCTTTGTATTCCTTTGCTCCAAGTTGCTCTCAGGGGTTCAGCACAAAGTCTAGAACACAAGATTGCTGCTTACAAATTCTGATCGATCATTAACCCGGAGGTTCTTCTCCTACTTATAGAATGTAGGAGGGAAAGTACAAATAGAAGACTCAAACTGAACTAAAGCATGAACAACAAGTAAAAATGACATTTGGCAATCATCCTCAACTAACTTCTTCTTAAGTGACACATGTATCACTTAACTAATAGAATGGTTCCACATGACTTCAAGTAATGGTTGTAAAACCAATAACTTAGAAGTTTTACAATTTCATCCGGGAACATAGAAAATAGAAGAAGAAAGAATAGAAGAAGTCATGCCAGCTGTATCATTTATGTCTTCTTCTTGTTCTGATATCGGATATACTTGTCGAACATGTAATTCAGCATCTTTCCATCTGTTTTAGCCACTGCTTCCTTCTCTGTCCTGAATTGCAGCAACCCTTCATTCAACACTTTGCTGCACGCTTCCACCTCTTCCAAACTCGGCCCAAACCTCGCAATGTCTGCCTGCAGCGCCACCAGTCTACTGATAGAATTCATCGTGAAAGGCTTGGTAGCTTTATCAATTCTCTTTTGTACCATCAGAAGAGAACCTTCCAGGGAATTAGGCACTTCGTTAGAAACGATCCGCACGTATGAAGCAACACCTCCGTCCACTCTTTCCTCAGTGAAAGAAATGATACTGTCTGGTAAATCTGATGTTCTACTCTCAAGTGCCTGCATCCTCTTCAGCAAAACTCTGCAGATTTCCAAGCGGAAAGATACTGCAAACTCTAGCTGCTTCCCCTTCTCGACTGATCCGTCTGGTACAATCTGTTCTGCAATCAATACATCTCTCGGCAGCTTGTTGATCTCGGCCAAAATACTCAGGTTACTCTCTGCAACTGTATTCATGCCTTCTATGCTTTCCATCAGTTGCTTTAGTTGATTTGCTGCATCGTTCATAACCTTTAGGCGGGCTGGCACTTCCCCAAGTTGTACAGAAGCTTGACGAATAATCAGATCCTTCCATTCGTCAATAGCCTTTACTTGATTGCTTGCGTCCTCCATTTCCTGCATAAGATGATCACTCACCTGCTCTGAAATGGGCTGAATGGAAGGTTTAGCAACCTTGGCTATGATCTCACATAATTGAGATACTTGCTTCTGCAGCTCTTCTTTCTCCGCCTTTTCACTGTCAAGCCTAAGGAATAAAGCATCTATCAATGTCTGCGTGTCCTGCTTCAATCCTTCAGTGGTGGCTTGACCGAGTGGTACCTTGGTCACTGTCACATCTTCTGCCGTGAGCTCCTCTTCTATCTTTCCTTCTGCCGGAATTGATATCTCAGCAAACTTCTCTCCCGAATTCTCAATGATCAACCTAGAAGTTGCTTTAGCAACTTTAGGCCTTCTGTCTCTTCTGCTCAGATCCTGGAGTAGCTGCAAGTCGTGCTCCTCTAAGTTCATCTCCATTCTCGCTTCTGGAACCAACTGCAAAGCCAACCATTCCGAGAAATTACTTCTCGGAGAGTGAGAAGTCGCTGAGTGCACTACCATCTCCCGCTCTGCATCCTCTCCGTCAGAAAGTGCCACAGTGTCATGGCTGCCATCCTCTGAATCATCCAAGGACAAAGCTCTTTCGAACTCTGCCATCTGCAGCTTCAACATCTCCTCTGGAACGGGTGATGAACGAAGTGGCTGAGGAGAGAAGACGAACGTCGCCGGATTCAATGAAGGCATGGAAACGTCCTGCTGCTGCGGTGCAATAGTTGGTGAAGTACTGGGTACTGGAGAAGCCGGAGTCAAAGCTATGGTCGTAGAAGTGATCTTCTCTTTCTCTTGAGATCTTCTGTGTACTTTCAACTTCTCGGACCTTCTGCTGCTTTCTCCTTCATGCTTTCGCTTGAGGGAATCTCCTGTGCCGAAGTTGCCCGTGATTTGATTCATCAATGCTTCATCAAGGCAATATCCCTTCGTCAGCAACCAGTTTGAAGTATTCACCAACACAGCTCTCGACCTTTCTTCAATTGTGTTGCAGCCTCCCATGTTATTCTGCAGTATGGCTTTATCTCCTCCCATTTGATGGTAAGTGTCAAGTACCACATTCCCATCATCTTTAAGATCCGCAGGTATCCGCGCTAGTCCAAAGTCGAACACTTGCTTTGCTGACAGCCTGCTGAAATCTCTCTTTCTGACCTCGTACTCACTTCCGCACTTCATCCAGAAATCTTCTAACGAAGGCACATGTGCGTACTGCTGGGAGATTGTCTTCCTGGCTACTCCAAATGGATCGAAGTTCAGCCGTGCAGGGAAGAACTCTTGCTCATACTCGGATAACATTTGCGCTTCCATCCCTCGAGCTCTGTGAATGCTAATGCAGCTGTAATATCCCACAGTGATTGGGAAGAAGCCCGTAGACTTGTGCCGCTTTGACTGAAGGTCGTGTAACTCCACAAGTTGCCTGCTCAGCTCCATGGCGATCAATCTATCATTCGGATACCTGGGCATCTTTATTGGTTCTCCAGAAAAGCCCGTAACCCTGAGGTATGTGAAATCTGCAAATTGAATGAATAGACTTCCAATCTTGGACATGGCTTCCCACGCTTCCTTGCTTACCCTGTTGGCCTTCAAGTCTTTGTCTAGCCTGCAGATGAAATCGTAGAAGAAGTCATCGTTGATCACTTTGAAGTCTTTCTCGCCTGTAGGTGCAGTAAGCTGCGGGTAGCACTCGAAAATGGGGTCCTTGGAAAGAACACCACATCTATCCAGCTTGGAAAAGACACCTTGTGAAGCTGCAGCATACACCAAGTATGAAGTCATCTTGAAGCTGAAAGTACGCTTCACGTTCCGAAGTTGCTCACCGATGTTGCTGCTAATAATTTCCGACCAATTGATTATAGAATCAACCTTGTTGATTTCAATGGTCCTGATGAAAGCATACATCCATGTACGGAAAGTGTAGGCATTCGCTTCGCCATTCATCCTGCATAGCAATTTGACGACATCATCTGCCTCCTGCACCAAATTGGACCGTGGAAGAGTTCTCGGGAACTTTGAAGGGGATCTAGGCTTCTTCATGAACCGGCTATTCATGATGCTCACACAATCAGCTCTATGCTTCTCCCACCTACTGTCAGCATCCTGAATGCTAATAGAAGTCACCACCTTTCGCACTGGAATCTTCAAACAATAATTGATGAACTCTGCGTCCAAACGAATTATTGTCTTTCCCGAAGCATCACGCACTGATCTGGATGAAGGATGATAAGATCTAGCACACTCCATCACGAACTCTGGCAATTGGGCTGTACATGGAAAAGCTGCAGCTCGGATAATTCCACTGCTTTTGACCGCACGCATGAGTGAAGTCTTTCCCGCTCTGGATCTATCAATCAAATCAGCAAGAGGTTCCGGGCCTAGATCTGTGTCTCCTATGTCTGCAAGTTTGGAAGCAATGCATGACTCCATCGTGCTTTCTTTTTCATCTCCCTTCGCCATGGCTTTGTCTATCTTCGTCTGAATAATTCTTTTTCTCCTTACTTGGCCGGATTTCTTCAATACTGGTGCAGATCTGGACAATTCTTCAGATTCGGAGGATATTTGCAATGTATTGGACATTGATAAAAACTCCTTTTCTTTTGTAAAGCACCTGTAATGAATTCCTGCAATTTATTCAGACAAAAATGGCCACCGGAGCATGAATAGTGAATTTAAATTATAAAAATCTGCACTTTTCAAGCCTGCTGCCCCAAAAATTGGTGTTTAATTTGCACATAAAGAGAGCATGAATCCTTTCAATCAACACCTGAGCTCCTGTAACACCTGTGAAAACAATTATGCAGACAAAGATCAACCTCCTCCAAAGCATGCGCCAAATCTGGAAGCTTTTAGCCTTGTTAGCACTTTGTCTGAACAAAATCCTTCCTTTAATGGGGGCGCACTTTTCCTCTTGGCTGCAATTCTTTACCTGTGAATTAAATAATTCACCCATATGGCTGCCCATGCTTATATAACCTTCACAATTCTATAATTAATAATTGCCCTAACAATTAAAGGCAATTAATTAATTAAAAATCATGCTTTTCTCTTTTAAAAATAGCATGTTTAAGGACAGCCATCCAATAAATTAAATTAATCCAATTTAATCCTTCACACATCACTTCACTTAAGCTTCACAGTGTGCTTTGACCATAGCCACTGAAAATAGAAATTAATTTAATGTTTTAATGCTTTAAAAAACATTAAATAATTCCCAAATGGGGCGCACTTTTTGAGAGGAAGAGGGCAGCCACTAAATAAATTAAATTTAATGCATTTAATTCCTTTCTTTTATTCCATCTTTGACTTGTTGACCTCCTCCAAGCTTGGGCGCACTTTTTGAGAGGAAAGATTAATTAAAATAATCAATTTAATCCTTTTATTCTCTCACCAAAGGGGGCGCACTTTTTTGCACATGTAATTCTATTTTTAAGAATTTTTTCATAAATGGGATTCTTTACCCTGCAAGGCAGGCACCAAAATCCCGTGATCCACTTAAGTGATTTGACTTTGACAATGGGATTATTTACCCTGCAAGGCAGGCACTAAAATCCCATGATTTCACTTAAGTCACTTTCCTTTTATTATATCATGGGAATTTTTACCCTGCAAGGCAGGCAATAAATTCCCACCTGCCTGCAGCCTCTATTTTTCCCACTGCAGCTTAAGTGACTTTTATAACACGGGAAAAAGTACCCTGCCAGGCAGGTATAAAATTCCCACCCTGCCTGCGGCTTATATTTTTCCCATCGCAGCTTAAATCCTTTGTTTTCCAAAAATGCGCCCATCCCCGCAGGGGCTTTTCTGTGCACGACTTCGCTTTTTCCCAGTGATCCAGACCTCCGATGGCGACTTCCTCCGGGCATAATGTGCGTATATGTTTTCCAGCTGCTCCAGGCCAAAAATCGGGCTTACCCGGCAAAGGAATTGTTCCAGAGAAATTTCACAGAAAACGAAACGGGACACCACAAAAACACGAAAAATTGCCAAAAGTTACAAATAAAGCCCAAAACTTAAAATAAGTTAAAACCCTTCTGGCACATAGGAATAATAACATATTCGCTCATAATAGAGTTAAAACAGAGCGCAAATAGCCTCATACGGGGCTCAAAATAATTAAATACAAATTTCCCGCAGACAAATCCCGACGACAGAATAAAACAATTTTGGGCATCTGGGTATTTGGCGAAAAAGGCTAATATGGCTCTTTGGGATTATCTTGACGCAATACAAGAACTTTCAGGCAATAAAAACACAAAACGACCCATTATTTTAAAAGTACGAAAAAATTTCGGATAGGGTAGTCACAGATTTCAGGGTGAAATCTGAGTGACACCCCTTGTGAAATTAGCCAGTAGGTCTGGAAGATTCAAGCCCTTTTTCTGCCCTGAATTGGATAGCAATTTTGACCTTCAGATTTTCTATTGTAATATAAAAGCTCAAAAAATGTTTTTCTCAAGGGTCGAAAATCCAAATGTAAACTCAAAAAAAACTCACGAAAAACACTTATGTTTGATTTCAAGAAGGAACATGTGCCCTAACATTTCTGACTATGTTCACTGTTCACGAAAATTCTTTCTATCCATTCAAGTCTTTCTCCTTTCTTACCGCGCTTTTAATACCAATGTTTTGAATATTAGGCTGGAGAAGAGAGAAAATGAAGAAAGATTACATGTACAAAGATGGAATGAAGGGAAATCGGAATGACACACATTATCATTGTGTGTCCGTCATTTTATTAAATGTCAGCTGAAATCTGGTTAAAAAGTGGTTGAAGTCAGTTTCAACCATTTATTAGTTAACAGTTAACACTTAACTAATATTAACTTAAAGGAAGTTCGCTAATAAAAATAAGCCTTATATTTATGTAATAGTAAAGTTTTCCCATAAAAAATTCAAGGATATGAATTATAGATTTTGAATTTTTAAAGAATGTCTGCATGACAGCTGCCTTGGTTTAAAAATTATCCTTAGATGATCATTCCATCATGACTGCAAAAAAATCCATCTGTGAGAAAGGTTTGTGGTGTAAAACACATATCCAACTTGACAATTGATTGATCAATAGCCAGATAAATTTTATCCCAACTCATGATTGCCTTAAAGTCACTACTTTAGATGTCGACAGTGTTTTGGTCTGCAATTTATGTTTTTGAATTCAATTGCAACAATTTGAAAAAGGCTTTAAAATATGTAATAAGGTATGTTTTTCAGTGATGATACCTTCAACCCTATGTAAATATGAAATTCAATTTCTATTTATTTTAATGAAACAATTCTACTATAGAAATTTAATTACTTTTTCCTAAGTAGCTGATATGGTTGTGTGGAGCTGTGGGAGCTGGAGTGGGAGCGGCGGCGGAAGCGACACGGGAGTGGGCAGGGAGCGGCGACAGGTTTGCCGTAGCATCACTGAAAAACAGGTTTGTGGAAACAGCCGGGCATGGCCTGTGCCGTACCTGACCGTTTCCGCAGGCCTGTGGCCACTCCCTGCCCGCTCCCACTTCATAAAAATTTTTTTTTAAATTTTTCCATGTTTTTAAAGCACCACTACTATAAAAAAATATAAATATTCTTCTTATTTAAACCCTAAAAGCTAACTCTAAACAATAAAACAAAAGAACAACACAAAAACAAAACATAAAGCAAAGAAACTTACCTTTGGCTCTCCAAAATTGCATTGTGCTTGTCTAGGGTTTGAGGAGCTATTGCTAAGCTTGTAGGAGTGTGAGGGGCTGCAAAGGAGGAGGAAGATGAAGGATTTGTGGTTTACTAAGTGAAGGTAAGGTTTTTTTTAATTTCTAAGTTTGTTTCTCTTTTTTTTTTGTTATTTAATCTTTCACACATTTCATTTTTTTGCTTATGTTCATCATTTTTTGCTCTCTATTTAATTTTTTTAATTTTCAATACATGCCATTGTTTTCTTTGCTTATTTTGTTTGTTTTGAACCTTGTAGGTACTTCTACAATGGCAACAAGTTCTGCTTCTTTTGGGCAATCTTTGGTCAAGGAATTTGACCCAAATTCGCCATTATGGAGGCATGTAACAATACTTGAACAACTTCCAGGTGGTGGTTGTTTTGTTTGGAAATGCAATGATTGTGAATAGATTATTCAAAGGCTCTTACAGTCGGGTGAAAAGCCACTTGTGTGCCATAACGGGTAACGGTATAAGAGTATGCAAGGGGAAGAATAATGTTGGGGTGCCAAAAGCAAAAGTTTTGGCATATATCAAAGAGCAAGAAGATGCAGAGGCAAATGTGGCTATGAAAGCGGGTCATCCATTGGCCAAAAGAGGAAGTTCATCTCGATCAGTGAGGCCTCCTGTTGCCCCATCAAGTAGTGGATCCCCAATTGTGGCCATGCCACATCCATTTGTGGCTCCTACCTCCACGGATGATGAGGATGTTTCCCTTTCACGAAAGAAAAGTAAGACAAAAGGGCCATTGGAAAAGGCCTTTCAAAATGAGAGCAGGGAAATTGCAGATGAACACATTGCAAGGTGTGTATATGCTAATGGGCTTTCATTTAATGTTGTGAGGTCACCTTATTGGCATGAGATGGTGAAAGCCATCAATGAGGCCCCAAAAGGGTATAAATCACCAGGCTATGAGAAGATCCGCACCACCCTATTGGATAAACAAAAAAAATATGTGGAAACCTCCTTGCAACCAATTAGGGACTCATGGGCCAAAACAGGTGTGTCCATCGTTTCTGATGGATGGAAAGATGCAAGAAACCGCCCTTTAATCAATGTGATTGCAGTATGCCCTAAAGGGGCAATGTTTTTGAGAGCGTTTGATTGTGAGGGGCAAGTGAAGGATGCCCAATTCATTGCCAACATCCTCTTCGAATCCATTGAGGCAGTGGGGCCTCAAAATGTTGTCCAAGTCATAACAGACAACGCCAAAAATTGCAAAGCCGCGGGGATGTTAGTTGAGGCAAGGTATGGACATATTTTTTGGACACCATGTGCCAAGCATTCACTAAATTTAATGCTAAAAAAGATGGCAACAAAATAGAGTGGATCCAACAAGTGTATGCAGAGGCTGAAGAGATCCAAATGTTTGTCACCAACCATCACCAGTCACAGGGCATTTTTAGATCATTCTCGCAGTTGGAGCTGCTGAAGGTAAGGAAAGCTACCTTTCTTTTTTCTTTAATTTAAAATTTATATATAAGTTTTTTTATTTTTAAAATATAGTATAATTAGTATTCAAAAGTTTTCAATTTTCTTTTTAATTTTTGTTTCTCATTCTTATTATATTAGGTTGTTGAGACTCGGTTTGCATCACACACAATCGTCTTGAGACGACTTGTGAAGGTGCGAGAGGCACTCATGAGGATGGTAACCTCCAACCTTTGGTCTGTATGGAGGCAATCAAACACTGAACGGGCTCAAAAAGTGAAGAGCATGATCTTAGATGACACTTGGTGGGATCGAGTGGAATATCTGTTGAGTTTTACTGAGCCCATTATGAGCATGATCCGCTTTACTGACATGGATCAGCCATGTCTAGGAGAGATATATGATGGTATCGACTCAATGATTGAGAAGATAAAAGCCGTCATAAATGCAAAAGAACAAGATCCTGAGGAAACATTTTTCAAACAAGTGCAATCAATCCTCATTGAGCAATGGAACAAAATGACCACCCCTACATCTACTTGCTTTTGCATTGACTCCTAGATTCTACAGCACAGAGATCCTTTCCTTGCCAGGGAGGGTAGCACCATACAGGGATGTGGAAGTCAGTGAGGGATATATGGCGGCATTGGCTAGGCTCTTCCCTGATCCTGAGGCCCAAGACATGGTTATGGTAGAGTTTGGCAATTTCATAGCAGAAACAGGTCATAGCCTTCTCGCTCTTCGGAGCAAATACAAGATGGATGCTCATATGTGGTGGTACCTCCATGGTCATGCATCGGTTTACTTGCAGCCTCTTGCAATCAAGGTCTTAGCACAGGTAAGTTTTTTTATTCTCTTTCCTTTTTTTGTTTAACTTTTAGTTTTTTAAAATTTAAGTTTGAGTGTTTAAGTTTGAAGTTGAACTTTGCATTGACTTTGTGTTGCCTCAATAGGTTGCAAGTTCATCTTCCTCTGAGCGCAACTGGAGTACATATAGCTTCATCCACTCACAGAAGCGCAACAAGTTGGGGGCTAAAAAGGCTGAAGATTTGGTATACATACATTCCAACTTGCGCCTTTTATCCCACAAGCAGCCAGAGTACAAGGAAGGGTCAACAAAACATTGGGATATTGATCCAGAGATAGTTGACTTGGATGCTTCCATTTCCCACCATGGAGCATTAGATGATGAGGAGAGTTTTGTGGCACCGCGAGACCTACATGCACAAGGGGGTGCAACTGGTAGTGGCCCTAGTGGGAGTGGTTCGAGTCCATGTGGTTCTAATGAACCACATAATGATGATGATGCTAGCTGATGTTGATCCTCTTGATGAAGAGGAATATGATGAATATTGAAATGATAGTTTGAACTTTGATCATGACTGATTTGGTTAAATTTTAATAGATTGAATTTAATATATCATGACATTCACATTGTGTTCGATTTAAGTATTTTAATTTAACTTTTAAGCTTTTAAGTTTCTAAGTTTTATCGGTATCCTAGCTTGTTTGTTGTGGTTATTCACTTATTTAGCTTATAACTTGTCTTTTATCTTGTCTTTCATATGCATAATATGTGGTTAATAACTTAATTCCTATTTAGAAGGCTGAAATTTATATATATTTTTTGTACTGCCATATCTAGGGCCAAAATTTTTTTGCTGTATCCGCGTATCAAATACTCCGTACCCACTCCCGTATCCAAAACATATCGGCTACTTTGTACAGCTCAATGTAACATCAATGGTTTTTTTTCTTTTATGGTCAATGTCTACAGCTTTCTGCAAGGACAATGGTTTGCTCTTGTTGAATTTGTTGAAGGTGCTTAATGAATTTGACAGCGTCTTCAACTTCCCTTTAAGTTGAAGGACTATGATTTCTGGGCCAAGATGGTGCTATAGGATACTGCTAGGTTCCCTTTAAGCCAATACCTTTTAAACACAGGAAACCATGACACAAATTAATGTCAATTGCAGTGTTGTTGCAATATATATGTTGTAGACCTATTTTTGATCATGATTATATAGAGTTTCATACCAAGATCTAAATGGTTCTTCATGATTCTACATTCTGGCGTGTCCAAACATCCTGGTCAATTACTTGTGCTTAACTTAGTCTGAGGATGGAAGTGCAATGGACTTGTCTTTAGCTGATTAATTACAGTTCAAATAGACTAAATTCCTTTTCTAAAATCCAGCCTTGAATCATTCCGGAATGTGACACATAAGGGATGGCCCATTACATGAAACAGTGAAGGTTTTGTTGGGGTACCTTGAACTGTTTATGCATGGAACAAATTCCTTTTTCAACTAGACTTGGTTTCACTTTTGATTCTGTCAATTAAGAATCTAAATAACTTGTTCTGAAATTGATCATAGCTTCTAGCATATATGGATGCCAACAATTAACAACCCCAAATAAAACTCACCTACATTCTGAAAATACAATTGCAGTTTTATACATTTAGACCATTATGTAATAAGTGCAATTCATTTATCCTGAAGGCTGTAGAGAAATGTTAACCTCAACAAAGTTAGGACTAAATGGTAAATATTCCAAATCATTGACCATGTTTTGTAGAAATGCACAACCTTAACGGAAATTAATTTTAAAACCTGAAGGCTAGCCAGAACTTTGTTTGCTCAAATGACCGGAATCAAGGCATGAATCAGATCATTGTATCATGCTAAATGGCTTACAAAGATATGGCCAGTGGAGGTTATTTCATCTGATGTATTTTGCAGCGTCCACACTTAGATGCAGCCAAAAAAAATATTTTACAATGTTCAGCATTAATACCATCTTGCACGTTGCTAATACTTTAGCTTTCCAATCTCAAAGTCAAGTGCAGCATCTTACTTTTCAGTGTAAAACAAAATGAATCTCTGCACGAAACGTTTCTTACACCAGATAATCTGAAGCTTAACTATGGTTTGATTTGTTCTAGAAATAAAACATACCTTCTCTGTTCTCATTATTTATACCGTGATGATAAGTCGCATGTATTATTTAATGCCTCTCTGCAACAAAGGCGCCAACGTGTGAATTATCCTATGAAAGCAGCATTTCATACGAATTATCTAAATGACTTCCAGAAACACTTGCTTACAATGGAATAAAACAAGGCAGCAAGATATGTAATCACCCATTCTATTTAAAGTAACAACATAATTGACCAAAGTAGTTTTCTTTGTTCCAAGTGTATATTTAGGTAAAAATAAAACTCTATTTGAAGACTAAAGCACATTTTTTTAATTGGTTCATACATTTGTACCAAGTCCACACAGTCGGCGGCAGAATGTGTTATGTTCAAGAGTTGGTACAATTCAATTCATGTTAAGCTTCTATGAATGTATTGAGCGTCTGACAAATGGAACCAATGCTTCCTTGTTCAAGAAGGTTTTTTGCTAACAAATTACACCTTCACAAGGTATTCTTCATAAGAATGCCCCAACGTACATCTCGCATATAAACATACCTCCAAGGCATGAAGCTGCAAAGCTTTATGAGATTATTTCTGTAGGAAATTCCTACAACATGATTGAAGATCTTTTCTAATATCACATACAATCCTAGTGTGTCTACAATGTATCCATAAAATCTTTGGTGATGGAAAATGAACATTTCTCCATGTTGGCATATACAACTAATTTCTTGACATAGTGTGGAAATATTTGTTTAATATGGTGTAATGTTCAATATTAAACATGCTTTTCTCAATATCAAGATGTCCATCAACATAGAGTATAAAAGTTGATGAAGTTGTAAAAGGTCACAAAATTTTATTCAACAAAGCATGAATGTCACTAGTGACGTTAGTCAAGACCTCAAGCGCCATAATAAACCACTCAAACAAGACTTCTTTTGATTTGAAGATTGTCTTCTCGATGTTTATAAGTTCCGAACAAGGAATATGATGATACCCAGTGCATTTGAGATCAGATTTTGGTGAAGAACTAGCGATGACCCAGAGTTGATGCTAAAGAGCGTAAACCTTGGGAAGCGGGTAACTGGTCTCTTCACAGAAGTGATTTTGTTGAGAGTCAATGTAGTCAATACACAACCTCCATGAGGTCAATGTCTTTCTTTGGGGCACAACAATCACAGTTTCGCAGCACGATGACGCAAGGTTTGATGTTTCCTTTATCCACAAGTTCATGAGAATCTTCCTTGGTTGAATGTCCAAATTCTCCTGTTGATAATGATGATGTTGTAGCTTGGCCGGAAGTGTTATCCGATACAACTTAATGATAATAGAAGAAAGCAAATTGATGGTGTTATTGACTTTGAGCAAGGAAACCATCCATGATGTTCCAAATACATAAGGAAATGAATCCACAAAATATGGACTTGTGAGTCAACACGGAAAGATTTGCTCATCTTGTATGACAGAAGTGAAGGCAAAGGAGGGTGACGCTCCGTGTGGGCAGCCCAAGGTATGACAGCCTGACTGACCATATTAATAACTGACTAAATGAGAGTTTAAGGTCCTATGCAATCCATTGCCATAACCTTGGTACATCATAGAAAATACGTAATGTTAGGAGCTGTGATAGGCCCTTTCCTTTCACAAGGGACAACATTGCCCTCTATGGGTATGCAACTCATGTTTCTTCTATTCAAGGCCAATTGATTCACTTTGGCATGGGTGCATCTTTGGAAGAACAACGTAAATGTCATCTCTTGCACTTGGACTGAAAGGAAATTTATGAGGAATCACTCTCGAGGGTTTTGCAATGTGCATTCTAACCAACATTATGAACAATGAATGCCTCTAGTTTCAGTCAATAAACTTCCCTTCAACATCTAACTGTGGGGGCTAAGTAACACACATGGACTAGAAACTTAGTATCAATTACTTTATTCAGGCATGAAACATGAAGATAATTCCAGCTAGATGCTTAGGTGTTAAGATGGTAAGCAAACTAGAAGTTATAACTTATAAGTCAAGCATTGTATGAATCAGCTTGCTATGGTTTTGTGGGACTCGAGTTAAATTTTGGAACTAGGTTGCCATGTCTTTATGAATGTATGTGAAGCGACATTATGTTTATAAGGTTGCAATCCATTGAAAATACCAAATATCAGTTGCCATGGAATATACATCTCAGTTCGCTACAAGGTATTCAATGATTCATTGTTTCATGAACCGAGGTTTGAAGCCACAGCTGTATCATGTTATTCTTTGGGACTTGAAGTATCTAAAACACACCTAACAAGAATGTCTGACGATGATCATGGATTCACATTTGAGTTTTGTGGATGTAATTCATCCTTCTAATGATGACTGTAGATGAGCTTGGGAAATGTGCAATCATAAAGCCTCGAATCATTGTGGGAGCTTCGTCGTCGTGTAATCCTATGTGCTGTTATGACCAACATTCTTCCTGTGACAGCCATTTGGAGCATTCTGCTTATTTTTCTAAGGAAAAGCAACGTAGGTGCTCTTCTCCTATTGACATTGATAAGGTATGTGTAGCTATTTGGCCATCAAGATGTTTGAATCGCCATCACAACAAACTTTGAATTTTAGTAAGAAGTTTTGCAATGCTTCAAACATGCAAATGGGGCAGTCCTGAAAGAGACTAGTGAAGATAGTGCTGCATGATGACTCACAATGATATTGAAATTCAGCCAAAGAGTTGTCAAGATAGGAGCTTGCTTGGCATCAATACTTATGTCCAATGCACTAGCTCAACATGAATGAGATTGGCAAAACAATTATGTCTTCAGCATTTCCTAAGTGGATCCATTCAGCCACCAATGTTAATCACAGCCAAGTTAGCAAACTTCAGGTAAAGCCTGGGAATGAAGTGCATCAAGTTGTTTCCTCCCATACCAGGCTGTGACGGGGGAAAAATGCAATTGGGGATGGTCTAGTATAGGAAGCTCTAGAGTCTTACACGTTGTCTCATTGGAATTTGAAGACAATGATGAGAAGATTCTACTACAAATTTTTGTACATCCCCAGTTAAGGCTTTGATGCCTAACACCAGTGCAGGTATTAAAAGGAAGAGCAATTGAGTCTTGTCTATTAAGCAGTGACCTTTTCCTTAGTAATGCACTTAGGTAATATGAGATTGCAGTGGAAGCATGAAAAGATGCCTCCACATTTGAGCACAAGAAGCGCTTACCAGAAAGAAATTGGACATGGTCTAGCCAAGATTTACAAATCCAGGTGTTCGACAAGGCAATTGGGGCATCAGAAGAGTGTTATTTTTGGGTATGGAGGTCTTGTCCATCACCCTTCACTCTGCCACTGTGATTACACCTTTTAGCTCTCATGTCAAGAATGAAAATTAAGGCTAAGTTCCTTCAAACATGGGGAGGAGTTATTCTCAATTGGTGATGGTATAGTATGGGATTTTCAGATGCTTGCATTTGGCTGTTCCCAGCCCCTACCTTGTCTAAAAGCATTTAGTTGATCTCTTTGTCAAGATAGACCCATTCCACTTTGGCATCTGCTATACCAAATTAGGCATCATTGATGGGCATGAAAAATTGACAAGTAACAGTACAGCTCTGTTCCCAGCTAAGGACTAATTGTAAGTTGGTACAAAGTTAAGGAAAAACGTCTTGATAAAACCAGCTTGGAAAGAAGGTTCTTTTATGACAACCACCAAGGTACTTGGTCCTGGGTGGACACCCAAGTATGTTGCGGCTATTGTAACTCCACTTCCAGCCCATCTAGCAAGTCTGATGGTGAATTATCAGCCTTTACAGCCTAGTTTGGAAGGTTTTGCAGTACAACCCATAAGTATGCAAATAAGTGAATTTGCTAGTGTTTTTGAAGAATGAAAATGAAGATAGCAGGTGTATGAGCTCTAAAGCTTTTGCAATAGCTCTTTACAACTTTCTTCTTTTGGCATCACGATCCCAGATTATGCCTGGAGCATTACAGACAATAAGTTCTTCACTTTGTCATAACAGGTACTGTGGGCATGAGAGCTATGCAAACAGATTGTGGGCAAGCAATTTTGCAAGGGGAGGACTGATAATGTCAATCCTTTTCCAAGCTTAGTTCGATTTAGAGACTTTGAGCATCATTGGCAACTTCCTGTGAGGCTAGGAATGGAAATGGAGGAACTCAAAATTAATTTTTTCAACCAACATGCATAAAAGGCATAAGCCCAGGTTTATCAACAATGCATAACAACGAATAAATTATTATGCATGGGAATCTCATGTCTCACTTCAACAAAATAGACTAAGGCAGGGGTCCCATGGTAGGGGGCTGCTGCTCCTATTTTTGTTCAGCAGGTGACCCTTCATGAAAAATAAAATTCTAAGTAACTACAGGAAACATTAGAATCTTTTCCTTAAAATAAGGAGCAGAAATTTTTTATTTGGCGAGTTTAAGCAGATGATAAAAAGGAGGGGCTGGAAGTTTCCCACACCTGCTTCTATATTTCTAGCAAGATATAGTTGCCAAATTCGTCGAACTACTCAATGACCAAATCTGAAATTTCTTTTTTTTAACAGTGCGTTGAAAATTAAAATATAATTCAGTTTTACATATTTCCTTTTTTGGCAATTTTTTTCCATTTTTGGATTTTCGGTGAAAAAAACACGCAAGGACAAAAAAAAATTTGCCATTTTTGGAAAGGGTCCGGGAAGATGTAGCAGCAAAAACTTGCATGTGCCATAACTTTCATTCTGTGGCTCCGTTTCAGGTGTCGTTTTCTCTAAAAGTGTATATTTTCTCGAACTCTATGCATTGATGGCAATATTTTTCTTATTTTCATAAATCCATTTTTGCATATTTTTGGACCAAGCAACTTCTTGCAATCTTCTGAAAGAATCAAAGCTTTGATCGCCTGTAGTTGATTACTATCCAAACGATACGTGAATACTTTCCACGATTTCAAAATATAACACTTTATATAGCATGTAAAACAGTTATGTAGTTGTTCGGTTTGTAACTGTTCAACCACCTCTTCACATATAAATAAACCTCTTCCTGTGTCATTCCAACAGTGCAGTTTCCTTCTGTATTTCTTTCTTCTCTTTGCATATGCTAACATTGTTATCCGAGCGGTCGGTTCGCAGTTCGAGGAAGCCTTGTCAACAGGCACGAACTGGAAGTTTGGGGAAGCCTTGGTAGGGCACAAATTGAAGATACTTCGCCACTTATTGCAAAAGATTCACGGGAAGAGAAAATCCATCCAGTGCAAAGAACGAATTGAAAATCACGGAAGCCTTAGCAAAGGAAAACGACGACCACGAAAATCTTGATGGGCAAAGTCGAGTCGTGGAAAAGTCGTGACAAGGAAAAATGAATGAGGGCATGATTCGTTTCATTATCATTTCTTTTCCTGGTCGCAAGGGCAAATACGTGGGTTCTTGTTCACCCCTCAGAATACGCGGCAGAAGAATCCATGAGGGCAGAGGAGACATCGCAAATCAGTTCGAAGGCAATCTGCAGTTCGAAGGTAGAGTCGTGGAGAAAGAAATACATGGGTCATCACAGCAGAAGTCAAACAAATCCACAATTCGCAGAAGGCAAAAACGATGTTTAGAAATCGTGAAGTGTTTCTGAGCAAAAGTGTGGGGAGAAAGAGAAACCACGGTTTGCTGAAGTCGTTGAAATAATATTATTTTTTCAACAAAGGTATTCACCTTTGCATAATTTATTTCATACGATTTGGTGGAGCAATTAATTTTTAATATTACTTGGAGGAATAAGTAATAATATTTTTAATACAAACAAATATAGTTGGGTGATTTGCATAATTTAATATTACTTATTGGAATAAGTAATACTTGGTGGGATAATACATTATTTTATTGGTGTGGCAAACTTTTATTTTATTATTTCCGTTACTTTGGAATAATAAAATGGCAAATATATCACACTTAACTTTGCCGGAGACACAAAAATTAACGGGCACTAATTTCAATGTATGGAGCCATAAGATTTTAACGGTCGCAGAGTTTCGTGATTGTGATAAAATAATCAAGGGTGATGAAAGTCGACCAACGACGAACTTCGAGGATTATGACAAACGTCATAAGGAAGCGTTATTGCTTCTCAAGTTATCGGTGTCGGATGATTTGATACCGGAAGTGCGGAATGCCACTGTGGCAAGCACGTTGTGGGCCAGTCAGAAGGATAAATATCAGACATCAGAAAAGAGTCGGGTTTTATACCTGAAAAATATGCTCTTTTCCGTAAAGTTACAAGAAGGTGGATCGTTGTCTGAGCACCTACTTCGGATGAAAGACCTCCAAGACCAGTTATCTTCCATCAACAAAAAGGTGGACGACGATGATATGGTGGCTCTGGTTTTGAACAACTTACCTTCTTCGTATGAGTCATTTGTGGAGGCACTCCATTTAATGGCTGAAAGTCAAACACTCACGTTTGACAAGGTGAGTTCCTACCTGTTGCAAAAGGAGCGGAGACAACTTCAGGCAGAATCTAATTGTGACCATTCAGAGAGTGCTCTTGTCACTCAGTCAAAGGGAAAGTGGAAACGTCAATCTGGTGAGTCTTCCACTCGGTATCAGGTCACATGCTATTACTGTCACAAGGTTGGGCACCTCAAGAAGGATTGCCGGAAGCGGAAGTATGATCTTTCGCAGCAGAACAAAAAGCCATGTAATGAGGAACATGTGGCAGCAGTTGCAGAAGAACGGGATTCGGATGACGGGCATGCTCTTTATTGTCTTACGACATCATGCTCGAATGACAGTGGTACCAGTTGCTGGATCATTGACTCTGGTGCGTCTGCACACTTTTCATGTCGTAGGGACTGGTATGTTTCATTTACTGCAAATATATGTTTTGAATCAGTAGTACTAGCTGATGGAGAATCACTTGCAGTAGAAGGGATAGGAGATATATGCATTGTATTGAATAATGCTCATAAATTGTTGGTACGGAATGTTAGATATGTACCTTCTTTACAAAAGAATCTTCTATCTATTCGTCAATTGACTGAAAATCCCAATATTTCTGTGGATTTCTGTGGAAAGAAGTGTGTTGTCTCTGATGTGAAACAAAGACGGATAATTGCCCTTGGTATTGGGGAAGGTGGTCAGTATCGGCTTGTTGATCCGGCTGCGATCAACATGAATGCACGTGTGGAGGACAGCTCCACCATTCAGGATGTGCAGGAGGCTGCACTGCCTTGGGAGGAAGCCATTCCTCACAAATCTGTTGACTTGGATACAGTCAACCTACATGCACCTATTGTGGAGGGAATATCCACTATACTAGGTGTACGGGAGGCGGACATGCCTTGGGAGGATGGATTTCCTCATTCTGAAGAACAATTTGTTGTGGATGGAGACTCCACTATTCCAAATGCACTGACAATGCATGGTGAGATGGCATGCCCAGCCACTCACTCAGAAGTGCTTGCTCGAAAGACAGTAGAGCATGAACAGTTTGCTCATTGTGTTGTGAACGATATTTCCCAACAGAGGGGGATAAATGAGCAAATATATGAGACGGAGGAGTTGATTCTCATTCCTACCTACATGTGAGACAGAGACCACTGCTGAGACGGAGATGGTTATTTCTCCCACTATTGCGGAGTTGGTTCTAACTCCTACTGCACAGATGGTCACATTTCTCTTCTTGAAAAAGTTGGATGAGCACTACATGGTGGTGCAAGGACGTGATCGAGGTGACTTCGATTGCAGGATAATTGAGTCTTTGTACAGACTCCAGCAGGCTACACAAGCCTGGAATAGATTTTTCAATCCACATCTTCAAGGTTCTGATTTCAGCACTCTGGAGATGGGGCTGACACTCTCAGCCATTGGTGATTCATCACTGGTCAATGAATCACGTAACAGAGAACCAGTGGACCACTTGCCATATCTTTTGTTCATGGGACCAGATTTTTGTTTTGCGGTTCTTCTTCATTCGACAACCGCAACACAGTCATGGACTGCTGATTTTGAAGTACAACCTATGGCACAGTCTGTAGATGTAATGACTAAACATATGGGCTTTAGGAAATTTGTAAAATTTCGGGACAAACTTTGTCTTGTTTCCGGTTTAGTCATTAAGAGGGGGTGTTAAAATATAACACTTTATATAGCATGTAAAAACAGTTATGTAGTTGTTCGGTTGGTAACTGTTCAACCAATCTTCACATATAAATAAACCTCTGCCTGTGTCATTTGAACAGTGCAGTTTGCCTTCTGTATTCTTTCTTCTCTTTGCATATGCTAACATATAACAGTATTGCAAGCATGGCATGGGAAATCAGTCTTTGAAATTCCCTATGAAATTTCAATAACACTTGCTTCTAATGGCTAATATTAAGGTAGGATCCACATATAAGTTAATTCGTTTCAGTGCATACTGTGTACAGCCTGAAGTTTTAACAAGTATTCTATCACAAATTTTTTTCAGACTGTTTGCTTAGTAAACAGGCTTTAAGTAACTGCATCTCCTGTGATATGATGGGTTTAATTATTGGAGCATCCATATAATTCATATCTTGCATTTTAGATTAGATAGCATTTCAACTTTTTATTGTGCTAGGATGCTTTTTGAATTTGTATATACTAGCCTTCTCCAAAAGATATTCACTGCGAAGTACAAAATTTTTCATCATGGTTTATTCAAACTTTGTCATTACAGATTTGAACTCAGGAGAAAAGTTGCAGTATTATTGCATTCTACATTTGGGATAGTGGTTTGACACATCTTTGTTGACAGTTTATATGTTACTTGTCTCAATTCTTCGTTAGTCTATTGCTTTTATTGTGTTAGGATCTGCTTTTTTGACATTTCTGTTGCTACTTACTCATAGTTGCTGTAAGTCTAGAAGACAATCGGGAGGACCAAAAAAACGGAGTAACTTTTCATGGGATTTGATTGGAAAATTTATTCCCAAATTGCCTGTTGGGCTTTAATATTGATGGGGCAGGATCTGTTGAAAATAATTTTTAAAGTGAAATAGCAAATGTTTCTTTCTAACTTTAAGTTCTTGAAATTTAATTTGAAACCTTTGATTCAGGAACTCTTTGAAATGTATGGATTTAATGCATTCTTGTAAAAATGTATTTTTTTAAAATCACTTTCTCACTACAAACATACCTTTGAAAGATTTTAAGAAAAAAATAGGGGACATTCCCAGAGTCTGGAAGTCCTTGAAACTTCTTTCATTGTGACATCACCATGTCTAGGCTGGATGTGTTTTTGTTCTGCTATAACATTCCAGATATCAATAATTTGTTGAGAAGAGTTCCATGGTTATTTTGAAAAACCTGTTTCAGATTGTGAATCTTTTGCAGTTTTTTGTGTTCAGAACCAAGAATCCTCTTCAACCTTTTATTTCTGTGGCTTGTCCATTTGATCAAGTACAATATTTTTATTGTTTAGGATGCCTTCATTGTGACTATTTGTCCTTCTGTGCATTCCACATTCAAATCACCTAAAAGGCAATTTGATTTGAGGACAGGGAGACTCCGGGTAAAGGTCCCGTCTGGATCCAAGTAAACATTCCTTTTGGCTAGCCAAGGGGAAATGTTGAAATTTCTAGTACTATTAAATAATATTTAAAGTCTTTAATACAAATTTGAATAAAAGAACTTTTAATTCAATGAATTTTGGAGGACCCTAGTTGAAAAAAAGATTATTCATTTAATGTTCTTTGTAAGGTGCCATAAATTCATAGTGAAAACATCAAAAGTTTTTTGAAATTTTTAATAAAATTAGTTCAAAAAACTTTGACTATGTCCGGGACATCACCAAAACTAGTGGATGTGTTCCCTTTAACAATAATTGAAAAAGTATTCAAAGCTCAAGCTTTGGGTCAATGGTTTAGGGAACAAATTTTCCTTTGAGATTGTGATGCTATCAATTTCTATTTTGTTTGGTTGTGGTGAACACATCCTGCAGTGTAGTGCCCTTATATGTGCTATATAGTCTCTTATCATTGCTAGCAAGGGTATGTATTTGAAGTCTGGATAAACAATCTATTGAAAAAGTTTAAAATTTATAATGCAATTTATGTTCATTCTATTCATATTTCAAAATAGAATGTTCTGAGTGCAATTTATATTTGGGAAACTCATTCTTTGGACGAGTACATCTTAACTTTCTCGTTCAAAAATCTGGGATATGTTGTCAATGCATTATTTACCATTGGAAGCTTTGCTGCTTTGTCTTAAGACAGTTTTTTTTATTTATTAGTACGTTGGAAAAATTCCATAGAAAATATGTAAATTGTTTGGTTTTAGGTTGGATATGGTGATATAGTGACTACTTTTGGGTGTTGGGGCTCTTGTGACATAGAATTGTTGTTTTTGAGATTGAGTAAAAGATATCTAGTGTATCAGCTAGTTAATTGCCTTCACATAAAACATGAAATAAAGACATGATTCTTTCAGAAGTATTGCAAGAAGTTGAATTGGCCAAAAAGGTGCAAAAATGAATTTTATGGCCAATAAGAAACATCCTCCATTTGAATGCTTAGATGCTCATTTGAAAATGAGCAAATTTAGAGAATATCTAGTTTGGACTTAATTATACTTCCCCTCTAGAGCCACAGAATGATAGTATGGCACATTGCAAGAGGTTTGTATGTACATGTGTTCTCACCTTTCTTATAATTTATTGTCACACTTTTTTTTTCTCTAGTTCTAATTATTATACACTATGGATTCTGATAAATTTAATTCCTCAGAAAAAAATGATTTTGGAAAATTACACAAAAATGTCTCCCTAAGTTGGTACAGTTGGAATTTAGAATTTGATCATTGTTTCAAGATAGTCCCCATAAGGAACGATTTTGGGAACATCTGCCATTTGTTGGTGAAAATCACCGAGTCTTTACACCTTTCAATTTATGGCCATTCCTTTAGGCACCTATTCAACCAATCATCAAACATAGGTGTTTGATGCCATTAACTTTCGTAGTGCCTTTAATGCAATTTTTGGGATCCTATTGTCAGAGTTGTGTTTTGGCTGGTGACCATGAAGCATACTTTTGTAAAAAGATTGTAAGAGTTTTTCATTGCACCATTTCAGAGGGACATGGTAGTCACCTAGAAGTTGAGTTAGAATTTCTGTATCCCAAGTTGGGCTTAGTCATTGTCCCTGATTAACATATGAGGCTTCCAATGTACATTGCGTCAGACTTTGTGATGGCCAGATCAAATATTTGTCTGATTACTGTTGCAACAAGGTAATGTCTGGAAATTTTAGCATAGTCTACTAGGTTATCTTCCTAACTAGAGCCTTGTTGAAAAGACCTTATTTTTTAATATTAAGCCCAGAAACACTTTTCAGCTTGTTTGGCATAATTATAGTTTCCACTGAGCATCTTTTGCAATGTCCCCTTTTTAGAAGCTTCCCTTGATTATAATGTGTTCCTCCAAATTATGACTGGGGGTTGGAAGAAATTTAATGTATATTTTGAACATTGGAAAATAGCTCTCTAAAATAATAGAGTTTCTGCCTCAAAAGTAAGCTATGCAATTTGTCCACTGAACTTTTCTCTTTGTCTTAAGCTTGAGAACCCTTCTATTTTTTAGTTGGAAAATCTTAGATATTAAATAATTGGGAGTTTACCTTCTTGAATTACCATAATTTTTTGGACAAAATCTACTCTTGTTTGGTCATTTTATTCCTATAAAAATAGCTTATAGGGATATTGATAACTCTCATTAACATGAATTTATGTTGTTCATTATCTGCTATCCTGCAGCTTTCTGGGTATATTTTACAAGAAGAATTTAGGAGATGCTGCTTTACAGGGACCCTTGAAGCTATATGAGTTGAAAAGCAGGAATCCTATGTTGTCAATGATGGGCGCCCTTTTCGCAGTTTGGTGTCACTCAGATTTCACCCTGAAATCTGTGACTACCCAATCCGAAAAAATTTCGTACTTTTAAAATAGTGTGTCGTTTGTTGTTTTTATTGCCTGAAAGTTCCTGTATTGCGTCAAAATAATCCTAAAGAGCCATATTAGCCTTTTTCGCCAAATACCCAGATGCCCAAAATTGTTTTATTCTGTCGTCGGGATTTGTCTGCGGGAAATTTGTATTTAATTATTTTGAGCCCCGTATGAGGCTATTTGCGCTCTGTTTTAACTCCATTATGAGCGAATATGTTATTATTCCTATGTACCAGAAGGATTTTAACTTATTTTAAGTTTTGGGCTTTATTTGTAACTTTTGGCAATTTTTCGTGTTTTTGTGGTGTCCCGTTCTGTTTTCTGTAAAATTTCTCTGGAACAACTCCTTTGCCGGGTAAGCCCGATTTTTGGCCTGGAGCGGCTAGAAAACATATACGCACATTGTGCCCGGAGGAAGTCGCCATCGGAGGTCTGGATCACTGGGAAAAAGCGAAGTCGTGCACAGAAAAGCCCCTGCGGGGATGGGCGCATTTTTGGAAAACAAAGGATTTAAGCTGCGATGGGAAAAATATAAGCCGCAGGCAGGGTGGGAATTTTATACCTGCCTGGCAGGGTACTTTTTCCCGTGTTATAAAAATCACTTAAGTGGATCACGGGGTTTTGGTGCCTGCCTGGCAGGGTAAAGCATCCCGTTATCAAAAAATTCTTAAAAATAGAATTACATGTGCAAAAAAGTGCGCCCCCTTTGGTGAGAGATTAAAAGAATTAAAATTGATTATTTTTATTAATCTTTCTTCTCAAAAAGTGCGCCCAAGCTTGGAGGAGGTCAACAAGTCAAAGATGGAATAAAAGAAAGGAGTCAAATGCATTAAATTTAATTTATTTAATGGCTGCCCTCTTCCTCTCAAAAAGTGCGCCCCATTTGGGTATTATTTAATGTTTTTTAAGGCATTAAAACATTAAATTAATTTCTATTTTCAGTGGCTATGGTCAAAGCACACTGTGGGGCTTGAGTGAAGTGCTGTGTGAAGGATTAAATTGGATTAATTTAATTTATTGGATGGCTGTCCTTAAACATGCTATTTTTAAAAGAGAAAAGCATGATTTTTAATTAATTAATTGCCTTTAATTGTTAGGGCAATTATTAATTATAGAATTGTGAAGGTTATATAAGCATGGGCAGCCATATGGGTGAATAATTTAATTCACAGGTAAAGAATTGCAGCTAGGAGGAAAAGTGCGCCCCCATTAGAGGAAGGATTTTGTTCAGACAAAGTGCTAACAAGGCTAAAAGCTTCCAGATTTGGCGCATGCTTTGGAGAAGGTTGATCTTCGTCTGCATAGTTGTTTTCACAGGTGTTACAGGAGCTCAGGTGTTGATTGAAAGGATTCATGCTCTCTTTATGTGCAAATTAAACACCAATTTTTGGGGCAGCAGGCTTGAAAAGTGCAGATTTTTATAATTTAAATTCACTATTCATGCTCCGGTGGCCATTTTTGTCTGAATAAATTGCAGGAATTCATTACAGGTGCTTTACAAAAGAAAAGGAGTTTTTATCAATGTCCAATACATTGCAAATATCCTCCGAATCTGAAGAATTGTCCAGATCTGCACCAGTATTGAAGAAATCCGGCCAAGTTAGAAGAAAAAGAATTATTCAGACAAAGATAGATAAAGCCATGGCGAAAGGAGATGAAAAAGAGAGCACGATGGATTCATGCATTGCTTCCAAACTTTCAGACATAGGAGACACGGATCTAGGCCCAGAACCTCTTTCTGATTTGATTGATAGATCCAGAGCTGGAAAGACTTCACTCATGCGTGCGGTCAAAAGTAGCGGAATTATCCGAGCTGCAGCTTTCCCATGTACAGCCCAATTGCCAGAGTTCGTGATGGAGTGTGCTAGATCTTATCATCCTTCATCCAGATCAGTGCGTGATGTTGCGGGAAAGACAATAATTCGTTTGGATGCGGAATTCATCAATTATTGTCTGAAGATTCCAGTGCGAAAGGTGGTGACTTCTATTAGCATTCAGGATGCTGACAGTAGATGGGAGAAACATAGAGCTGATTGCGTGAGCATAATGAACAGCCGGTTCATGAAGAAGCCTAGATCCCCTTCAAAGTTCCCGAGAACTCTTCCACGGTCCAATTTGGTGCAGGAGGCAGATGATGTCGTCAAATTGCTATGCAGGTTGAATGGCGAAGCGAATGCCTACACTTTCCGTACATGGATGTATGCTTTCATCAGGACCATTGAAATCAACAAGGTTGATTCTATAATCAATTGGTCGGAAATTATTAGCAGCAACATCGGTGAGCAACTTCGGAACGTGAAGCGTACTTTCAGCTTCAAGATGACTTCGTACTTGGTATATGCTGCAGCTTCACAGGGTGTCTTTTCCAAGCTGGATAGATGTGGTGTTCTTTCCAAGGACCCCATTTTCGAGTGCTACCCACAGCTTACTGTACCTGCGTGCGAGAAGGACTTCAAAGTGATCAACGATGACTTCTTCTACGATTTCATCTGCAGGCTAGACAAAGACTTGAAGACTCACAGGGTAAGCAAGGAAGCGTGGGAAGCAGTGTCCAAGATTGGCAGTTTATTCATCCAGTTTGCAGATTTCACATACCTCAGGGTTACGGGCTTTTCTGGAGAACCTATAAAGATGCCCAGGTATCCAAGTGATAGAGTGATCGCCATGGAGCTGAGCAGGCAACTCGTAGAGTTACACGACCTTCAGTTGAAACGGCACAAGTCTACGGGCTTCTTCCCAATCACTGTGGGATATTACAGTTGCATCAGCATTCACAGAGCTCGAGGGATGGAAGCGCAAATGTTATCCGAGTATGAGCAAGAGTTCTTCCCTGCACGGCTTAACTTCGATCCATTTGGAGTAGCCAGGAAGACAATCTCCCAGGAGTACGCACATGTGCCTTCGTTAGAAGATTTCTGGATGAAGTGCAGAAGTGAGTACGAGGTTAGAAAGAAAGATTTCAGCAGGCTATCAGCAAAGCAAGTGTTCGACTTTGGACTAGCGCGGATACCTGCGGATCTTAAAGATGATGGGAACGTGGTACTTGACACTTACCATCAGATGGGAGGAGATAAAGCTATACTGCAGGATAACATTGGAGGCTGCCATTCAATTGAAGAGAGATCTGGAGCTGTGTTGGTGAATACTTCGAGCTGGCTGCTAACGAAGGGATACTGCCTTGATGAAGTATTGATGAATCAAATCACGGGCAACTTCGGCGCAGGAGATTCCCTCAAACGAAAGCATGAAGGAGAAAGCAGCAGAAGGTCCGAGAAGTTGAAAGTACACAGAAGATCTCAAGAGAAAGAGAAGACCACTTCTACGACCATAGCTTTGACTCCGACTTCTCCAGTACCCAGAAGATCACCAACTATTGCACCGCAGCAGCAGGATGCTTCCATGCCTTCATTGAAACCGGCGACGTTCGTTTTCTCTCCGCAGCCACTTCGTTCAGCACCCGTTCCAGAGGAGATGTTGAAGCTGCAGATGACGGAGTTCGAAAGAGCTTTGTCCTTGGATGTTTCAGAAGATGGCAGCCATGACACTGTGGCACTTTCTGACGGAGAGGATGCAGAGCGGGAGATGGTAGTGCACTCAGTGACTTCTTACTCCCCGAGAAATAACTTCTCGGGATGGTTAGCTTTGCAGTTGGTTCCGGAAGCAAGAGTAGAGATGAACTTAGAGGAGCATGACTTGCAGCTACTTCAGGATCTGAGCAGAAGAGACAGAAGGCCTAAAGTTGCTAAAGCAACTTCTAGGTTGATCATCAAAGATTCGGGAGAGAAGTTTGCTGAGATATCAATTCCGGCGGAAGGAAAGATAGAAGAGGAGCTCATGGCAGAAGATGTGACGGTGACCAAAATACCACTCGGTCAAGCTACCACTGAAGGATTGAAGCAGGACACGCAAACGTTGCTGGATGCTTTGTTCCTTAGGCTTGACAGTGAAAAGGCGGAGAAAGAAGAGCTGCAGAAGCAAATATCTCAATTATGTGAGATCATAGCCAAGGTTGCTAAACCTTCCATTCAGCCCATTTCAGAGCAGGTGAGTGATCATCTTATGCAGGAAATGGAAGATGCAAGCAATCAAGTAAAGGCTATTGACGAATGGAAGGATCTGATTATTCGTCAAGCTTCTGTGCAACTTGGGGAAGTGCCAGCCCGCCTAAAGGTTATGAAAGATGCAGCAAATCAACTAAAGCAACTGATGGAAAGCATAGAAGGCATGAATACAGTTGCAGAGAGTAACCTGAGTATTTTGGCCGAGATCAACAAGCTGCCGGGAGATGTATTGGTTGCAGAACAAATTGTACCGGATGGATCAGTCGAGAAGGGGAAGCAGCTAGAGTTTGCAGTATCTTTCCGTTTGGAGATCTGCAGAGTTTTGCTGAAAAGGATGCAGGTGCTTGAGAGTAGAACATCAGATTTACCAGACAGTATCATTTCTTTCACTGAGGAAAGAGTGGATGGAGGTGTTACTTCATACGTGCGGATTGTTTCTAACGAGGTGCATGATTCCCTGGAAGGTTCTCTTCTGATGGTGCAAAAGAGAATTGATAAAGCTACCAAGCCTTTCACGATGAATTCTATCAGTAGATTGGTGGCGCTGCAGGCAGACATTGCGAGATTCGGGCCGAGTTTGGAAGAGGTGGAAGCATGCAGCAAAGTGTTGAATGAAGGGTTGCTGCAGTTCAGGACAGAGAAGGAAGCAGTGGCTAAAACAGATGGAAGGATGCTGAATTATATGTTCGACAAGTATATCAGATATCAGAACAAGAAGAAGATGTAAACATTACAGCTGGCATGACTTCTTCTATTCTTTCTTCTTCTATTTTCTATGTTCCCGGATGAAATTGTAAAACTTCTAAGTTATTGGTTTTGCAACCATTACTTGAAGTCATGTGGAACCATTCTATTAGTTAAGTGATACATGTGTCACTTAAGAAGAAGTTAGTTGAGGATGATTGCCAAATGTCATCTTTACTTGTTGTTCATACTTTAGTTCAGTTTGAGTCTTCTATTTGTACTTTCCCTCCTACATTCTATAAGTAGGAGAAGAACCTCCGGGTTAATGATCAATCAGAATTTGTAAGAAGCAATCTTGTGTTCTAGACTTTGTGCTGAACCCCTGAGAGCCACTTGTTGCAGAGGAATACAAAGAAGCAGGTTTCCGGAGAACTTTGTGTCACGGCGTACTGTGTTTCTTGCTTTTAAATCTTTAGATCTTTTAAGTAAACTTTGTGTTATTGTAGATCTGGATCTAGAGCTGCCTTTGCTTTATAATTCTGTGTGTTCAAATCTATTAAGTTTCTTCTATGTGCATGCAATTAGCTCTGCTATCTACTAATTGGGATGCACATCTTCCTTACTTCTTCTCTGTAATACCTTTACTTTCTTCTTCTATAATTTTCCTTTCTTAAACAGCTGCTTACTTGCTGCAGAACTTCTTAGTTATGGTTCATGAACTAAGTGGTTAAAGTAAAACCCCTGATAGATAAAAACACATTTATATTGACAAATCTGACACGGGAGCCTCACCGGTTAAATGAGGGAGATTTATCTCATGACTGCCTATGTTTGATGCTATGCAGAAAATCTAGCCAACATCTTCCACTTGAGGGCTGCAGATGGAACTCCGATAAAGGACTCTTCATAAATGCTTCATACTCGTCCCTCACTTGATTAATAGAAACAAGGACAAAAAAACATGGATATATGTATTTTACTTACTTGAGGGCCCTAGTCAGCTTCTAAGCCACACTCCAATTTTTTGCAAACACTCAGTAAGCACCATAGTATGTAGAATCAACGTTATTATCCTTCTTCTGTTGTTTTATACAGAAACTTTGTATATGGCTACAACCATACAAAAACAAAGTCTAACCTCTTCAAAGTAGCCTATCACTATGATGTTGATCAACCTATTTCTTTATACATATTGTGCCCTTTAGAAATTTTCTTTAAGACTAGAGAGTTCCTTGTTCTAGTGTTGAATGTGATATTTTATTTTCTCTCACCTTTAAGTTTACCTTCCAGATATATATGATGTGATGGAGGATGAAACTTATAAATTTTTAGAAATGGAGACATTTTGGAGGAGGTATGAAATGAATTATTATACCATCATTTTGAAAGTTAAAAGCATTTGCACCCAACGTTCCTCTTTATCTGAAGTAAAAACATAAAATACATCCGTCCAAACATTTCCTTACCACCTTAATGTATGGTATAAAGTGTATGCAACCCACAATGAAGTCACTTTGAATATTGGTGATAGTAGGTAGATATGATAGCCCCTTTTGAATTTTCAGCCAGAATAAATAATGAGTATGTTGCATATCTATATGAATCTCTTGTTGGAATTTCAACTGCTGGTGATACGAAAGATTGAGTATGAACATAGTATTAGGATAGGAGGAGTAATAAGGATGAACACAATTGTCAAAAAGTGTAAAAAATAAAATACAGGACTAAAGTTCCTAGAATGGACACAAGCACCTAAGTTAAGTACTATCCAAAGTGGGCGCTAATGTCCTGAGACAAATAATGAAAAATATGAAAAAACAACAAAGATAGGGATCCTTATGACCTGACTAGAAGTGCATGTAGAAATGAGAGATGTAAAGAATAGTCACAAAATAAATCAATCAAATAACTTAGACGGATAAGGAACAATGTTCACATGTGAATAATTTTCTTAACTTAATATTCATCCATATAAAAACATACTTGTCGCATAAGTAACATAATGATATGTGCATAATTTTGTGTCTGCATTCCCCCCTGTGTTATTTGACTTAAATTGTATTACTTTAAAGGAAGTAAGAAGAATAATTGTATAGGTTCTGGAAAATCCATGTTGTAGAGTTCACGTAGAACATAGGAAACAGTAGTATGGTGAATCATGGATGATTGCTTTGACACATTGTGGTGTATTGAAAGATAGAAAATAGTTGTAAGGATCTACTTGGAGAAATAGTTGTGATGATATTGTAGATGTTGGATTATTTGTCAAATGTGATAGAAGAGGTAGGGAGTGATCAATTCCCAACCTGATTTTTGATAATTGAAGGAATTATTGTGTCATGTTGCCAAAGGAAGTGTGTTGAAAAGAGAGGTATATTTTTCCATCCTTGTATGACACTTCCCTAAAATGTATCACTACTGTAGATAGATAAGTACCAAATTATTACTTGGTTATTTCTGATTGCAACTTGTTTTTTCCTGATAGAAGAACACATAGAGGAACAATATAGAAAAGGAAACAAAGTATCAGTTCCCCCCACTCCTATAAAAATGGGTTTTTTGATTTGAATATTCTTATATGGATTCCATGTTAGTTCCTATAAAAGCGATTGTGATGTAATACAGCTCCCATTTTAGGTCATGTGCAATTGATATTTACTATGGTTAATGTATTTATTTTTTAGTTGATATTAGGAGTTTATTTGAATAAGATGTATATAAAATATTACTCATAGAGAGGCTTTGTAATGAAATTACATGTATAAATATAAATAGTAATAGTAATATAACACCAAATGACACATGATTGTAGATATATGATCGCAACATGATAGTAGAAGAGCTTAGAAAATTTGACATGACAACCTCAACACCATATAATAAGACTCAAATGCTCAAAATCATGATTAAATACTTCTTAGTACCACCTATATATGAAAAATTTTATTCTATGGCCAAAAAACAAGGATGAATGAAAACATAAATGAATAACATATGACAAGAAGAGAGATTAGTATTATGCTAAATAAGACTACTTGACCATGTAAATAGTCCTAATATATCTTGTACGAGCTGTGAGGAGTTATTAAGATAAGAATTATCTTATATTTCCATGTAAAGAGTGTGGTTGAGATCATTTAGGGGTGACTAAGTCATTTTAGGAGTAAATTAGTGGAGGTTGTTTTGGTCAAGGATCCAATTTTGGATCTAGTTCTTTATGAATAATTGTTGAAAAGCTTTGTAAAATGAATCCAGGTATGAAGAAACAAAATATGAAGTTTTGGTAGCAAAAAAATGTCTTTTAAACATGTGAATTTGCATGTTTTATGGATTGTATGCAAGAGGGTTTCTAACAAGGCAGCAAGGGAAAAAAATGAAAGTATATGTAGAAGGTTTCCTCGCATTTTTCTAGTAAAAAACAGAGATAGAGGAGGTTATTTCAAGCTCAACACAATTTTCTAGTATACTCGTGACAAGTCATCATAAATACTATTCCATAACAGATTTTCTAAATGAGGGCCCGAACTAGGTACCAAGCAATATCTCGTGGATGTTTATTTTTGGTATGTTCAATTTTGGCCCTCCAAAATGTTTCACCATATGTTTGGTTTGTTGCAGGTCCTTCTCAAGTGGTTTCAGTTGTGTATGAGTGGTTATACGAGGCTAATTAACGTAGGGACTTCAAGTTGCGGACACTAGATTCTGTTTAGGAGCTATTTAAACCCTCATTCAGAGTTGTTGGTGAATTGGAACAAATCAATTTACAGTGGATAAAAGTTACCATGTTTCATATCCTGCAGGACTGTTACCCTCAATTTTTGGTGGTGGACAAACCAAGTGTTGAGTTATTGAGATGCAGTGATTGAGGAAAAGGCATCTGGTCCAAAAGACATGGCTGCTGATTTGAATTGTGTTTCTGAGCTCTAGATTTGTGCTCAATCTATGTGAGGAAATTATCGGGACCAAGTGTTAACCATAAAAATTTAAAAGCATGTGTATATTTAAATCAGATGCTCTATGGTTTAACGAACTTTGACACAACTAGATTTGAAGATGTGAACTTGGCCTTCAAGGAAAGCGTGAAACTTTATAAGTAGAAGTAAACCCCCAACTAGAATTTGCATGAACTTTCCAGAATATGTATAGAAACTCTCTGCAAATTTATTCCGAAAGTTGGTGGCCTATAGTTACCTTCGAAATTTATGAAAACACCAAATTTTCAATGAATCAGGGCACAAGACTGCATCATAGAAAGATGAAATTTGGACTGAAGATTTCAGTGCTTTGGCCTCCCAACTTCCTGGAAAAATCTCTATGGTTTAGATCAGTGGCCGGCGTGCCTGATATTGAGGAAAAAAATGTTTTGGTCAAAATTGATGTTCAGATACCTCATGTTATGATATTTCTTTAGGATAATAGAAGATACACTCAAATATATTTCACAGTGGTGGACAAGGGGAAACCTCTAGAAGATCAGGAATAAATAAGGAAATGCATTCAATAATATAACTTACTGAAGTTTTGCTTAAAGAACCTTTCCCATCTGGATATTTATATACATAATTATGTAATGGATTCTTGCACCCTTTTATCTTAATTAGGTCCAGCACATAAAATAAATACTTAAGAACTAAGAAATGAAAGATAAAAAGTTATGCACTCCATTTACATGGGAACCTTAGTACTCAATAATGTGGAAACAAAAAGATAGGATTCAGTGGCTAAAGGAAGGGGGATAAAAACTCTTCCTTTATACATTCCTTTGTTAACGATGATGGATCAAAGGTTCACTCCATACTTGGGATGCAACAAGTGGCCGCTCAGTATTCTAGAAGTTGTTTACTTCTGAATCTTTGGATATGGACTTGCAAACAACTTCTAATTGTTCTTCCTAATTGTATTTCGTAGCAGGATAATGAATACTTGAACTGACTGATTACGGAAGAACTACAAGGAATTGTTTTCAAAAATGAAGAAAGGTAAAACCCATGGTTCGGATGGATTTCCTATTGAATGCTTTTAGACTTTTTGGGACATTATCAAAGGAGACTTATTACAGGTGGTTGAAGAAGTTAGAATGCCAAAACTATGCTTAAGGAAATAAATAACTTACATTGCACTTATTCCTAACACAAATAAGGTGGATGGATATCTCTAGTTTTCGTCCTATAGCCTTATGTAATGTTTGTATAAAATTATTACCAAGGTTAAAGCAGAAGAGACTAAAACCCCTTCATGTATAAAATTATTTCTCCTGAGCAAGGTGGATTTGTTCCCTTGCCGCCATATCCATGATGAGATTGTGTTAGCACATAGAAATTTTGCATTCTATGGAAATTCAGAAAAACCCCGGCAATGTTTATTAGATTGGACCTTTCCAAAGCTTATGACAGAGTGGATTGGGGTTTCTTTGTAAGGTTTTGGCTGAATTTGGGTTCTCTACGGAATGGATCAAATGGATAGAGGCTATGCTTCTCATTTGTTTCCTTTGCTGTTTTAGTTAATGGATCTCCTTCCAAATTTCTTCGGAGCTTCCAGAGGTATCAGGCAAGGAGACCCCTTATCCCCATTTTTTATTCATTATTCTGGCAGAATGCATGGGCAGACTTATCAATAAAACCTGTCAAGAAAAAAAAATACATGCTATTCAATTGGCTACAAATAGTCATCCGATTTCTCATCTTCAATTTGTCGACGACTCCATGATGATGGGAAAAGCTTACTCAACCATGGAAGCCAGACAGTTTACGAAAGTTCTTCATGCACTTTTTCAGCTGCTACAAGTCAGACTGATCAATCATGGAAAATCCAACATTTTCTTTTTTCACAGTTCTTGGTAGACAAGAGGAGCAAATTATGAATATCTTCCAGTTTAAGAAGGGTATGCTTCCTCTTCAATATCTAAGGTGTTCCTTTAGCCTCAAAAAAGTTAAAAGATTGGCATTGGTTAATCAACAAGATTGAATCACAAATTACAAAAGTGGACTAATACATGGCTTTCCTTCAGGAGGAAGGATGACTTCTGATTAAGTCTATCCTTCAAGCCATGCCAATAAATGTTGCCTCTGTTTTAAGTATTCTTGGCACTATTTTGAAACAGGTAGACTCTATTTGCCAGAAGTTCTTATGGAGTAGAGTTCAAGATAAGAAGAAATGGTCCTTGGTTAAATGGGAAACTCTGTGACAGCCAAAAAAGGGAAGGAGGATTGGGATTTAGATCTTCTCCTAAGCAGAATAAAGCCTTAGTTGCTAAGTTATACTGGAGATTGTTTGTTTACCCAAATGATTTGTGGGGCTGCTACTTTCGGAGCGAGGTATGCTGAAAATAACTCCCCCAAAGAAAATTATAAGATCTACCCTTCCTTCTAAGGGTTCTCCCACCTTGACGTTTATCACAATGGGAGAAGAAATGATTCAAAAACAAATCTTTTGGATTGTTAACAATGGTCAATCAGCTTATTTTTGGACTAATTCTTGGGATGGTCAACCCCCTCTCATTCTCCAATTTCCTCAGCTCAAGCCTATTATGAACCAAATGCAGAATATAGGTTAGGTTAAGGTAGCCCACTATGGTAAACCGTGTTTGTCATCCTTGGGAAAGTGGATAAGAATGGACTCCAGTTTATGAATGGCCCATTGCAACAGAGTCATGATGCTCAGGCTTTGCTTGCGACTAATGCCTTGCAAGGATCATTTATGATAAGTTAAGCGGGAGCCACTTGACATTTTAATGCATTATTTAATCTATATAACATTTAAGTGGTTTCATGGCATTGTTATACCCTTTAGGCAGATTATTGATTTGTGAAAACATATATATGGTATCTTGTTTATTAACTGGTTGCATTGCTTTCGATATGGAAATCAAGCTTTGTTTCGCAATATCGTTGTTTGGTTTTCAGGCCCAAATAATGATATATCTCTTCTTTCCATTCTGGAAATAATTTTTCTCAAGTGACATGTTGAAGATGCTGGTGAGTTTGAAATAGTCATTTCCTTGTCCAATTTCATTTTTGGACTACCACTTTGCATTTTTCAATGGTCTTGCAACTGGTTTCTGATCATTTTAAGTGGGTATTTGTTGATTCCCTATGGTGATGGTGGTTATATCACTTTGCATTTTCATATTTAACTTGAGATTTGATGTGATACATGAATGGGTAATTGGTTAGATGGAAGTAATTTTATATGGCCACCATGTTGCTCAAACTTATCACCTTGGTTTTGGGTCATATTATATGGTCAATTTTCAAATTTCATGGGCAATGTTATTGGTAATGCATATATTGTGGCAGTTATGTTGTGGTTAAGCCCGTAGTAATTTCAATGAATACATATGTGTTGCATTAATTTCACCTCGTAACGAGCTATGCAAAAAATTCAAGCTTGGGCTTTTTGTGGTTTTTATTTGTTTGAAGTATACTCTGGTTTTGGAAGCTCTGTCGAGCTGTTGGTCATGGTGTTGTGCATTTGGGTTCTCTCCCTTTTCAAGAAAATACATGTGGCAAATTTACAGGTATGTAGTTATTTAGATAAAACAAGGAATAAGTTACCCAAATTTGGTCATTTTTATGCATGCATGCATGCGACATTTTGGTCTGCGATTTCATAAGTTTTTTGATAAAAACCAATGCTTTGTGGATATTGGAGTATTGTGCTCATGCTTTTATCTTTTATTTTACTACCCATATTCAAAATACTTCCAATATCTGTAAATTTTTAAATGGGTAAAATAGTGCTTGGCAAAAGCTTTTCTTTTTTGGGCTGTGAAGTTGAGTTTAGTTATAGAATGCGAGTTTTTAAAGCCCATGTTGAGCCCAGTCGTGTTGTGGATAATATGAGTGAAGCATGCGACCTTCTTTCCAGTTTTGCTTTATCTAATCTATTGTTTCTAATGAGTTGGCTAAATATTGTGGGTTGGCCTGAGTTGTTCTTGACAGTGGCTATATCTTTCATGCCTTTGTGGGTCATTTAAGTTGGTGAATATATAAATATGTGGGTTTAATGAACCATTCAAGTTGTGCATAAGTTTAAATCAATTATGGGTACAAAATCTTGTTTTCCTGTGATGATTGTTGTGTTGATTTTTGAGGCAAGAAGTGTATGTGAGATTTATTTTGGGTCATGAACAAGGATGCATAAAATATGGCAGTTTTACCAGTCTTCGTTGAAGCTTTTGGTCTTATACATGGAGTTTTTGATTCAATAATCCACTATGTTTGGTTTATGGTGATATAAATCATTTGTTGGAAATTGCGGTTCATTTTATTTTATATGTAGATTTTGTGATATTCAAGGAATTGATTATGCATTCTATTTTCTGAGCTCGAACTGGGTTATTTGAATTTTGCAAAATGTTGGTTTTTGAGGAAACTGGGATTTAAAATGGTATTGTGCAGAAAAGTATGAGACAGTCATGAAGTTTATGTTGAAATTCTTGGTGAAGGTTTGCATACAGTTTGGAATTCTTGAGTTCAGATTGTTGAAATAATGGTTAAAATTACTTTGCCAAATGGGTCAGTTGTTGTTAATGATAATATCCTTGGTCAAATGGTTATCACATGTCATCACTTTATCTACCATTTTAATATGAATTGGGTCATTTTAGTTCACCTTGTTTTGATGGATTATGTGAACTTGGGAAGTTGTCTTCATTTGAGCTTGCTTAGTAATTTTATCATTTCTTCTCAGTTATCATAGCAATGTCAGGCTGGGGTGGATGGGGTAATTCAAGAGGATCACGTTCACATCACTCATGGGGGCACAATAATTTTCAAGGACGTTCCCAATGGCAAAGAGGTTCACCTAGGGGTGGCCAAAGGGGAACTAGTATGCTTCAGGGTAGGAGGCCTTTCATTAAGACTGGTCCTACTCAGGTTTCAATTCACTTTGATGCTAATGAACCTTGTCTTCATGAGGTATTACAAGTTATTGAATCATATCCTCATACCCAACCTTCTCGCATCATTCACAAAACCCCAGTCCGTGACAACATTGATCGTACACACACTGAACATAATCCCTCCTAATCGTTCAGTACACTCTGCCCCTTCTCATTTTCCCTCATGCAATGTCCAGCCATCAGTTAACCCACCTTTGTTGCTTGGGCAGACCTAACCATCCCACTCACATGACTCTCATCCTTTCCCTAAGCGTGATAGGTCATCTTCCATTGTTTCTAGGGTGACTAAAGCACTGAAGAGAGTAAACCGGAGGTAAAGGGGGAGTCGAGAGCCATTACTCACACTACTCTTCCTATTGGTCCATATGAGTATGGGGAATTGATGACAAAGACTGGGACACCATTGTTAGACCTTACTGGGGATAATTAGTACTTCCATCATGATATGATATTTTGATTTCTGATTTGGACATGGATTTAAGCATATACTTTTTAGAGATTGGCAATTTTCATAGATTCTGATTATACACTTCATGATATTTGACACTTGGTTTTATGAACTTAAATTATATATTTGGTTTTGGTTGATTTCAGTAGTTTGGTTATATGTTGGATTATATTTTTGATGATCATTTGGATATGATGGAGTATTTATGGTTTAAATGAATTGAATGCTAAATGGTTATGTTGTATATTTTATTTGGTGTATTTAATGTTAGGTGGTCCCCTCCCCTTTCTTGTCTCATTCCTCAGATTTTAAAGTCATCTTTTATTTTGAAAAGATAGCTACCCGAGTCCTCTCACCAAAATCAAATAAATTTATGATGTTCCTCATGTTGATATTATAATAAAGTCTTACTTTGAGATAAAGTGTAATATTTATTATAAATTTAATTATAATTTAAAGACAAATCAATTGTAACTGATTTTTCAAAAAGGAAGAGTTATAACTTATATAAGGACTTGGAGGACACATTTTTGATGAGGAGAAATCAAGTATTGTGAGCATTTTGTGAAGCTTATTTCATAAGAAATATTTTCTATGCAAATGGTTTTATGAAATAAGTGATTCTACAGGTGTTATGATGACATTGTTTTGAGGTTTGAGTATGAAATTCTGATACAACAGGTATATCCAGTTTTAACATTATCTTATTGATTATCTGATTTTATTATTTTGTATCTCATCTAAAACTGATTGCAGATTTTGATCTGTCATATCCAAAGCAGGCCATGAAAGTCATTTTCACTCCAATCTTGAGACAAATGCAGATTGATAGCCATGTTGGCTTTTTGATTTGATCATGACTCTTGTTAGATGTTGTCTTGGCAATCATTGTACATTTCACAATTACAAATATGTTTCTCTTTAATATATCATCTTCATTTTTATCTTACAAATTGTGCAAATGTGTCATATCTTGTGAATAATGTGTTTATGTTTATTTTCTTTTTAGGTTGTTTTGGTTTTGTTTCCAAGATAATTGCATTACATGACCAATAATTGCACTATGAGATCATGAATAAATCATCACTTATTTAATTCACTTTTTCAAGAGGTTGTCTTATTAATAGACTTCACTCTGTCGGATAAAGGTTAGATAATAATTTCTTGGATAAAGAAATCAGTCCAATTAATAAGTGATTTATTATTTCATATGAACTTTGATGAAAGACTATCAAGTTACTAAAATGATCTCGATTTCATATCTGATTTAATAGTTATTGTGTCTTTTTCTTTTGTGTTTCTTTGTTGTTGTTTTGTATATCCCTCTGTTGTTAGAAGATAGAAATTTTCTCAGAATATTAGGTTGGTCTACGATTAACCTATACTTAAAATACCCACAAGACTTAGCCAGGTGTCCCCCAGATTTCATCCTGAAATCTGCGACTACCCTATCCGAAAAAAATTCGTACTTTTAAAATAATGGGTCGTTTTGTGTTTTTATTGCCTGAAAGTTCTTGTATTGCGTCAAGATATTCCCAAAGAGCCATATTAGCCTTTTTCGCCAAATACCCAGATGCCCAAAATTGTTATATTCTGTCGTCGGGATTTGTCTGCGGGAAATTTGTATTTAATTATTTTGAGCCCCGTTTGAGGCTATTTGCGCTCCGTTTTAACTCTGTTATGATCGAACATATCATTATTCCTATGTACCAGAAGGGTTTTAACAAGGAATAAGTTTTGGGCTTTATTTGTGACTTTTGGCAATTTTTTGTGTTTTTGTGTTTTCCCGTTTCGTTTTCTGTGAAATTTCTCTGGAACAATTCCTTTGCCGGGTAAGCCCGATTCTTGGCCTGGAGCAGCTGGAGAACATATACGCACGTTATGCCCGGAGGAAGTCACCATCGGAGGTCTGGTTCACTGGGAAATGGCGAAGTCGTGCACTGAAAAGCCCCTGCGGGGTTGGGCGCATTTTTGGAAAACAAAGGATTTAAGCTGCAGTGGGAAAAATAGAAGCAGCAGGCAGGTGGGAATTTTGTACCTGCCTAGCAGGGTACTTTTTCCCATGATATAAAATTCACTTAAGCTGCAGTGGGAAAATTAGAGGCAGCAGGCAGGCGGGAATTTATTGCCTGCCTTGCAGGGTAAAAATTCCCATGGTGAAATAAAAGAAAAGTGACTTAAGTGAAATCATGGGATTTTATTGCCTGCCTTGCAGGGTAAATAATCCCATTGTCAAAGTCAAATCACTTAAGTGGATCATGGGATTTCCGGGGCTGCCTTGCAGGGTAAAGAATCCCATTGTGAAAAATTCTTAAAAATAGAATTATATTATGCCAAAAAGTGCGCCCCCTTTGGTGAGAAGATGGCAGCCTTAAAGTGGATTATTTTAATTAATTCTTCTTCTAAAAAGGCGCCCAAGCATGGAAGAAAGTCAACAAAGCCAAAGGGAATAAAAGAAATAGAATTAAATGGATTAAATTAATTAAATTTAATTTATTTAAAGGCTGCCCCCTTCATGAAAAAAGTGCGCCCCTTTTGGGAAAGATATAATGTTTTTAAAGCATTAAAAGATTAAATTAAATTCTATTTTCAGTGGCTATGGTCAAAGCACACTGTGAAGCTTAAGTGAAGTGAAGTGTGGATGATTAAATTGAATTAATTTAATTTATTGGATGGCTGTCCTTAAACATGCTATTTTTACACATCAGTTAAAGAGAAGAGCATGATTTTTAATTAATTAATTGCCAGGAATAGGAAGGGCAATTATTAATTATAGAATTATGAGGGTTATATAAGCATGGGCTGCCATAAGGGTGAATTAATTAATTCACAGGTAAAGAATTGCAGCCAAGAGGAAAAGTGCGCCCCATTTGAAGAGGATTTTTGCTCAGACAAAGGTGAAACCAAGGCTAAAAGCTTCCAATTTTGGCGCATGCATTGAAGGAGGTTGATTTTTGTCTGCATAATTGTTTGCATAAGTGTTACAGGTGCTCAGGTGAAGTTGGAAAGATTCATGCTCTCTTTGCATGCAAATTAAACATCAATTTTTGGGGCAGCAGGCTTGAAAAGTGCAGATTTTTACAATTAAAATTCACTATTCATGCTCCGGTGGCCATTTTTGTCTGAATTAATTGCAGGAATTCATTACAGGTGCTTTACAAAAGAAAATGAGCTCTAATCAATGTCCAATACATTGAATATATCCTCCGAATCTGAAGAATTATCCAGATCTGCACCAGTATTGAAGAAATCCGGCCAAGTAAGAAGAAAAAGAATTATTCAGACAAAGATAGACAAAGCCATGGCAAAGAGAGATGAAAAAGAAAGCACAACGGAGTCATGCATCACTTCCAAACTTGCAGACATAGGAGACACAGATCTAGGTCCGGAACCTCTTTCCGAATTGATTGATAGATCCAGAGCTGGAAAGACTTCACTCATGCGTGCGGTTAAAAGCAGTGGAATTATTCGAGCTGCAGCCTTTCCATACACAGCCCAGTTGCCAGAGTTTGTTATGGAGTGCGCTAGATCTTACCATCCTTCATCCAGATCAGTGCGAGATGCTACGGGGAAAACAATAATTCGGCTGGACGCAGAGTTCATCAATTATTGTTTGAAGATTCCGGTGCGAAAGGTGGTGACTTCCATTAGCCTTCAGGATGCCGGCAGCAGGTGGGAGAAGCATAGAGTTGATTGCGTGAGCATAATGAATAGCAGATACATGAAGAAGCCTAGATCTCCTTCTAAGTTCCCAAGAACTCTTCCGCGGTCCAATTTGGTGCAGGAGGTCGATGATATTGTCAAATTGTTATGCAGGATTAATGGCGAGGCGAATGCTTACACTTTCCGTACATGGATGTATGCTTTCATCAGGACCATTGAAGTCAACAAGGTTAATTCCATAATCAATTGGTCGGAAATTATTAGCGACAACATTGGTGAGCAACTCCGGAACGTGAAGCGTACTTTCAGCTTCAAAATGACGTCCTACTTGGTGTACGCTGTAGCTTCACAAGGCATCTTTTCCAAGCTGGATAGATGTGGCGTTCTTTCTAAGGACCACATTTTCGAGTGCTACCCGCAGATTACTGTACCTGCGTGCGAGAAGGATTTCAAAGTGGTCAATGATGGATTCTTCTACGATTTCATTTGCAGGCTAGACAAGGACCTAAAGGTCAACAGGGTAAGCAAAGAAGCGTGGGAAGCCGTATCCAGGATTGGCAGTCTATTCATTCAGTTTGCAGATTTCACATACCTCAGGGTTACAGGCTTTTCTGGAGAACCAATAAAGATGCCCAGATATCCGAATGATAGATGGATCACCATGGAGCTGAGCAGGCAACTTGTGGAGATACACGACCTTCAGTCGAAACGGCACAAGTCTACGGGCTTCTTCCTGATCACTGTGGAACATTATAGCTGCCAGAGCATTCATAGAGCTCGAGGGATGGAGGCGCAGATGTTATCTGAGTATGAGCAAGAGTTCTTCACGGCACGGCTGAACTTCGATCCATTTGGAGTAGCCGGAAGACGATCTCCCAGGAGTACGCACATGTGCCTTCATTGGAGGATTTCTGGATGAAGTGCAAAAGTGAGTACGAGGTTAGAAAGAGGGATTTCAGCAGGCTATCAGCAAAGCAAGTGTTCGACTTTGGACTAGCGCGGATACCTGCGGATCTTAAAGATGATGGGAATGTGTTACTTGACACTTACCATCGAATGGGAGGAGATAGAGCCGTACTTTAGGATAACGTAGGAGGCTGCCATACAATTAAAGAAAGATCTTGAGCTGTTTTGGTGAATACTTCAACTGGTTGCTGACGAAGGGATATTGCCTTGATGAAGCATTGATGAATCAAGTCACGGGCAACTTCGGCGCAGGAGATTCCCTCAAGAGGAAGCACGGAGGAGAAAGCAGCAGAAGGTCCGAGAAGTTGAAAGTACACAGAAGATCTCAATCAAAGGAGAAGATCACTTCCACGGCCATGACTTTAGCTTCCGGCTTCTCCAGCACCCAGTACTTCACCAACTTATTGCACCGCAGCAGGACACTTCCATGCCTCCATTGGATCCGGCGACATTCATCTTCTCTCCTCAGCCACTCCGTTCATCACCTGTTCCAGAAGAGATGTTAAAGCTGCAGATGGCGGAGTTCGAAAGGGCTTTGTCCTTGGATGATTCAGAAGATGGCAGCCATAACACTGTGGCACTTTCTGATGAAGAGGATGCAGAGCGGGAGATGGTAGTGCACTCAGCGACTTCTCATTCTCCGAGAAGTAACTTCTCGGAATGGTTGGCTTCGCAGTTGGTTCCAGAAGCGAGAGTGGAGATGAACTTGGAAGAACACGACTTGCAGCTACTCCAGAGCCTAGGCGGAAAAGACAGAAGGCCTAAAGTTGCTAAAGCAACTTCTAGGTTGATCATCGAGGAATCGGGGCAGAAGTTTGCTGAGATATCAATTCCGGCAGAAGGAAAGGAGGATGAGCTCACGGCAGAAGATGTTACAGTAACCAGAGTACCCCTCGGTCAAGCCACCACAGAAGGATTGAAGCAGGATACGCAGACATTGATAGATGCTCTATTCCTTAGGCTTGACAGTGAAAAGGCGGAGAAAGAAGAGCTTCAGAAGCAGGTATCTCAGTTGTGCGAGATCATAGCCAAGGTTGCTAAGCCTTCCATTCAGCCCATTTCAGAGCAGGTGAGTGATCATCTTATGCAGGAAATGGAGGATGCAAGCAATCAAGTAAAAGCTATTGACGAATGGAAGGATTTGATTATTCGTCAAGCTTCTGTACAACTTGGAGAGGTGCCAGCCCGCCTAAAGGTTATGAATGATGCAGCAAATCAGCTGCAGCAACTGGTGACGAGCATAGTGGACATGAACACAGTTGCTGAGAGTAACCTGAGTACTTTGGCCGAGATCAACAAGCTGCCGGGAGATGTATTGGTTGCAGAGCAGATTGTACCGGATGGATCAGTTGAGAAGGGGAAGCAGCTGGAGTTTGCAGTATCTTTCCGTTTGGAGATCTGCAGAGTTTTGCTGAAGAGGATGCAGGCACTTGAGAGTAGGACATCATCCTTACCAGACAGTATCATTTCTTTCACTGAGGAGAAAGTGGTCGGGAATGTTACTTCATACGTGCGGATCGTTCCTAGCAAGGTGCCTAATTCCCTGGAAGGGTCTCTTCTGATGGTACAAAAGAGAATTGATAAAGCTACTAAGCCTTTCACGATGAATTCTATTAGTAGACTGGTGGCGCTGCAGGCGGATATTGCGAGGTTTGGGCCGAGCTTGGAAGATGTGGAAGCGTGCATCAAAGTGTTGAATGAAGGATTGCTGCAGTTTAGGACAGAGAAGGAAGCAGTGGCTAAAACAGATGGGAAGATGCTGAATCACATGTTCGACAAGTATATCCGATATCAGAACAAAAAGAAGACATAAATGTTACAGCTGGCATGACTTCTTCTATTCTTCTATTTTCTATGTTCCCGGATGAAATTGTAAAACTTTAAGTTATTGGTTTTGCAACCATTACTTAAAAGTCATGTGGAACAATTCTATTAGTTAAGTGATACATGTGTCACTTAAGGAGAAGTTAGTTGAGGATGATTGCCAAATGTCATCTTTACTTGTTGTTTATGTTTCAGTTCAGTTAGATTTCCCATTTGTACTTTCCCTCCTACATTCTATAAGTAGGAGAAGAACCTCCGGGTTAATGATCAGAATTTGTAAGCAGCAATCTTGTGTTCTAGACTTTGTGTTGAACCCCTGAGAGCCACTTGGAGCAAAGGAATACAAAGGAGCAGGTTTCCGGAGAACTTTGTGTCACGGTGTACTGTGTTTCTTGCTTTTAATCTTAGATCTCTTAATAAACTGTGTTATTTTAGATCTGGATCTAGAGCTGCCTTTGTTTTAGAATTCTGTGTTTATATCTATTGGATTCTTCTATGTGCATGCAATCAGCTCTGCCATCTACTGATTGGGATGCACATCTTCCCCATTTCTTCTATGTGTTTATGTAATTACCTTCTTCTATAACTTTTCCTTTCTTTAAACAGCTGCTTACTTGCTGCAGAACTGTTCAGTTATGGTTCATGAACTGAGTAGTTAAAGTAAAACCCCATTTAGATATTAGCATACTTTAATTGACAAATCTGACACGGGAGCCTCACCGGTTAAATGAGGGAGATTTATCTCATGACTGCCTAGGTTTTGTGCTTGGACTAATAGTTTTTAGGCTTGGCACAACCAAATATGTATTTTTTGATTTCCATCTAATATAAAGTTTTGTTGGTTTCAAAAAAACAATCATGGGATTTGCTTCGTAGATTGCATGTCAATGAATAAGATATGGTTTCCAAACCAAAACATCACATATCTCTAATGGCACTCCCAACAAAGGATTGCATTTTGAAAATGTTTCATTTCGTTCACAAGTGATTTAAGAGTGACAATCTTCTTTGATCCCAAGTTGAGCCATCCAATGGTGGATGGGTGTGAATGAGGTGTCAATGAAAAATTCAATCTACAAATTGCCTCATGTGGGATCATATTCTTCTCACTACCATCATCCACAATGAAGTTTATTTGTCCATTGGCCCAAATTTAAGAATGGAACAAACATTTCTGTTTCTTCTTGATATGAATTGGAATATGAGGCAATGTTGGTGGCACCTACCATAGCATTAGGCTCAAACTCCAAGATCTACTTGCACTTATCTTGTGTTGGACGGGTAAGAATTGATGTCTTGATATATGCAAGTATAGCTTTTTCTGGCATGGCATTTTTCCAGTCTTGGATTTCTTAAGATTGATCATCTGACAGTGTATTTTTCTTCTGAGAATGATGCCAAGGTCCTTTTCCATAGAATTTTTTAGTTGCAAATTAGGAGTTCTTTGGCTGCAATTTACATTAAAACTTGGAATCTTCTTCCTTTAACTTTTGCTTGGCTTTTTCTTCAAACTTGTAGGCAAGTCTGTAGGGGTCTCCCAAAGAAGAGATATGGAGGAAATCCTTGCACCCAATTGGGTAGGGCAAACCCTCTTGTCGGGTACCCAAAGACAGCAGAAATTGGGTTTTACCAGGCACATACAGAAGCAAGATTGTGGTGATTCCTCTTGTTTCTATCCTTGTGTTATGAGATCCCCGTGTCAGCAGGATTGTGTGCAGGCAGATGCGACTATTGCAGTAGAGAACGTTTGGTGGGTAGATATACACGTGAGTGTAGGGAGATCTCCCTAATGATCAAGGTTAGAACTTGGAGGAATGTAATAAGCCAATTCTTGGCACAAAGTGGCATTGCTATACCACAAATCATCCAAGGTGCCAAATTCTCCTAGATCAGAATGATTGCTATAATCTCCTTGTATATAGAAGTGGATTAAAACAATAAAATTGTAAATTTTTAATATACAAGCAATATCTCTGCAATTACTGTGAAAAAATAGCAATTCAGCCAGCAGGAATTTTTTCTGAACATTCTTGAATGAAGCCAACCCAAGAATGTCATACTCATATCAAATTGCTAACCTTGGAAGCAACAGAAACATGATCTTTAACTGCTGATCGTCCTCCCATAACTACATAATCACCCAATCTGCAAATTGATGACAAGAAAAAAAATGGAAATCAATGAGAAGTTACCGTCAAAATTTACATGATCATACAATTTGCAGTTCTTCCCATGATGTCACTAGCGTTGACATTTACCAAAAGAGAGACAGTTCATACTTGCTCTTAAATGACAAAGTGAAAAGTAAATATTAAAAGAAAGCAACAAAAGTTGCATACGTTGAAGAGCCTGCAATACCAGCTTGCCCACAAATCATGCAACAATTCCCGATTACCACATTGTGTCCAATCTGTAAATCCAACAAACTACCATTCAGAACATTGGTACAGAAGTATTTGGAGTTTCAGTAAAATCCAACAGAAAAAAGAGTGTTCACAAAAATAGAGAACCTTTCTATCAGCATATCAAGATTCAAATTCAGGTACCTGAACTTGATTATCAATCTTTGTGTGATCACCTATCACCGTATCTCGCCAGCTGAAAACAGTGATATAATCAGCCACTCTATGTTCTTTGGTTACAATAGTTTCCTATGAGCAAATTTACAACACAAGCAAGAGAAATATCTTGATGTAGCATTGTAGATAATATTTGGGATAGCATTCATTATAAAGAAAAATATATTAGTATTGGATACATAATTAATCACAAGTCTGTCCTGCCCAGAAAGGAGGTGATTAGGAATAGTATCGTTGACAGAACTGAGAGATTAAGAGAACTTCACCTGCCTCTGTCAATGCATGTATTGGCACCTATTTCCACATGGTTTCCGATTTTAACATGCAATAACTGTATTAAATGGCAAGCAATTTTTCAAACAATATGGAAAATAAGGAATGGAAAACATATGCTGCAACTTATCAAGTTGGATATTCCTAACCTGGGGTTTCTTCACCATCATACCCTGCTCATCCACAAAAAAGCCAAACCCTGCCCATCAATACGCACTATTTCATTATCAATATGTTTTAAGCTCTTAAGACATGCAAGGGAAACCGTACATGAAAATACCATTGTCCCAGTTTAATGGGATTAACTCTAGTTATGGCAATCTACTTTTTTCTTAGGTTCATGAACCAGGCAGTGATGTGTGCAGTCCTTGAGCAAGGATTCGAAGAGGAAACTCGTCCACAAAATAGCCAAACCCTGCCCATCAATATGCACTATTTCATTATCAATATGTTTAAAGCCCTTAAGACATGCAAGGGAAACCCTACAATGAAAATACCATGGGATTAACTCTAGTTATGGCAATCTACTTTTTTCTTAGGTTCATGAACCAGGCAGTGATGTGTGCAGTCCTTGAGCAAGGATTCGAAGAGGAAACTCGTCCACAAAATAGCCAAACCCTGCCCATCAATATGCACTATTTCATTATCAATATGTTTAAAGCCCTTAAGACATGCAAGGGAAACCCTACAATGAAAATACCATGGGATTAACTCTAGTTATGGCAATCTACTTTTTTCTTAGGTTCATGAACCAGGCAGTGATGTGTGCAGTCCTTGAGCAAGGATTCGAAGAGGAATGCCCATGAAGATCATCCTACTTGCTTCAGATACCAGGGTGGCCTCTAGCACAGGAAAGCCAGTTCTTATCAGGTTTACAGTTCAGGACTATTATTAAAGGGTTCTATTTTTGTTTGAGAAGTTTTCCTCCTATATCTGATTAAGGTTCAAGTAGATCCGAAGAGAGACAAGTCCCCCTTCTCTTCACAACATTGCACTTCTAGCAAAGTTGGGAGGATTTGTGATCCCATGTTTGCCAGAAATTTCGTTGCTTTGTTAGCCTCACAGTAATAGCGAACAAAGTTTATGTTGGCAAACTGATTTACCAATGAGAAGGCTTTGTACAGGATGCTTTTTTTAAGCACCAACAAGATATGTTCTTGGACAACGTGGCCCTTATTATGATCTCAAAGTCACCCTCCACCATAATTGTCTCGTAATTCCTTCACAAATCATACCAACAATCCAATAATAAGGTTGTTGCTCCAGCTCCATTGTTTGAAGCTCTTCAAAGGCCCAAAGAGAAGGCCATGAGAAGCGATGCATCACTGATCTAGAAGATGCCTCTCACTCTTTCGGTGCTTGAATTCCCTGTGAAAACACCATGAAAATTTAATTTGACCCATCATGGGCTGGGGGCAGTCCATCTATCATTCCTCCTATTATTCTCACTACTTGAAACCAATTATCAATGGTGTTAATTAGACTAGAGAATTTTTCACTACGATAAATCTATTATGAATTAATGACGGATCAGAGCTAGGAATCTTGGAGGAGCTTGGTTGTAGGAAATTTTTTCCTTGAATCAATGTACACCTTCATTCACCTTGTGTTGTGCATCAATGAGCCGAAACTTGTATCCTTATGACCTAAGTTACTCAAAGTTGCAACTTAATTACAAAAAGCAATTCCCTCCTTTATGTTAATATTATAGCCAAGAAAATAACTCTCTCCAAGGATTATTATTGCTTACTTGTAGAGGGGAAAAGATAGAAAGATCACCATCTTGCCCAATGCAGACGCCATTATAGATAAAGCAGAAATTACCAACAGAACAATTTTGGAGTGAAACATTGTACCTGCATTTGACATGTTTACAATAAGAATAATTTCAATTATTACCAGAATACACGCAAATCTGAAACTCATAAACCACCTCAATGTAATCTATGGAGTCAGCAACATCTAACAATCCAGTAAATCTCGATTTAGAACTAAAATATAATTTGTTAAATGTTTAATCAACAAAATGGGCTTTATTATTTTGTGATAAAAATAAGCCAGGTTATCATGGCTATTGAGATACAACATTGGTGACTTTACAGTTCTGAAAACCAAAAACAACTTATGAGATCACAAAATTGCTATCTGACTTTACAATTCTTGCCCTACACAAACAAAATAATTGAGATCACAAAATACATACGTGACTTTAGAATTCTTACTACATTCAAGCAAAATAGCCTCACTACCCTAGCAACACCATGGCAAGGCAATCAAAGAATCCTACATCTTTCCAGTTTTGATATTTATATCATAACACACTACCTCTATGCCTGCGTGCATACAAGTTATTACACTTGTTCCTAGGAGCGGAAATACGGAGGATTGTGTGGGGGAGGTTTGCATGCCTATTCTAGGAAATATTTTAGCCAATATGATTGAGAATCATCCATGCACCCTTTTCCCAAGGGTCATATTTCAAAAAACCCAAATATTTCTTCTGATTCGAGCAAGGTTCATTTTTTGACTCTCCTCTCCTAAATGAGAGAGGATGTTTAGGAATCTATAAGGCACCCAAACCCTCCATTTATCCAAGAAGAAGCTTAACAAGGGCAGTGAACAAATGTCCAGAAACTCTCTTATCATTGAAAGCTTCACAAAGTGGGAAAGAAAGAGGAATCTTTGCAGCAAAAGGGCAAGCGTCACGACTCGCAACCCATAAAAGCTTCGTGATGCATGAAAAGCTTCACAAGACATGAAAAGCTTTGTAAAATGCAAAAGCTTCACAAGACAAAATAGCTTGCAAAAGTTTCGCAAGTCCCAGATTGCTTTGCAACACGGAGATAACAAGGGCAGAGAAAAGAAAGTAGACTATAATTAACAGCCTCCTGAGGCGGGTTTTGCAGAAACCGAGATTTGAAGTCATTTTGTATGGTTATTAATTATGTACTTTAAGATCACTGGGTTCACCAGTTCAATCCAGTTATGGTATGAAGCAAGTATCCAAGGACATCTCCTAATTTGGTAAGTGGGATGTACTTTCTGCACGCCTCAAAATTCGGCATGACAATATTTTCGGTAACAGGTTACGGCATTTCAATGATTTAAGAATTAGTTTTCATGTTTCAAGATGGGATCTGAATGCAACTTTTTAAAACTGCTCAAGTCTTTTCACTCAGTTTTATACATGTAAAGTGAAGGACTGATCCTTGTTTTCTATTTATGCACATCTTAATGGGCCTCGAAACAACAGTAACCATTTTCACTCAATTTTATACAGGTAAAGTGAAGGATTGATCCTTGTTTTCTAGTTACGCACATCTTAATGGGCCTCAAAACAACAGTAATCATGTCTGAAATAAGACCTGCACCAGCGAAGATGCACATGTCCACCTTATTTCTTGGCCGAGAGAGAGCACCATGGTCACCACCATTGACCGTGCAGTTGCTAGGAATGGGTGGTATAGGGAAGAATGTTTGATTGGTCTGATCCTAAGAGTGGCCCCAAGTGTATGCAAACAGCGGCGTAAGGATGCCTCACCATCATGTGATCCTAGAGTTCCCCAAATGTAGGCAAATGGCAACACAACAGATTGGCTTCAAGCCTCATGGTATGAAGAGAGGAACAGATCAGAATGGCTGCAGAGCTAGTCATGGGGAGTTGGGGCTACTTCCCTAGTTGGCATCTTTATCTCAGCAGCCTTTCATGCTTACATAATCCTCCTTGTGAGGCTTGAATGCCAAAAAAAAAAAAAAAAATTCCCTAAGGGATATGAATGGTCACTTTGGGCTATTCATTTCATATTCCCTTCGAAAGGAAAGTGTCAAGACCCCTCCTTGGCTATAAAAGGAGCTTGCAATATCCTTTAGGCATTATGAAGATTAGGAAGAAAGAAAAAAAAGAAATCTTGTTAAGGAGATGCTGCAAGAAGATGGATTTTAATACAAGGGGCTATTTCTCAGCAGCTGTTATACTGGTATATGGTGTAGTATTTATTTGAGATTTGCTAAGTTAATAGTGCATCGAGTGTTCCATTTTGTTGTAAGCCTAATAAAGTTTTGATTAAAATTTGTGCATTCAAACTAATGTTATCTATGTAGAGAGTTTAATTAGCTTTGCTTGCTTGAAGTTTCTGTTTGGACGTGCTACTCAAAAAGATAAAATTGAACAATCGTGTTTTGTTATCCAAATATACGCACTATCTATCACAAATTTGGCCTATTGCCATTTTCATTTGGTGTAGTTTACTTCTGTAGAGAATCAAATGCCCCTTTGGTTTAAGAAATCTATTATAAAAAATTGTGCCTCTATAAAGGATTCACGAAAAGAGAATAGAACTTATTTGTTTTAAGCATTTTCTTTCATTTTATTCCCAACATTCACAATTTAGAGTAGGTTTTATTTCCTGTTTGTGACTATTTCTGAGCATTATACATGTGTAGGAACCATATCTAAATTTTTCATTTTGTTGAAACGGGAGGTTTCAAGAAGTCCTTGCTATGTTTATGCAAAAACATCAGACAACAAACATCATCCCGGATGACTGGACAGGGTAGGTTGAGATTCATCAGGGATCCTGCTCACTTAAAGTGGAACTAGAACTATTTCAGGGACTAGAGTTGTGCCTGAGGTAGGTGTGGCTGCAATCGAGAGGGTAATGCAATGTGCTAAAAGTGTCTGGAAGGAGGAAGGTAAAGAGATCCTTTCTTCTAACTGTCACAATCCCTGTTTTAACTTCAAGGCTTGTACTTCCACAGTATTGGCATTATTGATTACTATATAATGTGGTGTACTTGACCTCCCACTCCGCTTCTTTGGCTTCATGTTGAAATCCCCACTCATCCACTTTATTCTTGTACTTGGCGAACTCCAATTCAGACATAGAAGCTTTGGATGACGTCTTTCCAACTTTCTCATGACAACTAAGCCCATAATTGAAAATTTTGTTTCCCAGCCACTTCAATCCCTCCTCTGGCCAACCTGCCCTCGGTTCCACCCTCACTCAAGCTCAAAGGAAAGTGCTAACAAGATTTTTAACTGTGTTTCAGTGTGCAAGGAATAGTACCTAATATGATTGACGAACTCATTGAGATTCGATGAAAGACTACTTCCCCCAAAGGCCTAAAAGGTCAATTTTGGCCATTCTGCAGCTAAGTAAACACCCTCTGGAAGCCTACAAGGAAAATCTAAAGCATCTGAGGGTGGTGTTGGAGAACATTGAAGATGTCCAAGGAAATTTAGGAAAATTTGGTGGAAGAAATTTGATTCAGGAACAACTTGTGCAACATCGGGTAATTTTGGGTGTAGGGAATGAAAGCTCCAACAGTGAAAGCTTACTTCTCTGGATGATTCTGGGAGTTTCCAGAAGGAGTTAGGAGGCAAACAAATAGTCATTCAGAAATATCTTATAATCCTCTACAAGATAGAAACATAAAATTTGTTACAAGACTCAAATATTTCCTGAGGTAACCCAGAACACAACAGATTCTCCTCTTGGTCAAAGATGATATATGCCCTAAAATTGAAATTGCAGAAGAATTGGATCCTAATAATGGATGATCTCATAAAGTGTTTTGGAGTCAAAATCATATAAGGTTTGACCCCAAAACACTTTCCTATGCTCTCAAGGTGGAAATTTCACTCCTGGTGTCCCAATTTGGACATAATGGGAAATATCATCTTTCTAAAAGTGGCCAAGTCACACTTTTTCACTCTTGTTGTACCCTATGTCCCCCAAGGTGTAAAGGGGACAAGGGGTACATAAAAGTGTGACCCCCTCATCATGTCAAACCTTTTTCACTTGCTCCTCGCCACCTCTGCACCTAGGTTGCACAACTTGGGGACTCCAAACTTGTCCCCCCCATGATGGTTGACCCCCAAGTCACACTTTTTGCACTCAACTGTCCCCTCTATCCCCTAAGGTACAAAGGGTAAAATGGGGACACAAAAGTGTGACTCCCCTTCTCCATGTAGCCCCTAGTCACCACAGAACCACCTCCCAACCCTCCAGAGCTCATTCCCAGCCCTTGCATCTCACACACAAAGCACCAGAGGATGCCACTTGTCACCATCTAGTGCAAGTCACACTTTGGTGTCCCTTGTGTCCCCTCTGTCCCCCTTTCACCATGCAACCTCACTTCAACCTCATTCCAACCCCAGTTAAGAGCAGTTATGGTCACATGTGAGTTAAAAATTGTGGAAATTTGAATAACTCTCCATCTCTCCAAAAACACTTAACCATTTTCAAACAAAAGTGTTGTTAAACTATCCTCCCAACCTCCATTTTTAACTAGGCATGTTGCTCAAATTTCACCAAATCCTCCATAACCAAAAAATGAAGAATTGCACTCATAACATATCTCAACTCGTGCACCCATTTCCATTAAAAACTCTCACCAGTGCACTCCTCTCCAAAATGCCTTTAAGATGACTGTGAAAGAAAACCCATTGGATGCTCTGTATAATTTACAAGCAGCAAAGTTGAAAATTTTCAAACCCTAAAGTTTCCTTTTCATATCTACAGAGATCCAAGTAGATGAAAAACCTTGAAAATTGGAGCAGAGAGTCCTAGAGCAAAACAAAAAATTTTGAGACCAAGTGTTTTCATTTGCAACCCGACCCCTGTAAGTCCCCTTTCTAAAAATAGTAAGTGTACAAGGTTGTGTGTGTCTAAAAATAGTAAGTTTTCAAAAATGGTGAATTCTCAACATTTGTGACACTCCAAACAAGAAGAAACATCAGAAAGTGAAAATGGTGAAAAACTTGCTAAAAATAGCAGTCTTGATAGGACTTGCTAAAAATAGTAAGTCTTGTAATTGAGCTCATAAAATTGTGGCAACTCCCATTCTACCTATCTCATTGTTTTTTCCACCATTGCAAGGTTGAGAAGTTTTCTCATGGTTCAAACATGAGAGAAAACCCCCACAAGCTCCCAAAGCATTAGTCAAGAGGTGATTTTTTCATGACACGATTTTATGCAAGAAGTTGGATGGTTCAACTCATCCTAATTGTGGTAGAAGGGAGTCATCATGGTTGAATTCATTCAAGAAGGAGATGTCTTTGTCACTAAGGTGAATCAGGAAGCTTCAGACCAAATTTATGAAGCTCAACCAAAAAACAGGAATTCCGAACCAAAATCTTGATGGAGTCTTTCAACCTCTTTGTCAAACATGAATTGAGCCTTTGAGGTGAATAATAGTGATGTTCCTAATCATATACACTTCTCAATGTGCCTCAACTTGTGATCATCATGTTTTCAAGGATAAGGAAGTCATCACAGGTCCATGAAGTGCAATATCTCACAACAATGTTCCTAAAACTCATTCAAATTCTCCTGAATGTGCCCAAGCTCACAGAAGAAGGAGATTCACATTGTTTCTATCCAACAGAGGTTAAAGGCAATAAGTTTCATTCAGGTCTGAGATCCTTCTATTTCGAGGAGAAGACCTACGAGGTGTAGATGAGCAAAAAGGATGTCTAGGAATACTAAGTATGTTTCCATCATGAAAAATGACATCTTTGTCATCTCAATTCACAAACAAGGTTCAAAGAGGTCATATGAACAAGTGAGAGGAAAAATATCAAAAAGGTCTCAAAGTGAGCCCCATTTTCAAAATCATAGGAAAGTCCTCAAATCAAGAATGGCAATGTGTTCATTGAGTGTGATGAATCAATGTGTGAAAGTTTCAATAAATTTTTCAGGAAAGACAATTTTCAACATAGAACGAATTGATTTAGAAGGCATGAGTGAGTCTCTTATCTCAAGTACATTTCCAAGGATGAAATGTTTGTCATGGGAAGGTGAAATGTGATGCGTTCAAAAGGAGTAATCATGATCAAATATCTTGATCAACCTATCAATTCAAATATCTTTCCAAGAGAAGTGAGACATCAATGTGAATCTCATGAATGTCAAGTGAAAAGTGGATGAACTATCAATATTTCTATCCGAGGTACCTTGGTGATGTTTGTCCATATTCTCAAAAAATCACAGGTCCATGCAGTGCAAGGTTGGGTTCGTGAGGTTGTTTCTAAACTCAGATCAGTATCTTTGTCAGTCAAGTGACAAGCTACAAAAGTAAGGATGATCATCATATCCTGACAATTGTGTTCAAATCTCTTTGAAAAAGTTACAAGTTCCAGGGATGAAGGCAAATGAGTTTCACTCAAGGAGTACCATCATATTTGAGGATCAAGAAGTCCTATTTCCATGAGGAACCTATGAGCAAGAAGGTGTCTGAGCATCCTAAAGTTGATTCCATTCAAGGAGGATTTTGGAGCCAGGAAGGGTAAGATGATGATCTCCATGTGGAGTACCATGTTTGCAAGAATGGGAAATCATCTCAATTTCACATGTTGCAATTCACTTAGTAGTGTTCTTAAACACTCATTCAACACCTTGTAGTGTGTTCACACCTCAAAGGAGGAAGCATATGCAATCACATCATTTCAGTTCAACGGGTGGCCATAGGACAAGAATTTCATTCAAGGAGAAATCCTTCTATCTGCAAGATGAAGACCTATTTTAGTGAGTAACAGACAAGCATAAAAAGGTTTGAGCATCATGGAGTTGATTTTTGGTCACAAAGGTGAATTGTGAAGGCCGCAAGGAGTAATGAAGTGATCCCATATCCTAACTCCTACCTTGTGATCAGAAGAAGATCATCATGTTCCCATCTCAGCGCAGATCTCATAATAGTGCTTTTGAACACTTACTCAATGCCTTGGAATGTTTCCATATCTCACAGAAAAGGAGATTGTGATCACAATGCTTCAAGTTCAGTAAGTTCTTCATCAACGAGAGGCTTCATCTTCATCAGATTGAGTCAACCCTCCTCTCTCTCTCTCTCCTCTTCTTTCTCTCTCCATATTCTAATTCTTCATTAAGAATGTACTTTTTCACTATTTTGTCTTATTCACTTAAGTGACCTTCAACTTAACATTGTAAGAGTCCTTTTTCATTAATAAGAAAAAGACTCACTTTCATTCCCTAGGAATATGGAAGGTCACAAGTGATGAGGAAAGGTGAAAAGTCATGTGGGGGAGATGAAAAGACATTTTGTAATGCTATAAATTGGAATGGATTCTCCATTCCAAAGGGTTGGCAATTGTTGATTGTTGTATGTTGTTGAGATTTGTATCACTACTACATCAAGAAATAAAATCTACATTTCCTCTATTCCTTGTCTATGTTCCTCTATCCTCTCTACTCTCCAACTTTGCAAGCATGGTGATCTTGTATAACCAAGAAGGAACTTTGTGTCCTTGATTAATGAATCTGTAGAACTTTGTGTCTCTAGTTTGTTAGTCTTGTTGATTGCTTACATTGTTGTGTTCTTCTAATTGAATGTGGACCTACTTTGGTTATTGTTGGTGAGAATATGATAGTTCCTACTCACAACATTAACCCTCTCTCCTTATTTCTCCTACTCCCCTTTACCTCCCTTCACAACAAATTCCTCCCTTGTACATTGTACAAGCACTTTTCCACAAGCTTAGTGGAGTATTCCTGTGTGATCCCTGGCCACCCCACAATTTTAGTTAGTTTACATTCAATAATGGGAGCCTCCCCATACCCAAGAAGGAGGGGCTTAGCCCCATGACCATTGGTGAAAACCAATAATCTGCACTACAACAAATTATTTAGGTGAATTGGAGGACAGCATCCTCTGCTCGCTTTGTAGACATCCTTCATCTTTTAAGCTTTGTTTGGTACACGTCTTGCCACAACAAGGTGTGATGCTCATATTGGCCCATATCACACATGTGGTGCTCAGACCCATCCTTATTGTAGGAATCTGCAATCTTGGACAGCATGGTTCCCACTCTGGTCTCCCAATGTTCATGCTTGATATCAGAATTTTTCAACACCTACAACAATCATGTGTAAAGCTATATGATATTCTCTTAAATACACATCCATGTTTTGGCACTTGGCATCTCTGGAAAAGGCAAAATAAATAGATCAGAAACTTCACATGAACACGCCATCCTACAAGAACATTACATATAATACACATTGTAGTATAGAAACTCATTACATAGCAATAGGAAAGATTTTGTGAGATCAAAATGAGCATAATGAAGACATAATCAAACAATAATACATTCCGATCAACTACTTTGAGTACATGATGATAATACAATATCCCTTATTCTCTAAGAGTGGCATAAATATACAGGGGTCCAGGAGGAACAGGTACAACTGTTACAGTACAAACCCACTGGAACCAATTATCTATACAAGCATTAATTAGACCTCTCCAAGACATAATTCATCACATATATCACTCCTTTTCTTTATTCAACTATTTTCTCATGTGCATTACAAGTCCAAAAATAGCTGTCTAGGTGTCCGCTTTTTAATTGAGATTGAGTCAAATAATTTCACACCACTTTTATTGTGGGAACCTTGGCTTCTTGGAAGAACTCACTAAAGATGAAGTTGTGCATGCACCATAAATCTATAAGTATTCTAACTTCTCTCGCATTATTTCCTCTATGTAAGAAGAGTTTCATTCTATTTTACTTATTTCTTTTGTCGTTATTTCTTAATATGTGAAGTCTACTTCTACGGTGGATATAATGGCTTCATAGACGAACCCATTAAAGATGAAGTCATGTATGAACCCTAAGTCTACATGTATTCAATATTTGTGTGTATTGAGGATTACATTGTATCGACTCTATTTTTGGGCACTCTATTGTTGGCATTGGACTTTAACACTAGGCATGTGTGTGTGTGTCTATTTTTTGATTGAGATCAAGTCTACAAATGCTACCTCATATGCATAGTCTACTTCCACCATAGCAATCCTGGTTGCAGATGAAGCCATGTGTGGACCCTAAGATTACAAGTGTTATAGCTCCCTTACTCCCTCTGTAAGAATAATTCCAATGGTTTGGATTTATCAAATTGTGTATTTGCTAACTTTCTAGTGGTTAATAGTTTTGGTTCTTGTCTTTGCAAACTACTTGTCATTTTCTTTATTTGTTTTATGACTCTATTGTATGTTATTGTTGTGTATTTTTCCTCAAACACTTTCCAAAATGATGCTTGTTAGAATTCCGGAATTGAGGTTTTAGGTTGGGCGGTCCATCTTTCCTCTATTGCTTATTTTGAGGGTTATTTCAATTGTCTTCTTTCTTTATGGTCATTTTATTAAAGAGTTGTTTATAAATTTGTTTTGAATTCTGCATTTCCAGGGCTAGAGATATGGCTAGAGGCTAGTGTTTTTGGTTTCTTTGATATTACTACCTCTCTCATGTGATATTTGAGGCCTTCTATGTATGTAAGATTTTTTTACTTTTTGGGGAAATTAGATAGTCCGGTTTTTATTGATTTCTTTGTATTCTATAATGCTACTTATTTGTCTAACCATTTCCAGAAAGTGTAGTACATTTATTCAAAGGGTAAACATCTTGTATATCTCATTTTTAAGTTTGGGCCTAGCATCTATAGTTTTTTGGGTTCTGTTGGCTTTTGTTTTGCATATTACCATTCTATGTGAAGAGTGAAAGACTGAAGAGAAACCAGAAAGCATACATTATTCATTGTGTGTCCGTCATTTTATTATGTAAGAGATGGTTAGAAAATGGTTGAAGTGGTTACGACCTTTTATTAGTTAATACGTAACTAATATTGACTTGATGCTAAATTATAAGCCTTGTATTCTAATATTGCATGTTGTTCTTTAAAGATGCAAAACTTTAGAATGAACCGTATCTTCTTTTAAAATCTCACACAATTGGAAACAAAATGTCTTGGATAACCTAAGCCATGCTTTGTAAGTCAAATTGCTCTTGCGACTGAAGTGTGTTAAGTTACTTGTCATAGTTCAATTTCTACTCCCAAGAGAAAACCCTAGGAGTGCAGATATTCGGAGTAGGAAAACCTTATTCTCCTTTAAGGTGATTCCATCCAGGGATCGCATTTGAGCTGAAAGATTGAAGTTTATTTCCAATTCCAATTGGTTAAGGAGGATTTTGGACATTTTCAGTTTGCTACACTACGACTACAATATTCCGTACCGCTGCTATAGTATTTAATACCGTTGTTATAGTACCATCACAGTTGCATATTTCATGAGTTGGGTTTGTTGTTTATTTTGGTAGTTTGAATAATAAATGAACCACAGATTGCCGATGTACATCTTTGAATATTATATGCAAAAAGGGTTTTGCAGAACCGTTGCTACCCATTTGATATAAAAGATTTAATATGAATATTTAATGTTGTTGTCCGACATTCAATAAATGACAATTTGGCTTATGTTCAATGCTATGTGTAAGGGTTTCATAGTTTTCATTTTGTTCTGAGCGCAGCAATAGTGTATGTATGCCAACTGTTTGTGAAATTGCCAATGAATGGTTCATGTTTGCCAATTGTTTGTGAATATGTCAATGCATACTTGTGATAGTTAAAGAATTTCAAGTATAGAAATCAAAGAAAATTTGCCTAGATTATTGGTTTATTTTTAAAAAGGGGCATTACATGTAAATACTACACTTTTGGAAACAAGTATTTTATGATATTTAGTCAAAATCAAGCCAAGTAACAAACTCACCATTTTGCATAAAAAGTAATATGTAGTCAATGAAGTCCACAGGATCATCATACAACAATTGCAAAATTCAACACCAATCAAAGACGAAACTTCTAATCAAATTGTCCTTTAATAGGACAAACATAGCAAAGTTCTTCCTCTAAAATGGTCATGGCAATCAAAGAAAAAATTCAAATAGATAAAAATAGTTGAAGAAACAAAAGATGGTCAACAATACTAGAAACTTGAGGTTAATATCAGATATGTTCCGTAATAATTTCAGTCAATTCACAGGGCGAACTAGCACTTGTTTGCTCTTCCAGACTTTTATGTTGGAACAATATTTCAATGACTTGGTGAAATGGTGTTACCAATTGAGCTATTAAAGGTAATAAACACAAATCAACGAAGGATGATGTCTTCCTGGCCAGCCTAGTCATGCATGGTTAAATGTAGGAAACATATAAAATTCCATGTAGTCTAGCCTAGAGAGAGAAGCGGAATTTTTGACCCAATTTGGCATGACTTTGACACTGGGTAGCCAGGTACAGCACTTTGGAGCAGGGGTATGGGTACATACCAAGGTTCGCGGGGGGGTACATCTCGAGTAAGTGGGACAATACCCGGGTACGTTTGTGGATTTACGTGGGTACTGTCCCATGTACCCACAACATTTTGGGGGAGAAATACATTCTTTTATGCTAAGAAAAAGTCAAACACGACTTTTAAAATTCAAATACCTAACCCTAACCCTAATATGCATGATTCAGATTTTCAATTGCTAAGGGTTGATCCAAGTTCCAAGTAGACTAAGTAGCTTGCAACAAACACTAGCGGTGATTCAAGGTAAGTTTATGTTTTATTTATTTTTGAAGCTAGTTTGTTGTTTATTGCTTGTTTTCAGTTTTTATTTCGGTGTTTTAACATCCTTTCAACCTCTAGCTATCAACACTAATTAAATAATTACATTCTCTGAAATTTATAATGTGTGTTTTTTTAATTGTTAACCAAGGAGCTATAGGGATTGTCAGAATATTTGCAATCTCCAGTTCTATGGGTCAAGATATAAGCATGAAATATTATCCACTTTTTCCCCTGTGGAGGTATGTCACACTAATTGAACAGCTGCCAAGGGTTATGTTTGGATTTGCTAAAGTGCAACCTCCAATTTAAGAGCTCTTATAGTCAGGTTAAGTTTCATTTATGTGCAATTGTTGGCCATGATATCAAAATTTGTGGAGGGGTGGATGGAAAGGGGTTGGCACGTGCAAAAACTCTTGCATATATCAAAGGCAAGAAGATGTGGATGCGGCAACAACACTAAAATCGAAGCATCCTTTGGCAAAGAAAGGATTGAGAGGTAGCAAGCCATCTACATCTCCACATGCCAAAGTTGTGATCTCAACACACCCATTTTTGTCATCCTTTGTGGCTACAGAGGTAGATGATTCACTTCATAGTCACAAGAGAACAAAAGATGTAGGTCCACTGAAAGCAATATTCAAGAATGAAAGCAGGGACATAGTCAACCAGCAAATTGGATGTTTCATTTACTCATGTGGCATTCCTTTCTAATGTTGTTAGATCCTCATACTAAAAGGATGTGACGAGAGCAATCAATGATGCCCAGGAAGGATATAGCACTTTGGGGTACAAAAAGGTGTACCACCTTATTGTCCAAAGAAAAAAAACATGTGGAAGATTCATTGCAACCCATCAAGAATTCAAGGGTCCAAACATGGGTGTTCATTGTGTCTGGTGGATGGAAAGATACGGCAAATAGGCCATTGATCAATGTGGTTGTAACGTGCCCTAAAGGGTCAATGCTTTTTAAGGTTAATGACTGTGTGGGGCAAGTGAAGGATGCCCAATTTATTGCAAACATCCTTATAGAGTCCCTTGAGGCGGTGGGGTCTCAAAACATTGTCGAAGTTGTAACGGTCAACGCAAAACATTGTAGAGTTGCAATGATGTTGGTTGAGGAAAGGGACAGGGACATATTTTGGACACCTTGTGTTGTTCATTCCCTCAACCTATTGTTACAAAAATTGGTCACAAATGCTTGGATCAAACAAATCTATGAGGGGAGTGAGATCCAAATGCATCAGCAACCACCACATCATATTTAGGAACTTCTCCAAGTTGCAGTTGTTGAAGGTAATTATAAATTATCTTGGTTCTTTTTAATTTTATTTTAAATTTTAAACATTAAATTTTAAGTTAATATTGTAAGTATGCAATTTGTAGAATTTTAATTTTAGAACATTTTACTTATTTTTAATTTTCTTATTAGGTTGTTGAAACTCAATTTGCCTCACACACGCTCATCTTGAGATGGCTCATGAAGGTGAAAAAGGCATTAGGCTTTGTGGTTATCTACAACAATTGGAATACATGGAGGCATGCAAATACTAAGAGGGTTGTAAAGGTGAAATTGTTGATCCTTGATGACTGTGATGTCCCCTTTTCGGACAAATGGGAATTTTTACAAACTTCCACACCAATCGAATCAAGAAGGATTAGATCCATTTGATTCAACTTAAAATAACCCAATGTCAGCTAATTACAACCCAAAATGGGGTTGGAAGTAGCCAAGGTGATGGGTGAGATGGGAGAATCAATTGGAATTCACACATTTTCTAGATCTGATTTTTATAGCAGCTTTATTAATTTAAAATAGCTTGCAAACAGCTGAAAACTTCTAAAATTCATAACTCTCTTGATACTCAATCTTTTTGCATGAAATAAAGTGCACAATAAACTTGGGATTTTTCCCTTTCCAATGAACCCCAGAAGATCAGATTTTTCTGAGCACTAAAACCTTTTCAAAATAGCACTTAAAATTCCAGATTTGGGCGCTAGGGTTAGAAGAAATTAATAAAATATTTCCAGTACTTTTCCCAGCCTCCAAACACACCACAAAGTACCTCCCTTGCTTAGAAATAAAAGATAAACAAATCAGATTTGCAGAACATGCCAAATAATTCTAGAAATTATTTTAAAAAACCATGTTTGCATCATAACTTCAAAAATTCATATCTTTTGCTAGAGAAGTCCAAATGAGCTGAAACTTTGGATCTTGGGCCAAAAAAATATGAAGAATAATATTCCAAAATTAGTTTTTGCACAGTAAACATGAAACCCTAATTTTTCCCTAAAAAGTAGGTCGCCCAACACATTTAGGGCATCAAATCATCTCCAAAAATTATGAAATTAATTTCAAAACACAGCAGATCTGAAAACAAACAAATATGCTCCCAAATCATGCAACAATAACCAGATTTGCACCATAAATAAATGCTCTAAGGCAAGGAAACTTTCCTAGTGCAATTCGCCACACAAAAGATGCAACACAATACCAAAGGATCCTTATCAAATCAGATTCACTTCAATTCCAAATTGAATGAGAGTGAGAGAGAGTTCAATGTAAAGCTAGGGCATATATCCCTTGGGCATACATCCCATTTCTCCAAGCATGGAGTGTTATCAAATGATCAAATCAACATGAGGTGAAATGACTCCCTCACATCCCTTAAATAGACTTCCCAAAGGGATCGACCCACTTGGAGGGAAAATACACTTCTTAAATTTGAAATTACAAGTTGGATAGCCAAGTGGCCCCTTTTACTTTAGTTTCCCTCCCATCATAATTAAAACATTTAATATGCTAAGACTATCTGCATTTTATTATTTTCTGGTTAAATAATAAAAAGTAACTAATCTATGTGCACATTTTAAACTAACTAGAGACTCCCACTTGTAGCGCTAGGCATGTCAAGGGGTTACAATGCAAATAAAAGAGATGAACAGATATATTAGTAATGCCCCGGAAAAGGGAACATTACAATGACAGGTGGTGGGATTGTGTGGAGTACTTGCTCAAATTTACTAAGCCCATGTTGAGCATGTTGATATAGATCATCCATGTTTGGGTGAGATTTATGATAGAATCGACTCTATGATTGATTCGATTACGTCCATCGTAAATGACAAAGCAAAAGTTCCTATAGAGAGCATCTTCAAAGAAGTGCAAGCGCATCTCACTAATAAGTGCAACAAAATGACCACTCTGTTGCATCTTCTTGCTTTTGCTTTAAGTCCAAAATAGTATAGTGCGGAGATCCTTTCTTTTCCCAGGAGGATCCGCACCATATAGGGATATGGAGGTTAGTGAGGGGTACAAAGCAACCTTGTCTAGACTCTTCTTTGATCCAAAAGTACATGATGCAGTTAGGCAGGAGTTTATGGCTTTTATACTTGGAAGGGATCAATCCATTCTAGCTCTTCATGTCATGTACAAGATGGATGGATGTTCGTGGTGGCACCTCTATGGGCAAGGATGACATGTCCCTTTTTGGAGATTAGCGGAATTGTTACCTTAACCCAAATCTTCCCCGTGGGTTTAAGGAAAGAAGCCAAGGGGAAGACTTGGATAACATTTTCTAAATAGTTATTTTCATTATTATCATGTATTCCTATTGGGAAGCCAAGCGCTCCAATAGATGAACTCATTTAATTAGAATATAAAGTATTTTGAGCATGTAGGTTCCAAATACAAATTAGAGAATTAAGAGGTACTTATTACAAGGTCGGTCATAAGTTATGATATAGCACACCTTGTTATAAAAGGAGGTTGCTTGACCATTTGATGATTATGTGAATTTTATTATCTCTTGGAAAGATTTCTTGTGAAGCATCTCTCTACCTCTCCTAAGGACGAAAACCCTTGGAGAGTCTTGTGTGAGGACAAAACCCTTCACCAAGTCTAGGGAAGACTTCAACACGGGACTCTCCACCCCCTTGATAGATTTCTTTGCTATTGTTATCCTAATCTCAACCTTAGGCGAGTTTCCCTGAGGAGATCTTTGGATCACATATTAAAGATATTGCTTTCCTTTTGCTATTGATGCAAAATTGGCTTCCTTCAAATTGGAGCGACTCATTTGTGGAGTGATTTGCTTTATTATTTGGTTGTTCTAAAAGGACGACCAACATTGAATGGTGTTTTAAAGTATTCAAGAGTCTTCTATGTGTTTGGATTACATCATCTCATTGCATGCAATTTATAAGGGTGATAAGTATTTGAGTTTTACATTGAAATTTTGAGAGTGTTTTGGCATGCATAATCAGATCTGAAAATTTTATTTATTTCTGCAATATAGGGTTTGAAGGAAATTTATTCCAATTCCTAGGCTGAGTCCAAAATTATTAAAAACTTCCTTCACCAATTGATTGTTGATCTTGAATAATAATTTCATAATATATTTAGAGTGATCTTGCATGGTTTTTAAAATTTCCAAGAGGGGCAATTGCTTGGACAAAGGCAGGTTTGAAAATTTTGGTGGATTCAAATTTGGACAAGCTGAATCTTTAGATATTTACATGTCATCATAGTTTTTAAAGATGGTCATCCAAGATCCCAAGTTTCATGAATTTTGGAGGTGATTTATGTAATATCCCCATTTTTGAAGACCCTTAGCCTATCATTCCCCGTGGGCTTTAGGGATGTTGCAAGGGGAAAAATATATTAAATAATTAGATAATATTGCCTGGAGAGTGATTTTAATCATTTGACATTATAAAACAATATTTATTTAATTATTTAATATTTATGGAGCAAGTAATGTATTTAATTATTTAATTAAATTCCCAAAATGCAAATTAAAAAAAAAGGGGAATTAATTAAATAATATTTAGGTGGCTTTTAAATATTAAAATCACCCTTTTTAAAAGGGGACGCCACACCTAGGGGAAATAAACTTCTTTTATTTAATAATTTCCCTCTCCTAGGGATTTCGAATTTTGTGCCTCCTTGCTTATAAAAGGAGTGCTAGGATCATTGTTAGACTCATGTTATGATGATATTTATTTTATGCTCCATGCTTGGAGTTGGGATGCATGCCCATTAAAGCTTTCTTCTCTCTCTCTCTCTCTTGCGTGGGAAGTTAGTGAGCTGGTTTTGATCAATTGAAGTATTTTCTCTTGCTCCATTTGTTGAGTTCTCTTTCTGTTGAAGGCGACTGTTATTTGGAGGGTTTTTGAAGTGTAGAAAGAGCTTGAAAGTGTAATTTATGTTTTTCCATCTAACCCTAGCGACTTGATTGAGACTTTTGGGGGCTGTTTTGGAGGATTTTCAATGTCATAAAATTCAGATCTTTAGTTCTTTGGAAAGATCTTAATTTATAGAATTATCTAGCATTTTATTTGAGGAAGAAAATATGGAATATTGAAGGAGTTATGCATTTTTGAATATTTCAGTTGTCTGCAGGCTTTTCTGGGTATGGAAAATTGATATTTATATCAGATCTGCAGTTTGGGGTTGATTTAATATTGCATATGATTGTAGAAACTAGGAGAAATAAGGAGAAGATGTTTTCATAATTTTTGGAGTGGATTTGATGCCCTAAATGTGCTGGGCGACCTACTTTTTAGGTCAAAATTAGGGTTTTGGGTTGGCTGTGCGAAATCTGATTTTTGCATATTGTTCTTCATATTTTTGTGGTCCATTATCCAAAATTTCAGCTCATTTGGACTTCTCTAGTCAAAGATATGAAAAATTGCAGCACTTTAGGGTTTGAATATTAATTATTTACAGCTTGTGTGTGATCAGATTTGTGTTAATTCCTAACTTGTCCTAGAAGGGGATATTACACTTTACTATTCTGAAAATTCTTAAAGTTTGTTGGTTAAGGGTTGTCCAAAATTAGGATATTATCAAGCAAAACATGTTGTTTCAAACAGAAAATTGGTTTTTGAGGGTTTCTTAATAATTTTGACATACCTCACCTGGATAGGGTTTAATTTTTGACTAGGGCAGGGTCTGCCATCCCTCAAAGGAAGTCAACCCGAGGCAACTATGTAAAAGCCTAATTTGCAAATTGTCAGGGTTAGCTAAGCCATGTACAACAGCATCCATAATCTGATTTTCAAGTTTCATCTCATATTTTGGTGCATTTATTCTACAAAATAAAAAGGGACATAACAAAGGCATACCCCTTAAAGAATCTAAACAAGCATTTGCCTTCTAATCGAAAATGGAACATGCCAATTAGGATGATTTGTAATTCTAGGTACATAAGTTATAACTATGTAATATATGGATCATGTTGTCGCTTTTAAATTACTAAATTATAAATCATTATACTGATTTCAAAATATTTGACAGGTATTTGTGGCTAGCCTGAATAGGTTGCAATTCTGGCTTTGCCTTAGCTAATTGGGGTAATCCAAAGTCTTAAAATCAACACGTGGTCTTAAGCACAAGCGATCTCCCGAAGTCGTGCCGGGACAGCCACAATGGAATGAATAGATGGTTATGGAATGGGCTAAATAAAGCGGATAGGTGGAATACGAAAATGGGCGATAGTGGTCAACAAGTGATCAAGGCAACCTAATGTCCTCAACGAAGCACTGTGGGGATCTTCTCGTCTAAAGTAATGAATGAATAGTTGCCTCACTTGAGTCGGGTGTAATGGAATGGTTGAGGAGAATGACACATAAAGAGTCTATCGATATCAGTGTCACCAAACACTCTCCGAATTGGCTATGGAATGCGGAGGGAATTGTCCACAATCAAGTCGTAGAAGTCTCCAGACAAGGTCATGGAGGTGTGGGAGGAAACATGTGAATAGCAAATGTGTGAATTGGTAGAACTAGTTGCGACCAAGTTGACTTTCAACTAGAATCATAAGCCCACTTTTCTGCTTTGATGTTCAAAATGTCAACTGTGTAATGATAACGGGTGGAAGCAGGGGTGTTAGAAAACAAGATATCTAAGGCCTTGGCAATGTTTGCAGAATTGAGGTGCTATTTTGGTTGTGGTACTAAATGATCAAAATGTAATCTCTTGGTTGTTCTAGGGCCTTGAATGGTCATGTGGGATGTGTAAAACTACTAAAGCAGGAAACAAACAATCTCAAAAAGTCAAAGAGCAAAAGGGAGTAAGAGTTAAAACCTAAGCCAACTAGGGATACGTGGGAATATGTTAATTCCTTTCTAATTAACTCTATGTTAACCTAATTAACAAATGGAAACAAACAGTTTAAATCAAATCAATTCAATTACTTTCTTCGAATTTAATTAAATCTACGTGTTGCCAAAACTAATTAACAAATGAAAGCTAACTATTAATCATAAAAGAAATGAACTAATCTATTTGTTTTTGCTATTTTCCAATGATTTTGAATAAAATGAAATAAAACAAATAAAGAACTAATTAATCTAATGTTTTTGTATTTTTGGATGCTTACTGGAAAACAAAAGAAATACGCATAGACAAATTAAATTTCTTCTAATACAATTAAAATTGCTTCTACACTAAAACTAAAAAACTAAACAAGTAAATAACCAGATGTGGCTATTTACCTGTGCAGAGTGGATCTAATCTATTCTAATTAAACATAACTTTTCTAATTTGTACTTGTGGATATGCAACTTCCTCTGTTCTTGCCTCAGAGTCACGGGAAGAACGAAAAAGCTTCTCAAAAGCTATTCTTCCCCTGAAACTTCCTCGGTAAAAACAACAAGATCTATGGAAGCTTACAAAAATGAAGGCAAAATTAAAACTAACATTAAACAGATGTAGAAGCTTCTTCCAGACAAACTTCCCGTGCAAACCCACAGGGATAGGTAGGGAAGCAGCTTTCAATGGAAGCTCTGTGCAAATAAAGGAAAAAGACAATAATTGTATTTCTTTGAATTAATATACTCTAACAGATTATGGAATAAAGATTTAAGAAAGCTTCAAAATCCAAATGCATCCCCAACCTAGAAATGTAGAACTGTGACAGTTCCAGTGCTAGTTTTGAAAACTTTGTCCCCTCAGATTCTTTTCCATTTGGTGTTCAAACGAGTCTGAGGGAACTGTGTTTGATGTGTAAGAAATGATGAAGAAATCAGACTGGAATGGCTTGCAAGCCATTGGTAGATACAAAAAGAGAATAAAAAGGAATGAGATTTGAAAGTCTTTCTTTGTGTATTTCTTGGTAGGATTACAGCAACATAACAGTGCAATTTACCTCAAAACAATAATCTCCAACCAATGCTCCACTGGTAGAAGCTTGGCTCATATAGAAAAATGGCAAGGAAATGGTCTAAGCCATTTGGGAGCCAAGGGATGCCACATCACTCAAAGAAGGGGCAGTTAACTCACAATTAACAACAAGAAGGGAAGGAGAAGTTGGTACGCATCAAACGAGCTCAAGAACAACCAATTTGGTCAAGAAACGTGCGCTAAAAATGAGATTAAAGAAGTTGACACGCATTCAGAACACGCCAAAAGAGTCTTGGTTAAATGTGAGAATTCGGGACCGCGGTCGGTCTGTGCATCTCTCAGTCGGTTAGAACCATGAGGTTACGCAACCATGGGTATGGTGATTAAAGGTCAAAGTGCCTGCAGCCAGAAATCTAAAGTCATGTTAGCAAGGAAAAAGTGCTGAAATGATAAAGGAGAGAAGTAAAATCATGAAAATGGACGAGGGAAGCATTCTAGGCTACAAATATACACTACAAACTTGAATCACATCAGATGAGATTGTGAAGCACCATTGGAACAAAATATTCTAACCATGTATTGGATGAATGAACTGATTGTTGCTAGCACGAAGCAAAATCTGGGTGCTACCTAGCAAGTGGAAGGATTTATACACTGAGTGGGTGCTACAAAGGCATTACAAGATCAAATAAAGTGTTCAGCAATTGGACTTTGTGCAAGATGGTGATCACACCATTGTAACAGTTTGGACATTTGTCCAAGTTATTTGGAAACAAAGTGTTGGAGAGGCAGACAATTCAAAATGTCCATAGAGGAAAGGTTTGAGTCTTGTTTCATGTGTAGATCAAAATGCGTCAGTTTTTCAAATTAATGGACATTAATAATATTTCTAAGCTGGGCCCGGTCAATTCATAACCTAGGGGCAATTTATCAATATTATTATAAGAATAAAATGTATTCTTAAATACTGGCAGGTAGAAGGAAGTGCCTAGACCTTTCTAACCTATTTGGGTAGCCATTGTGCTGTCAGTGGCTAAAGTGGAGAATAAAGGAGGAATAATAAAATCTATTTTAGTACAAGTAATTCCTTCATTCGAGTACTTTAATTAATTTCAAACCTTGGTTGGTGGAAAAAGTAAAGTAACATTAAATAAGAAAATAAATGTTACTTTAATTGACACTGCCGCCCCACTTGAAAAATAAAGACAAAAAAGTATAAAAGGAGGTGAAGAGGTGTTCATTTGGCATCTTTTGGTTATTTTGATATTTATTTTCTGGTTTGAGTTGATTGCTCTTCCATTTCTTCACTAAAGGACGAAACCCCTTTGGTGTACTTGCAAGAGGGGAAAACCCTCTCTTGCTAAGGTTGAAAATGAAAACTCTTCATCCTTTTGTGAAGATCCTCCACTCGGGTCCAAACTCTATTGAGCTTCAAGGAGTATTTTTTCAGAGTTTTCAAAATGATTGAAGACCCGATATTGCAGATTTGAGGCATTAACTAGGGTTCAAAGACAAAAATGTTGGGACATATTTCTACCTTCATTTCCAGCCATATCTAGGGCTATGTACACCCTTGTGGGTGGAGTTTGACACATTCTAGGGCATGGCTGCTCGGGATCTCATCACCAACAACTTTGCCATAAGTTTGGAGGCCATATTCAGCTTTGTTTTAATGAATTTGGGCTTGGGATCACTTCTTTCCAGCCACTTTTGTAAGTTGTATTTCTGCAGATCTATAATAAAATTCCAGCTCTTGTTTTGGCTCCTAAAAATTCAGTATTTTGGTGTTCTTGCATTCCTATAATTTTATTATAAATATTTTTGCATCTAGATTTGAGTAATTTAAGATCAAATTTAAGGGTTTTGGATCTCCTATATCACCGGTCGCCATAAGTTAGGGTATTTCAGATCTGTATTTTGTGGATAAATTGGTCATTATTATCCTAATATTTCTAACACCAGCAAAATGCTGCAAGGGGAAACAAAATTTCAGGTGTTCCCTTTTGGACTCCAAACTTGGAAGCATCCCATTGGGGACCTCTACATTTGCAGACCCAAAGCTAGAGGGTACTTTGCATGATCAAGCTAGCGGGAGTGGCACTACATACTACCTTGTGGTTCTAATGAATCACATGATCGTTCTACTTTTAATCAAACACATGATGGCTCTAATGATCCTCTCGCTGAACACCGTGGAAAGCATTATGATTATGAAAATTATGAATATGCTGATTTGTCTCAATTTTTGTGTATACACTTGCAACATTTGCACAATGTACTTATTCTTAGATCGACCAACGAATATCATGACATTTGGCATTGAATTATCATTATGTTTTGTGGTTATTTAGCTTATAGTTATTAGTTATTTTGTTTACTCTATGCATATTATATGCTTAATTTGCTTATTTAGCTAAATGGCTATGCCCGAATCCATACCCAAGCTCCCCAAAAAGATTGAAGTGCTGGTTTCTCGTACCCATACCCATACCAGCTACCTAGCTTTGGCAATGGTGTCATCCAAATCAATATGGTTAAAATAAGTGCAAGAAGGATGTCATAAATGATTATGTGGTGTTATATAAGATTGGATGATATCATAAATGAGGTTGCAGTGATGTCAGTCTTCTCACTTTTAATTGAATCTTCTCTCTGGTCTGTGCACTTGGACCATCTTCCAACACTTTGAAGATACGGTGGATGACTTAATGGTTAAGTGAAGGTTTGTCCCAGAGTATTAGAACCGTATTACATTTCCAGCAATTATGTTGTTTCCTGCTACATATAAATAAAAAACAAAGTCGAAAGTTCACATGTCAAAAGGTGCATCGGCATATTTGATAGGATATCTTGTTCTTCATTGGTATCATATGTGATTTAATTGGAAAAGGCATCTTGTATCTTCATTTGAGCAAATTAAACAGAATTGATTAATTAACAACCAAGTAAAAGAAATTTTCCTTACACATAAATAAATAAACACTAATAAAGTGTAAGGATTTTTCAGAGGGTGAGTCTCATTAATAAGTTTGGCCTGAGGTTCAGCGTGTGGCATTCCCGACTGACCACAAAGAGATCATTTCCCTTTCAGATATAACAGAGTATAGGACCCCGTGCACACACCAGATTGTAAACAAGAGTAAATCTGAGCCCCTAACACAGCTGATACATGTGTCCAAAGTTTCAAGGCATGCAGAACAAGCAAGCAGAAGGATGGAATTCCGTAGGTAGCTTTTCAAAGTGTTATTGTTTTTAAGAGAAGTAGACTGCTCCTCTAATTACTCTGTAGCTAGGATTATGCTAGTCTTGTTGCATTATGGCTTAGTTTTTTTGTTGATTATTTCTCATCTGTAGTTCTAGTAATCAGTATGCTGTAAGTTTCACTCCATATTCACACCTGCAACTGATTAGCCAATCTCTCTGACTGCTGGGCATGTGTATTGTTTAAAATATTAATATAAAGATTTTTGTTTATCAAACAGAAAGTCTAGAAAACTTGAGCATAAATCTCCAAGAAAGATTATTTTGTCATATCCCCTTCACGTTGCATGCAGGAAGTCGTCACTCTAAAGATAAATGAAAATATGATGCAAAAAAAATAAAGTGGGGTAGATATTGATTAGCAAATAGAAACGCATCAGCTATATTTACTGCATAATGTATATGTTCCTAACTTGAACTGAAGCTTGTTGATTTTTCTGCTCTATTATACAAGAAACTCAGTAGAAATTCTCTGTACAGAGCCACTTAAACAACAGAACTGAAAAAAGCATACCCAATTCTGGTAGAGGAACCAATGCTGACAGAAGGCCCCACAACTGTGCCTGAACCAAGATGGACATTTGGACCTACTTTGGCATGTGCATGAACTATTGCTCCAGATTCTATGAATGCAGGGTATTCAAGAACACAGCCAGGTTTATACCATTCTGCAACATATACACCTGGAAAAGGAAACTTTCAAGCTCAATGTGCTAGAAGTCCTAAATATAGTTAATGGCTTCCTGACAATATAATATCTGGAAAGTTCTTGAAAGAAATGAAAGCTTGCGAGTTAACATGAAAATGAAAACAAATATGTGACAACTAAGAATAAGGATAATAATTGAAACCATCCCATGGTAAATTCACTCTGTGATTTGCTATTTTTAATGATATGGAAAGTTTACTATACATAAAATACATAGGACATAAGATTGGAAAGGCAGAAAGAGTCTAAGGACAGCAATTGATGCAGCATTAAAATAAAGGGAAACGAACTCAGGAACTTACAATTTCTGCAGCAAGTGTGCCATCGGCTTTCAATCCTGAAAGCATAAAAGCAAAGGAGATCCAGCCAGTTACGTATAAATGGATCCTTCAAGTTCAGAGAGTCAATGATCTCTGAGAAAGGCCGAAGCAGTTTGGTAGCACCAAGTGCTCCCTGAGGTCCCATCTTCATAAAAGACATAATGAGGGAAGGTGCATATCGTGCAGCTGCAGTCAAGAGAACACCAAAATCTCCTCGGATAGCTGCAGGTGGAAGGGCCATTGCAGCAGTAGACAGGGGAAGAACTGTGTCCTGCAACATAATTTTATCTCTCTTAATCTAGGCCTAAAAACAAAACATAAACCTTGCATAAGTTTCAAGTTGAGATTTAAAACAACAAATCACAGCTGTCATAGTGAAAATAATCTTTTCAGAAGGGAAAGTGAACAGATTACATTGCAAATTTATAATCAAAATCTCAGATGTTATACAAAAATGTATGAGAAAATGATAGTACTTCACTTATAAAATTACTGTCACAAAAATATGACCTAGAGTCAACCAGAAACCTATCAAGTAAGGTCAATCAACACAATGCAAAAATATTCACAAGCATCTACCGTTTAAAATAGAATATCAATATAGATTTCACTATAGATGTTTGTGCTCTATCGTTATTACAAGAGTGGGCTGGATATCATGTCCACAAGAATTTACAAACTCCTCTTTGGAGATTTAAATAAAGAAAGAAACTATATTAATGTCCATAAAGGACCAATAGTAGGTCAATGGGACTAAAGGATACAGCAGTCAACAATAGAAAATTCTAGGAAGAGAGGATCCTAGAAGCAAAATCAGGGAATAAAAGTACAGAAGATGAGATAAAGCAGCGGGCTACTAACACAAGTGGTAATGAAATCAATACAAATAGAAATGAAAGGCTACCAAGAGCCCCAAAAGCATGTGCCAATGATGACTGGGAGGAAATCTCATCAAATATCTCTATTTGTGCTCCAAGTGTAGGAGCCATCTGAGCCATCATCAATCATTGTGAAAGATCAGATAATGCTCACCAAGGAGTATCCAAGGTCGAAGGGGCCAGAATGGGAGATCCTAGGAGGAAGCAAAGCACTTCTTCTAGAATCTCACCTAACATCAAAGGCCAGTATAACTCCCGTTGTAGAAAATAAAGTTGTAGTATGTGTATGCCCCTATGGACTAGGGGGCAACCGGTGAGTAGTAGACCCATGTGGCCAAAAAGGGGCAGAGCCATGTCAAAGGGAAGGAGCAAAGTCACAATGCTGAGGGAAAGTAGGTTGGGGGATCTGAGTAATATAAATTGCAATGGTGCATTGAGAGAAGCGAAGCATAGCTAATCTATCAGCTCTGATATGTGAAGTACCAGTGTCCAATGGGCACTTGGTTCTGCCAATTGCCTAGGTGGGTTGGAAGAAAGAGGTGATCAACGTGGGAGTTCTAAAGCCTCAAAACTTTCCTTATAGGGATTTTCATCAAAGGGTGACAACCTCGCAAAGATAAAGAGCCAAGCACCGTTGGTCTAGATATCTGAAGAAAGCAAATAGAGTGTTTCCTAAGTCCTTGTAGAGGCAGTGATATCTTACCCAAATCTCATAGTAAATGGGGCATCTAAAAATGAAGTGTTTCTTGGTCTCCACCTCCCGAGGGAAGCAACATCCACCCATGGAAAAAAATTGTGATGATCAATTTCAATTCATAACTAATGAGAACACAATCTCATCTGGCCAAGGGGGAAATCTCAAGCCATGGACCAATGGCACTAGAGATAGTGAAGGTGACAAATAATACCATCCACCACTTGTAAGAAAATGCTCAGCATAAAAAGCAAGCTTGGGGCTGAGTAACTCAAGGGGGGAGATCCAAGTGACTTGGATATACTGTTTGTAGATGTCCTCTCTAGTAGCTTTAGTAATGGGGGGCGAGGGATGTGGGTATCTAGGGAGTAGCTTATCAATAGAGATGCCAATAGAAAGGAGCAACGTAGTCTCAAAGTACCAACAATGTCGATGTCTAATGGGGATTAGTGAAGAAATCCCTCTGAAAGAGCAAAGTGTTTGGTATGGGTTATCTCTCACGACAAGAAGTTGAGTCCCCTAACGATTTGAGTCTATGGGTGTAGAAAGTAAGCACAAAGATTATCTCGAGACATAACGGTAAGGAGGTAAATTCATCTTGAACGAGGTGTGGAGGAATTGTCCACTTGCAATGGATCATGCGCTATAACATGAGAGTTTGGACCCTCTCAATATGGGCCCAATCAACGGCCCCCAAGCTAAGTCCCTAAATCTTTGAACCATAAAAAATTGTACGTTTGATGATTGTATTAAAAAGGCATAACTTGGAAGGGATAAACTAGAAGTGGGTCTAGAAACACTAATGTTCCAAGACAAAGAGGCAAACCCCTTGCAAGGTACGGATGAGAGGCAGACTTCATGTTAAAGCATATACCAGAAAATTGGATCCCCAAATATGTGTAGGCCGATGTGATCTCTAGAAGATTCCCTTTGTATACAAACTCATAGTTACCTACGACTCTGAGACGTGGGGACGGGGAGGCATAGGGACAAGGTTTTCTCTCTCTGCCCATCTCTCCGCCCATGCCCATCTATCTGCCCATGCCCATCCATTTGTCCATCTACATCTATATGCGGGGGACATTTTCAAAAATTATCATGTATTTATGGGGACAGCGGGGGGACAAGCTAGGGGTTCACTATTAAGATAATATATAAAATTAAAAATCTGAAAGTATATATATGAGCATATAGACTATATATAAACAAATTAGATAATTACCAAAGGTTTCTTATTACACACTCCAAAATTGGCCTCTTGTCAACTTTTTCTACGTTGCAGCCCTTATTCTATAAAAGGAGGACTGCTTGGCCATTCTAGGGAATGTTGAATAACACAACTTACCCTTTCTTCCCCGTATCAGTTTGCAACAATTTCCTTCTCATCAAGGACAAAGGGCAGAGTTTGAGAGCAAGGATGGTCTAAATAGAGATTCTACATTTGTATCTTGCGGACAAAACAAGGCATAACGATTCTTATTGGATATCTTTGTGAATATCAACATAGTTCGAATTATGGAGCTGATGTTTGGTCTATCTAGCCTTATTGACTTTTATCATCTACACAGCTCTTCCCTTCATATGTAAATTGATGGCATACAAGCTTTATGGTAAGTAATTGGCACTTCCACAATGGAGTTTTATTAGATTTATACAGGTGACAGATTTTTTTCCAAATAAAAATTAGTGAGCTTCCAAAAACAATATTAAAATTAAACTCCAAGAGGGGCGAATTGCCTTGAAAGTTTAGGTTTGATTCATGTTTTGGTGGATGTTTGGGCAAGTTGATTTGATATTTGCATTCATCATATTTTTAAACTCTCTGATCCCAAGTTTCGTGAATTTTGAAGCTTTCTAGGTTAAGTTATGACATTTTTAAACCTAACTTTGCAGACATGTTAGGTTTATAGAAAATTCATATCTTCATTTCAAGGGCACTAAAATACAGTTTTCCTTCATATTTTGATTGCTGGTATTAATCAAAATTTTTGAGCTTGATTGGGCAATTTTGAGCAAGTTTAGGGCTTTTTTTTGGGTTGGGTTCTCAAAACAGGTCACTCCCCTAGGAAGGTGAAAAATTGCAGGTTTCAGTGTGCATTTTCAGTCATATCCAGACGAAATCTGTTACAGCCATCTAAAAATTAATTTCAGTCATCTCACATTCAGCCCTAGCTATTTCCGGACTTCCCCCAAAAAGGGACATTACATCACGATTTGTTGGAAAAACTAGAATCTAGAGAAAGAGCATTAGAGATATTGAAAGATCTGATTAGCTTATTAAAGTTGAGACCACAAGTTCTTGAAGTTCACAGAAATGGGATAAGGGCATATGAAGTTGTCAATGTAGGCCCTTTACAAATGTGAGAGGACAACATTGTCGGTCAAAACTAGAAGGATAGGGCTATTGAGCACTTAGTCATTCAAAATATAGCCATCCTCCGATATGGATGTACTGAGAGTGAAATCCGATACGCGGAAACTCAAAATGTAGATATTATACGGAATGGAGAATACAACAGTACAAAAAATTATTGAAAAAATTATCAATAGTCAGCTCTTCACAAGGAAGTCGTAAAAAACCAGTTAGCAATGAAAGACAAGATAACTCCAAGTAGCAAGCTAAAAATCCAATAGCACCACAACAAAGAATCTAGGATGCTGATATCTTAACTTCAAGACTTAAAAGTTAAATTAGAACCGAATGTCAAAGGATTTCTTGAAAGTTAAATTAAAATACGTTGACCTGAAGACAATTTGGAAGGCTTAGCTGACTTGAAGCATTCTCTTCAATGAAGCACGGAATTGGAATTTCTAATGAGTAGGTCAATAACTACTGTGGTCCTTGAATCGAGAAAAGCTTGCCATTTAACTTAGGTTCTAATAATGTTTCCAAGTACTCTGATCAACTCCATGTCTAAAAACAATGTAGGCAAAAGTCTTGAAAAATATGCCCATTAAGTCATTAATAATCCTGTAGTTGCTGGAAAGATTATTGAAAATTTCCAAGAAATTAGATGAATAGTGAATATGTGCTAACTTAATCACTGAGAAAAATGCATATTTTAATAACAAAGGATATAAATAAGAAAAGCACCCCATGACCAATATTTATAAGTCCCGTAGTAAATTTTGAAAGCTTACAAAAAGGAAACTTACCCCTGATGGGTAAAAAGCCACGTATTAAAACATACCATGTTTTATGGAAAAAGCTTTGAACTCCAAATTAAAGGTATTAAAACGCTATGCGACCTTTTATTTTAAAAAAGCACTTGACTTTAATATAGACTTTGCTGATTTTCATACCGAGGGCCAACTGTATAAATTCTTTTCCCTTTAATGGTTAAAACATCACTTTACAAGTAGGGTTGAAGGATTGATGAACACCCTTAGGAGATCTGCTCACTCAAAGCCGCAACTACGGAAATGTGAGAGCTGGTCAAACATGCCCTGTAATGGGCAACACAATCCATTGTCCCGGGTTCTTAATGCAAAGAATGGCAGTACCAACTGACCTTTTCTCTGTAAACCCATGATCTAATCCTACAGGAATGAGGAACTTTAAAGAATCATATGAAAACACAAGTTGGTTTATCCTTTAAAATGCAGGCTAAAAACAAAAACAATGGAGTAAGGGGGTGAATACGGCTATATTTATATTTTTTAGGTAATATCGTGTATTGCTCGCTCCCCAAATGTACCATGTCTGTTCCGTATCCGAAATGCTTTGTCGAAGTCACTCCAGAGGGCTTTTTGGAGTGTTTCCGTTTCTGTACCCAGGTTTCCATTTCCTATAAGGGTATATTACAAAGAAACTCCTCATTACAACCATAAATTGAATGAGGTTTGTCCAGAAAGTTATGTTGCTTAATGCTTTGGTATTCTTCAATAGTTAGAGAGTCATCCCATGAAATTGTCTCAATAAATGTTTCATAATTAGAGAATTTGGGATGGCAACCATCTTATCAAGATTTAAAGAAGCAGGTGCAGAGGATTTGAGTCAAGGTAATCTTATTAGTTTAACAAAAGATGGTTTACTTCAGAAGACTCGTCTTGAGCATCCTCAATAGATAGCATCAAGTTTAAAGATGGGGTCATAGTTTGGTGTTTCATTGATGCCAACTATGCTAGTACTTATATTGGTTCCTTTTGAGGATGGGTAATCTAATAGTTTATAACTAACACCATTTGCATAAACTTTGATAAATGTATGCCCACAATATCAATAGTCCTGCAGTCTTTAGGTAGAATGCAGAGAATCGATGAATTACCTTATTGTGATGCTATGATTGACAAACCAGGAAATGGCGAAGTGAGGAAAGCAAAGCCACTTCAAGAGAATTCTGGTGATTTTAAATTTCTTAATGCACTGTATTGGAAAGGCCTTCTGTAATCAGTTGCTTTCTGGTTAATAACTTTAAACTAGCTCTCTGGATGGTTTAGGCAAAGATAAATTATAGAGGTGTATGCTCAAGGAATGGGGGTATTTTAGCGAGATGGTTTGCATTCTTACAGGGAACTGCATTTGGGACTCAGTGCATTGGGGATGATGCAGAAACTATAGTTTTTCTTGGGAGATGCCTTTATTCCAAAAGGTTGCTGGGACAATCATCTTGATAGACTGTCAGTATTGCAACCTATCTGATGTAAGAAAATTCTGTTTGTATTGCTTCTTAATAGAATTAAAATTGGTACTTACGGAGGGTGAAGTATGAAGGCATTGATTTGGGCAAACACTAGGACTTTGAAAATGTGTCTTTTGCTTCTTAGTAATCATTCAAAATTCATCAGCTACCATCAGTTGCTCATGATATGTTCTGTTAATCCATGGCTTATTGAAAAATTTGGAGTATGATATAACATGCTTTAAAATTCATAGAGTCAAGAAAACGTACCATCAGGGTTTGATGCACAAACTTCTTACTGAGAACTTGGTGGTGGGAAGAGGGAGGGAGTAGATTCAGACTATAAGAATATTGTGACAAACAACAATCCCTCAATGGCTGACTCATCATCAAAGTGGATTGTGGTATGTTTAGTGCTTGGGGGGCCCTTGTTTGAGGGGATGGGGGAGAGGGGTGAGAACTAGTATGGAGGGTGAATGTTGAGACCTCATGGTTGTCAAGTGGGAAGAAAGCTCACAAATGTGGGGGATGACGGATCTATATTGGTGAGAACATAGTCCACGACGGTCGTGGCCCACCTCCATGGGTCCAAAACAAGTGAATCTACTAAGATGGGGAACAAGTGAGGAAGTCCGTTTAGTAATGTGGAGACTATCGAGATTCCCAACTTGAGGTGGTGTATTCCATAGGCCATAATCTTATTAGAATTCTTTTCTTTTCATCAGCTAGAGTGTTTCTTAGTGTAATGCCAAACTCCTCTAGATCCAATCAATGAAGATATAATTCCGTTGTATCTTTCTTGCAAGATCATGAATAGATGTCCTGGTGGTTTCTAAAATTTTAAAATTCACCTAAAATAATTTATCACCAATATTGGAGTACTGTAGAATCTTATGTGTTTGAGGTCATCGGTATGGGTCCCCATCAATGCGAATAAGGAAAGGAGATGTGGTGAGTATGAAGTTTCAAATTGACTTTTAAGACATCTCAGCAAGGAGGTGGACTAGCCTCTGATCTGAAGCCACATGTATCTAGAGTGTCATGTTAAATAGACCTAAGTGGATATGTTTCGTAACCCGAAGCTATCCTGAATGAGACATAGCCACACCATGTGAACCACTTACACCATCTATTTTGTGCTCATGATGAGAAGCCTGAAAGCTCCCATTGAAACCCTATCCATAGAGGGAGGGCCTATTTGCCTGTGCTCTCATGGGTCTCAACGAGGAAGATGAGATCCGGGAAGCAACAATCCTGCTAAGTACTTTGAGAAGACCATATAGTGCCATGTTCCAAGCTAAACAATGGAGATGCCACCATTTCTGTATTTGATACCAGAGGCGTTCATCGTCATTGCTAGGATTGTCGATAGGTTGATCACCCATGAGGAGTCTGGAGCAGGAATAATGGCCCTACATCCCAGGATAACAACCCATTTGTTCTCTTTCCTTGACACTACAACTCTGAGCACGAGCTTTCCAAAGCTCCTCTTGTTGGAGTCTTGTAAGGTCTAGAATCATGGTAGATTTTTTGAGGGAGATTCCGCATTAGATTTTTTAATCAGCCTAGAGCCTATAAGCATGTATTTGCAGACGCTGGGACTGGAAGATCAAAGTGTTCTTGGCGTATAAATTCCAAGTTTGGTTAAGGAATTAATATCTAATAAATAATTCCTCAGGATTCGCGAAATAATGCATAAACTACTATGAAAGGATCAGTTGGCATAGGGAGGCCACAATATGCGGAGGTTAATATGCCTTAATTTGGTGCACCCTTCTTCAATGTGCTTGGATAGCCATCTCAACAACAAAGGTGCTTTCTTTCCTTTTATTACTTGTACCCAATAGTCTTGCTCTCAATACCTATTTTTGAACCAGATCGTTGTTTGGATGCTTTCTTTTTTCAAACCCTCCCGAATTCGCAATTACTCTTATTCACCTTCATTTGGACACTCATCAGTGAATCACTATTGTTATGTCCATTAAAAACATGGAGTACATCAATAGGGGCAGTTGGAGCTAGTTTTCCAATGCTTGGCAGTACTTGGGCCTGCAAATTTGCCCATAATGGTATCATCCATTTCTTGTTAGGGTTAATAAACCACCTATGAAAATTTGCTTCGGGGGCTTCACCCCGCCGAACCCCCTTGACCCGCTCGCCGGCGAGCAAGACCACCATAAAAATATCCGAGTGTAACACATGGAAGGTGTACCAAACTCTAACATGAAAACAGGCTCCACAAACATAACACATGACGTACCCTAGGCACTTTGAAGCTGTACCCTGAGCCAAATACGGTTTTTTTTCATGTTTTTAAAGCGAAAACCTCCACGGCTCCACCTGCACCTGTGAAATCCATGAACACTCCATGGGCACGAACTCAAAATCCCTGTGAAAACAATACTTATAATATAAGATATTATTATAATAGTTGTTGGGGCGGTAGTTTTAGGTTTAGGGATTATAGGTAGTATTAATTATATTTTATAATAATATCTTATATGTTTTAAATATTTATATGTAGTATTAATAAATTAATTATAATAATATCTTATATGTTATAAGTTTTTATGTTATATGTTACTGTAATGTCCCCTTTCCTACGCCACAAGGCCTGAGGGCCAATTCGAGTCCAAGCCTTGGTCATGCCCAAGGGGTTATGGACGCTGTGAGCTATTGGGTATGAATATCTAGTCCATTTTGTTATAATTTTCCGTTGACAGGAGCGTATAAAGTGCTTTCGAAGGACTAGATGTTATGTTTTATCGTTGGAAGGGGCCACTTACACTCCTAATGTTCTAATTTTGCGTTGGGGGTCACCTTTTTGGACCATGGCGACTTGAAAGGGAAAAAGTAACTTTAAGTTACTTTATTAATTGGTCCCTTCCTAGGGGAAAATGCGACTTGGGCTTTTTAGGGTTCCTTGGCATGGGAAAAGTTATAAAAGGAGTTGAGGGGTGAAAAAGAAGATCATTCATGCATACACTTATATTTCCTTTCATGTGCAACTGCTGTTTGCAAATATCCAGCTTGTGGAGTAAGATCCCACGGGAACCCTAGCTTCGGTGGTGAGAGATCCATCCCTAGCTAGTAGGGCACTCTTCGGTGGTGAGAGATCCACCCTAGTTTGTCATTTTGGAGTCAAATCAGGGCTGTTTTTAGAGATATTTTCAGGGGTTTCAGAGAAGGGTTTTGAGGGTTTTGAAGAGATTTTGGAGGAGATATTTCAGGGTTTTTCAGGGCAGATCTACGGCAACCTCTTTGGCAAGGTTTGGCATCAGTTTGAGAGGCATTTGCAAGGGTTTCCAGCCATTTCCTAGGGGCGACTTGTTTTGGAGATTGCAGCCTGTTTTGGAGGGTTTCCAGGCTTCCTCAAATTCAGATTTGAAGGTTGGGATATCATCTCCTATATTTATATGTAATATTTCCAAGGTTTCATAATTTTTGCATCTATATTCGGAAGATATTAATTTTAGAAGTTTTCAGCTGTTTAGGGCACGCTGTAATTTTCTGGCAGCATTATGTTATTCGAAAAATTCCAAAAACAGTTCTATAATATTCTGTTATTGTATTAGCAAGCTCCATTTAAAATTTCAAGAGATTTGAGCAAGTATTTTTGGAGTTATCCATTATTTTTTGTTCGCTGCCCTAGATTTAATTTTCTGCAAAAATCAATTTCTCACTTTGGCTGCAATTTGTCTGTATTTTGCATATTTTAAAGTAATATCCTACAAGGGATATTTCAGTGGTATTAGAGCAGTTGTTTCTCCATCAAATGTTGGGGTTGAAAGATGGGAGACAGACAGAGACAGTGAAGAGATGGGAGTGGATCTGATGAAACAATTGTTCACCAATATGGTAAAGCAACAGGAGACTACCAATCTCTATTTGAGCCAGCTCACTGAGAGGTTAGCACAGGGTTTAGGATTGAGTTACTCATACTAGAGAGAGGAGAAAATAGCTAGCAATATGGGACAGCATGGTAAAGAGGTGAGAGTGGACATTCAGGACAAGGGTCCCCTCATGCTTCTACCAGGTCTTTGGGACTCCACGAGCCTTCTTTTTGAAGGATCCGGAAGTTTCACAGACACGACAGCCCGCAGACATTGTGGATGAGGAATCTTGTTGGGAGAGGTACCCGACATTGAGTGAGGGTTTCTGGGACAACATGCCATTCCAAGAGTATTGTAAAATGAAGATTGGTAGCAGGCCCAATTGAGATCACTAGATACAGGTACCTGAGTTTCAGAGGAGATTGGGACAAATCTCTATTCCACACTTCGATGGAGTTCTAAGAAGTGTACTTCATAGTCTTGGATTCAGAAGTTGAAGACTTACTTCAGACTTGAATCCCATGCGTGAAGAGGATGCAATTAAGTTTGCTATCCTACACCTCGAGGGAGACGCTCATGACTGGTGGCATCATGGATTGATCACACAGGGACACATGCATATTCTACTTATGCAAATTTTACATCAGAGGTTGATGAGCAGATTTGACAGGAGGGACCCTGATAGGCATTTCAGAGAGTTGACTCACTTGAGGCAGACAGGTTCTCTAGATCAGTACATTGCAGATTTTCAGAGGTTATCAGTCATGGTATCTGATGTTTCAGAGATGAGGTTGACTTCACTCTTCATGGCAGGGTTGACTGACGCTTTTAGCAAGATTTGTGAAGGCATTTGAGCCTTCATCTTATGCATGAGGCTATTAGGAGAGCACGTGATTTGGAGTTATCCACTCTTCTTAAATCAAGGTTTCCACCTTGAATTCAGCCTAAGGTATTTCCTTCTAGAGCTGATGGTTCACAGCCGAAGGGGCCTCCACCTAGGCAAGATGCAGCAAGGAGACCATTTGTATCCCTAGAGAGGACAGAGATGAGTTGAGGCGAAAGAAACTATGTTTCGATTGCCGCACACCTTGGGTTCCAGGACATGATTGTAGAGGGAAAGGGAAGGCCCAATTCATAGAGGTCTTCGAGGAGAGTGAGAGAAGAGGAGGAGCAACGGGACAGATTTGCTCAGGAGTTGGAGGATGAGATGGAGAGACATTGGATAGTGCAGGGGTTGAACAGGATGTTAGACTTTTCCCCATGAGACTATTGCCACTTTGTCTAGTACCCCGAGGTACAAGGCATTCAGGGTCAGGGGAGTATTGCAGGGTTAGAGAGTAGTAGTACTCATTGATAGTGGTGCAACCCACAACTTCATTGATGCATCTTTGGTAGAGAAGCGGGGATTATAGATAGAAGACTTTGAGGGCTTCAATGTAGTGGTAGCCAATGGTGAGTCCATGAGATGCATGCACCGAGTTCCTCAAAATTGAGTATCACCATGGGTAACCATACAGTTACCGATGACTTCTATGTTGTTGGTATTGGAGAGACCAACCTTGTGCTCGGTGTATGGAGTGGCTCCATTCTCTTGGAGAGTTTCAGACTAACTTTCAGATGATGGAACTCAAGTTCAAGTCCGAGGGGAGGAATGTAATTTTGAGGGGTTTATTCTTCAGATGCACCCAGGGTTGTTTCAGCAAAGAGGATCGAGAGGATTCAAGTAGGCACAATGGGGTTGATTGGGCAGTACATTGCTTGGTTTCTACCAAGAAATCAGAGGATGGACAACCAGAGTATCATGTGGATATACAGGGGTATTGGACAAGCACAGTAACAGTTTTTAGTGACATAGTCCAGGTGTGACCTCCAGATAGGGGATTTGAGCATGTGATTGAGCTTAGGATGCTAGACCAGTAGTTACTTCTCCTTACCGTCACCCCAAAAGGTTTAAGGATGAGATTGAGAGGACTATCCATGAGCTTATTGACATGGGACACATTAGGCCGAGTTCCAGTCCTTTTCTCTTCTTCATGGTATTGGTGAAGAAGAAATGATGGGACCATGCGGATGTGCATCGACTACCGAGCATTGAATAAGAAGACAATTTCCTAACAAATATCCAGTGCCACGTATTGATGAGTTGGCCATAAGATGAGCTACAATTGGGCAATCTATTTTTCTAAAATAGATTTGCGATCTATAAATCACCAGATTCAAGGTTTTTAGGGAGTAGGATGTGCCCCTAAGACAACTTTCAAATGCCATTATGGACATTTTGAGTTTCTGGTGATGCCATTCAAACAGATGTGTCTAATGCACTAGCTACATTCCAGTCTTGCATGAACCAGTGTTCAACCACCACACTGCGGAAGTTTGTATTGGTTTTCTTTGATGAATATTGGTCTACAAAAACTTGGGAGGAGCCATATCCGGCACCTTGAAGATATTGGGATATTAGAAATGCTATGAAGTGCTATAAGCAGAAAGCTTCTAAATGTGAGTTTGGCATTGATGGAACATTATTATATTTGGGAACATGTGATTGGTGGAGGGGGAGTAAAGGTATTGTAGAGATAATACAGAGCAATTTTGGATTCAAAAACTCCAAGCAAGGAGTTTGACATTTAAGTTGGATTTTGGACATTCAAATCCCATTACAGGAGGTTTGTGAAGAATCTCATGTTGACTGCAAAAATATTGACCTAGATTTGACAATTTTAAGGGGCTTTCTACTTTAGTCAGAAGCAGGACACAACAGATTTTTGATCATTTTCAAGGGGGTGATGAGTTCATGCCCGTCCAAATCGCATTGCCAGATTTTGATCTCTATTGGCCATTTGTTCTAGACAAAAGTGATGCATCAGGCAATGTTTTAAAATCGGATCGGAAAGAGGATCAGAACCGGTCAAATTTGACCGGACCGGTTCAAACTTCTTCTATGAACCGGTTTATGGGAAACATCATAAAAATTACATTTTTAAAGAAAGACAATATATTTGAAAGATTAGAAACCATGATTCCAACAATTACACACAAAATATGCAAAGTTTGCTCATGTATATAGTGATAGTTGGAATACTCGCATTCGGCAAATACTCGGCAGACCCCCAAAAAGAAAAGTCGGCATTATTTCGGCCAATACTCGAATTAGGGTTCCGTGGGATACTCAAATTTCTTTAAAAAAACATAAATTTGCAGCCAAAACCAATTTGCAGCATTTTCTTTCATTGCTATGAATGCTTTCTTTTTGTTGGGACCTTTACGACAGCTTCAGTCTTGTGTCTGAGGATGCATTCAAATTGGAGTGTAAATGCACAAAAAAGATCTTAAAATAGCAAAAAAAAATACGCATTGTTGATAAACTTCGTGAAGTCAACATTTGAATAAGCAGGTTGCGACCAAGCTGGCAGGTGGGACGATTAGTCCGAGCACGGGAGAATACTCGCCGAGTTTTGGAAAGCTATCCAGTATTTTTAATTACTAATCTGTCTACAGGCAATCAAAGCTCATGATTCTTTCAGAAGATTGCAAGAAGTTGCTTGGTCCAAAAAGGTGCAAAAATGGATTTTATGAAAATAAGAAAAATATTGCCATCAATGCGTAGAGCTCGAGAAAATATGCACTTTTAGAGAAAACGACACCTGAAACGGAGCCACAAAATGAAAGTTATGGCACATGCAAGTTTTTGCTGCTACATCTTCCCGGACCCTTTCCAAAAATGGCAAATTTTATTCTATTCTTGTGTTTTTTTCACCAAAAATCCAAAAAAGGAAAGAAATGCCAAAAAAGGAAAGAACCATTGACTTTGACAAAGTTCCAACTACGGGACCTTTTCCAACTAAAACCGGTCGGTTTTGGCGATCCGAGTTGCAGGCCGGTTTTGATTTCAAAGGTCAAACTTCATGTCCTGGTTTTGCATTCCAGTTCCGGTTTGACCGGTTTTTAAAACACTGGCATCAGGAGAGGGGGTTGAATCGGTGCTTATGCAGGATAGGCATCCCATTGCTTATGAGAGTCGAAAATTGAGCCCAGTAGAGAGAGGGTATTCAATTTACGACAAGGAGATGTTGGCCATCATGCATGCCTTGGCCAAATTCCAGTACCTTGTGGGCAGCAGATTCATGGTACGTACAGGATCACAATAGTTTGAGGTTCTTCTTGGGGCAAAGGATCTCAATGACCGCCAACAAAGATGGGTGAACAAGGTACAAACATATGACTTTGACATAGAATACACTAGAGGTAAGAATAATGTTGTTGCTGATGCTTTATCTAGGAGGCCTTACCTTACTACTATGCTGAGTTCTATGTCCGAGATTTCAGCAGATTGGAAGGCTCACATACTTGTTGAGTACTCCAAGAATCAGTTTGCATGTGAGATCATGGATGGTATTATCAAGGATGACCGATACAGGGTGGTAGATGATCTCGTTTTCTACGAGGATTGGATTTTCCTTGTACAATCTAAGATGAAGGACAAGATCCTTCGTGCAGTACATGATACAACCATATAGCTGGACATCCCAGATATTTCAAAACATACAAGTACATCAGAGGAGAGATTCACTTGGAAGGGTAAGAAGGACGATGTCCTTAATCATCGTCTTGAGAGTGTATGGTTTTTCCAACAAACCAAATTGGAACATTCTTTTCCTGCAGGGTTGCTCCAGCCTCTTCCCATCCCCGAGCAGAAGTGGGAGAGCATATCCATGGATTTTATCACAGGACTCCCTATGGTGCATGGGCACAATTGCATTTATGTGGTAGTTGATCGATTGACCAAGTATGCAACTTTCTTTTCTCTACCTAAGAAGCATGAGGCAACTGACGTGGCTCAGGTATTTTACATAGGGGTTTTTAGGCTTCATGGTTTTCCTAAAAATATTGTCAGCGACAGGGATAAGATCTTCATGAGCACTTTTTGGCAAGAGATATTCAAACTTGCAAGTACTGAGTTGACTCCTAGCACAAGCTATCACCCTCAGACTAATGGGCAGACGGAGATTGTTAACAAATGGATAAGGGCTATTTGCGGGGTTATGTGACGGGACATCAGCAGGCATGGATTAGATGGTTGCACATGGGCGAGTATTGCTACAATACCACATATCAGATGAGCATCGGCATGACTCCTTTCAGAACTTTATATGGATACGATGCCATGTCATTTGTTGATTTAGTATTAACAGACAGTCGGGCTCCCAAAGCTCGAGATTGGTTACAGGAGAACCAGAATATCCTGCGAGCTCTTAAGGAGAACCTCCAAAAGGTGCAAAATCAGCAGAAGGTTTATGCGGATAGGCACAAGATAGAGAGGTCCTTTGAGGTAGGAGATTTGGTATTCCTACGTTTGCAGCCATACAAGCAGTTGTCACTCAAGCAGAAGGGGGCAGAAAAGTTGAAACCACGGTTTTATGGTCCATACAGGGTAGCTCGGCGAGTGGGTGCAGTTGCATATGAGTTGGATCTTTCAGAGCACAGTAAGATACATGTCTTCCATGTGTCATGCCTTAAGAAAAACTTGGGCAGCATATTGTACCTTCTACAGAGTTGCCACCATTGGACGAGGAGGGGAAACTGGTTTTAGAACCAGAATCTATTATTGAGGTCAGACAGAGGAAGCTCAGGAGCAGAAAGATTACAGAATACTTGGTACGGTGGAAGGGTTTGCCTCTTGAGGATGCTACTTGGGAGGGAGAGCAGATTCTACAGCATCTTAGTTTGCATTTGCTTGGGGACAAGCAAATTTTGGGAAGGGAGGACTATAATGTCCTCTTTCCCTCGCCACAGGCCTGAGGGCCAGTATAGGTCCTAACCCTGGTCATGCCCAAGGGGTTACGGACGCTGTGAGCTATTGGGTATGAATATCTAGTCCAGTTATAATTTTCTGTTGACAGGAATATAAAGTGTTTTCGAAGGGACTAGATGTTATGTTTTATCGTTGGAAGGGGCCACTTAACTCCTAGTGTTCTAATTTTGCGTTGGGGGTCACCTTTTGGACCATGGCGATTTGAAAGGGAAAAACTAACTTTAAGTTACTTTATTAATTTGGTCTTCCCTAGGGGAAAATGCGACTTGGGTTTTTTAGGGTTCTTTGGCATGGGAAAAGTTATATAAGAAGTAGAGGGGTGAAAAGACGGTCATTCATGCATACACTTATATTTCCTTTCATGTGCAACTGTTGTTTGCAAATATCCAGCTTGTGGAGTAAGATCCCACAGGAACCCTAGCTTCGGTGGTGAGAGATCCATCCCTAGCTAGTAGGGCACTCTTCGGTGGTGAGAGATCCACCCTAGTTTGTCATTTTTGGAGCTAAAATCAGGGTTGTCTTTTAGAGATATTTCCAAAGGATTTCAGTGAAGGGTTTTGGAGGATTTTTGGGTATTTTGGATGAGAGATTTCAGGTTTTTTCATGGCAGATCTACGACAACCTCTTTGGCAAGGTCTAGCATCAGTTTGAAGGCATTTGCAAGGGTTTCCAGCCAGCTCCTAGGTGGGGCAACTTGTTTTGAAGATTGCAGACCTGTTTTGGAGGGTTTCCACTTCCTCAAATTCTGATTTGAAGGTTGGGATATCATCTCCTATATTTATAGATAATATTTCCAAGGTTTCATAATTTTTGCATCTATATTTCGGAAGATATTAATTTTAGAAGTTTTCAGCTGTTTAGGGCATGCTGTAATTTTTTGGCAGCATTCTGTTATTCGAAAAATTCCAAAAACAGTTCTATAATATCTGTTATTGTATTAGCAAGCTCCATTTAAAATTTCAAAAGATTTGAGCAAGTATTTTCGAAGTTATCCATTATTTTCTGTTCGCTGCCCTAGATTTAATTTTCTGCAAAAAAAAATCAGATTTATGTTTGGCTGCAATTTGTCTGTATTTTGCATATTTTAAAGTGATATCCTATAAGGGATATTGCAAAGAAGAGCACTTGGTTGATATAGAAGAAGTCAACATGTTCGTGGAGTGGAACAATAATTCAAATGGTCTACTCGATTGGCGGAAAAACAAGAAACAAGACAAAGGTTGTAAGAAGCAACAAATTCTAAACAACCATCAAGAGAATTTCAAAGTAAAGGTTGAAGCATGAGTAGAAGCCTAAAACGAAGTGTGAGTAGAAGCCAGAGCAAGGACCGAAACCAAGGAAGGGTTCAACAAGATTTGGCATAGACCAATGATAACCTTTCAACATGATCTAACGCAACTAACAAACAAGCAAATACAGATTGCTTCCATGCAATTTATTTCAAGCTCTCAAGTGTGGACCTTCCAAGTTGGGTCGATGAGTGTTGAAGAAGAATTGACCGAAGAGTCCACCAAGATCTCTCTTTCACAGGGAAGTCTTTGACTCAAGATGAAATTTGATGATTTCCTAGCAAAAAGGCATTGAAGAAACAAATATTCAACATAATCAAGTTTTATTGATTAACAAGGTTGAGCCAAGAAACACCAAGGCAATCAATAGGACAAACTCGAGGAATCCCCAAAACTGAAGGAAGGGTTGAGGACCATGACATGTCTAACAGTACTGTAAGGAACACCTAGGAAAAACCTTACCAAGGAGGAGGCTCAAACAAATAGATTTGTGCCAAACCCAATGTCAAAGTCATACGTCGTCAACACTCTTGGGCACTCCACTAAGTCCAAATTCAATGAGGCAAAAGTTGCCAAAATTTACTAGTGATGGATCTGAAAACCCCCTTGTCACATTGCAAAACTTGTATCACCACTTGTACTGCCAATGGGAAAACAGACAAATCTCACAGGTTGCGGTCTTTCCCAACCTCGCTCATATTTGTAATGCCCACTCCTTTAGGAAGACCAGTAATAATATTAAATCATTGTCATTTCATTTTCTAGACTAAGTGAGGAATGTTTTGCATGTGAGTGAAAATGGGAGACATCCACATTGAATTGTGGAATTTAAATAATTGTTTATTCTTGGTGGAGCGTGGAATAGACCATATGGAATGGCTTATGCCTTGTTTTTGGATTTATTCCCAACTCCACCCAGCGACACATGGAAAGAAATTTATCTTGTGTTTGGGGAAAAATGTTAAAATAAAACAATAATACCTTATTGCCTTTGTTTTTCAAAAGAGAGTTTCATGTTGGGCCATCATGAAATAAGTGGAGAAAAATAAAATAATAAAGGAAGAGGATTGGGAAAAAGAATGCATTTAGGTTTTCTTTTGTTTTCTTTTGACTTTTGCATATTTTTGGACTTTCCTTTTGGGTTTTTGCTAGAGGGAGACGGACGCCAAGGGTAGAGGAGAGGTGCTGGAGCAGCTGCAAGGGGCATGGTGATTAATGCAGGAGCCAGCTTGTGGGACAGCCTTCTTCCATCAATTATATTGTTGCCTCTGCAAATTCATTCCTCCCCTGTATGCTGGAAAGCAACGGTGGGCATTTTTGCTTTGTTTAACTCTGTTTTAATGGCCATTTTTAAACCTGCGCTCTCCCCGCTCCATGCCGCCATCATATATGTTGGAAAATGGTGTGGGATCCTTCAAAACGCCATGAGAAGAGAAGAGCTTCCCGCAGCTTGACAGAGGAATTTGGCTTACTTGCTAGGTAGTGAGAGTTGTTTTATTTTGTGCTTAGCTATGGTGGGGCACATTGTAGACGACACTCCCTCTATTTTTAAATGTTTTGCTCGTTAGTTGTTCTGGTAGTTTAATGGGTTGTTGCTGTGCGTGAGAGCTAAGAGAAAGAACGGGCATGGTTTTCTTTTCCCTATCTGCAATGTCCCCTTTTTTGAAATAATATAAATTGAAGGCTTCTTGCTCATATTCCTTTCCGTGGGCAAGAAGAAGTTGAACAAGGGAAGAACTTGAGCCATATTTCAGTTTTCTTTATTCATATTTATGTTTTTATTTTGTGTTTTTCCTTTCTAAGGAAGGTCGGCTTGGTCGGAGAGCTCCCAAAAGTGAAATTAGAAATTAAAACAAGCTTTTAAAGAGGTCAATCCTTGGGGGAATTCTCCTCTAAGGCTTTTGGCACCACCACTAAGCTATAAAAGGGGTCGCATAGGCTCTATTTGTGCATCTTTTTGGCATATATATTTTTATCTACTTTGGTTCTAGAACAAGTGCTCTAATCCAATTGTTTCCACTAAAGGGCGACAATCCATTAGTGTGTGCAAGCAAGGAAGACATGAAACCTTCCTTATTGATAGATTATCATATATGGATAATTTATCCAATTTGGTATCCCGTTGTGAAGACATTCTTTGAAGACTATCTTGTTGGTTTGCAGCTAGTTGCATTAAGAAGAAGACATATCAAGGGTTTTGGCATTGTTTGGAGCCCCTCTCCTAGGGAGCGACTTGTATAGGGGGGTGAAATTGGGTGTCTTCTGAAGGCACAAATTAGCATTCCAAATTGATATTTGGACTTCTCATATTTTATATTCGCTGATATATTGCATATTTGTCATTTGTTGGGGTTTGGTGACCTCATTTTCAGTCACTTCTATTGGTTGTACTTTTGTTGCTGCTAAATTAATTTCTAGTTATGCATGTGATTGAATTTCATAGTGTAAATTGACCTACATTGTTCCTAGAAGGCGTATATATGTTGTGGATGAGTTTCATAGTGATATTTGGGTGAATTATTGTATTTTGCAAGCTGTTGTACATCGTTGTTCCAATTTTCATACTGATGTTATAAAAATCAGATTGTATTCATTTGGGGTTTGTGTGATTTTCCTTGTTTGTGTGTTGTAATATTCCCTTCTCAAAAATAACAGGTTGAAGACCATTAGCCTATTTTTTGTTTCCCGAAGGCTGGGGGGTAGAAAATAAGGGAAACTAGTCCTAATAAATTAATTTTAGTGCATAGTAATTTTTATTATAAGCACTTTAATTATTTTATTTGTGATAAAGTAATAAAATAAATGTGTGCTATTTGGGCATTCCCTTTGGTGTCAGCTCGTCTCTGGCATCCATGTGGGAATGGTGCCTTCAACGGCTTCAGAGTAAGCTTCACGCGTAGCACCATAAGGACTTATCGTTTGTTGACAAGTTATCAGTGGTGAGTCGCATCGTTCAAGCTTCTCATATATACTATGCGTCATGTTGGTTTCCTACTAGGACCCAATTCCAACGCCTCGAGCAAATTCTTAGAGCACATTTGAAGGGGAGAGGGGTGTCCCTTTAGTTCTTTGGAGATTTACACCATCCCCAAAGATGAGGGGGGCTTGGGTCTTACAGATGTTGTCATTCGGGGTTGTATCCTTTCAGCTAAGTGGGTGGTGCAATATCTAGAGGGTTTTGCACATCGTAGATTTTGTTTCGGCATAGGATGACCTCTATGCAACATGTTTCAAAAGTTCAAGGAGTTTTTGGCTTATGTGATATTCTTTCAACACCTCATCTCTTCAAGGTGTCAGGCTCCCTCATCCTTAAGAGCATTTTGTTTGCTTGGAAATTTGCTGCTTGTTTGGTACGTTGACATTGGAAGGCAACAAAGTTGGCTAGGATCTTGCTTTTTGCCCTATTTGGTGTTCTAGGGATCGGGATTCGTGTGTGTCAAAGTTGCCTCCATTTCAGACTCGCAAGTTGAGCAGGAAGGGCATCTTTGTTTGGGGTGATTTATGGGATTCTACTACTCGCTCCTAAAGAGGAGTGGCATGCTCTTGCACAGGAGTATGGTTTATTGGCATTTGATCGCCCTTCAATCCTAGAGCTGAGAGGTCTCATTCCGAAACCAGAGCTTTTTAAACAGAATATTGGGATGGTTGGTCTGATTTTGGAGGGATTAGAGGTGGTGCTTTGGTCATCCTCTTTGTCATTATGACACTCGTCGCTTGTACCTATTGCTTCACCAATAACACCCTTTATCCCTGGTCCTTAAAGCCCGTTGCCTCTCCAAGGATACGGAAGATAGGTGGTTTCGTCATCTTCACAGTGTTTGGTCGTTTCGGCTTTCCTATAAGATGAGAGTGTTTGCATGGCTTGTTATTTATCAGGGGATGCCCTCCACGACTAAGCTGGCCAAGAGTGGTTTCACCAATGGTCTTTGCCCCATGTGTCACCATTCGGAGACTATGAAACATATCCCATGGGACTGTTAATTTGCTAGAAAGTGTTGGAGATTCTTTGAGGATTAGTGTTCAGCGTTGCCTCAGAAGTCAGAACAAACTTCATAGGCATTCTACTTTCTTTGCAGGTAGTTGCTCTTCGGTCCGCTTTGTGTTTGTTGGGCAATGACGCTGCATGAGGGTTCCAGCCTTGCTTGTCCTTTGGAAAATCAGATGCAAGAATGTTTTTGCTCAAGAGGACAGCTATCTATCTGCCTTTTGCTCTATGTGGAGGGGTGAGAACCGTCGTCAACTTCTTGCCAAAGGCGGTTTGTTGATCATGGATGCTCGTTCCTTGGACCCTCAGTTGTACTCTGATTTGATTTTTGCTCTTGTTCCCATTAGGATGAGGCTATGATTGTCATTGCATATACCCATCTTTGCTTTGTATAGTTCTTTGTAAATATTTTATGTATTGATATAACATATCTTTCAAAATAAAAATAAAAAAATGTTGGGCAAAATTAGACTTGCCAATACAATTCTCTTTGCAAGTACAAGCACATACAAGATCATTATGAGAACAAATTTGCCCCCTTTTTATGCACAATGAGAAGATTTTTTCTCTAACAGCGAGTCTGTTCAGCACATGTTTCAACAAGGAAACATTTGCACACTCCCGTGCGTTTCACTCAGAAGTTTAGGCAAAGTGCAAAGAATTAAGGACAAATTAAGAGTGCTAATATTACTCCAAAAGTGACTTGATATAAATGCAGCACCATGTGATATATGCTGGAAGGATAAAAAAATTATTGCCATCAGAGAACATTAATTCCTTGTTGGTTCCAACAAAGCAAAGGAAAAGCAAAGTTCACTTATTAATGTGTGCAAACTGGTATTTCTCGTAGGTCAGTCCATACATTATTGCTAAAGGGGTGAAACGACTCGGGGCATTGGAGGGGATTCAACTTGTACGAGGGATTCATCTGAAAAAGACTGCAACAGCAGTTGACCAAGACAAATGAAGAGACAGCCAGTCTTTATCCTGCCTACTATTACATGTATCATATGCATAGATACTAAGCGAACTGCTTGATTTCTATTTGGGAAAAACAGATGCATGCAACATTTCATTCATTCTCACATTAATAGGCAGTACAGCTATTTCCTTTTGGACAGTTATATATGCTTGTGGAACGGTTCCTTTATATCACCAAGTCCATTCTCTACTTATTGGACCCACTTCCACCTGTACTGGTATGTCGATGCTCAGAATTCTACCCTAGAATCTTCTGGAAGGATTAACCTTGAGTACTTTTTTTGCATAGTACAAAAATCAAAATATGATTCCTCAATTTACATTGTATTTCTTCTGTAAGTCGCTTTGGAAAAAGATTCAGAATAAAAGTAATGTAGGAGAGGCCACAGTCCTCCCACTTGTAGTTTCCTCCATACTGGTTCAGTCCAGATCAAGCTGGGAGTGGATAGGACATGAATGATATGGACATGAGTGAGAGGTCATTCAAAAAACATCACACCAAAGGATTATTATTTTTGGACCCCAACACATATTAGGTTCTTAACCTCTGACTTGAGACAGATTAATATATTCTGTTAGCTCAGACATAATATATTTCAGATGGATTTTGCAATATACTGTTATTTTGTAGTCCTCACAGAGACAGAGATAGAACGTACATAAATATTACACGCTTTTATCAGCAGAAAGGGACTTTTCTAAGTGCAAGCAATTGTAGCACTTTTAACAGTCTAGCAATGCCAAACAAATTCTTAGTTAGTATAACATTCCTGTACCAGTAAGGTGAATGGGTAGCAGTTTTGTAGACCTTTAATATTATAACAGTTTACTCATTTTGGTTTGAATCTATTTTTCTAGGAAAAATCAACATCTTCAGAACAGTACCAAAGCTTCACAGGGAGCAGAGAGACTCATTGACCCGGATACAATTGAACCTTTCCTTGCGCCCTCTGTAAATGTTTGTTCTTCTGCATTAGGCTTGTGCTATGCAGTAAAACTGGTAGCATTTTGCTGGTCAGCAATAATGGATTACAAGGCATGAATGCCATTGGCAGATTCTACAAGGATTTTTAACTTAATTAGTCGGTGAAGAGCTTAACTTTCTCGACATATTTATTTGTGTAACTTCATACCATCTAGACTTAGAGTACTAATGCAGCAGTTTTTATGACAAGTAGTGCGTGTATGATAAGTATTACTTGTTGAAAGTTCTGCATGATCTCTATTTCTCATTTAAACTGTGTTCTTGAGTTTTTATTTTTTTTAAGTTCTTAAAAAATGTCGGCCTAGTTGTGGTCTAGGTGCAATAAGGGTTCACGAAGATGACCCGCTTCAATTCTCTGGAGGCACAATGGAAACAATGCCTGCCATGTTAATTGGATATCTAGCATCAAAACTGATTAAGTATGTGTGAGAAAGTAATCAGGTTCAATTTTTGTTGGGTGCCACAGATGCAATGCCCTCTACATAAGTGTTGTATCTAGTGCTATAAGTGATGAAGGGTGATGTATAAATGTTTAAAAGCTTGTCTAATTAAAACGTATAATATTATAATCCCCCTCTTTGGTGCAAGATGGGTAGATGGAAGACCCCCAAAGAAAGGTAGGGGTCATTTCAACACATCAGGAGGGGTGGAGACGGACTCCGTATGTGACAACATTTGAGCTATCTACGAGGACATCCTATAGAGGGTATCTGTGTCTACCATATTCAAAGAAGAAAACGTTGATAAAAGCGGGTAACTTCTGATCAAAATGCACAGGAGGAGGATGAACCTTCAGAAGCAGAACAGTAGTTGCAATTCGAACTACAGGCCAACTGCACGAGTCTTTTCTTTTTCAACGGCTTCTCCCTCCTTTGTTCATGTTTTTGTTCTTGGGGTCCCAAAGACTGTTTTGGTCTCGTGAAAGTTATTAAAATCTCTATCTATTCATCTTGAAAGAAGTATGTCTAGTGTGTCTTAAAAAGTTTAAAAATTGATACTTTTAAGGGAAAACATGACACTCTGAATCTGGTTCTGATTAGGAAGTAAAATGAAAGGCACTTAAAAGATATAGGCATCAGCAATTTTCGTTTGAACTTTATTCCTACCTACTTAATTTTACTAATTTTTCGTCCCGAAATGGCCCTGTATTTATGATTACTAGATTGAAATGACACTAATGATCTAAGCGCGGTTATTTTCAAAATACAGAGAAATTTTTCTTTAAATGCAGATGATTTTTCGGCATTGAGAAGTCTTACTAGATGAGGAGGCAGAAGTTCCTTCAACTGAAAAAGGCCGAGTAGTGGAGCGCAACATCAACATTTCATTGTGTTTGTACTGTCTTGTTCCCCGCCCATGCAAGGTACGAATCCCGCTAGGTACAGATTTAGGGTGAAATTGAAAGATTGAAGTAGGAAAATATAGTGATAGGGTTCTGATTGTTCCTGTCATTAGTGTGTAGAATGAGTTACTCTTCTGCATTGCTACGAATTGAATAATATAGAGCGAGGGAATGGCGAGGGAAGCATGTCACCAAACAATTCCGGCTTATTGGCGGCTCATACTTTGAATGTGAAGAGATAAACCGTCTTTCTCCTCTCAAACACAAAGACGGCCATGAAGTTTTCGCTGTTATGTTATTCTATTTTCGAATTTACAGGAACCAAACTCTTTCTCTTTTTCTTTTTTTAAAAAATCCTCGTTTCTGGAACGAAAAAGCTTCATAGTGTGCCAGTTTAGGTTTTCTGTTTGTTTGTTTTTTTTCGAAATGAGTTTGGTATTAGTTTCTGTTTTTGGGATTTCTCACTCGTAACATTTTTTACTATCGTTTTAAAGAGTTATCCCTTGTGGTGTTGTTTTGTTGCCATATATTTTTATCCATAGTTTTGTGTTGTGATCTGTGTAACCACTTTTTTATTGTAACCATTTTGTATTGATTGTTAATATTGATGTGTTCTTATTAAAAAAAAATTAAGTAGGAAATGATATAAAAAAAACTTTTGATGTTTAGATTTTTTGTATAAAAATTGGAGCAACTATGTTTTTGAAAGAGGATTTCAACAATTGTTAAGAATGGGGGAGGGGCAAGGGCAAGCAATTTAGAGCATGAGGGTTTTCAAACAAAAAATTTGCCAAATGGAAATTTATAGATAGTTTATTTTTATTTCTTATTAGTTTGTAATCTTATTTTCATTATTTAGTTTCTAAAAACTAGTGGCAAAATGTATAATTGTACTTCATGTAATCATGTAACTACATAAACCTTTGAAAAAAAATTGTAGTTATTGAGAAAACTATGGAATGCCTCCTCCATGAGGCCACTACCTTATTGGTTTAAATTAGATATTGTGTGTGTGTTTTGTGCATTATCATAGTGTCTTCCCTTCTTCTCTCCCCTTCCTCTTTTTTTATGGTCCAAGCATTTTACACTTCCTATTTCGAAGCATCTTACACTCCTAGTCTTATTTAGAGAATCCTACACTTTTACAACTTTTAAATGGACCCTTTCAATTAAGGTGGACCCATCTTTTCGTATCTTGTCTTTTTCACTTTTTAGTTATTATTTTTTGTTTAGCATGCTAATAAGGGTCTTAATTTGAATTTAATTATCTATAAATGCACCATTACATGTATCTTAAATATATTTATTTGAAAAAATCGAAGAGATGGCAATCTCAAGGCCCTTATCTTGAGTTTTTCGTATATAATAATTAGTAATAACTTCATTACATTCTTTGTAAGTTTCCTATTGACTATTAACAAATGGTGTCAATCTAACTACACCAATGTGTCAAGATCAAAAAAATAATTTCAACCAAAAAAATGGGACTCCAAACTCTATTATTATAATGACTGGTTAAGTAAATATTGAAATAAATAAATGTTAAATTTAAATATGTAACTGTGCGGATATAGATATGCAATGAATTACATATTTGACCCTAGCGGATAAGCTAATAAACTTGAAACCCTAAGTGTAAGAGGAGGGATAAAATACTTCGTTGATTCACAATAAATCTGAAGTTGTGCCGAGTTGGAGAACTGATGGAACCGAAGGGGAAACTATCGCAACCGAGCCTAGAAAATTGTGTAAGCATTGGAAATATTGGGACTAGGGCGTCTAGACAGGGTCAAGGGCATATGTGGCACTACAAACCTCTTCTAGGCGCCTGTGACTACTCAGAACCTCAAAAAATGATTTTCACGGTGTCAATTCAATGTCGTTGAGCTTCACGCTTTGTCACTAGTATGTCGTTGTATGATCGCCAAGCTCCTGCAATAAGAAAGAGCACCTACAAAACCCCAAAACACATCAAATCCTAAAAAAGAAAAAGATGCAAATGGGGAGTCAGACTGACCCTAGCGGTCACCTAATTGAGTGAACTTACAATCCAAGCACCGCACTACATTTCAAACTCTATGTAGTTCTACATGTGTGTGTAGAATCATGCCCTAGGTAGCTCTTGTGCTAAACACACTTGAATAGTGAGCAAGTAGCTAGATGTAAAATATGTAAGTAGATGTGTGCATGGAAAAAAGAACTTCCCCTCCTATGAAGTGTATATAGAAGAATGTAATCGCTTGTCCCTTGAATGGATGCTAGATGGATGTTTTGATGCTCTTATGATGCCTTTGGATGCAACCTTAAGTGATGATGATAGATGCTTAGTGTTTGGTCCTTTATTATTGCCACATAGCTTTGTATTTGTATGATTCCATTGCTTAAATTTTGTACTTAACCGCTAAAAGGCCGACCACTAAGAAAATAAGATGCCCAATAGCTAAAAAGGACCTAAAAGATACGAGTAAGATACAAAGAGGTCAGGGGTGCCCAGAGGGGACGGGGGTGCCTGGGCGCTAACATCCTGGCTGGGCGCTAGTGTCCAAACTCAGAAAAACCGAAGTGTTGAAAGTTAGACTGGGCAAGGTGGTGTGTGCGACAAACAAGGTAAATAGAAAGAAAGAGAAGAGGCCAAAGACAGTAGTGATCGATTAGTAGTTTTCTTTCTTAGGAATCATATGAATAGTGGTATGTGATCAGGACTAGAAATATACCCAAAGTGTGTGATTTAGTGTCTACATTTTCCCCACTTTATGTTGTTGAGCGAATGCTCAATAACATAAAGTAGATAAGAGATGCGTACTTGATAACCATGTAGATCGATGGCAAAAAGCGTGCCGAGGAGAAAAGAAAAAGCTTGGAGTGATAAAAATATGAAGCGTGGAAGCTAGAGAAGAGGAAGTGAAAATGACCCTAGGGTGAAAGCGTATGTGTATATGTCACATTGTACCTGTTGTTGATGTTGTTTAATGCTTGATGATGTGGTTATTGCTTCCCATAAGGATGGACCTACAAAAGAGAAGAGAAAATGAGTAGTCAAATATGTGTATATGAAAATTCGATCAAAATGCGTAAAAAGTGTGTAAGAAAATATGTAAAAATGTGAAAAGGAACATGTGCACCTAATCTGTGATGAGTGAAAGAGATAGAAAGGATCCTGAAGATGTTGTAGAAGAATGAGTTTTTTGGGCGATCTCACGTCAGTTGTGCCAAGTGCGAGTTTTTTGGACGATCTCACGCCAACTGGGCCAAGTACAGAAGAAGTGTAGGGAGAAAGGTCTAGTGTTATTCTCCAACCTTTGACTGCTTCCTGAAGAGTAAACACCACTGCAGATGGTGTGTGCAAATGTGATTCAATTCGATCTAGTATGATCCAACGCGAAAATAGAAAAGAAGGTGTAGTGCATGCATGTCAAGTGCTGAAGAACTGTACTTGTCCTGTAAACATTATTGTGAACTGTGTTAAACTGAGAAAAGTTGTTTAACTACCCCTTTGTCATAGTCACCTAGGAAGGGTCAAGGGCACCCAACCATTATTGTCTGTGTCTAGGCGCTACTGTATGTGTTGTGCTGAGGACCCAAGTAAGATTCTAGACCGTTGTTGAGACTAAAGACTGTGTTATACTGTGACTGTGAACTATTGTATGGGGTGATTGATTTGGCCAATGATGCCTCCCCTCGTTTGGGGTGCATGTGACATCACAAGGAGTATGTGGCCCAAAGGAGGATCAAACATTGTGCTAAAATTGATGCCCTACATGGGGAAGGGATGTGTTTGGTAGAAACCAAGACACAAGCAAACAAAGTGGTTGGAAAACAAGTGTTATTGCAAACAAGATAAACATGCATATAGAATACAAGATGCATGCTAACAAACGGGAAGATGATGTAGACCGTAAAAAGTGGGTTGCAAACATGGGACATCACTCACGATGTCACAAGAAAAATTGAGACTAAAGTGACCAAAAGCATACAGTATGTACACATGACAAAAGGAAAAATTCGTAAACAATGCCATACAATGACAAACAGTGACATGTAAGATATCAGACAACCATGGTAGCAAAGAGTTCCTGCAAAGAAAACATTGCACATGAAGCACCTGTTAACATGTTAGAAATATATAAAGTATGTCAAAATGTGTATGATCCAATAATAGTGTGTTAGTATGAATAAAAAGTAGTATAAAATGAAACAATAACACGTAGTGTGTACGAAAGTGGGTGCCCTTAGGAGCATGTTGTGGGACTAGTAAGAGGTATAGTGTCAAGCATCCCTGCTACATGTAATGATCTATGTAAAATCTAAGATCACATGCATGCGTGAGTAAAAATTGAGTTTTATCCTAGTGGCCTTTCGGTCGGGGATCTAACAAGGGCACTCCACTGACCCTGCAACAAAAGGAGTTAGAAAGTTAGAAAAGAGAAACTAATGCTGCAAGTAGAAAATCAGAGACTTGCATACACCAGCCACATATTTCATTAGATGCACTTAAATTTAGAATAAAAAAACATGTGTAACAACAAAAAGACCAAATAGCATTTAATGAGCACAAAGTACCACTAAACTCCTTAGTCAAAAAAGGCTAAAATTCCTTCTTCCTTTATTGAAGCTCAAGCAGAAATTGTACATAACATAGAAATAGAAGACATTTTTGAGTAGGGAAAATGGAAGAAATTTGTCTATCTCTTTTCTCTCTTCACAAGGATATCTCTCTCATGAATTCAAAAAAAAAACTCCAATATCTAAGAAGTCTCAAAAGTATTCTAAGAAGAAGATTAAATGAGGAGCTTGCTACAATTTATAGAAGAGAAGGCAACTCTTCATCTTCCCGGTGACTTTTCAAATACTTTGATGTGACTTTAGACTGTTCATATTCCACTTAAATATTTAAGTCGCTTTTATAAAATCAAGGTGACTTAAAGTTTACATTATGTTTCTAAAGTCACTTAAAGTTATATTAAAAAGTGCAAACCTCAACGCAAAAATATAACATTGATGAGAGAGAGCATTGGGTGAGAAAAGAAGAGAGAGAGAAAGAAGAGGAAGAAGAAGAAGAGAGAGAAAGGAAGAATTATGTAGAAGAATGAGCTGCTGCAGTGGATTTGATCTCACTTCCTGACTGGTTTCCACTTCACGCTCCTGAGAAGGCCTTTGTCCCTCCAAGATCCTTGCTGAAACAAGCTGCTGTAGGTTCCACTTTGTCGGCATGAGGAATGCGAACGCAGCTCAAGGTATCTGTCCATCCATCAGCCACACTGTTGATGTCTTTGCACTTCCCAAACCATGATGAATGTTTCTCTGTGATAAGTGCAATAGAGGCCCGAATCTCTGAGAGGAAGTCGAGGGTATCCTTAGTGAAGGAAAATGGGTTTCCTACCTCTTTCTTGACGTACTCTTCAAATAGACCAATCAACTCATCAGCAGTTGTATCCTCACCCATTGCAGGTACTCCAAGTTTCTGAGTTTTCTGATTTACACTATCCTACAATTTGTATGCTTGTTCCTCTTTTTCCTCCAGCTCTGTGATGGCCCGATTGATTTCCTCAAACCTGATTGCCAAGGCCCTCACCCATACACATGACAAGTCTTCTGAGGGAGTTTCAAAAATCTTCCTGTCGATCAACTCCTGGCGATGAGTGTTGCTCATTTCATCTACTACTGGGCCCAAAGGTTCCCAATAGTCCCTTTCTTTCTCCAAGTCCTCCTTGAGTGTTGTGTCCTATTTGTTGTCACACACATGTAAGTGAAGAGTTTGACTACTTCTTGGAGCACTGACTTCCCTTTTTCAGAAATTGAGTTAATCCATTCATTATTCACTCACCCCTGCATTGTGAACTCATGTGTCCTCCTGATGGATTCTATGGATTGAAGCTACTGATGGGCGTAAACTTCCTCAGTGGGAATTTTCATGGCATTAGGATCAACTAGATGTTGCACATAGAATGATAGAGTTCACACCTGCTCTTTTAGTTCATCAATCTTCTTCTTATACTCCTTATTCCTTGCCACCATGCGAGCAGGAAGATTATTGATACATGTGCAAATCCCCTTCATGAGTTTCCGGTCCTAGTTGGATTGTGCTCATCTCATAGTCAGGCAGTGTCATCTCATCCACTGGCTTGATTACCTTGGGCCGAGCTACTTCAATGTATTGATTACCCATTTCCCCACTGTAGAACCATGAGGCTGTATGTGTGAGCTTTCTTGATCTTTTTTCTTTGGCCAATGAGACAATCACTGATAGATCAGGGGCTGCCACTTGTTGCATAGTGTGGGTGTCAGGGACAATTGTTTCTTGCATCCAAGGAAACATCTCATCAGATTCAGGCTCAATGATAGGTGCACCAACAGTTCCCTATTCTCGAGGAGGAAAATCATGAATGAGAGAGGTATGGGTGTCAACAAGAGGTGAGACCTCCTGTGGTGGCTCGAAGACTAGGGTCTTGAACCATGTGTTCTTCATCCACTTGTGTCTTCTACCACTGGATTTTCTTCCTACATTTTTTGTGATGAAATCTTCCTCTCATAGTGATTCAAATGAGTCTTCTTCTACCCTAGCTTTCTTTGGCATCTTCTTGTGAGGAGAAGCTTCCAATTCTGTGGCCTTCCTTTTCAAACTTGCTCCGGAGTGTTTAGAACTGAAGTCACCTCTACAAATTTTGAAGATGACTGATGGTAGGCTTGCTTCTGACTTGTGGTAATTCCTCATGACTAGATGATCATGGTTCTCTTCTTTTGAAACCAATTTCTCATTCTCCTTACCACTTTCTCAGTCCACTCCTTTATATCCCCTGATTCACAACATACCAGTTGACTGGAGGTAAAAGGGGACATCTTGACTACCACATACTCAGGATCATACATCTTTGTCCCATCATCGTGAAAAATATATTTATACAAGGAGAACTTGAATTTCTTCATCTCACTGATTGTCATCCTCATATGGTCCTTTTCATGCACTTCAAATTCATCAGCACAATTGGCCCAGTAGTCCTCAACTTGTGGCTCATGTTGCAATTCTGGGACATAGAAAGAGTCGGGATCTTCTCAGATGTCAAAATTAGGCCTGGAAATGTAGGAATGCAAAGTCAAATGAGTGAAAGTGGCCTCCAGATGAGATGCATCATTTGAGCTCTTGCACGTGAATACCCTGAGAGAGATAGGAAATGGAATCAACTTCTTCCTCCTACTTCTAAGCCTGTTATTCACTTGAATGATCTATCTGCAGAGCTTGAACAATACAATTTGGTCACTAAGGTACTTAGGCAGCCTTAGCAGAGCTTGGTCGAAGCCAACAACTCAGGTAGGAGAAGGTCGAGAATTGTATGAAATAAGAGCCATATTTCTTGATCAAGGACGCCACTTGTGAGGAAATCCTAGCTTCCATATCCCCTTCTAAGCTTCAAACCACATACATTGTGAGTGCATCATTCACGTGAGTGAAATGCTTATGGCTTTCCTCCATCACCAACATGTGGAAGTTTCTCGAACGCAGGCACCTTGGCAGCAATGTTTTGCATGAGAGCCAATCCTTTGAATGATCTTGAGCTAGCGAGGAGATAGACCAAGTAAGAATTCATGTGGAACTTCTTCATCATGGGTACCTGGAGTAGTTGTAGATGGAGATTGTCACTTGATGATCTTCCCTCAGTCAATTCTCTGTTTTCCTTCTGTCAACGTCAAGATGAAAAGGCCCATCCAGTCTTGGAAGTCTCTTGTGCTTGCTTCACCCATAACTCTACTGAGGAGAGTGATGGCATCTGAATATCCTTCTCAAAACTCACACCTTGGAAGGTTCTTGGGCATCCTTGAGGGATTTCTTCCTATTTTCAACCATGAACCAAGTGCAACCCCTTGCACATATACATCCATCATTTCCCAATCATGCAAGGCCCTGTCCTTTGAGATGACGACCATGTTGGGTGATGTCGGTATCTGTAGAGAAAGTGAAATGGTTCTAGGGCTAATGACCACCATCACTGTACCATTTTCAGCTCAGATGGTTCATGTTTTGGGCTCATAGTGGTGAGAGCAGGCTAGGACCAACTCAAGACTTTGCACAGACACTGGGTGTCCTATAGTGGTGAACAAGCCACTTGTGAATATCTGATCTTCAATCTTCTTTCAGTCCTTGGATGTCATGTGAGTTCTAAGGTCATTCAGGTCCATGTACAAGACATCATTGTCTTCTATCTCATACTCACAGGTGAAGGGTTGTGCCAGCTTCTGTCCCATCCACTTCTGCTTCATGTTTTCCTTAGAAAGAGCAACTTACTATTTTTAGTAAGTATGAAAAAGTAACTCCCTCGAACCTCAACTGAATGTTGCAACTCTGATTTCCTCTTCTCCCTGCATTCCTCTCTCCTTCTGGATCAACTTTCTATTTTTGGCAGGTGCTCATGGGACCACTTACTATTTTTAGTAAGTGCCAAAATTGGACCAAAATGCCCATTCTGATGAATTCTCAGCTGCAGTGCATCTTCAATGTCTCTGTCTCCTTCACAAGTTCTTCTGTTGATGACTTTCCCAAAATAGCAGTCCCCTATGTAGAAGACCTGCTATTTTTAGAAAGTGGGCTTCTGGAGGTTGGATTGATGTGGAATGAAGTTTTCTGATATGGGTTTTTTCCCAATATCACCCCTCTGAAATTTTAGACCTACCCGCTCAATAGTTTAGGAGATTTTAAACTTTTAATTTTTTGACCTGGCAGTGCTTCTAGACACGACAACCATTAATGAACCTCAAAAATTGCAGGTTTGGTTTTCTCCTCTATTTACGAAAAAAAATTATTTTTGATATGGGTTTTTTCTTCTTGTGCTTCAGGTGAAATATTGTTTCATCCGACAACCGGTTTGACGGGAAATCCAACTTTTTCTTCGTTGGGCCAAAAAAGAAGTTTTCTTCACTGTGAATGTTTTATGGCATGAGAGGAGGGTCTGAAGGTATGTTTTTGATGGTTTTTGATAGAGGAATGAACAAAAAAAATGATTCGTCAACATGTGCATCTGTTTGCAAGATTTCTCCAAATTTTGATTTCACGACAATGGGGATTTTCTTTTGTTCTTCTTCTTTGTTCTTCATTTCTTCTTCTTAGCTTGATGAAATATATTTCTGAGACCTACATATCATCATGGGAAAGGTATTTTAATTCCTTGGTGGATATGGTTTGAGCTTTGGAAATGGCGGAGTGATGGTAGGAAGTTGCAGAGGGAGTGTGCAGATATGGTTGTGCACGGGAATGTTAGAAGTTAGAAGCGGGAAACAGGTGGGTATTTAAAATTTTGAAATAAAGCTGAGAAGGGAGATGGGCGAATTTTTCAATGTTTGATGTCCCTGAAATATGAGGGATGTGAGGGACATCAAATTCCATGGTGAGCAAGGTGACGACACGTGGCAGGAGATCCGACGGCAGGGAATGAAGGCTAAAAAATCAGCTTTAAAGCACTGAGGGGCTGGAAGCTGGTCATATGGGTGACCAGAAGTCTCCTTAGGGGATGGGGAACATTTTTCCATGTTTTATGTCCCTGACCTATGAGGGACATGAGGGAAATCAAATTCCATGGTGCTCCTTGGTGATGACACATGGCAGCGATCTGACGGTTGAGGCTTTGAGCTCCCACAAGCACCTGGGGGCTGAACTGGCGATCCTGGAGGTCGCATGAGGATCCAGAGGTCATATGGGGGCTGGGAGAATTTTTCCATGGTTTATGTCCCTAACCTTGAGGGATGTGAGGGACAAAAAATCCCACCAGGCTCCTGGAGCTGACACGTGTCCTCCCAAAATTTGACTAACTCCCGAACTCGCTCCAAGAGGACAACTTGAAATGACGATAACTTGAGCTCCCGATGGAATTTTTTGATGAAATTTTATATGATCCTGATATTAAATTACCTTTTAAATCCAATGGTGGGGATATAATGTCTTTATTATTCCATTTAGTCCCTAAAAAATGGATTTTTGATTTGGTACTCCACCTGTGCATGAGAAAAACTGCTTGCAGACCCAATGCACCAAAGTGTTGTGAAAAAAATAATTTCACCATATTGTAGGGCTTGGAATTATATTTCTGATATATGTTTTTTTTCTCCTAACTCCATCTGGAGTTCCCAGAATCAACTTTAGAAGCTCAACAGTTGTTTTGGCCTGTGCACTGCCTAGGCCTGTGAACCCTAATTTTGGTGAAACTGCCCCAACTTCTCCAAGTCCTTCCATAATCTTCCTGAATCACTTCCATGATGTCCCAAGGCCTTTGAATCACCTCCATGTCCATTTTGGATTTTTTTCTCTGCTCCATGGGGTTGCTCCAGTCCTAGGAAGGCCAGTGATAGCCCTTCCCACAACTGCCTGAAGCTTGCAACTTTTAATGAACTCCTAAAATCACCTAGGGGGAATGAATGGAATTTCCTAAATCACCTAGGGGGATGAGATAACATCAATTGGGAGGTCACTTGACTGACTGGATAGACCCGCGGAACCTCAGAACGATAAAACATGAAAAAATTAACACAGGGGTATAGTTGTCATGCTCAGGAAATTGTTGATTTCCATGTTGCACATTTGCATGACAACAACTTGGCTCTAGCTTGGGGACATGACATGGACTGAGTGCAGTGAAGACATGACATGGGGAATCCAGAATCTCAACTTTAGACCATATGATCCATTGACCAGTGCCTTATCCATTGGGCCCTGTGGAGTCATGTACAATTTACAAGAGAGAAAGATAACGAAGAAGGAAACACACACACACACACAAAAACAAAAAAACACACGAAAAGGAAACACACACACACACAGGAAGGGAAACACATGCAACATAAAGGGAAACACACCTAGCAATCACCTATGGTACAAGGTGGGGGACAACCCACTTTCACTGATGATACAATTTTAGGTATTTCCCACTGTGAGGCAATTCCAGTGGCGTTCCATCCAAATATGAGAGTAGAAAAACATTCTCACCACAAGCTTCATGAACCTGGAATGGGCCAAGCCATAATGAATCAAAATTTCCATGGCTGCCTTTTGGTTCCCTTCTCTTGTCCCATAGCAGGATGAAGGTCTCCAACTTTGAATTCTCTCATTTTGGCTTTCTTGTCAAAGATATTCTTTACTTTCAATTGGTGCTCCTTGATACGGTCCACCACTCAGAGTCTATTTTCTTCTAGCTTCTCAAGAAAGAGGATCCTCTTGTCAATGGAATCCTTGTACTATCCGCCTTCTATTCCCTGGAGCAACTTGAGAGCTGACATCTCAACCATGATGGGAATTTCTTGCTTCGACTCCATACAACAGTTGGAATGGCGACATACCTATTGCCTTCTTTGGGGTGATCCTATCCACCCATAATGCATCATACAACTTCTTGTGCCAATTCCTTTGGTTTTCATCCACGAGCTTGCAGACAATGGTCATGATGTTCTTGTTGCTTGATTTGGCCTGTCCATTTCCTTGTGGATAGTAGTCTGATGAATGAGACAAGGAGATTTTGTAGCCATAGAAAAACTCAGTCAACTCCCTTGAAGAGAAATAGGTAGCATTGTCTGCTACAATCTTCTGTGGCACTCTGAAACATACTATGATATTCTCCTTGATGAAGTTACATACTGTTTTGGTGTTGGCTTGCTTGGCCGGAACAGCTTCCACCCATTTTGTGAAGCAGTCTCTCGCTGTGAGCACATAGGTGTGCGCCGCGCTTGAGTGAGGATTCAGACACTGATGAAATCTAGTCCCCACTATTGAAATGGTTCTTCAATAACAACTGGCCTGAGTGGTAGTGCTGCAAGTTGTGGTCTCCCAATGAATTGTTGACATGCTTCACATTTGGAAACCCATTCTTGAGTGTCTGCAAAGAGGGTGGGCCAATAATACCTTCCTCAGAGGATCTTGTGTGTAGTGACCATCACTGAGAAATGTCCACCACATGCTTGGTCATGGTATGCTTTAAGAAATTTTTCTTGTTGCTCTTTGTCTACACATTTGAGGAAGCATCCATCAAGACCTCTCTTGTAAAGTGTGTGGTTCCAGATTACAAACTTTGTTTCCTTCAGCTTGAGTGTTCTCCTTTTCTTATAATCAAGATGAGAAGGGAATTCTCCATAAGTTAGGTAATAGGAAATATCAGCATACCACTCATCAGTAGTGGTTACAAAGAGAACCTGTGGATTATTTTCAGAAAAATTGGGCAAGCACAATTGTCTTCACCATGTTGAGCCTTGAGTGCTTCATCTTCAGTGATCAACCTACACAAGCCATTTCCTCATACCAAATTGGAGGGTCAGGATATCCAAATCATACTCTTGAATTTTTGCAACCCAGTTTCCTCTTTTAGCTCCAGGATCTTGTTGTGTCAAGATGGACTTGATTGCACTGTCAGGTACCATTACCACAGTATGATAGTTTAGTATGTAAAATCTGAAATTTTTTACAGCCTTGACTATGGCATAGGCATGTTTCTCCAACTGGCTATAGTTTAGTTTATGCTTCTTCAATGGGAAGCTCATGAAAGCAATGGGTGCCTCCACACCTTCATCATTCTTTTGGACTAGAACGACAAAGAGGGTGTGTTCTGATGCATAGCAATACATGACAATTTTTTTCTTGAAATCTGGAGACATGAGAGTTGGGGCTTTGGCAATGGATTTTTTGATCTCTTCAAAAGTTTTTTCCCTTCATTATTCCATTTGAAGTTTAATTGAGGTTTCATCATGGTGGTGATGTGCTTTGTCAATTCAGCAAACTCAGGAACAAAGCGACGAAGAAAGTTCACCTTTCCAAAGAAGGAATGAACTCCTTTCTTGCTTGTGGGTAGAGATAGTGCTTGAATGGCTCATACTCTCTCAAGATCAATGTGTGCTCCATGTTTGTTCACAATGTGCCCCAACAACTTGCCTTCCATGACTCTAAAAATGCACTTTTTTGGGTTTAACGATATTTCATTTTTTCTACACCTTAAAAGTACCTGTTCCAAGTGATGGATATGGTCTCCCCTCTTTTTTGAAAATACCATGAGATCATCAAGATATATGATGATGTAATGTTTTAAATATTTGAATGCCAAATCCATCACCCTTTGAAATGTAGCTCCTGCATTGATTAGGCCAAAAGGCATTCTGTTGTATGCAAAAGTGCCCCAAGGCATTGTGAAGGTTGTCTTGGTGTGATCCTCCTCTGCCACTTTGATTTGATTGTACCCTGAGAATCCATCAAGAAATGAAAGCATTTCAGATCCAGTGACTGCTTGCAAAATGTGGTCCATGATAGGGAGAGGATAATTGTCTTTCAGCGATGCCTGGTTCAAGTTGCGGAAATCTACACATATTCTTATTTCACCATTCTTCTTCCACACCAGCACAATGTTGGCCACCCATGTTGAATGATGGATGGGAAATATAATCCTTGCATTAAGCATCTTCATTACCTCCTCTTTGATGGTATCAACAATCTTTGGGTTATATGGCCTTTGTTTTTTCCTGAATGGCTTGGCATCCTGCTTCAAGGGAATCGAGTGATGCATTTCCTTCAGTTGGAAGGATTTGAGTTCATCATAAGAGTAGGCCAAAACATCTGAATATTTCTTGAGTAATGCAAACAAACCTTCTCTTCTCCTCAGTGAACAAACATTTTCCAATATTGACCATCCTTGGCTCCTCTGGGGTGCCAATGTTTTCCTTCTCAAAATCAGCTGGGCACCGAGAAGATTGTTTTTCTTTCTCTTGAATGAATCTGTCATGTTTGTCAAAGAGGTCCTCCAGAGAAACTAGGCCTTTGGGAATCTTGTTTCCTTTCAATTTGATCACTCCTTCTTCATCAATCCCTTCAATTCCTTCTTTCTCTTCTTCGGCTACCACTTCTCGGTGTGGATTCTCACTTCCTTCAAAGAAGAGATTATTGAAATTGTCCCTTTGTTCTAAGAATGCCAGAATCTGATTATCATCATTGAAGACCTGCCAATGATTTGCATTATCTGGTACACTAGGCCTGAACACCATTTCAATGGTCACTTTTTCCTTGCCAAAAGAAGGATGAGGTACCACTAGGGAAGCTGACACTGCAAGGAATCAACCTTTTCATTCTTTTCTCTTGGGATAGACTTCGATGGAAAATGCATCAAAAGATTCAATGCAGTCCCATACTTTGTTTCTATAATGCAGAGTCTTGGATTTTTCACCTGATATTGTTGTCAGAACTTGCTTTACTATCACCTCCACATCACCCTGGCATCTCAGCTTCTTGATTCCCATATCTTCTGCCATGCCCATGCCTAAGAGGAGAGCTTCATACTCCATCATGTTATTTGTATTATCAAATTGTAGCTTGTAGGAAAATGGGTACAATTCACCAGAAGGAGAGTACAACACCACACCTGCTCCCAAACCTGCACTAGAATGACTACCATCAAATTCCATCATCCAAAATTGATCTTCTTCTTCTTCCATAAGAAGTGGAAAGTTCTCATCTTTTTCTGATGTGAGGAAGTAGTTTCCTAGCCCACTATCTTGAAATAAGAATGTTTTCCTTTGGATCATCAGACTTTCATACTGTGTACTTCATCTTCCTTACTGGAAGCAACTTCTTCATCTCACCTTTCACTGGAATAGTTGTAGATGACCAATCCATTTTTATTTCTCCACCCAAGTCTCTGCAGAAGCTTCAGCTCAGTAGCATGCCAAAGGATGTTGGGATGTCTACCACCAGGATGGTTAGAAGCACCTTCTTATCTGGAAAATCAGCTAATGCTACCTGTGCATCTTTGATTCTTCCTACCAATGGCACTTGTTTGGATTCCATTGAATAACAGGTGCCATTTTCTTGGGTCAAGGTGAGGCCTAGGGAATTTGCAACTTTGACGGGCATCACATTATCTGAGGCTCCAGAATCTATGATGCAATTATTTAGTTGGAAGCCTTTAATGAGGAGTGACAGGTAGAAAGGTTCAACCTTGTTGGTTTTGGAGGCATTGAGGGCTAGCATGTTTTGAGAAGGTGGTGTGGATGGTGTGGGGAGTAAGCCTTTGGAATTTGGACCTGAGGTTATAGGATTACCACCACAGACTACATCAATGAACCTATCAAATTGGGTAGGATGCATTTGTAGGTATTCTATTTTTGTGAGCTGGACTTTAGTTTTTCTTGCATGTTCCACAAAGTCAAATGGGGTTATGGTGGGCAAGGAAGAGGTTCTGGGAATGACAAAAGATTTACATGGTGAAGGTTTTGCTACTTTGGGGGTTGGATTTTCCTTCACGGGTGTAGTAACTGGCTTGGAAGGAGATGGGGATGTAGGTTTTGATGGACCTTAGATGTTTTTGTAGAAACAACATTTGAAGGAGAATTATTTTTAGCAATTTTTGAGCTGGGAGAAGGACTAGATGACTTACTTGGTATGGCAGCATGATCCTTGCTAACCAGTGGGTCTGATTTTTCTTTAGCCAACTCCATCAAAGGTGGTAGTGGTGATCCTCTACTGATGATTTTATTTTGTGGAACCTCCACAGAAGAATCTTCTTTCTTCTTCTTTTCCTTCACTGCAGCCATTGAGGATGGAGCACCTTTCTTGGACTGTGCATGAGTGAAAACTACACATGAGAAGCTTGGAGCTTCTTCATCATCATCAACATACTCAATTAGGCCATTGTGTGTATCACCATCAACTTCCTCAACCTCAAGATAGTTGTCATCATCACCCACATTTTCTTCTTCAGGTTCTTCAATTTCCACTTCCTCCTCTGGTTCTTCGGTGTCACAGTGGCATTGACTGGTGGTGCTTCAAGAGCAAGCCGGCGAGGAGGTGGAGAAATCCTTGGTCTATTGGGAGGATTTGGCTTCCTTGGAGTGTTCCACATTGTGATCTGGGACAGTTGTTTCTTCAAGGCAACCAAGTCATTTGCCATTTTTTGGAACATTGGGTCCATGGTGACTGAGCCTGAATTCTGGCCTTTTTTCTTTCCATTTGGGCCTTTCACTTTACTAGACAAGATTAGATCATCATCAGTTTCTATCACAGAGTCCTGAGCTTCCCTCAATGTTCTTGGTTGGGTTCTTCTGAGGAAGAAACCTACTTCTGAAGGTAAGGCATTGATGAAGAATCTCTTCAAATTATTTTCAGGAGGCACCACATCTTCAGGGATTCTTCTTATCACTCTGTTATATCTTGCTATGAAGTCTCTCATTGATTCAGAGGTTTCTTTCTTCATTTGTACCAATTGGACCAAGAGATCCTGACAGTCTTCCATGGTCTTGAACCTATGTTTGAATGCACTTCTTATATCTTCCCAGTAGGTGACAGACCTCGGGGGTAGCATGTAGAACCATTCGACAACTTTTTCTTGAAGTGACTCCACAAAGAGCTGGACTAACACATCTTCATGCTCAATTCCCAATACACCACAAGTGGTGATAAACACTGTTACATGTTCTTCGGGAGTTGAGAACCATCCCCTCTGAATTTTGGAAAGTTTTTTCTTGAGCCTTTTGGTAGCTCATGAAGTGGTTGAGCAAGGGTGAGTGGGCTGGTGTTTCCCCCCCATGGTACATTAGGCCTACGGTCCTCACGATCATGATCCACCATTCCATTTTGGATTCTAGCTTCCAACCTCTCTAAGGTTGTGGCTTCTGCTTGCTGCTCTTGCATTTGATTTGGCTTGATCTCTTTCAATTTATTCAATTTGAGCTCTTATTTCAGCTTCATCTCTTGCTTCTCTTTCTCTAGCTTCTTATGTGGTCTCTACATCAGTGAAATCTTCAAGATTCTCATTGATGTATGGGAACTCAACATCCAATGGATTGACAATGCTCAGACTCCCAATGTGACCAGTTGTGTGATGAAAAGGAGACCTCTGAATTCAGAGCAGCTCTTGTCTTCTTTGAAGTTCTTCAAAAGTAGGATCGGTTTGTCCTCCTTGTCTTTGTTGTCAGGTGTATCTTCTATCCGCCAGCTTGGAGATTTATGCTCTTCTCTGTGGTGCTTGAATTTGTCTTTGTCTTTCAAATTCAGCAGTGTGTTCTTCTTCAAGGTCAAGTATTCTCGTAGCGATGAAATAATGGTTGACACTTTTCCTGTTATGCCAAATAGCCTCTCAAAAATCTGAAGCAATATCCTCTTGAATGTGGAAGAGAAATTCAGGTCTTTCAATAGGAGGATTTCCCAGAATAGCCATGGTTTGTAGACATGAGGCTCATATAGCTATTCAAATTCCAGAAATTTTCTTTTTTTTTGAATTTTTTTTTGATTTTTTTTTTTTTTTTATTTTTTTTCTGACCTTCTGGTCATATTCAGGTGCAGATGCTGCTAAATCTACCCCACGGTGGGTGCCAAAAACTGTTGGTGAGAAAATTTTTTGGGGGAAAAATTGGTGGTTATCTTGCCAATGCTCTGGGAGTCTAAGTCCCTCTACTTAACCGGTGCAGCTGTTGTATGTGCATGCACGAGTAAAAAGTGAGTTTTATCCTGGTGGCCTTTCAGTCAGGGATCCAACAGGGGCACTCCACTGACCCTGTGGAAAAATCTTGCATATATCTGCAAGAGAGGAATTTTCTAGGAAAGTGGGAAAGGGAGTGAGAAAGTTAGAAAAGAGAAACTAATGTTGCAAGTAGAAAATCAGAGACTTGCATACACCAGCCAGAAATTTCATTACATGCACTTGAATTTAGAAGAAAACAAATCTGCATAACAACAACAAGACCAAATAGTGTTTAATGAGCACAAAGTACCACTAAACTCCTTAGTCAAAAAAGGCTAAAATTCCTTCTTCCTTTATTGAAGCTCAAGCAGAAATTGTACATAACATAGAAATAGAAGACATTTTTGAGTAGGGAAAATGGAAGAAATTTTCTATCTCTTTTCTCTCTTCACAAGGATATCTCTCTCATGAATTCACAAAAAATAGCTCCAATATCTAAGAAGTCTAAGAAGTTTTCTAAGAAGAAGTTCAAATGAGGAGCTTGTTACAATTTATAGAAGAGAAGGAAAATCTTCATCTTCCCTGTGACTTTTCAAATACTTTAATCTGACTTTAGAATACTCATATTCCACTTAAACATTTAAGTCCCTTTTATAAAAATCAAGGTGCCTTAAAGTTTACATTATGTTTCTAAAGTCACTTAAATTTATATTAAAAAGTGCAAACCTCAACAAAAAAATATAAAATTGATGAGAGAGAACTTTGGGTGAGAAAAGAAGAGAGAGAGAGAGAGAAATAAGAGGAAGAAGAAGAAGAGAGAGAAAGGAAGAATTATGTAGAAGAATGAGCTGTTGCAGTGGATTTGATCTCACTTCCTGACTGGTTTCCACTTCACGCTCCTGAGAAGGCCTCTGTCCCTCCAAGCTCCTTGCTGAAATGAGCTGCTGCAAGTTCCACTTTGTCAGCATGAGGAATGCAAATGCAGCTCAAGGTATCTGTCCATCCATCAGCCACACTGTTGATGTCTTTGCACTTCCCAAACCATGATGAATGTTTCTCTGTGATAAGTGCAATAGAGGCCTAGATCTCTGAGAGGAAGTCAAGGGTATCCTTAGTGAAGGAAAATGGGTTTCCTACCTCTTTCTTGACATATTCTTCAAATGGACCAATCAACTCATCAACAGTTGTATCCTCACCCATTGCAGGTACTCCAAGTTTCTGAGTTTTCTGATTTACACTATCCTGCAATTTGTATGCTTGTTCCTCTTTTTCCTCTAGCTCTGTGATGGCCTGATTGATTTCCTCAAACCTGATTTCCAAGGCCCTCACCCATACACGTGACAAGTCTTCTGAGGGAGTTTCAAAAATCTTCCTTGTCGATCAACTCCTGGCGATGAGTGTTGCTCATTTCATCTACTACTGGACCCAAAGGTTCCCAATAGTCCCTTTCTTTCTCCAAGTCCTCCTTGAGTGCCCATGTCCTATTTGTTGTCACACACATGTAAGCAAAGAGTTTGACCACTTCTTGGAGCACTGACTTCCCTTTTTCAGAAATTGAGTTAATCCATTCATTATTCACTCACCCCTGCATTGTGAACTCATGTGTCCTCCTGATGGATTCTGGATTGAAGCTACTGATGGGTGTAACTTCCTCAGTGGGAATTTTCATGGCATTAGGATCAACTAGATGTTGCACATAGAATGACAGAGTTCACACCTGCTCTTTTAGTTCATCAATCTTCTTCTTATACTCCTTATTCCTTGCCACCATGCGAGTGGAAGATTGTTGATACATGTGCAAATCCCCTTCATGAGTTTCCAGTCCTAGTTGGATTGTGCTCATCTCATAGTCAGCTGGTGTCATCTCATCCACTGGCTTGATTACCTTTGGCCAAGCTACTTCAATGTATTGATTACCCATTTCCCCACTGTAGAACCATGAGGCTGTATGTGTGAGCTTTCTTGATCTTTTTTCTTTAGCCAATGAGACAATCACTGATAGATCAGGGGTTGCCACTTGCTGCATAGTGTGGGTGTCAAGGAAATTGTTTCCTACATCCAAGGAAACATCTCATCAGGATTCGGGCTCAATGATAGGTGCACCAACAGTTCTCTATTCTGAAGGAGGAGGAAAATCCTGAATGAGAGAGGTATGGGTGTCAACAAGAGGTGAGACCTCCTGTGGTGGCTCAAAAACTGGATCTTGAACCATGTGTTCTTCATCCACTTGTGTCTCTTTGCCACTGGATTTTCTTCCTGCATTTCTGTGATCAAGTCTTCCTCTCGCAGTGACACAAATGAGTCTTCTTCTACCCTGGCTTTCTTTGGCATCTTCTTGTGAGGAGAAGCTTCCAATTTTGTGGCCTTCCTTTTCAAACTTGCTCCAGAGTGTTTAGAACTAGAAGTCACCTCTATGAATTTTGAAGATGACTGATGGGAGGCTTGCTTCTGACTTGGGGGAATTCCTCATGACTGGATGATCATGGTTCTCTTCTTTTGAAACCAATTTCTCATTCTCCTTACCACTTTCTCAGTCCACTCCTTTATATCCCCTGATTCATGAACATACCAGTTGACTTGAGGAAAAGGGGACATCTTGACTGCCACATACTCAGGATCATACATCTCTATCCCATCATCATGCAAAATATCTTCATACCAGGAGAACTTGAATTTCTTCATCTCACTGATTGTCATCCTCATATGGTCCTTTTCACACACTTCAAATTCATCAGCACAATTGGCCCAGTAGTCCTCAACTTGTGGCTCATGTTGCAATTTTGGGACATAGAAAGAGTTGGGATCTTCTCGGATGTCAAAATTAGGCCTGGAAATGTAGGAATGCAAAGTCAAATGAGAAAAAGTGGCCTCCAGATGAGATGCATCATTTGAGCTCTTGCACGTGAATACCCCAAGAGAGATAGGAAATGGAATCAACTTCTTCCTCCTACTTCTAAGCTTGTTATTCACTTGAATGATCTATCTGTAGAGCTCAAACAATACAATTTGGTCACTAAGGTACTTAGGCAGCCTTAGCAGAGCTTGGTCAAAGCCAACAACTCGCAGGTAGGAGAAGGTCGAGAATTGTATAAAATAAGAGCCATATTTCTTGATCAAGGATGCCATTTGTGACAACATCCTAGCCTCAATCCCTTCTAAGCTTCAGACCACATACATTTTGAATGCATCATTCACGTGAGTTAAATTCCTATGGCTTTCCTCCATCACCAACTGTGGAAGTTTCTCACGCAGGCACCTTGGCAACAATGTTTTGCATGAGAGCCAATCCTTTGAATGATCTTGAGCTAGCGAGGAGATAGACCAAGTAAGAATTCATGTGGAACTTCTTCATCATGGGTACCTGGAGTAGTTGCAGATGGAGATTGTCACTGATGATCTTCCCCCAGTCAATTCTCTGTTTTCCTTCTGTCAATGTCAAGATGAAAAGGCCCATCCAGTCTTGGAAGTCTCTTGTGCTTGCTTCACCCATAACTCTACTGAGGAGAGTGATGGCATCTGAATATCCTTCTCAAAACTCACACCTTGGAAGGTTCTTGGGCATCCTTGAGGGATTTCTTCCTGTTTTCAACCATGAACCAAGTGCAACCCCTTGTACATATGCATCCATCATTTCCCAATCATGCAAGGCTCTGTCCTTTGAGATGACGACCATGCTGGGTGATGTCGGTATCTGTAGAGAAAGTGAAATGGTTCTAGGGCTAATGACCACCATCATTGTACCATTTTCAGCTCAGATGGTTCATGTTTTGGGCTCATAGTGGTGAGAGCAGGCTAGGACCAACTCAAGACTTTGCACAGACACTGGGTGTCCTGCGGCAGTGAACAAGCCACTTGTGAATATCTGATCTTCAATCTTCTTTCATCCTTGGCTGTCATGCGAGTTCTAAGGTCATTCAGGTCCATGTACAAGACATCATTGTCTTCTATCTCATACTCACAGGTGAAGGGTTGTGCCAGCTTCTGTCCCATCCACTTCTGCTTCATGTTTTCCTTAGAAAGAGCAACTTACTATTTTTAGTAAGTATGAAAAAGTAACTCCCTCGAACCTCAACTGAATGTTGCGACTCTGATTTCCTCTTCTCCCTGCATTCCTCTCTCCTTCTGGATCAACTTTCTATTTTTGGCAGGTGCTCATGGGACCACTTACTATTTTTAGTAAGTGCCAAAATTACCATTCTGATGAATTCTCAGCTGCATTGCATCTTCAATGTCTCTGTCTCCTTCACAAGTTCTTCTGTTGATGGATTTCCCAAAATAGCAGTCCCCTATGTAGAAGACCTACTATTTTTAGAAAGTGGGCTTCTGGAGGTTGGATTGATGTGGAATGAAGTTTTCTGATATGGGTTTTTTCCCAATATCGCCCCTCTGAAATTTTAGACCTACCCGCTCAATAGTTTAGGAGATTTTAAACTTTTAATTTTTTGACCTGGTAGTGCTTCTAGACACGACAACCATTAATGGACCTCAAAAATTGCAGGTCTGGTTTTCTCCTCTATTTTAAAAAAAATTATAATTTTTGATATGGGTTTTTTCTTCTTGTGCTTCAGGTGAAATCTTGTTTCAATCCGACAACCGGTTTGACGGGAAATCCAACTTTTTTTCTTCGTCGGGCAGAAAGAAGATTTCTTCGCTGTGAATGATTTATGGCATGAGAGGAGAGTTTGAAGGTATTTTTTTGATGGTTTTGGATAGAGGAAAAAAAAAAAAAAATTTTGTCAATCTGTTTATCTGCTTGCAAGATTTCTCCAAATTTTGATTTCACGAGAATGGGGATTTTCTACTGTTTTTCTTCTCTGTTCGTCGTTTCTTCTTCTTAGCTTGATGAAATTTCCTTTTGGGACCTGAATATCACCATGGTAAAGGTATTTTAATGCTTGGTGGAGCTGGGTTGAGTTCTAGCAATGGTGGAGTGATGGTAGGAAGTTACAGAGGAGTTTGCAGATATGGTTGTGCATGGGAATGTTAGAAGTTAGAAGCAAGAAGCAGGTGGGTATTTAAAATTTTGAAATAAAGATGAGAAGGGAGATGGGTGGGTGATTTTTTTGTTTGATGTCCCTCACCTCAAAGGGATGTGAGGGACATCAAATTCCATGGTGAGCAAGGTGACGACATGTGGCGGAGAGATCCGACGACAGGGAATGAAGGCTAAAAAATCAGCTTTAAAGCACTGAGGGGCTGGAAGCTGGTCATATGGGTGACCAGAAGTCTCCCTTAGGGGATGGGTGAATTTTTCCATGTTTGATGTCCCTGACCTATGAGGGACATGAGGGACATCAAATTCCATGGCACTCCTGGTGATGACACGTGGCAATGATTGGACGGTTGAGGCTTTGAGCTCCCGCAAGCACCTGGGGGTTGAACTGGTGATCCTGGAGGTCGCATGAGGATCCAGAGGTCATATGGGGGCTGGAATCATTTTTCCATGGTTGATGTCCCTAACCTTGAGGGACGTGAGGGACACAAAATCCCACCAGGCTCCTGGAGCTGACACGTGTCCTCCCAAAATTTGACTAACTCCCGAACTCGCTCCAAGAGGACAACTTGAAACGACGATAACTTGAGCTCCCGATGGAATTTTTTGATGAAATTTTATATGATCCTGACTAGAAATGACCTTTTGAATCCAATGGTGGGGGTATCAGGTCTTTATTCTTCCATTTGATCCCTAAAAAATGGATTTTTTATTTGGTACTCCACCTATGCATGAGAAAAACTGCTTGCAGACCTAATGCACCAAAGTGTTGTGAAAAAAATAATTTCACCATATTGTAGGGATTGGAATTCCCTTTCCAAATGTTTTTTTTTCTCCTAACTCCATCTGGAGCTCCCAGAATCACCTTCAGAAGTTCAACAGTTGTTTTGGCCTGTGCACTGCCTAGGCCTGTGAACCCTAATTTTGGTGAAACTGCCCCAACTTCTCCAAGTCCTTCCAGAATCTTCCTGAATCACTTCCATGATGTCCCAAGGCCTTTGAATCACCTCCACAATCGTTTTGGATTTTTTTCTTCCACTCCATGGGGTTGCTCCAGTCCTAGGAAGGCCAATGATAGCCCTTCCCACAACTGCCTGAAGCTTGCAACTTTTAATGAACTCCTAAAATCACCTAGGGGGAATGAATGGAATTTCCTAAATCACCTAGGGGGATGAGATAACATTAATTGGGAGGTCACTTGGACTGACTGGACAGACCCGGGGTGCCTTGGAATGGTAAGACTTGAAAAAATTAACACAGGGGTATAGTTGTCATGCTCAGAAATTGTTAATTTCCTTGTTGCACATTGTAAGACACCTGATGATACTAGAGGGGGAAGAATAAGTATGATGTCCCCTCAAGTGCACGATTATAAGTATGATCAAGTAACATCATCTAAGAGGTCATCACTATCATGGTCAAAATCGTATGGAGATGCATCTGAGACATGGTAAGCAATATTATGTAGTTGATCCCGTAGAGAGCCATTACGACATAGATTATACATGCCCATTGCATATTCCTCATCATTGAAGGGTGGTAATGGACATCCATGTGCATACCAATGAGTGAGGTTTTGTGAATAGCCGAGAAATGAGTCATTGTAAATAAAAACATGGTCAAAGGGCATAGGGAATGAAATGTCAATATGATCTAGATCTAAAGTACTGCCAATATAATGAAGCCATGATTGCCCAAGAGTAAGTGGTGCAAGACACAAAGTGTGTGCAACAAATATTGATAAATGAAATAATCGGAGGCCATAAGTAGTAGTAATACAAACATATCCATTATATAGATGTGGTGAGTGCAATGGCGGTAAGATATCATTGAATGTAAACCCAAACCGAGTCAAACCATCATGTGTGCAAATGGTGTCAGAGTAAGTAGGATTGAATGGAATGTGTGACCAGTAAGCATTATTCATGAAGAGAGTTCATGTGAAGGGAGGAAGTGTAGATGTAAATTTCCATGAGAAGACTCTGAAGGTGGTATGACATCCCATATATGGATAGACCCCCAATAAAGTAACATAGCATTAGTAGAAGGTGGGAATTTCTGAAGTGGATGGAACAACGTCTAGTGTACAAATGGTTCCCTTAAGTGGAGGAAAGTTATCTGGATAGTTCATGGGTCATGAATCAAAAACAATATATATAGTAGAAGAATTCAAAATAGGTAATGTAGTGGTTGGGTCTTGGTTGCAGTATTGGAATATGTACTATCAATGAGAACTTCATATTCAAAGCCTTCATGTAAGAATCTAACACATCGGTGAACTTTAGAAGACACTACTTGCATTCTATGATGCCATGGCCTACCAAGTAAAAAATTATATGAAAATGGGATATCAATGAAAAAAAATAGAACTTGAATGGTCTTTGTCCCAACTATGAGTGGAAAAGTGACAGTGCCTATACATGGATGTGTGGTGGAATCATATGCTCGAACAGAAATAAACGTTTGGTTAAGAATAGATGTGGGAAGACATATAACACGAATGAATGATAAGGGAAAAAGATTGAGCTTAGATCCGCTATTGACTAAAGCACATTTGACTCCCAAATTATTGATGTAGACTCGTATACATAGAGGAAGATCATTGTCGTACATAGAAAGATTCTTATCTATAATAGATGAAAAAGTAGTATTGCAAAAATGCATCTATGAACATCTGGTAAACAATATCCAGATGAGTAGTGGAAGGAATATGAGTAGTAGCCAAAAGATTAATGATTTTAGTGTGACACTTAGGATCAGCTAGAAATAAATCATGAATAGAGATATTCATGATGGGAAGAGTCTAGGAAAACGAAAACAATAAAAGTATGAGGACCCTAAGAGTGTTCAAATGAGACATGTTCACCAAATGATTAAGTAAACATTGAAATAAATAAATGCTAAATCTAAATATGTAATTGCATAGATATAGATATGTAATGAAGTATAGATTTGAACCAAGTAGATAAGTTAATAAACTTGAAACCCTAAGTGCAAGAGGAGGGATAAAATACTTAGTGATGAGTCCATAAATCGAATCATCATAACATCTATATAACTATAAAATTTACTCCAAAAAACACTAATCAATGCATGGGAATGTTCTAAATAGTTATATCTAAAGTAGAAAGTAATGCATTTCTCCTTATTTTGTCTTAAGCAAACTAATGACCAATGAAACTTCCATTGACTACTTTGTTGAGTAATTTGGTGATATATGCAGGATGATGAGGCATATTCTCTACCATTTTGAATGGTTACAGTCAAAGGAGACTGAGTCTATAGCCACTACGCCATTTTGAAGACTGAACCATAACAAGCTATAAACTAGGACCCTTGTTTCCAGCAGAGTTATGGGGCATTATGGGAATTTTATGAATTTCTAATTGATTGCTTATAGCCTTTGCATGTGTTGTAACCAGTTGTGTCTATAAGACACCTTCTCGTGATTATTTCTTAGTTAGTTCTTTTTAGTATTACAACAGATAATAGATAAAAGTTATTTCAGTTGCTCTCTGAAGTATGTAATAGACTCATTTTTTATCAATACAATACATGATATTTTAAGGATATGTTTGTGTTAAGAGCCTCAATACTGAAGTAGAGCAAGGGCCCACTCAACTGAGGAGATTAAAGGACTTGTACTTCATGCAAAATCTTTACATTTACTAAGTTCCAGTTTTAATATCTTAACTTGGTGAATATGTGAATACAATCTTACGTTTTTTTATTTCAGTGAATTTCCTTTATTTTTTGTTTCCTTCAAACAAGCATTTCATTTCAGCAAATCATTTCCTTTAACAAACATTTCATTCAATAACTTTGTTTCAGTAGAATAGATGCATTTTATATACTTTGTCTTCCATTTGATAGTTTAAGAGATTTTGATATTTAGTAGTTTAGACATTTAGTCATTTTTAGTAGTTAAGTAATATAGAACAAGAGAATCAATACCAAACGAAACCCCCTGAAAGAGAGAACCACCATAGTGACTGAGCTCCATATTAGCTTCTCTGCATACAACCTTAAATACAACCCTGGTCTATAATGACATCATAACTTGAATAGGTTAATTAAATGATTGGAATTTACAATGACCCATCATTTTTGGAACTGTTTCCGGGGACTACCATAAGCAAAACACACCATTCTATTCATTTTTTATGCTATGTGTGTTATTGAAGTTCAACTATGCAACCATTAGAGATCATAAACCTTACCTTAAAGATAAATATTGATGCACATGCCAAGGGACGCTAGAGGGAGATATATACCTTGTAACACTCAAAGAATATCCCCAACAGGAAAACGTACAGTAAACACTGATAATACTACTCCTAAGAGTGACACTGAATCTGAATCAACTTACACTGAATTTGAATCAACTTGTCTAGAACTTGAAATTTTTTTGGAAATGGGAGACAATGGAAACAATGGTGATAGACCCTTGGGTAGAACCTTTACTTACCCCATTTTCTTAAATGATGAAGAGGAAGAACCTATGAAAAAAATTTCCCTGTCCATTCGGCCTACCTTTTAAGGAATGTCCACAAAAGATCCGGACCAATTTTTGTTTGAATTCAAAGTTCTATACCAAATATATGAATACAAAATAGATAACCAGAAACTTAAACTCTTTCCTTCCACCCTCAAGGAATCTGCCATGAGATGGTTTATGGGATTTCCCTCTAACTCTATTCATTCATGGGAACAGATGGAGACTGCCTTTTTGGACAAGTACCAAGACTATTACAGGGGAAGAGATAGGAGGGAAAAATTCTTTCAGGTAAGACAAAAGGAAGATGGAAATTTGGAAGATTACTGGGACAAATTTCTTTTTGTCCATAGGAGAAGTGGTTATGAGTTGAATTCTGAGATAAACAAAAAAATCTTCCTTAAAGGACTTGATTATGAAGCCAAAAAATCCCTCCATCTCATGGGAGGAGGTGATGTACACAAACTCACTGTGGAACAAATCGATGAGTTATATAGGAGTTACTCTAGAATGAGAGGAGGCATTAAAAGAAGGAAAACATCAAAACATTCCTTTCGTGCCTCATAAATTTTAGAGGAGATAGCCAATATGAAAACATAAATTTTGACAAAGTTAAATTCAACCCTGGATGGGATGAAAGCTAAGGAAAATGCTACAAAAGAACCTCTAGACATATAGTGTTCAAGATGCAGGAAAATACATCCTTTGAAAGAGTGTCCTCTAGATATCATGGAAATGTGCTTAATCTGTGTTGTCCCTGAACATGACACTAACTATTGTACTCTCCTACCTCAACTGAAATAAATATTAAAAGCTATGACTCAAAAAAATGGAGAAGTAAACTTTGTTTGAAGATCAAATAATCAATCTGCTTATGCCCCTAGACCTACTTAGAATCCTTGGATGATTTCATGACCCAATCAGACCCCTCCAAAAACTTAGGGATAACCTGATTGGACACCGCCAAACTAGATGGCGTACCCAATTCTACAACCATGGTTGCTCCATATAATCAGCAAGGCTGAACACCATCCACCAATGCACATCCATGGCCAAAACAACAATGGTCACCCTAGAAAAACTATAACCAGCCAAGGAGGTTTACACAAAAACAAGCTTTAATTCCTCCACCACAAAAAATCACCAGCAGGGGCAAGCAACACAAACTCAACTTACAACCCAACTTATCTCAAACCCTAAAAATCAATAAACAACTTCAATTAGCGAAACATGACAGGGTGAGACAATGTAATATAGTGCCATTAATAACTTGCAGCTGAGATCTAAAAAAATAGTGAAAAATCCTCTAATAATTATTATTGAGGTACTTGAGGAAAGGGAGAGAATCGAACATGTTCCATAAACAGAAGAAACTAGGGATGACCAGGAGAAAGACAAGAATGTGCATGCATCTCCTTTCCTAGAGATATGAAAATAAATGTAGAATGGGGAAGAGATAACACTGATTCAGGAGCTGAAAATTTTGAATAAAGAGGTCCCACTCTTAAGAGCAATAAGGGAAATTCCTGAATTAACAAAAGCATTAGGAACCATTGCATAAAGACGCCAGGAAGGAAGAAGAAATACCCAAAAAATTCAAAGTAAAATGAAATCTAGCCAACCTTATAGTTGGAAAAGTTCATTCACCAAAATATGGGGACCATGGGAGTCCAGTCATTACTATTTTTGTAAATGGCCAGTCAATATCTAACATTTTGGTGGATCTCAGTGCTTTCATCAATGTCATAACAATAGATACATTCAATTTGTTATCTTTGATAGGATTATAACCAGCCAGTGCTATCCTCCAATCTTCCCTTTGACACTTTTTGATACTGATTTTGATACTATTGATCGTATTATGGACACTATTATGTTTTGTTTTGGTATGATGGTTAGATGTTAGATCATGGATTATTATTGATCTGGATTCAGTTATTATGCATGATGGTTACTAGAGACATTTTTATATGAGGTTGATGATATACTGTTTGACATGGACATAATATGGATGTTGATTTGGACTTATGACATTGGATATTTTGGGTAGACCTAGTATGATAGATCATTGATGATGATATAGTTGATTTAATTAATTAAAAATGATAATGTTGTATTCTTGATATTGTCATGATTCATATGATTAGATGATTTTGAAATGTTGTTTATATCATTTTGGATGTTCTGATACAACCATGAGGCCGAAGGAGGTATTTGCATTTTGCAGGTTAAAAATCACAACAATGTCGGGGGACTGGAGACTAACCATATTGAAATTCTGGGTGAATTCAACAAGGTCACCATGGCAACTGTGTTGTGCCTTATGTGTTGAGTTATGTTAGGATTTCCCATGGGGGGAATTTCCATTATATGTGACCATGGGATATGTGTTTTAATTATGTGTTCTTTTTAATTATTGTTGTATGTATTTTTCTTAGTAATGTGTTCCTTCTTTTAGTTAATTTAAATGTGATAGTTTTAATGTGAGAGTCATATAGTTAAACTTTATTTCAATTTACGTAGGACATGAAATGTAATTAATAAAGTTGTTGATTTTAAATAATAATGTTGGAAGAGTGTGTAAGTTAATATGTAAGAATGTGTAAGAAATTTGTAAGAGCATGTAAGGTAGATTTTGGAATGTTAAACACTTCATCTCCTTAGGAATTCGAAATTGTCCTTGGAGGCCAAATTTGGAGGCTTGTGGGACAAGTTAAACTTGTCCCACACCTCTTAAAATGATCCACCAACCATGCCTATGGTTTGGAGGTTAAATTTAGGCATTTTTAATGCATTTTGAAGTGACAATTTGTAAGTTTTAATTGCACTTCCCTTACATATTTTTAATGCAGTCCTTTTGAAGTATGGGTCATTTTGGAGTGTGTAAGTCATTTTGTCATTTTTATTTATTGTGTTTTGGTGAGGATGTTGAATTTCCTCTTGGGGTTGAGGAAGAATGATGTGGCATCCCACAAGGATCCACATCATCCTCTCCTCTTCCCTCTCCTTTAAATTCAAAGCTTCTTGCTCATTTGAGGTTGTTGAAACTTTGTTATTTTCCTCTTGGGGGCACATTTTTTGTTGTTGTTTTGGAGCTTGTTGTGGAGGAAGCTTGGAGTCTTTTTGCATGCTTATACTTTGCTGGTTTTGGACTGCACTTTGACATTGTGGAAAGCTTGTGAGCTTGGAACAAACTCCATTATGGAGAGGTAGGCATCTTGAGCTGTGTTTTAAATGTTTTCCTTCTCTTGCATGCATGTTTAAATGGTGTTTGTGTTTGTGTTCTTGGCTGGTTGGGTAGATTGCTTAGGGCATGGTGTAGGAGAAGGCTATGGGGATTTCATATGGGGGGCATAAGGGATTGCCAATGGCACTGTTTTATTGTGGAGGGAGTTTTGGTTTGGGATCCACCTTGGAAAAGAAACTGCTTGCATTTCTTACTTTGGGGGGGGGGGCATAAGGAATAAATCTTTGGGGGGGCATAAGGAGGGGTTGGGAGATATAAGGTTTATGGGATTTGATGTGTTTATGGTGGTATGATTTTGGTGGATGCCCAATTCCAAATTGGGAGGCATAAGGAGTTCCCCATAGTCCTTGCTCTTGTTTGGCTTGCTTGATCAAGCCTATGTGTTGTATGAATAATTTCAAATGTAGTTGGGAACTGTTGTCTTGTTTGGACTGTGTATTTTATTGTTTTATGCATGTGAAAATAATGTTGCTTGTTGTTGTAGAAGCCATTGTTGCCATGAGTTGTCTCTCATTCTTTATTTCAATATGGTTGGGGCTCGGGGGCCAATGAGGAAGGATGGCTTCTCCCTTCTCATTGGATGTCTTGGTTGGGTGGATAGCGTTTCCTTTCCTCCTTCCTTGTTGTGATCAAAAAAAAGAAATGATGGAGAAACTAGCATGATGTTGTTTGGAGAAAGAAGAAATTTACAGTTTGACAGTCATTTCTTTTGAGTAAAGTCAATGTAACCTTTCCCACCTTGAGTGGATGAGATGTATAGTAATTGTAATGTGAAGTTATTGCATTGTAGATGGAAGTTGAATTTGAATTGAGAAATGTAAAGAAGAATTATACTTGTTCTTATGTTTTTGGAAAGAAATGTAAAGGATATTATAAGCATTGTAATTTTGTATTTTGTAATCAAATTGGAAGAGTGATAAGTTGTAAAAGTGTTATTGAAATATGAATAAAGGATTGAATTAGTTTTTGAAATTGTAATGTATACTGGATTTGAAATTGTTGTCAAGAGAATGAGATTTCTGTTTTGGAAAGGAATAAGAAACAATGTTGTATACTTTATGTATTGTATTTGAAAACAAATGAAAAAGGAAAGTTGTAATGTTGTATTTGATGAAAAATGAAAGGATGCATTTCTTTCTCAAAATGTATTGCACATTTGATTTGAATTATTGTTGAAATTTAATTGTTGTTTGAAGAAGAAAAGAAAGAAAGAATGCGTGGGAAGGAAAGACAATATTGTTCTCTTTTGAAAAATGCATATTTGAATTGAATTCTAAACTGCATTTAATGTAGAAATGAATGGTTGTTTGATAAGCAATTGTATTTGACTAAATTAGGAATCATATGCACATCCAAAACACAAAGAAATGATAAACAAATTTCAAAGAAACAGTCCACTGTATTAAACTCATTACTGGCAATTTATGTTTTATTAAAAATGAGCAGTTCGATCTTACACTCAACAATAAGTTATGAAACTTTGAAATTCACATTTAGGAAGACTTAAGAAACTCAAATTCACTAAAACAGTTAAGAATGAATCTCTAAAACTCAATGAATTTCAATTCGGAGCTTGCACAGTCATTTTTCCCGTCTATTGCCAGAAAAATACAACCTTGAATAAATTAGACAAATTGACTTCACTAAAACACTCTAAACCCTCCCTAGACCAATCCTCCATGTCTGTTTGACATGTGGAGTGAAGGAGGAGTTCAAATTTTATCAAATTGAGAAGTTGGAAAAATGCCAGTTTACAAATTAAAAGCCTGCAGATCCTTTTCACATAATTGACCCTTAAAAACTTATCAAAATGTAAATTTTATGTTTCTTGTGCAAAGAGGGCATCGAGAGATTTCCGAAAAGTCCTCGTTTTCCCAAAACTGAGCTTTCTAGCTCAAGTTATGGCACTTTGAAGTTTTTGTGCCTTGGCGGGAAAATTTGGGAAAATTTTCCCTGGCGGGCCCGCAACCCAAAAATTTCCCGTCGAATTGCCCTTAGGAAAATTTTCAAAAATTTGGCTCAGGAAAATTTTTTCATTTTGCTCCACCGGCCCATAGCCAATCAGAGGCTGCCACGTGTCCTCACGAGGCAGTGGCGGAGGCGTGGAAACTTTTTGCCCTTTGAGATTTTTGAAAATTTTGGAAAAATTTTCCATTTCACCCCGCCGGCCCGTGGCCAATCAGAGAGTGCCACGTGGCACCTTGGGGGGGGGGGGCACCTTGGGGGTGGCGGCAGAGGTTCAGGAGAAATTTTTCTTTTGCACTGCATGGGGAAAAATTCCAAAAAATTCCCCACGACCCGCCAACCCGCCAAAGGGGTTTTCCCCTCCTCTTGACACGTGTCCCCCTTGGGGAAAATTTGATCCCAAAACTCCGCCGGACCATATCTTGAGTTCCCGAAGGAGTTAGGAGGACTTCTTTATATCACCAGAAAGGTGAGAAAATTTCCTATCCAATGGGAATGGTTTAGAGAAATTTTGGAAGCATTAATTATGAGAAAAATCTAGTTGAAACTCTGAGCCTGTTAGAGAGTGGGTATGGGGGTAGATTTCTCCCTGAAACTAACTAGAACATGTAACCCTAAAATTTGAACCTTGTGAGCTTGATATTAGTTAATAAAGGAAATTTGTGTTTTGGTAAATGTGTTTTGTTCTGGAACCTACCAATGGTAAACTGTTGTCTTGCAACTCGGTTGTGTTACTTCTAATAAAAAAAATTATCCTATAATTTTCTAGCTAACCCTAGGTTGTTTCTTGGGTCTCAAGTGGTTGTTATTCATCTAAGCATATACACTCATCATATTTATACTGAGGATGTTAAACCAGTCAAAAAACCACACCGAAGGATTAACCCAACACTAAGAGACATTGTCAAAGATGAAATAGAGAAACTGTTGAGGGTAGGATTTATCTATCCAATATCTGATAGTCAGTGGGTATCACCTCTTGTTATATTTCCCAAGAAAAATGGTAAGTGGAGAATCTGTATAGATTGTAGGGAGCTTAATAAATCTACCAAGAAAGATTACTTCCCCCCATCCTTTATAGATAAGGTTTTAGACAATCTAACAGGTAAGAAATACTTCTCCTTCTTGGATGGGTTTACTGTACAACCAAATTAGTATAACACCTACTGATCAAGATAAGACCACTTTCACTTGTCCTTGGGGTATATTTGCATACAAATTTCTACCATTTGGACTTTGTAATGCACTTGACACCTTTCAGAGAGCAATTTTAGCTATTTTTGCAGACCTTACCAATGACTGTGTTGAATTTTATATGGATGATTTCATTTTCCATGGGTCTACCTTTGAGGAGTCTTTGTACAATCTTGAAAAAGTGTTAGCAAGATGTGAGCAACACCAAATCTCCTTAAGCCATGAAAAATGCTTGATGATTTGAGCAAGGGGTTGTTTTGGGTCATCATATCTCTGCTAAGGGTGTCTAAGTTGATCCTATAAGGATAAAAGTCATTACTATGTTGCTTACACCAACAAATGAAACAAACATCAAAAGTTTCCTTGGACATACAGGTTATTACAGATGATTCATAAAATATTTTAATAAGATTTCCCCACCAATGTTCTCTCTTCTAATAAAATACTGTGTTTTTGAATGGACTCCTTAATGTCAACAAGATTTTGAATTTATAAAGGAGAAATTGACCACTGTCCCAGTCTTGAGAGGACCCGATTGGGGCTAGCCTTTTCATATTCACACTGATTCTTCCAACAATGCAATGGGAGATGTTCTTCAAAAGAAATATGAGGACCTTAATTTAATTAAAATTCCCATCCCATCACCTTTAATTAATTTAATTAATTAACTCCTATTAATTAATTAATTAATATCCACATCATATCATGCCCTAATCCACTTTCTATTTAGGATGCTTTTATCCTAAATCTCTATCTTACGCTTTTTCCTAGCTTTCTTCCTATCTATTTTTATGCCCTAACTACCCATGATTTATCCCCAAGCAATCTAATCCCACACAATGCTTTAAAGCACCCTTCCAACTCTTAAAAACACAAAATCACGCCAAAAACACAAAAATCTAGCCCATTGGGGAAACTTTCCCCGCAATCGGTGGCGACCCAGCCCAGTCATCGTCGACCCTATAAAACTAAGTTAAATCCTTCCAAAAAGGGATCAAAAATCATTAGATGCATGTGAATTTTGGAGCTCTCTCATGACTTGTGAACTCACTCTCATGCCTGAGCATTCCTGCAATAGTTACATACCTCCTAGACCTCCTTTGGATGTGCCTGCATCACTCACATTCATCCTTTGTGAGCTTATAATTATCTTCATATTTTTTAATCATCTTTTTATCATATTATCATTGTTTTTTTTCTTCTAGCATTTTACAGGTTTAGATCAATTTCTGCAACACTCAGAGCTTCTTTAACAACTTTCTATTTCAGATCCTTTGCTTGTAGGTTTCCTTTTCCATCCATTTACCCTCGGCCTTATCTAACTCTATTACAGTCATCATCGACCCACCCTGGTCGCCATCGACCAGGGTCCTGATTCTTAATCTACCCTCATCCATCTCTATTTTTTTACCATTTTCCTAGTTTTCGCTTCCTCAGATCCCCTCTACAGGTTGACTCCAACATCATCAAGCCACTGTAACATCCAGATTGCACTCAGATCCTGTCAGGTTTGCATATTTCTCTTACATTCCAGATCCAGTCTCTCAGGTCACCGTCGACCTACCTGTGCACAGTCTGGGTCACCATCGACCCAGACCAGGTAACCTTTAATTTACTAGTTCTTCCAATCATATCAGTTTCTAGATCAATTTTAATCATTTTTCAGATTCAATATACTTCTGTTTCTGCATTTTATCTATATATATATTGCTTTATTTCACTCTTTCTAAAAAATGGGGGTTGACATCCGCCAAGGAAGTTAATCACTTCTTGGAGCCGACATTGTTCGGGCAGCCCCCACATAAATCTATCTAATCAATCCCATTTCAGTTTATCTTATTTGCAGGTCATCAGCTACAATGAGGATCCATCATCACTTTGCACCCATTCATCCATCACATCATGCTTATGAGGTACTATAAACCCTCCATGTTATGAGTTATTAGTTTCTTTCAGTAGCTAGTTCATTCATTTGATTAGGAACAAAGAAACTTGACAACATTCTTGGCACGCCCGGTGGGACCACCCTTTAGGTGATCCCTTTCTTTTCTATTTTCTTGCTTCTTCTATCTTCTACTAACACTGCAGCGTGAGGCCCTGCTTCTTGCTTGCTCATGTGTTGGTTTCAACTGTTGGATTGCACTTTGCTAAAGTTCAGATAAAAAGGAAAATATTTATCCAGGTTTTCCTCTTTTTCCTTATTTTCTCCTTTTTGCATTGTATTTCCCTTTCTTGTGTGTGTCCTCATCGAAAGATCACACTTTGATTTGGTTTTAAAAAGAACCTTTCTTTTTTGCATCCTGTTTGCTCACATAGTTTAAGTAGGAGGTTAACTTGTTGCATTTCACAATCCTCACACACAACCTAAAACTCACAAATCAATTAACACATCAAAACAACATCCTACCTGGTAGACTGATTGGGATTTCATCACCCAACAGGAAGCCTCTTGAGACTCTCCCAAGCCAAAACAAACCTGAAACCAGACATAGATTGCCTTCTCCTAGGTACCCCATTATCCATCCCCTTTTCTATTTTTCACATTCTTAATTAAAAAAATAAAAATAATTGTTTTCTTGACTTTATTGATTTAAAATGGAACACAATTCTTCCCCAAATGATTCTACATGAACCACGATTGATATCTCATGCTTTCCTCCTTCTAGCCCCATCCATGAATTCTTTCTCCATAGATCACGCCAACCAGTAGAATCTATCCCACCACCTTGGACCACCCCTGCTTCATCTGACATCCCCATGCCTATCCCATCTAATGACATCCCCATTCCTCATGTATCAGATCTTCCCATCCAATCCCAATCATCTTATCATGTTTCTCCTCCCAATATCATACATCCATTCAACCAATACGATCTTCACCACTCCCTGACATCTTCAGACAACCCTTTCCTAACCCACCACCAAAAAACCCATCTTCATCAACCCCACCAAACAAATATAACCCATTTTCAATCAACACCATACATCAAACACCTTCTTCCATATCTACCCCACTTATCTCATCATCACCTACTCCCATCCTTGATATTGTGCCCATGGATCCTTCGAGAGCTATCCCCGTATCAACCATATCCACCACCTTGACTTCCACCACTTCTCTCATATCTACATCCAGTCCAACTCTTACCACATCCACATTGGCTTTGACTGCACCCACTTCTTCATCCACACCTATCCTACCCCAACTTACTATGACTACCCCATTAGCCACATCCATCCCAAACACACCCATCACTACACTTATATCTACTACACCAAAAAATCCACCCGTGTATGTCTTGACATCATTATCACACATCTCTTTACCCATGCCCACATCATCAACTTTATCCCACTCATCCACATCTACCATTCCCACATCTACATCTACTATCACACCAATCACACCTTCTCAATCTACAAACATATCCACAGTGCCTCCTGAAACACCTGAGACAAACACTGAAGGAATTCATACCTCTTCCACAAAACCCCTCATTTCCACACCAAATGATCCAAAATCTACATCACCTCCCTCTCACATAGACTTCATCAACCACATGATCCAAACACCCCTTCTTCTATCCACACCTACACCTATCATCGACCCCACACCAACACATATCTCACCCACTTCATTATATGGTACTCCCCCATCCACATCTATTCCACCATTACCCATCATACCATCCATAGAATCAGTCCCAGTCCCTCTTTCTGCACTTCTACCTACACTAACCACATCGACTATCATAACCACATCTCCTACATCATCATCTTCTCCTCCCACATCCTTTGAAGAATATTGGAGAGCACTACAACTTGTAGCAACCATAGGTGATCCTCCTGTCTCATCTACACAACCAGACATTTCTTCACCTTCCTTAGACCAAATCATGCAAAAATTGCTTCCCCCATCAGTCACAACATCATCTTCAGATCCACCAGTTGAAATCATTGTCATTCCTGCCAAGGGTACTCCTTCACAAACCAAACCTAAAAACCTTGGTACCCTTCCACAGTGATCCCTTGTGCACCCTCACAAGAAGATAAAATTTCCTCCAATGAAAATCAAACCTACATCATCCATCTTGGGGCCACATCCATCTATCCTAGGACCATCTCCTTTATCACGATCAATCAACCAATCCAAATCCAAACAATCTGACTCCCTCCTAGGACCTTCTCCTTCATCAAGAACACTCCCATCCACCACAAGTCTCAAACTGACATCATCTAGTCCTTCTTCTTCCAGAACACCAATCATTGTCTAAACTGAAAACAAAACATCAAGACCTAGAAACAATCCACCCCCATCCTCGACATCCAAAACATCTTCTAGAACACCTCTTGACACATATATCAAATCCTATGTGGAAGTCCTATGACATTTACTCCAAATTTCTGCCATCACACTTCCACCTATCAGGGCCTTTGATCCAGATCATCTGAATCCATCATGGTTTGATCCCCATCACATTTTTGCCCTACCATCATACCCCGGCTCATGACACCAAACAATGTAAGGCCCTTAAGACTTTTATCCACAATATTATTGAGAGAGAGGACCTTCTCGAGGACTCTCCTCCCCCATCTACCATCTCATCCTCAACTGATTCCACTATTATTTCCACCTCTCCATCTGTAGGAGTCCCTAGGCCCCCTCCTTCATCCACCACTTCTTCACATGCCGATCCTCTTAGCGAGGGTCCTCCCTTATTCATCGATATAGTTCACCTTGATACACCATCCCTATGATCTTTGATCCTATACCCCATATTTATTTGGAATTTCTTCCATATATCCCATCTCCTTCCTTCTGATATCTACTAGTTCATCCACATCTCTCTCGCTAGGGGGAGCACCATCCCCTGGCTGTTCATTCTTTCACATCTTCTTCCTCATCATCTTATCCCCGCAGCTTCTTTGACACTGGGGGACTTCACTCTAGGATCTTTCTGCTTGTGGATTGGATCCTCTCCATACCTGACATTATCTTATTCTATCTCATCTCATCCAATCATATCAGCTAGTTTTATCCATCATCTTCTCCTCCTAGCACTGCCTTCGTGGCCATATTTGTGCTTCCTTTGGGAGCACCATGGCTTTATCTAAGGTCCACCCTCATGGCCATGTGATCTTATCCTAAAATCATTGTAGTAACTATTATTCTTGTTTTTCCAAGAAAATGTGTATCTAATCAAGCCTCGTGGTCCTTATCTAACTTATCCCAGACTCAATTTTATCCTGGCCAAATTTTTCCATCTATATGTTTTTACCCAAAATCCCCTATCATAGTGTCATAAACAGGGGGGTCTTATCGGTCTTATTAATCCTTGATCCTCACAACAACATCACTCCATCATCACTGCAACTGAATATTTCACTAAGTGGGTGGAAGCAATTCCACTCACCTCAACCAAATCTGGTCCAATTATTAACTTTATCTATCAGCATATCATTTTCCACTTTGGTGTTCCTCACAAACTCATCACAGACAATGGAAAGTCCTTTAAAAACAAATATCTTAAGAAACTTTGTGATTCATTTAACATTCAACTCAACTTCTCTTCTCCATACTATCCTCAAGCTAACAGCCAAGCTGAAGCCACTAACAAAACTCTTTGAAACATTCTTGCGAAGACTATTGATCAGTCAGGACATGACTGACATCTCCATCTTCCTTTTTCTCTTTGGGCTTATCAGACTAGCATTTGTACTTCCATGGGGCTACACCCTTTTCACTTGTGTATGGTTCCAAATCCATTCTTCCTCTCAAAGTTCAAATTTTGTCTTTGCATGTGTCCCTTCGTGACTTCATCTCTGATGAAGACTATCACCAAGCACATCTAGCACAACTTGAGTTGTTAGATGAGTGTCACCTTCTCACTCTTGAACATCATCATGTTTATCAAGAGTGCATCAAATGTGCTTACAACAAGCACATCAAATAACATGAATTTAATGTCACTGACCTCATTCTTAAAGAAAATCAGAATGTCACTACTCTAGAAAGGAGCCAACATGGAAAGTTTTCCCCTAACTGGATTGGACCATACATTATCACACATAAGTATGGGTCAGGAGCCTATCGATTGGCCTCCCTTGATGGTAAACCAGAAGTGGAACCTCTTAACACATTGCACTTGTGACCATTCTACTATTAGCATGTCTTCCAGTGAGCTCTTAGTCATATTCTTAGATCATCCCTCCATCATTAGCCTCTTCCATCTTTCATTGTAGTGATTTGGAATTATGTGGTCATCCATCACTTTCCTAGATGTGACCTTAAATATGAGCACCACAGCTTTGTTCGTAGCATATTCCTTATGGATAGGTTCTCCCTTTTGGTGAGAACTCCATGATCATTACATCCATCACCCTCTCATTCACCTATTGGAACCATGCAAAGGGTCCAGGGGTGTCTCTTGTACATTCATTATCCCCTCCTAAGTGGTCTACTTAGCTATTCTCAGCTCTTCCTCATGTAAAATCAAAATCAAAGGATGCTTATCAAAATTCAAAGCACTTAAAAAATAGACTGCTCCCTTGAAGGACAATTGTTCAAAAAAAAAAAAAAAAAAAAAAGAAAAGAAATCAAATCAAAGAAATAGACCGATCCCTCAAAGGACGGCTATCATTTATATTATCTTTTTCCATCCATAATATATATAAAGTAGAACATACCCTCAAAGGATGGAGACCTTTTTTATCATGGCATTGAAGGCTTCCCACATTGATCAACTTTCTATTTTATCAGCATCCTCAAAAATCTTCCTACATTGATCAACTTTCTTCTAGCATATTTTCTTTCCCCTTCCCAGAGCTGGGGCATAGATTTAGGGAACACCACTAATGGAGAACCCTTTTCCCACATACAAGTTACATCTCAAACCCCTTTTTCATGTCGACATTAGGTCTTTGAGTTCACTCCATCTATTATCTCTCTTATGATCTTTGATATAACTAACTATTGTTGGTTCATTCTAACACATCTTTTGGTCGCATGTGCCCTACGTTATTCATATCTTCTTCTGTTTACCTCTAATGTAATTAGAGGCATATTTTCTTTGTGTTCCTTGATACGATGTAGTGTCATTCATACCTATAGGTCACCATCGTTGGTCACGTTCTATCATCAATCCTTTTTGTCTCTCTCTCATTCATGTTTACACACATCTTTTGTTATCTCAATCACTTCTCAATCTATTTATCTATCCTAAACACATCAATCTTTGCTTATATTAATCAATAATCACATCTACATTACTTTTTCATCCACATCACATTGTATCCATTCATCTCATCATCATGATCAAATTCAAAATTAACATGTAATCCTAATCCTCATTAACCATACAAAAATCCACATCATCAATCATCCATACATATAAAAATCCAAAGTAAATCCATACATATCCAATAAACATCATTATCATCACATCACCATAAATATCATCATCACCATAAATCAATCATAATCACATTACACAATTATATCAAATCACAACATATAATCATATATATATATAATATATATATATATATATATATCAAAATACAATGTTTCAATACATCATTTCCCTCTAATGGGGATCTCTCAAAGTAGAAATAACCCAAAAAGTGAATATCAAAAGCCTGATATCCTCCCCCTGCATGGGAAATCCCTCCATCTCTCTATCAGCCTCAATGCCTCTCCTTGGCCCTCTCCTCAATGTGGTTGAACCACACTCGTTGTGCTCCTCGACAACCCAACTCCACCTGTCACTATCTTCTTCAGATGCTCCCAGTATCAGAGTGTCTTTGGAAGCTTCTCGATCATGATCCCCTCATAATACTTAGCCTCTACGGCTAAGGATCTGTACCTATCAATCAAGATCATACCAGGAGGTGGCATCTCTCCTCCTCCCTGTGGTGTTTCCTATCCTCCACCCATAGCCTCGACAGCTAGTATAGTAGTGAGATCTCCAAATCAGACCCTGTAAGCCTCCCTCTACTGGTGGTATCAATCCCTATCCTAGATCACGGTGTCCCTCTCCACCCTCATCTGATCTAGCTTGACACGAAGCTGTGCTAACTCTATAGTCTCCTCACCTCTAGCTCCTCCATCTCCACCTCCCAGAGCTTCCTCAGCCTCAACCTCCACCTCCATCTCCTCTACATCCTCCTCTCCTCCCTCCATAACCACTCTAGCTGCCCAAATAACATTCATCCAGTCACCAAATTTGGCCCTGTCTCCTACATCATCATCCTCATCCCATGGTGCAACCTCCTCCCCAATGGATCTGCCATGATAGGGCTCGACAACTCCCTGTCTATCTCCTCCCATCTATACAAAATAGGAGCATCTGGTATGGTCTAGATGACCCCAAATATCATCACTCAATCAAACTGAATGACCTCGATCATCAGTGACCATCTCCCCTCTATCCACCTTGTCCTCCTCATCCTGAGTATCTCTACATCTACTCCTGGCCATGTAGGTAAATCCCTATATGGACTCCATCTGATCTGATCAGTCTCTAGCTCCAAAATACCAATCAAATCCTCTATCTCTCTATCCCCGTGGGCCTGACAAAACAATCAACATACCAATCCACTTCTCTATTCCCCTATATCTCTTGAAGGCCTGGTCATCCCTCCATCTCAAAAATCCCACCTCTAACTGAATATGGTCACCAGTGACCCATGGAAGCCCTGGTGGCCAAATCACTGCTATGTGCTCATACGCCCAATAGTGCAATAAGAAACCAACATCTAAACCTGATCTTTGCCCTACCCTGTACATGGAAAGCTCATGGTAAACCTGAGCCAACAAGGCAGTCCCAAATGAAAACATTGTCTGATGATCCACAATATCTTCCACTACACCAGCAGTGCCCATGGAAACTGAGCTCCACCCGAGTCTAGCAATGCATAACATGACACAACCATCATCACCATACATATCAAATGGTTGTGTGGCACCCAACCTCGTACCTCAACTCATAAGAGAAATCCCCTAAAGAAAATCTAATGTGGGGTGCATCACCTCCAAATAGCCATGTCAACACTACCAATCTCTCATCACTGGTAATGGGAACTATCTGCTCCCCCTGTACCGGTAATCTGAGAATCCGATACACATCCTCCAGGGTGACTATCATCTCCCCTTTCCTAAACCAAAAAGTACCTTTCTTCTTATCCCATCTCTCCACTAAATAAATCATAAGCCCCACATCCCATGGGATCCTCTGATAATATCTGAAGCCACCTAACCCCACTATAGCCAAGTGATCCCACTCAACATCTGTCACATCTCCTCTAATCTACTCATATAGAGAAGGCACTCTATCTCTCAAATAAAGGTCTCTCTGGCCTACAATCACAAATAAAACACAGAAACATCAAATCCAAATCCACAATCCAATCAAAATGCATTAAATTTCATCAAAAATCCATTTAATCCTAAATTCATCCAATCTAACCCTAGTCAATGTAACCCAAGTTGGGTCGACATGTTTCAGGTTTGATCACCATGCGTTAGGGCTCAGTCCACGTCAACCCACATGGGTCACCGCCAAACACTCCTGACATCATCAACTTTTTCTAAAAAATGTAAAAAAAATAAATAACAACAAAATTAAACTAAAAACAAGCTTGAGTTTTGTTACTCACCATCCTCCACACCCTCTGGCATTTCCTTGCAGCTCCTGTGGCCTCCATTTCTCAACTTTCTCTTTAATCACTTTGATCTCTCTCATTAATTTTACACGTGAAAATGAGCATCGTCGGTCGACCCCTGGCTTATATAGCCACCAACACTTGGTCAACCCCCTTGGGTCACCATCGATTGGCCTTAGTTATCGACTAGCCTTGGTAGCCTTCACTTTGGCTTCCCCAATCTTTGTTTATGACCTCTTCTTGGGAATTCTTCAAAGTCCACCTTTGTGGCCATCTTTATTTTCCCTTTAGGGAATTCTATTTCAATATTATAATCCTATCCTTTTGTGATCTCGAAGTCCACTTTCGTGGCCATACTTATCCCCTCTTTGGGCATTTTATTTTTTTTTTTACAATCCTATCCAATTTGTGCACACAAATTCCACCTTCGTGGCCATACTTATCTTCCCCTTGGGGAATATTATTTCACCACTCACCTTTTCAGCCTTTTCTTGTGTCATGTGTTAGGGCACCATTATTTTCATCCTCATCCTTTGCAGACGCATAGTTTTTCACTCGATTCCTCATGTACGAAGGATTTCACATAATTTTCACATTTAGTTGCACATACTTTGATGCTTGCCTATGACCCCATGATCATTCTGGCTTGCATCCATATGAGATCTTTCCCATTGGATTCTCTCCATTTTGTAGTGATTTTCACCCACTCACTGGTCTGTAGAGCATTGTAGCCCATCTCCATTGAGACCACAATTTTCCCTCTACCGATGTGATATTGGAGTCACCACCATAGTTTTATTTTTATTGTGATCCTTTTTTCTTGGGGCATCTTTCCTTACGTTATCCATCTCCCATATTTCTTCACCCACCCACCCTTCATCATCTACCTTTTTTCAAATGCGTCATCAATTTCCTCTGGCGTCATCGATCCCCCATTTGAGGGGGAGCTCATCATCTACCTTCCATCAATCCTCAACATACTCCTCTTCTTACTATTTTTTTGTCTCATGGCTTGCTAGCGCAAACCACTCAACAAAAAGGGGAAAATGTAGACACCTAAAATCAGTATCTCTGCCTTGTTTTCCCCCGTGCACATATTTTGTTAGGGTCCTATCTAGGTTCCCTTTTAATTAAATACATCCCCTTAATTTAATTAAAATTCCCATCCCATCACCTTTAATTAATTAACTCCTATTAATTAATTAATTAATATCCACATCATATCATGCCCTAATCCACTTTCTATTTAGGATGCTTTTATCCTATACATAAATCCCCTTACTTTTCTAGCTTTCTTCCTATCTATTTTTATGCCCTAACTACCCATGATTTATCCCCAAGCAAGCTAATCCTGCACAATGCTTTAAAGCACCCTTCCAACTCTTAAAAACACAAAATCATGCCAAAAACACAAAAATCTTTCCCATTGGGGAAACTTTCCCGTTGGAGGCGACACCCAGCCCAGTCACCATCGACCCTATAAAACCAAGTTAAATCCTTCCAAAAAGGATAAAAAATCATTAGATGCATGTGAATTTCCAAATTCTCAGTCCTTAAAGAAAGATTCATTTCCAGGTGCAAATGGTGATTTCCCTACATTTTATGGTTTGACAGGTGTGTTTTCCCTGTCAAATTTATATCTCAGCATCTGTGGAAACGTGGCCCTTTCTGATTGGATGTGGCTCGGTGGGGCAATTTGAAACTCTAAGGCCCAATTCAACTCAATTTTTGTCCATGTGGAGGGCCTGCGCTCATCTGAAAATTCGATGCTCTTGGTTTGACCTTTGGAGTTGCCCAAGGAGACACGTGGAGGTTTTCGCTACCTTACCAGACTTAGACATTTTTTTCATGCAAGTGTAGCTTTGTTAGACCATGGACATGTGGAGGTCTGAGCTCATTTGCGCTCAGGGTTTGAGGATCTAGCCTCTTTTCAGGGTCTTCACCATCTCAAAGTTGCACCAAGGAGACACACATGGAGGCTTCCGCTAGCTCCTCTCTATACTTAAACTTTTCAAGCAACTTTCTAAGGCCTGGGACATGTGGAGGGCCCACACCTATTTGGGGACCTTCCCCTGAATTTTATTTTTGAAGAAGCACCAGGGGACACTTGGAATTTCCTCTCACTTTGCCCTTGCTTGGACTTTTCAACGCCAAGGAAAACTATCTCGGACCCTAGACACATGGTGCCTTCCACTGGTCCTTAAATGTTTTCAACAACTATGTCCATATTGAGACACATGGTGAGCCTGCGCTTGTTTGGGGTCTCTACTTTTGGGCACCATCCCAAAGGTGCACCAAGGAGACATGTGGAGGCTTCCGCTGGCTCCTTTTATACTGAGACTTTTCAAAGGCCAAAAGGCATTTTTCTTGGGCCCAGGGCATGTGGAAGGCCCGCACTTGTTTGGAAACTTGCCTCTGTACTTCACCTTTACAGTTGCTCCAAGGAAACACGTGGATGGCTCTAATATAAAGTTGAGAAGGGGCAGAATCAATAGCTGTTGTACATTACATTTTTTTGGTACCATTTTTGCTCCAAGACTCCTAGAGATGCAAATACGCATTATTTTTCATCATTTTTTGATGAAGTTCCTTTTCATTTTTTCTTGCAAAGTGCCATTGAATGGATTTACTTAATTTGTGAGTCTAAGGATTGTAGAAGGTTGATATTTTAAATTTAGAAGTGCTCAAGAACTTGCAAAAACATGAATTACTAGAGAAGATAGATGCAGAGGTAGAGTTGTAGAGGAAAGAATGGGAAAAGGGGAAATGATGGAGGTTGTAGGTGTAAGGATGAAAAAGGTGTTGCCTCAAGAGGGTGAAAAGGATTACCTGTCAGATCCAGCTATACAGAGCCACTGGAAAATGATTAAAATTGGGATTTCTTCACATGACAGAATAAGAAATGATTAAAAGGACTGTCAAAAATTTGTGGCATGGCATCCCAGTCATTAGTCGAGGGTCTTGAGAAATGTGATCAGTTCATGATTTGTCCACCTGGCAGCTTTGGGTGTAAATTTGTTAAACGTCACTTTCTGAAGACAAATTGGTAACAAGCAAAGGTTCCTCTGAATATTCTTCTTTTTGGGGGGAAAATTTGGGATGAATGAGTGAAGTGAAATGTATAAATGCAATGAGAATACTCTTGCAAATGGTCGGGGTTGAATTCTTAAGAGAAAATTTGAGAGAGCCCATCTTCCTGAGAGACCAATCTAAGAAACTTGTTAATTTCCTGTGTCTTGTATTTCAATCACGTCAATTTGGTTGCAAGTGTACAACCATTGACAAGCTCTGAGATTTTTCAAAGAAACTTTCCCCTGTTGATGAATCTAATCAATTTTGAATTAATCTGTGTCAATCTTGGACCAATTTGTGTCTGATTTATTTTAGAATGTCTTCAAGTAGTTTTTCTTATTCCTATTGCAATCTTGTGTTAAAGTCCCTCCGAATCACACAGGATCTCGTCCCTGTGATAGTTTAGTGGCATGTGCAATTTCATTATGAGAAGAGCCTTCATCCTGTAATGAGATAAACAATTTAAAATCATTTTACTGTCATTTTTTTGATAAATATTGTTTGTAAGCCTTTGAGTGTATCTTAGGCATGAGGAACTAGGGGTATTTGATGTTTAATTGAGTCTTTAGCTCGAGCCTTCATGTGTTGAAATTCTTGGAGATTGTGTGAAACCGTGTAAATCTGTGCCTCCATTGATGCACACCTTCTGGTTGAAGGAATATTTTAGCTATTCTGAAGCATTCTGTCATTTAGTTTTCCAATTTTGTGAAGGTTCTCAAAGATATGGCATAATCAATTTTATCCTGCTTAATCTCCCACCAAAAATTATTCAAAAAAATGAATCCTACCTGAACTACCCCTGTTTTCCCTGTATGTCCACAAATGAATAAATTCTACTACCAAAATATGCAGAAGCAATCAAGACTTCATAACGTCTCTAGTAACCTTTAGCCTTGTTTAGAAAATATCACCATTCTTTAGAAGTGACAACTCGTGAGAGTTAAATTATGGTGCATTGATCATATTTTCTCAAGGTCTCCTTTCAAATTTGTGCAAAGAAGGATATCTTCATTCTCCTTCACCAATAGAGGTTACAAAATGGGTCCTCTCACCCTGGTTGAAAAGGCACAACCTAAAGTAGTGAGGATAGATCAAATCCTTAATGAAGGTGCTATCCATTTCTCCAATGCCCGAGTGACAAAGAGTCAGAATATCCCCTCCCTGGCTACAAAATGACTCATAATATGATCTGTCTGTCTCTAGTGTCTTGCTAAATCTTTGTTGCTACTTGGTTTCCAAGGGAGAATCAATTTGGATACCAACACCATCTAGGAGCATGTTTTGAGTAAGCATGTGGTATTCCAAGGTACAAGAATAAGTATATGTTTTTTGTGTTTAGTTGTTGAGAAAAAATTATACATGGCATTAAAATGCCATATGGAAGGAAAATAGTCAAAAACATAAATTTAACATTCTTCTACTTTTCTCCTTAACAAGTGGAAGAAGTATATCAACTTAAACACTCTTCCATGTTGTATTCCTATTCTAAAGGGATGAGTTGTAGTTTTTGAGTAGTGTTAATAATAAATTCCTTCCACATATGTCTCCTTAGCAAGTGGAAAATTATTCAAGTTACACTCTCCATACCTGTTATGCTCTTTATCTAAAGGAATGAGTTGTAGTGTTTGAGTAAAAGTAGATAAGAATAATTATCTTCCACATTTGTATCCTTAGCATGTGGAATATGCATTCAATTTTTTTCCAAGATTATAGGTAAATAGTTATATATTCTTGGAGTATTGACCAAGTGATAAGTTATAAGTACATCTCCAAAACATTCAATGTAATAGGCATGATTTTCTAATATCATTTATGATAAATAAAAATCTATAGTTTGAATATATTAGAAGAAACTTATGTTTATATCTTAACCCAACTCTAAGGGAAGAGAAAGGGTCCACTCTTACCTAAGGAGGAGGATGGTTTACTATTTTATTATAATAGGATTGTTATTGTTTGTTTATTTAGATGTTTTAATACAATAGTGCATGTTTAATTTAGTAATATTGTATGAAGCTTCACTTTCATGTTTTTACTTTAATTTTTTTTTATTTTTCAGTTATTTATTTAGTTTGTTAAATTATTTAATTTTATTTTTTATAATAGTTGTTGAATTTTATTTCAAGCATTTTCAATTCTAGATGAAAAACTTTTAATCCATTATTTCCTTTTTCCTCTTTTACAGATAGCCTTAGAAACTGCCATAAATTGAATAATTAGGATTATATTAAATGATTTGGATATAATGATAGCCATCAGTGTAAATGTGGAAAAAAATGATGTAAATTTTTTCCACATTTGTTTGACCCCCAACATTTGTTAATATATTTCATTAAAAACCTTAATTACTAGACCCCCCAACCTAGACAAAGTATAGGAGTTTATATAGGCCCCCTCTTTATAGTTAGGTCACATTTTCCCCTATATCCATATGAGGATTGGGATGAAGGGGTAAAAATTATCGATCCATAACACTCATAGTCCTAATTATTAATATATCTATAGTTTGTTATGGGAAAGGTAAGATAGATAGTGAATACTAGAGATAAGATAATAAGCGAAAGGATACCAACAAATATATTGTATGAAGTCCATATAAAGTCTATAAATAACTATCATATCCTGGGGTGACTTGAGAATAGGGTAGGCCCCCTTTCCTATATATGTAGGGGAGAATCACTATATTTTTATCTCCCTCTCTTTATCCACACTACCTTGATATGTGGGGGATGAGAGGGAATGTAAATATAACTATATATTAAATTTGTATCTATAGATAGAAATCCCCATACAAGATAGGTTCCTACAAGAATTTTAAAGTTATGTTCACCACTATCTATAAATTGGGTGAGTGTAGTATATTATGTATATATGGCATGTGACGAGAGAGAGAGAGAGAGAGAGAGAGAGAGAGAGAGAGAGAGAGAGAGAGAGAGAGAGAGAGAGAGAGAGAGATTTGTATGGATTCCCTTGACCCCTTATTGCTTAAATTATTATGATATATATGGATGAGAATGAGTGCATAACTACCCATATATATAGAGGATGGAGAATAAAATAAGTATCACATAAAAATCCTAACCTAAATATATAGATCCAATTTGATATATTAATATGGGTATTTTAAACATATCTATAAAGAGGGGATCCCTACCACTACTAGAGTTTATGGGAGAAATTTTTAATCCCATGGGGGAGGTTGGATTCAATGTGAGGATGTTGTATTGGGAGACTTAGTAACAAGTAATTTTGTTTTTGTTACCCATCTCAAAGCATTACCCTGATAGGATACATTCAATGAATGTATAAGGGGAGGATGTGGATTCTATCTATATGACTAGTATATATGCAAGTTGTATATATAGGGGTTGTACCAATATCTCCCCCACTTGGGGTAAGTATACTTAGTGGTTGAAGAGAGAGGATCAGAATGGTTTTTTTCTTGTCTATTAAGGTGGGTGGACCTATGGATAGTATAATAAAGAGGGCCCCTCATTTTCTAAGTCAAATTCAAAAATTTTGAGCTCACACCCTCCTAAGCTAAGTGTTCAAGTAAAGTTGGAAGTTTGAAAAGATAAATAAATTCATGCTTTGAAGTTGTTTAAACTCTCCAGTTTGCACGTTTTGATAAATTTTCCATTTTCCTGTCTAGACGCGTGAAAATTTTATTATTGTCCTCATTTGAATGAAATTTTCAATATTTCTATGGCCATGGATCATCGAACCTTGTATTGTTTTCAATTCCTTGGTTCACGAAAGAAATTTGAAAATCGGGCGCAAAATGGTGGAGTTTTCTTCTTCTCTACATTTTTTCCACAGTCGTGAATGATGGGCATTTTCTTCCCTGTCAAATTTTGGCTCCATTATCCATGGGTACGTGGACATATCTAATTGGAAGCGGGTCAAGAGAAATTTGAGTTTTTGAGCCTTTTGTAAAAAGGGATAAAAGTTAATAAAGTGACCCGCAGCCCCGATCATGCTTGAGGGAAAAATTCAAATGTTGAGCCCGCATTGAAAGTCAAAGTGGGAGGGATTGATGGTCAAAGAGTGAGACTTTGATATTTTTGAGCCTTTTTGTAAAAAGGGCTAAAATTCATAAAGTGACCCGTAGCCCCATCATGCTTAAAGGAAAAAGTCAAATGTTGAGCCCGCATCAAAATTCAAAGCAGGGAGGTGGGTCGGCAGAGAACTTTGAGGTTTTGAGCCTTTTTGTAGAAAGTCATAAAGTGACCCGCAACTACCAATCATGCTATGGGCAGGAAAAATTCAAATGTTGAGCCCAGTTATTGAAATTCAAAGGAGAAATTAAGAACTTTGTGTTTTTGAGCCTTTTTGTAAAAAGGGATAAAATTCATAAAAGTGACCCATGACTCCTTCTCCACTCAAGTGAAGCCACGTGTCAAGCTTATATCAAAAGTGGAAGGGGGACCAAAATGTTCCAAAATGCCAAATCTCTATAAAGTCACAAAATGCAAAAGGCATCCTCCATGCCCGCTCCAGTAAATTTCTCCCACGTGGATGACTCTGGTTTAAAGTTTCAAAGGCAAGATGAACGGTTCAAATTCAAAGTTACAAAACAAGTGTAACAACTGCATTATGAAAAGTCTAGTTTTTCTCGCCATTGGCGTTTCTTCACGAATCAAGAATCTGAATGGACGCAAATGATTGAAAAGATTGTAAACCGTTTCTTGCTAACAAAGAAGAAGTTGTAACCATTTCTTGCAAGATATTTAATGGCTTCTTCACGCCATTGTAAGGGTTGGTAATTGATCTTGTAAACTCCAGAGTGAATTGTACTTAGAGAAAGCAAAGGAGATAGCCAATTTTCTTCTACTTTCCTCCATTCTCAAATTTCTTCCATTCCCACATTATGTACAACTTCTGTTTAAGCATCAATACAAGAAGAAGGATTTTTTAGCCTCTTTGATGAGGAGATTTTAGAAACTTTGAGTTTGCAATCTTATCTCATCTTGTTGCCATTTGCAGGGTTGTTTCTTCTCATAAATGCATGTGTTGAAGTTTCTAACTAGTGTGTGTAGGAATCTGATTTTCTACCTGCAACATTAGTTCTCCTACCTCTTTTCTCACTCCCTTTCCCACCTTCATAGAAAATTCCCCCTTGCAATAACTGCAAGCATTTGCTGCAGGGTCAGTGGAGTGCCCCTGTTGGATCCCCAACCGAAAGGCCACCACAGAAATCCACATTTTCTCACGCATGCATATATGGCAACTGCACCAGTTAAGTAGAGGGACTTAGATTCCCAGAGCATTGGCAAGGAATTCACAAGTTTTTCCACCCAAAAAATTTCCTCACCAACAATTTTTGGCACCCACCGTGGGGTAGATTTAGCAGCATCTGCACCTGAATGTGACCGCAAGGAAAATAGAAAATTCAAAATTCAAAAAAGAGAAAAAATTTCTAGAATTTGAATGGCTATATGAGCCACATGGATTCAAATCATGGCTATTCTGGGAAACCTTCCTATTAAAAGACCTGAATTTCTCTTCCACATCCAAGAAGACATGTTGCTTCATATTTGAGGGAAGCTATCTGGCATAATAGACAAAGTGCCAATCACTACTTCATTGCCACGAGAATTCTGGACCTTGAAGAAGAATGCACTGCTGAATTGGAGAGGCAAAGACAAATTCCAGCACCACAAAGAAGAGCATAGATTTTCAAGCTGGCGGATAGAAGATACACCTAGAAATAGAGACAAGGAGGAAAAATTGATCCCATTTTTGAGGAACTTCAAAGGAGACAAGAGCTACTCAGAATCCAGAGGCTTCCTTCTCAAGCAACCGGTCACGTTGGGAACCTGAGTGTTGCCAATCCTTTGGATGGTGAATTTCCATACATCAATGAGAACCTTGAAGATTTCACTGACGTAGAGACCGAAGAAGAAGCTAGAGAAAGAGAAGCAAGAGCAGATGAAGAAATAAGAGCTCAACTCAAAGAAATCGAGAGACTTCAAGCCGAGGCAGATGAAAGAGCAGTAACAGAAGCCACAACCTTAGCAAGGTTGGAAGCTAGAAACAAAATAGAATGGGGGATCATGATCATGAGTGTGAATGTGATCGTGAGGCCCATAGGCCTAATGTACCATGGGGAGGAAACACCGGTCCACTGGCTCTTGCTCAACCACTCCATGAGCTACCGAGAGGCTCAAGAAAAAACTTCCCAAAATTCAGAGGGGATGGTTCTCAACTCCCTGAAGAGCATGTAGCAACATTTATCACTACTTGTGGTGTGTTGGGTGTTGAGGATGAAGATGTGTCAGTCTGACTCTTTGTGGAGTCACTTCAAGAGAAAGCTGTCGAATGGTTCTACATGCTACCCCCAAGGTCCATCACCTGTTGGGAGGATATAAGAAGTGCATTCGAACACAGGTTCAAGAGCACAGAATATTGTCAGGATCTTTTGGTCCAATTGGTACAAATGAAGAAAGAAACCTCTGAGTCAATGAGGGACTTCATAGCAAGATATGATAGAGTGATAAGAAGGATCCCTGAAGATGTGGTGCCTCCTGAAAATAATTTGAAGAGATTTTTCATTAGTGCGCTTTGCCATCAGAAGTAGGTTTCTTCCTTAGAAGAGCCCAACCAAGAACATTGAGGGAAGCCAAGGACTATGCAATAGAAACCGATGATGATCTAATCCTTTCTGGAAAGGTGAAAGGCCCCAATGGAAAGCAAAAGGGTCAGAATTCAAACTCTGTCACCACAGATCCAATGTTCCAAAAAATGGCAAATGACTTGGTTGCCTTGAAGAAGCAGCTATCTCAGATCACAATGCGGAATGCTTCAAGGAAACCAAACCCTCCAGATAGGCCAAGGATTTCTCCACCTCCTTGATGGCTTGCTCTTGAAGCACCACCAGTCAATGCCATCTGTGACACCAAAGAGCTAGAGGAGGAAGCAGAAATTGATGAAACTGAAGAAGAAAATATGGAAGACTATGAAAACTATCTTGAGGTTGAGGAAGTTGATATGCACAATGGCCTAATTGAGTACGTTGATGATGAAGATGAGGATGATGAAGAAGCTCCAAGTTTCTCATGTGTTGTTTTCACTCGTGCACAATCCAGGAAAGGTGCTTCATCCTCAATGGTTGTGGTAAAGGATAAGAAGAATAAAGAAGATTCTCCTCCAGAGGTCACACAAAATAAAATCATCAGCAGAGGATCACCATTACCACCTTCTATGGAGTCGGCCAAAGAAAAACCAGACTCACTGGTTGTCAGGGATCATGCTACTATGCCAAGTAAGTCATCTAATTCTTCTCCCAGCTCAAAAGTTGCTAAGAACAATTCTCCTTTAAATGTTGTTCCTACAAAAACATCTAAGGTTCAATCAAAAGCTACACCCTCACCCCCTTCCAAGCCAATTGCTACACCCAAAAAGGATAATTCAACACCCAAAGTAGCAAAGCCTCTACCATGTAAATCTTCCTCCATTTCTGAAACCTCTTCCTCACTCACCATAACCCCATTTGACTTTGTGGAACATGTAAGCAAAACCAAAGTCCAGCTCTCAGAAATAGAATACCTACAAACACACCCTGCCCAGTTTGACAGGTTCATTAATGCAGTTCGTGGTGGTAACCCTGTATCCTCAAGTCCTAATTCTAAAGGCTTACTGCCCACACCATCCACACCACCTTCCCAAAACATGCTAGCCCTCAGTGCCTCCAAAACCAATAGGGTTGAACCTTTCTACCTGTCACTCCTCATTAAAGGCTTCCAGCTAAATAATTGTATCATAGATTCCAGAGCCTCAGACAATGTGATGCCAGCCAAAGTTGCAAATTCTCTAGGCCTCACCTTGACCCAGGTAAATGGCACCTGCTACTCAATGGAATCCAAACAAGTGCCATTGGTAGGAAGAATCAAAGATGCACAGGTAGCACTAGCTGATTTTCCAGACAAGAAGGTGCTCCTAACCATACTGGTAGCAGACATCCCAACATCCTTTGGTATGCTATTGAGTAGGAGTTTCTACAGAGACCTGGGTGGAGAGATAAAAATGGATTGGTCATCTACAACTATCCTAGTAAAAGGTGAGATGAAGAAGTTGCTACCAGTAAGAAAGATGAAGTTCACAGTATGAAAGTCTGATGATCCGAAAGAAAACATTCTCTTTCAAGATTGTGGGCTAGGAAACTACTTCCTCACATCAAAAAAAGAGGAGAACTTTTCCACTTCTCATGGAGGAAGAGGAAGATCAAATTTGGACAATGGAATTTGATGGTAGTCATTCCAATGTGGGCTCAGGAGCTAGTGTAGTATTGTACTCTCCTTCCAATGAGTTGTACCCATTTTCCTACAAGCTGCAATTTGATAATACAAATAACACTGCAGAGTATGAAGCACTACTCTTAGGCATGAGTGCAGTAGAGGACATGGGAATCAAGAAACTGAGATGCCGAGGTGATGCAGAGGTTGTAGTAAAGTAGGTCCACCAACAATATCAGGTGAAGAATCCAAGACTCCGGCATTACAGAAACAAGAGTGTGGGACTGCATTGAATCTTTTGATGCATTTTCCATTGAAGCTATTCCAAGGGAACAAAATGAAAAGGTTGATTCTCTTGCAGTGTCAGCTTCCCTAGTGACACCTCATCCTTCTTTTGGTAAAGACAAAGTGACCATTGAAATGGTATTCAGGCCTAGTGTACCAGACAATGCAAATCATTGGCAAGTCTTCAATGATGATAACCAAATTCTAGCCTTTTTAGAGAAAAGGGATAATTTCAATAATCTCTTCTTCGAAGGAGGTGAAAATCCACACCGAGAAGCAGTCCCCAAAGAAGAGAAAGAAGGAATTGAAGGGATTGATGATGAGGGAGTAATCAAATTGAAAGGGAACAAAATTCCCAAAGGCCTAGTCTCTTTAGAAGACCTCTTTGACAAACATGACAGATTCATTCAAGAGAAAGAAAAGCAATCTTCTCGGTGCCCAGCTGATTTTGATAAAGAAAACATTGGTACCCCGGAGGAGCCAAGGATGGTCAATATTGGAAAATGTTTCTCACCTGAAGAAAAAAGAAGGTTTGTTGCATTACTCAAGAAATACTCAGATGTCTTGGCCTACTCTTATGATGAACTCAAATCCTTCCAGCCAAAGGAAATGCATCACTCAATTCCTTTGAAGTAGGGTGTTAAGCCCTTCAGGAAGAAACAAAGGCCATACAACCCAAAGATTGCTGATACCATCAAGGAGGAGGTAATGAAGATGCTTAATGCAAGGATCATCTTTCCCATCCACCATTCAACGTGGGTGGCTAACATTGTGCCAGTGCAGAAGAAGAATGGTGAAATAAGGATATGTGTAGATTTTTGCAACCTGAACCAAGCATCACTAAAGGACAATTATCCTCTTCCTATCATGGACCATATCCTGCAAGCAGTCACTGATCTGAAATGCTTTCATTACTTGATGGATTCTCAGGATATAATCAAATCAAAGTGGCAGAGGAGGACCACACCAAGACAACCTTTACAACACCTTGGGGCACTTTTTCCTACAGCAGAATGCCTTTTGGCCTAATCAATGCAGGAGCTACATTCCAAAGGGCGATGGATTTGGCCTTCAAAGATCTGAAGCATTGCATTGTCATATATCTTGATGATCTCACAATATTTTCAAAGAAGAGGGGAGATCATATCTATCACTTGGAACAGGTACTTGCAAGGTGTAGGAAACATGGCATATCACTAAATCCAAAAAAGTGCATTTTTGGAGTCACAGAAGGCAAGTTATTGGGGCACATTGTGAACAAACATGGAGCACACATTGATCCTGAGAGGATTAGATCCATTCAAGCATTAGCCCTACCCACAAGCAAGAAAGGAGTTCATTCATTCTTCGGAAAAGTGAACTTTCTTCATCATTTTGTGCCTGAGTTTGCTGAGTTGACGAAGCACATCACTTCCATGATGAAACCACAAGAAAAATTCAAATGGAACAATGAAGGGAAGGAAACATTCGAAGAGATCAAGAAATCCATTGCCAAGGCTCTGACTCTTGTATCTCCATATTTTAACAAAGAATTCATCATGTATTGTTATGCATCAGAACATACACTCTTTGCCATTCTCGTTCAGAAAAATGATGAAGGCGTGGAAGCACCTATTGCTTTCATGAGTTGTCCTTTGAAAAATCATGAGCTAAAATACAACCAATTGGAGAAGCATGCCTATGCAGTGGTCAAGGCTGTAAAAAACTTCAGGTTTTACATCCTCAATTCCCATATGGTGGTGATGGTCCCCGACAGTGCAATCAAGTCCATCTTGACACAGCAGGATCCTGGAAGCTAAAAGAGGAAATTGGATTGCAAAGACTCAAGAATATGACTTGGAGATTCGACCCTCCAATCTAGTAAGGGGAAATGGCTTGTGCAAGTTGATTGCTGAAGATGAAACACTCAAAGTTCAACATGGTGAAGAAAACTGTGCTTGCTCAACTTGTTCAGAAGACAACCCACAGGTTCTCTTTGTCACCACTACTGATGAGTGGTATGCTGATATTTCATATTACCTAACTTATGGAGAATGCCCTCCCCATCTTGATTACAAGAAAAGGAGAACACTCAAGCTGAAGGAAACTAAATTTGTAATTTGGAATCATGCACTTTACAAAAGAGGCCTGGATGGTTGTTTCCTCAGGTGCGTAGATAAAGAGCAACAAGAAAATTTTCTTAAAGCATACCATGACCAAGCATGTGGTGGAAATTTTTCAGTAATGGTCACTGCACACAAGATCCTCCTAAGGAAGGTATTATTGGCCCACCATCTTTGCAGACACTCAAGATTGGGTTTCTAAATGCAAAGCATGCCAACAGTTCGTTGGAAGACCACAACTCGCTGCATTACCACTCAGGCATGTGGTTATTGAAGAACCATTTCAACAGTGGGGGCTGGACTTCATTGGTGTTCTGAACCCTCACTCAAGTGTGAGGCACACCTATGTACTCACAACAACAACTACTTCACCAAATGGGTGGAAACCATTCCGCCAAACAAGCCAACACTGAAACAATATGTAACTTCATCAAGTAGAATATCATAGTCTGTTTTAGAGTGCCACAGAAGATTGTAAGCTTTGTTGAGATCCTATCTATTGGTTTTTGGATGTGTGGAAAGTGACCTGTAGTTGCTTCGTGTATATTTCCAGACAAGGTCATAAAAGTGGCATTGTAGTGGATTTGTAGGAAACTATGGATGGTTTTCTGGTCTAACCCAGAAAATATTAGCTTGATTGGTTTCTATATTTAATACAAAAAATTGTGTTATGATATCCGACGGTAGTGGTGAGGATCTAAATACCAACGTATGTAAACTGGTGTCAATGTTTAACTGATTAACAGGCCCCTTGGGTTGTGGGACCTTGGGATCACAACCATGCGTTTGTGGTTGTTGTGGACCTGTTATGGTCATGTGAAGAATCAATCTCTTCTTCTAACTATCCAATAGTCATAATATTTTTCTACTTCTATGTTTAGTACCAGGAGTTGTGCAATCTTCTCATAATACCTTACGGGTCTATGATAGAAAAGTGACAGGCGAGCATGAGAATCGACAAGTAGCCTTTCTTCGTACCCGACCTCCCGAGGTCGTGCCGAGACAACCGGTGGAAATGAAATATATGTGGATGTGGACAAACTAGTTGGGAAATCTTATATCCTCAACATGCAATAACGGGATCTGTGAGTCTAAGGAAAAGAAATCTCTCCTAACCTGAATTGGTGTAATGGATCATTTAGATATAATAGCTTCTCGGAGGCTCCAATCAATGTCGAGCTCTACCGAGATCCTATCTATTGGCTGTTGGATGTGTGGAAAGTGACCTGTAGGTGCTTCGTGTATATTTCCAGACAAGGTCATGAAAGTGGTAGTGAGAGGTGTAGTGGATTTGTAGGAAACTATGGGCGGTTTTCTGGTCTAACCCAGAAAATATTAGCTTGATTGGCTTCTATGTTCAATACGGAAAATTGTGTTATAATATCTGGTGGGAGTGGTGAGGATCTAAATACCAGTGTACGTAAACTGGTGTCAATGTTTAACTGATTAGCAGGCCCATTGGGTTGTGGGACCTGGGGATCACAACCATGAGTTCGTGGTTGTTGTGGACCTTTTATGGTCATGTGAAGAATCAATCTCTTCTTCTGACTATCCAGTAGTCATAAGCTTTTTCAGCTTCTATGTTTAATACCAGGAGTTGTGTGATCTTCTCAGAATACCTTACGGGTGTTCTAGCAACTTGTATACGTAAGCCTGTGTCTATGTCAATGAGAAGGTCTCCTGCGTTTGGCTGCAGGAACTAATGAATCACAACCAAATGTTTTCTCTCTTTCAGGTTCTTGTATGGTCATGTGGATATCCTATCAAGGCAATCTATAGTTGGGTTGATTTGACCAGAATTCATATGCTTTGTCATCTTCAATATTTAATTCTCTCAATTGCTCACTAACTGCTTGTGGGTTTGTTGTTGTTTGAAAGACATGAATTCTAAGACCTTGATCTATATCTATTAATGTTGTGCTAAGATTTTGCTGAGGTATTACCGGTTCTAATATGTAATCCCTGAGCTCTCTGGGTCCCGTAATTGTCATGCAAGAGATAACCAAACTTAACTAAATGAAGTAAACTAATTATGAAAATAAATCTACACTATGCTTATTTTTATTTTTTTTTCAAAGATGTGAATTTGAACGAAATTAAAGAGCGACTATTCTAATAAATTCAGATAACGAACAATTAATCTAATAACGGGATTAAAACAAGCAAGGTAGCCAGATGTAGCTATTTTCCTGTGCATTTGTGAATTGATCCTAAATATAAATAACTAACTAATTTAATTGAAAGACCTTCAATCTTACCTCAGAAGTGAGGAATAAATCATAGCTTCTCAGAAGCTATCATTCCCCACAGCTTCCCTGGTAATATTGAAAGCAAGCTTAACTGAAATAAAATGATTTTCTATTCTATTTGATATATTGTAACTACAACTTTGACAATTCAAACCTGGAGTTTACAGAACAAGAGGCAAAATCCAGTTGTATTGTAGCTTGTCCCCTCAGTGTGATCTCTTCATTCCTACATGTTCTCGTGAATCCAGAAAAGTGGGAATGTGACAGCGGCAGCAGGAGAAGATGTTCGAACAGTGGCAGCTTGGACGTAAGCCGAACAAAATGCAAGTAGGAGAGGGATAGCGCAAGAGAACAAAGCTTGGCTATGCGATTCCTAGCAGGATTGTTGTAGGGATACAACACAAACACACTAAAATCTCTAGGACCTATACTTCCTGTGACGAAACAACAACCTATAACTCTAAGTAGAATCAAGATTCAAATGAACTTAATCTAGAACTAGAACTGTTTTATGCTAAGCCAGTTGTTTGGAGAACAACAATGGAACAAGATGAAACTAGAGAGATCCAGTGATCTCTAAACTAGAACTGTGGAGCCTTGAACTGAGAGGCTGAGAGCTTTACAAAATCTAAACCTGTTGAGACTTATTGAAGAACTTTCAAAACACACTGAATAATAAATCATAGAGGGAGAGGGGCCATTTTCTTGTAAACAAGCTTGGTATTTATAGCACTTTGATTTACCAGAGGGTAAGTTTGAATTGAACTCTTCTATTATAAAAAAAGGAATTACTATTTACCAGGTGGCTAAAACTTAAATGCAAGCAAGAGTGGTTGAGAATTACGAGCGTAACTTGATTTTTTATGTTGACGAAAGCGTCAGAAAGTTTGGAAAATGTGGACACAGGACCCACCACCCAGCACAGGGTGGTGGTTATAAGACCGCTGCCCTGTCCTGGGCGGCGGTCATGGGACCGCCACCCAGGCAGGGCAGCGGTCCTGTAACTAAAGACCAAAATGCAAGGAAAAAGAGGAAAGGGGTTAGAACAAAGCATGTGAAGGCTGGATAAGGCATTTTAGGATGCAAATGTATACTCAGCGTGCTTTTCTAGATTCTGAACACCTTGTGAAGAGATCTGAATCATCATTGGGGTTTCTGTAACCTCTTTCCGATAGTACAGTACATACAATTTTGGGTATGTACATATTGCCCCCTCGGAGAAGCATTTTAGCCATGAAGGGGCATAAAATGGTGGGTCCGAGTATGGCAGTCCCAAAATGGGGAGTTAGAAGCTATACCTGACATACCCGTGTGTCGTAATGTCACCATCCAGATTCCCACTATCTGTAAAATGAAAAGAGGACTCAAGTGTAGATAGATAAAAGAAATCAAAAAATAAATACTAAATTAAAATGAAATGAGGACTTACCATTTGCGTGGGGATAAGAACTTACCTCCATTGGTGCTCCAACTCTATGAAAGAACATTCAAAACAAGGAATTAGAATATATTATATATATATATATAATATATATATATATATAATGAGCTCATTTTACTATTCATTTGCGCGTATCGATTTGGTGATTTTTGAGCTCTGGGACCCACGGTAACCATTTTTGATGGGAGTGTAGTCAAAACATTCATTGCGAGATCGTGATCATGCCTCCGAGAGCAGGAGATCGACCTGCGAAGTCTCAGGTTAGTTTTTCTCAATTTATTGTTTTTTAAACCTAAAATATAAAAATGTTAAAATATTTATCTTGGGGGGGTTATTTTCAAAAATCTTAGTGTTAAATGAGTCTATAGGGTGGGGCACCCATAGGGTAGGCTTTTATTTTAGTCAAAATGGTGTATTTTGGTTGTTTTTAGGAATTTTTAGGGCTTTAGGGGCGCACACACCGAATCGGCACAGGACCACCACCCTGCACAGAGCAGTGGTGGTGGACCACCACCCTGTGATGGCGGCAGTTATAGGACCACCGCCCTTAGATGGTGGTGGTCACGGAACTGCCACTCTGCACAGGGCGGTGGTTCTGGACAGAAAGCAAAAAAAGATGCCTAAATTATTTTTTTTGCATTTTTGACATTTTCCTATGTTTTTGATGAGCATATCTATTGGATTATGTTCCTAACTTGATTTTTTTCTATATTTTGGGTGGATGCAGAAGGAGGAGTATATATGGTGGAGCAGAGAGAGGGAGTTTGATTGGCTCCTAGCAGTGTTAGACTTACTGACCCAGACAAAGTGAGACACTCTGCAGAGGGCCGGTATTTTGAGGATTTCACAGGTTCCTCATGTTGCTCCTGCTAGTCACATATTGTGTGACTTATTCTCATACTGGGATGTGGACCGGAATACTTTCCAGTTTCCAGGTGTTAGGGGTGAGTGGACTATCACCCTGGAGGACGTTTATCGTATACTGGGGGTTCCAATTCTTGGGAGGTGGTTGTCTCTTAAGATAGTAGGATCCAGGTCTCAGATGATTCAGTGGGCTACTTATATGGGAGATGTTGTTGTCTCCTTTGGCTCAAAGAAGGGGGTGAAGGTCTAATCTATTGCAGTTGCTCCTATCCCCATCATCTGTAAGGCCATTATGGGTATCTTGGCCTCATGGTTGATTGGGGATAAGGGAGGAGATACTCTCTTATACTGTGGGCTCCCATTATTGCACAGATTGAGGCCCATGGCCATACTTATGCTTGGGGAGAGACATTCTTGGGACCACATACCATGACTTATACAGGGTGGTTAGGTTACAGGGGCAGTCCTTGAGTCATCCTACTCTAGTTATGAGTTGGGTGTATGAGCATATCATCCCCTATGGGAGGGGTGTACTAGCAGAGGATCCGGGGGCTGTTAGAGCAGTGAGGTGGATGGGGATGTCAGTACTCAGGATGCCACATCAGCTAGTGGCTTCACTGACTACTACAGATATGGAGGCCACTCCTTATCAGGCCATGGCAGGAGTATGGGGAGAGGAGATGCTTACATTGATTTCCTACTCTACTACAGGTCAGTTGGTAGACAAGATAGAGAGGGTGGAGGTCCACCCATTTGATCGAGTCCCTCAGTAGTTTGGCCTCCCCTATGTTGATATGCTTCCTCCAGTGGGGCTAGTGTACAGACTGTTCGTGAGGCCTGGGGAGGTCCTAGAGGAGATCGAGGTTGGACCACGGTTACTCCTGGAGTTCCTATTGTGGTTAGGCAGGTGGTTCATGCCCGAGGGGCAGCTGGTGCTCCTCGAGCACCCTTACTTCAGATTAGGGCTGCTCCTACTTTAGTGGGGAGGAGAGATGAGCCTGTTGATGTGGACTCAGACTCTGAGGAGTTCACAGGAGGGGAGACTGAGGAGGAGATGATGGGAGAGGGAGTTGGAGGTGAGGCTGGTGGGATGGCTGAGGAGGATGATAGTGATTCTGAGTGGCATGACACTCAGGATATCTTGAGGGTAGAGAGGGTGGAGGTGAGTGCAGAGAAGGAGACCTTGGTCTCAGAGGAGTTTCCTTCTTAGGACTTTGAGGGAGATGATGAGTCCGTGGCAGGACGTCATTTCTTTCTAGATTTTGGGGAGGCTCTGCAGTCGGCAGTAGCGTCAGTAGTAGGTGCAGATCCTAGAGACCCTACCTGGATGCCTAGAGATCTGAGTGAGTTACTACTCTTCTCTCGACCTTGTTAGCTTAGAGATGTTAGTTGATATTTATTTTTTTTTTGTTATTTTGTTTTTGACTTGTTTTTGGTGATTTTCTAACTTGTTATTTCCCTTTTTTATTTGCAGCGACTGCTCAGGGATGGCGGGATTTGATTCATCGGGTGTGTGCGGACACCCTATTGCTCCCTTCAGGGAAGACTCAGGCTCAGCTTACTGAGGACGTTGGAGAGCCTTTAGCAGCTGGCAGACACACTGATGTGTTTGCCCCTATCTGGAAGGTGGCAGAGTTAGTGTCCTCCCTTCATACTGAGGTAGCTGGATACAAGACTGTTGAGTGCCTGATGAGGCAGAGCCATTCTCATAGTGAGACCATAGCCAGTGGTCATGATCATGAGCACTCCCATCATTCAGTGCATTCAGAGCGTCATCACATCCATAGCAGGAGCCCTAGATGCGGTCATGCACCCTCTGAGGGATCCCACAGGGATTGAGAGGCCATTTGGTCTTTTTGTAGTGATTTTTTTGATGTTTATATGATTTTTTTTGTATTTTTTGGGCTCATTGAGCATTTTGACCATGCCTAGTGCATGATGGCATTGTATGTAAAACATGATTCATATTCCTATATATATATATATATTTATATTTATCTTTTTGGATCTAGATCTTCTTTGTATCTAGAGTTTTGTGATTCGTTTCTCATGTGTACACTAGATGTTTTTAGAATCTTTGTTTTTATATGCTTTTCAGAATGTATGCAATGGATGACAAGTGATAACAAATGTTGAACAGAATGTTTCTCTTTTTGTTTGTTTTTGTAATGCTGATATGTGATGATGCAAACATACTGTAGTACTGAACTTTTGGCTTCTTTGGGAAATGTTCATTGCTTCTTCTTGTTTTGGAAAAACGTGATGAATATGTAGTGATAATGAGATGAACTTTCCCCATTCCTAACTCCACGCAACTAGTAAGATGTGAGGGCTCAACACCAAGAGTTGGGAAGGGCACAAATTGTATGAGTTTGACTGAATGGAAATGATGAGAGAAAGACAAGGTATTGACAGAAACCAAATTTAGACCTACGTACTTACCTTACTCAAAAACTACTACATAGCTCAGAATGCAACTTACTTTCCAGTTTATCTAGACTTAGATCCATAAATGGCAACTTGGTTGACAAAATCTGGTTTTGAGGATTTGATCTCTTTGGAATTTGGATGCTTAATTTCACCTCATACACTTTGCTTTGAATTTTTAAAATACTAAGATTCATTAATTTGCATGAATGGACCCCCTATGCCCTACCCCATGCTACTAGTAAGAAGTATGGGCTTATCACCGAAGGCAGGACATAGGTGAGTAAGGGCACTTCTTTCCTTTCTCAACCTCGCACCACTAGTAAGAGATGCGGGCTCATCACCGAAGGTTGGTAGGGCAAAGAAGTGTGTAAAATAAAATATTCTATTTTGTTTAGTATTTTTGATTCAATTTGGCTTTGACATTTCTGATCTGTGATTTTGGAGTATCCTTGTTTCAAAGAGACATAAGAGGGATAGATGTGACACCAAGAAGCTTCTAGAACAGACCGTAGGTAAGAACAACTTAACCTAGTAGAAGAAATGAGTATGACCAAGTATGCAGGCCTTGGTATGGTTTTTGTCAAGATTTTGTCTGTCGAATTGATGAGATGATTTCAAAACCATTTGATGATATTATGAAAATTGAAGAGATATGATTTGAATGCTTTTGCCAATATTTTTAGAAGCTTGTAATAAATTGCTTAAGAATAAGTTCCTTGACCACAAAATTTATGAAATGAGTGAACAAAATGAAACAACTGAGTGACTAATGTAATGCAGATAGAACATAATATACAAATGGTGATGCTGATGACCTATGCATAAAACCATTTAAGATGTAAGGAATTGACAGTTTCATTGAATTCCTCACCTTCTAGCATACACAAGAGATACACACCATTTCCGTAGTCTTTCATGACTCGGTATGGACCCAACCACTTGGGCCAAAATTTTCTTCCTTCACAGTCTTCTTGTCAATCTGGCTATCTAGTCTCAGAACTAGATCTCCCTCATATATTTCTCATTCGTAAACATTCTTGTTATATTGCCGACGCATCCAGTTAGCATAGGCTTTGTATTGTTGTTCAGCGTTTAACCTGGCCTCATCAAGGCTTTCTAGTTGAGAGAGGTGTGCCTCTCTATAGGATTCTTCTCCCAAGATCCCTTGTAATGAGATGCGGAGACTGGGTATTTTGACCTCAAGCGGGAGAACTGCTTCTGCCCTGAATACCAATGAGAAAGGGGTTGCCCCTGTTGGTGTTCTTATTGACGTTCGATAGGCCCACAAGGCTGGGTATAATTTTAAATGCCAATCCCATTTGTTCTCCTTAACTATTTTGAGGAGAATGGATTTTAATGTTTTGTTTGTTGCCTCAAGCCTGTCCATTGGCTTGGGGTAATAAAGAGAGGTCGTGTGATGGTTTATCTTGAATTTGTCTGCATAACTCATGGACCTCATCATTCTTGAAGGATGTTTCAATTATTTAAGATAATGCCTTGCAGGACACCCTACCTGGAAATGATTTAATTCAAAATGAACTTAGTGATTAATCCACTTTTTGTCACTTTGCCTCTAGAATTTTTTTTTATTTAATTAACTTTATGCAGCTGATTTAAATACCCATATATTTAAATCTACATAAACCTTAATGCCATCCATTTTTGATAACTGTCATGAACCATGTGCAGCTGTATGAGAGAATGTTGAACCTACTCATTCTCCCTCAATGCTCTATACGATCCATACATAAAATGTATCCCTTTGGTTCACCTTTAACAAGGGATGATATATAAGTGAAAAACCCCTAAGTGTGTACCTGGGTTCCACCTATGAAATCCACAGGCATCTCACATCTTAGATAATGGTGAAATCTCGACAGTGTAATCAGCAGCTTACACCACTTTGCACAAAGTTTCTGAGTCATGTATGCCATGCTCGATTCTATGACAGCACACTCGCCATTGGAATCTTGTCATCTCACCTTATTCACTTGTTCAGTTATATGGATTCACAAATGTTAATGTTGTAAACAGCTACAAGCCTTGAATGAGGTACAAACCAGTTTAACCTACACAAAGATGTACCTCTATGTCATCCTGTGATGCCTATGGGAAGAAAGTGTTCTCGTAACAATTCACCTTGTTACTCACCCACATATCTACCCATAGCCATCATAGGTTGATATAGGGGTGCATACCCAGTAGGTCCAACATGTCTTGTAACTCTATCAAGGTTTGTACTTAGGACAACACCATACTACAATCCAGTCTCTTGATGAGACAACTCATTACAGATGCTAAATGGTAGTATCCTAATGGTGACAATCATCACCATAGGGATACGACTGTGTAGTATATGCAGTGAGTTCACCCACCTAGAATTCTATATTGGTGCATGGTGTTTAATGTTTTCAAGGTAATCATTATAGAACAGCCTAGGGCTTATAACACCTTCTCCATGAATGGGTCATACCTAAGGTCAGGATTGAGTTGATCCCAGGATCCCCAATCTCTATAACATTTTAATTACCTTTCAATATCTCATACCCATGTTAACCATTGATGGAAACAATACTATCAATGTCAATGACTATTATTACAGTTTCAAAAACTGTCCCAGCTTTAACATTTAGGCTAATGCTCCTTATTTCATATTCTAGGGATATGTACTTATATGAAGCTAAGTATTAAGGTATGATTCATTCCTTGAATTAAGTGCCATAGGCTATCAATGCCAATCCTCTTTTCAGTTTAAGCACATCACTTTTCTTAATTGCAGCTCAGTAAAGAGCGTTCATTTATTTTACTATCTCCAACAAGTAAGATATATCTGAGGTATCCTATATGATAGATTTTATGAACCACTTACCCATTTATCTTTCCCTATCATATCCTTTTAAAATATCACTCTCTAATTCTCTTTAGAGATAATTACAGTATTGACTAGGGATGAGATTTTAATGCTATGTTCTTTTAACTTAGTAAGCATGTTCCATATTACTTCCATTGTATCCAACATGCTTAGGTGCTCATAATGATGCATCATGGGAAAACCCCTAATTAAAAACAATCCATCTCTTTGAGCAAAATATTCCATAACACAATTTATCCCAATTCTGCAATTCCCAAAAAGTGAAACCATAATCAAATTATAGTCATGTAAGATTACCATAAGCCCATCTTTTTGTAGCTTATGTGTAGCATCCTTGTATAGGACTTAGAGTTGATTTCCCTTAGAGATCAATAATAAATTATTATATCTTTGCTAAGAATTAGTATAACATGTGTTTATAAAACAACCATAGCTCAGAAGTATCTGATTAACATAACCTTTTCATGGTTTCATGTTAATCCAGCTGCCTTCTTATCAGTGGTCATTAAGATTAGACAATCTTACTTCTAGATATCTTTTGCTGGTTGTGTACATTCTATACAAAACCTCTGGAGAACTTATCACAACTTTTCAAGTAGGTTGATATATTGCACTTTATAATGAGGCAGTTATCCATTAGCAACCTCAACTATTTCCAAGTATGCTTAACATATAATTACTTAGAACAAGATATTTTAGGAAACGTTCATCCAATTGTCCCTTATATGTTCCCTAGAACCTCACACATAAGATGTGTATATCTACTTACTACATTATACTAATGATTAATACTATAGTATTTAAGATGCTGATTTCTTAACTTGATAGATTTACGACTCATAACTCATCAATCAAAAATCATCCACTTACGAAACAATATATATAACAACAAGAAAGCTGACTTAATTACATTTATGTGATAAATTCAACTCATGCCTTTAAGCATGACCAAAATATCTCTTTTTAAATGAATAAAACAGTTATATTTAGTAGCAAATCCTTTCTCATTTCCAAGAATATGTATTTCATTTAAGAACATTCAAGTCAGTCATATCTTCAAACTTTCCTCGATCAAAATAATATACAAAACTAAATACTTCACCCTTCCTTCTCTGTTGTTATCTACAAAATTGTTAGCACGAGTCAGTTCACAAGAACTGAGCATGATAAGCACCAACTTACCATAATGACATACTCTACTTAATTATTTCATAAAAATAACCCATATTATTTTTATGCATCAATATTTCAAAGCTTAAGTAGATAAAAATTCTTTCTACAACATGACAACAACAAGCAATTTAATGAACCATGGAAGGAATCAATTTCAGACTTACTTTTACATACAACTACTTCAGTTGCTCAGAAACAACCATACAATTCATAAGATACATAAGAATTATAAGTAATAAAGATTACCGAATAAGAGTAACAAGATTTCACTCATGCAATCCCATACTTGCATGCCTGAAATCTTTTACTCAACCATTAAGTAACCATATAAATATCAAGAATACATTCAAGCAATCACCCAATTCTTCATAACAGATCTAAAGAGGATTTCATAAATCCATAAGGACTGCTAAGGCTCAGGCAATAATACCAAGACATCAAAAGTATATGGCTAACAAAATACAATATTAGAGCATTTAACCTCGAGGATAAGTGGAAGAGAGCATTCATGGCATCCTGCCATATAGCAATCAGGTATAAATTGAGTAACATGCTACATATAATACTTACCTCAACTTAAGCACTTATTGAACATTCCAAGAGTAGAAAGGAGTACACAATTCCTTCTTTAGATATGTTTCAACATATCAAGACCTAATAGACACCAAAGTCTTTAAAAATTATAGAAGAGAGTAGAGTACTATGTGTTGACGAGATAAGATGATTGTTACTTAACCCAAAAAGTTCAACTGAACATTTAATATCCCAAGGTTTACTCAACACGAAATACAACTTCTAGCAACCACTTATTCCTAAGTAAATCAAGACTTCTGAATTTAAGAATGATCTCCTAACCCATTCTACTGAACAAGGTTAGATCATACTGAACTATTTTCATGACACAACCAGGAAAGGTCAATAAGGGACTTTCAAAACATCAAGGGACCCCATAAATAATGAATGAAACTGAGTACAGTTTTCTATAAGAGAAAGAGTCACTTTTGGGTTTGCGGAAGTACCACAAATCCAAATCAGAACCAAACACCTGGAGAGGATCTGTTACATCTCATAGACTCAGTTAAAGGACAAATCCAGTTATCATCTATTATAAGAGTAGAAGTGTATAACTTACCATTTTGTCCCAGAATGGGTTACCATACAAAATCGATGCCTCCAGTTCCTTAATAGAACACATGGTAAGACAATGTAATCTAGAACTTGGACCATGTTATTTAATACAGAGGGTAATACTACCAACTTTACAACCCTGAAGCCAAGGGTCTTCCTATTTTGGGACAGCATTAATCTTTAGCCTAACTTAAGGATTCAATTTCCAACATATAAAACATAAACCCAGCAAGCACATATAAGAGCATAAGGGTCAAGAAATCAAACTCTGGGTGAGGTGTAAATAAAAGAAATCAAACCTTTTCAACCGTACTTATCAAACTCTAGAACCAGCTCATATAGGATGGTTTCCTAGATACAACAATGAACTGCATCTCTTACAAGAGGATGGCTCAATAAAAGGAATCACTTTAACCCTTTTCAACCGAGAAAACTAATGCATACACTTCGAGAAGATCAGCTCACTAAGTATCATACAAGGTTTTACAGGAGAATGTCCATCCTCCATTATAGAGGCTAAAATGGAACATAAGTGATGAGATTTTAACAAGCTGGACTTAACCATCATAGTAATCAAATCTCAATACAACCTTCTATAACCAGCTTCAAACATCGAAGAAGTCAGAATAGTTCCAGAATTATTAACTAAGCCACAAGGAGATTGACATGATATAATACAATGAAGTATCTGGAACTTATGCAATCATAAATTGTAAACAAGATACAACAGTTATCTATAAGAGAACTCAGCTATTCAGCCATGCCATCATAGTGGCTCTGGAGTAGACCAAAGGTGCCATTCTAAACTGCCTATTCAAGGGTCGAAGAGGTAGACCTTAAAATCATCACAACTGTCCTTATTATCTACAACTCTAGGATAATATAAATTTAGTTGTTCTCTTTCGGTACACATCCCTATTTTAAAATAAAACTAGGTTGATTATAAGGATAGATGATGGCCCATACAAGACCAACATGACTCCACATGCATAGATTTATTAAAAGAATCAAACCCAGTTATGTATAACCAACAAACACTAGGTCAAGGAAAGACATCTGTAACAAAAACTCACACAGAACAATTTCCAGCATACCACAATACCTTGCCATACTTATTCATATCCATGAAGAGATGGGTAACAAATTAAACAAAGGTTTTCTACAGTATGGGTAGAAATCGATTCACAGCTGCAAGAAGATTTCAACAATGTTGGCGTATCATTTCAAACCCAGTAATCATTATAGCAGCAGTCCTCAAACATCTCAAGATTATATTCTTTCCTTAACTATAATAAACCTTATTAGAGTCTGTACTTAATTAATCACTTCTAACAACATACATCACGAAGCCATAGCAATTCATACTCTACAGAGAAAATATTAAATGATTCCACATCTCAGAAATTACAAACACAAAATCATTCAATACAAGGTTATTTTTGTGAAATCACTAAATAAAGCAAGAAATTATGAAAATTCAGAGCGTATCATGCCTGTCACGCCGGTGATTTATTTTCTTGCAAAAACTTTCATGATTCTTCAGAAGATCCCTAACCTTTGAAATGAGTTCCTTCATTCAACAGATCACAAATTTTCTGTGACATTTTAATGAGTCTGGGAACTTGTTGTTCCAACTACTCAACTGTTGTTTTCTCCATGCAACTCACATCAACACACAACTAAACTTCCTCCTTGCATGCCGAGCAACTACGAGTTTCATGCAATGAAATGAATCGATACCAAAACCAAACTCGTTTTTCCCCCAAACCATTCCCACACTTCCCGAGGAAGGTGAGCATTAAAAGACATTAAATGCAAAGTTAATGGAGCTTACCGCCAACTATTCTTAGCTCTCATTTTAAATTTAGCAAACTCCTACTTCATGCCATGCAAGGTGATTTAGAAAACTAAAGTACTTCACTCCAAAATCAGTTGGCAGATTCAATCAATAAACAATTAAGGGACTGAAGTACAAATATTATGCGGTGGTTGCCACCTCATCAACCATTTGAATTTGGGCAAATTATATCATTTTTAATGACCAAACAATATTTTATGCCATAGAAAATCTGGATGCCATTCCATTATATGCCTTAAGGCTTCACAACACTAAATATTTTCACACACCCTTTTCAAATAGCTAAAGGTTATGTTCACTTCAAGCTTCGCAAGTAACAGGTTTGCATGTTAGGTTTAGAACTATCCACTAGGATTAGATTGTCCCCCTTTTTGAATATCTATATATATGTATATGTATACTATATATTGTGTATATATGTTGTGTATATATGTATGTATATATATATATATATATGTATGTGTGTATATATATATATATATATATGTGTATAATGTGTGTATAACATTGATCAAGAAGTTGTCCATGTATACTCGAAGGAGTAGATGCCCTTAATTCATAATAATTAAGTCCTTGACTGACGACTATAGCCCTTTTATCCCTGGAAATATGATCATGATGGCATTAGTCATCAAATGGGTAGATTATCAGATGGTCAGTTTAAGACTTATTATAAACCAACAGGAAGTCTTGATCACATTCCAAATTAAGTCGCTAAGTGAACTATCAAAATTGTCAAAGCCTCAACATAACTTAGTTATAAAAACTATAATGTTAACAATTTAATAGAGATAAGCAACAACATCACAAATCACTTTCAAGGCTTAAATTTACACCAAGGATTCTATGACATACAACATTACAAATGACGTAATGTCACCTTAGTGAAAACAGTTCATCACTAAGATAGATCCCAGATTAGCAGGGTTCTTATCTAAGGAGATTATCCTTAGCTTATTCATGATATTGTGATTACATGTTCATATCAAGTTTTCATTTAATTTTTGATACGCAAGGGTGCCAACAACATAGGATAAAACCATTTGTCCTATCATTACTTTGACAACAGTAAGGAAAGCACGGGGCATTACATACCTCCCCTCTTAAAAGCATCATCATCCTGATGATGTGGTCCTTGCTAAATGAAATCAAACAATTCCACACAGGATAAAAGATTAATTCCTGCAGAATAGTTACTATTTCCCTAGAATTTTATGGTTTTCAGATTCAAAACTTTAAATTCAGTAGCTGCATCAGCTTATCAGACTGTAAATAGTCACGCAGTCTGAATTATTTCATGATTACTTCACTAAAGTAAATCATTTTTGTACAATATATATATTTGATATACAGAGGATATAGTTAAAACAAGCTTACCTGGTACCCTTTAAGGAAAACTATTCCTTTCTGCTGGAATTACAGCATATGGATCTGTGGTAGTTCATTTAGACAGATCACTTTCCTCAGCTCTGTTAAGAACTTTTGATTTGAGGTTCCAAAACTCTACAACATTAGGTCAAAAGATAAGGTACCAACATTCATTCATTCAACTGGACTTGAATATTTCTTATTTCAGTTATCAACTAACTCAACATGTTTTACACTTTTTATCTCTTATAACTGGTCCAAACAAAGAATGTTGTCAACGTGGTTATCCAAGCTTATGGATCTACCAAATTTGTTTATTTAATTTTCCTTTTTAACAAATATTAACTCATGACTGAGTACTGACAACATATTTTCTTGTCCTCAAACAAGAGGTCTTCAAGTTTATAAACATTTTTTTTTTTAAAACCAGTTTGCCAAAACCTCTCAAAGTGTTAAGTAACAAAGTTACCTTATTAGATGTAGTCTTTGACATCCACAACATTTTTATTCCACTGTTAAACCTCCTCGGTGGATTCACAGAATCGGTACTGATCCTAATATTACCAAGGTCATGCAAAATTTCCACTTGGTTTGCACGAGGGTTTCAAATAAGTAGTGTATTGTTTGTAAAATCTTTTACTTTAATACCAAGAAGTATGTAAATGACTTACTTATGTTATTTAATGACTTACAAAATTCTCTCCGAAGCTCTAACAGTCCTCTTACTTACAAGTCATCATATCTTTCTCCCAACATATTATAAATCATACGAGTTAAGCCTAAAACTCTAAGGGCTCAAAGACGCCATGCAGAGTTACATAGGAACTGTCACAAGAGAGGGATTTCACAATACATCCCTTGATCCTGAACCTACACATTTCTATAGCAGGGTTCATATTAGTGAAGTATGAATTCCCTTATCTGGGTTCAACTAAAAATACTGGAATCAACCACAAAAACCCATGAAAGTTCACAGTAATTCATAAACTAGAATTTCCACATAGCCACAACACGTCACGATAGGTGAACAGAAGGGAATCATGTCGTGATAGGTAATATAAAAGAAATCTTGTCTTGTGAGATACAAGATATTACCAGAAGCTAAATATAACCTCATATGATCTATGCTTTTAGATGAGTCAACCCAGAACGAGCCATCAGAGTATTTTTAAGATAGCTTTGAGCTCAGGTTCAAACCTAAGATCCTCCTTTCAACGTGATGATACCCCAAAACTTTGGGTACTTGAGTAACATAACCCAGAAGTAACATATACCAAAATAAATATATATATTACAACCACTGTTAAAGGTCAACAGACGATTATAATATTTTTCAGCTCCTTGGAATTGAAATATTAATTATGTAAATCAAATATTTGACAGAATACAGAACAATCACTCAGATCAATGATACGTTACCAGACATAAGCTGAAAATTGAGCATTTTTATTCCATATTACCAGAAAGAGTTAGGCTTCACATTTGTTGACCAATTTTTCATTGAGTACAACTAATCCATATTTTCTTTCTTTTAGTATTGAAGAATACTAATCTCATGGATCTCTTCACAATTTTCTCCATCTCCTGCTAGGGATACATGTTCCTTTCCTTTGTTAACTACCCTTGCAGCATGCTTCATCATTCGTGACTTGTCCATCTTCTTTAAAGGACATTGGTTGGCATAATGCCCATTGCCACACGTGAAACATCCACCAGCAGGTCCTGATTTACCACCTTTAACTTTTCCATTTGCAACAGTATTATGCTTTTTCCTGTAGGTTATCACTGCAAGTTTTTGTGCAAATTTAATTTTGGCAGAGCACATTTTCTTGCTATGCTTTTTCCACCAAATTTTCTTAGCATTCCGAGATGAAGAAGAATAATCATTTTTATGACCCTTTTCATTTTTATGAGTGGGAGTGTCTAGCAGATTTGGTTTTAGCCCACTGGATTTTCCAAATATCATCTTATCGGAAGAAGATCCATGTTTATCCAATGCTTCCCCCAATTTTAGGTTTAGTTCATCTTTGGATTGGTAAGTCCAAAACTTTCCATCAATGATCATTTCATCATTTAAATAACTCTTCTGTTGTTTATTAGCAACAGACCTAAGTTGTCCTTTGTCCAACTTATCACTTTCACCCATCACCAGCTGCTCCAAGGCATCTATCTGATTCTGGGTATATTGAAGGATTGCCAGAATCTTGTCTAACTTTAGCACCGTTGAAACCACAGCAAAATCAGACCCGGTTCTTTCTTCTCGGTGCATCCTTCCCATTTCCATTTTTATTCTGAAAACAAAATAAAAGTTTTAATTAGCGTAAGGACCCAATGAGTCCAAGAGTTGCAACCTTCAGCTCTGATACCAAAATGTAACATCCACTTTTTGTCACTTGGCCTCTAGAATTTTTTTTTTTTAAACTTTATGCACCTAATTTAAATACCCATATATTTAAATCTACATAAACCTTAATGCCATCCATTTCTGATAACTGTCATGAACCATGTGCAGCTGTATGAGAGAATGTTGAACCTACTCATTCTCCCTCAATGCTCTATACGAGCCATACATAAAATGTATCCCTTAGTTCCCCTTTAACAGGATATGATATATAAGTGAAAAACCCCTAAGTGTGTACCTGGGTTCCACCTATGAAATCCACAGGCATCTCACATCTTAGATAATGGTGAAATCTCGACAGTGTAATCAGTAGCTTACACCACTTTGCACAAAGTTTCTGAGTCATGTATGCCATGCTCGATTCTATGACAGCACACTCGCCATTGGAATCTTGTCATCTCACCTTATTCACTTGTTCAGTTATATGGATTCACAAATGTTAATGTTGTAAATAGCTACAAGCCTTGAATGAGGTACAAACCAGTTTAACCTACATGAAGACGTACCTCTATGTCATCCTGTGATGCCTATGGGAAAGAAAGTGTTCTCGTAACAATTCACCTTGTTACTCACCCACATATCTACCCATAGCCATCATAGGTTGATATAAGGGTGCGTACCCAGGAGGTCCAACCTGTCTTGTAACTCTATCAAGGTTTGTACTTAGGACAACACCATACTACAATCTAGTCTCTTGATGAGACAACTCATTACATATGCTAAACGGAAGTATCCTAATGGTGACAATCGTCACCATAGGGATACGACTGTGTAGTATATGCAGTGAGTTCACCCACCTAGAATCCTATATTGGTGCATGGTGTTTAATGTTTTCAAGGTAATCATTATAGAACAACCTAGGGCTTACAACACCTTCTCCATGAATGGGTCATACCTAAGGTTAGGATTGAGTTGATCCCAGGATCCCCAATCTCTATAACATTTTAATTACCTTTCAATATCTCATACCCATGTTAACCATTGATGGAAACAATACTATCAATGTCAATGACTATTATTACAGTTTCAAAAACTGTCCCGACTTTAACATTTAGGCTAATGCTTCTTATTTCATATTCTAGGGGTATGTACTTACATGAAGCTAAGTAATTAGGTATGATTCATTCCTTGAATTAAGTGCCATAGACTATCAATGCCAACTGTCCTTTCAGTTTAAGCACATCACTTTTCTTAATTGCAGCTCAGTAAAGAGCGTCATTTATTTTACTATCTCCAACAAGTAAGATATATCTGAGGTATCCTATATGATAGATTTTATGAACCACTTACCCATTTATCTTTCCCTATCATATCCTTTTAAAATATCACTCTCTAATTCTCTTTAGAGATAATTACAGTATTGACTAGGGATGGTATTTTAATGCTATGTTCTTTTAACTTAGTAAGCATGTTCCATATTACTTCCATTGTATCCGACATGCTTAGGTGCTCATAATGATGCATCATGGGACAACCCCTAATTGAAAACATTCCATCTCTTTGAGCCAAATATTCATAACACAATTTATCACAATTATGCAATTCCCGAAAAGTGAAACCATAATCAATATATAGTCATGTAAGATTACCATAAGCCCATCTTTTTGTAGCTTATGTGTATCATCCTTGTATAGGACTTAGAGTTGATTTCACTTAGAAATCAATAATAAATTATTATATCTTTGATAAGAGTTAGTTTAACATGTGTTTATAAAACAACCATAGCTCAGAAGTATCTAATTAACATAACCTTTTCATGGTTTCATGTTAATCCAGCTGCCTTCTTATCAGCGGTCATTAAGATTAGACAATCTTACTTCTAGATATCTTTTGTTGGTTGTGTACATTCTATACAAAACCTCTGGAGAACTTATCACCACTTTTCAAGTAGGTTGATATATTGCACTTTATAATGAGGCAGTTATCCATTAGCAACCTCAACTATTTCCAAGTATGCTTAACATATAATTACTTAGAACAAGATATTTTAGGCAACGTTCCTCCAATAGTCCCTTATATGTCCCTAGAATCTCACACATAAGATATGTATAGTAACTTACTACTTATACTAATGATTAATACAATAGTATTGTAGATGCTGATTTCTTAACTTGATAGATTTATGACTCATACCTCATCAATCTACAATCAACCACTTATAAAACATTATATAGCAAAAGGAATTCTGTCTTAATTAAATTTATGAGATAAATACAACTCATGCCTTTAAGCATGACCAAAATCTTTCATTTTAATGAATAAAACATATTATATTAAGTAGTAAAGCCTTTTTCCATTTCCAAGAAGATGTATTTCATTTAAGAACATTCAAGTCAGTCATATCTTCAAACTTTCCTCGATCAAAATAATATACAAAACTAAATACTTCACCCTTCCATCTCTACTGTTATCTACAAAATTGTTAGCACGAGTCAGTTCACAAGAACTGAGCATGATAAGCACCAACTTACCATAATGACATACTCTACTTAATTATTTCATAAAAATAACCCATATTATTTTTATGCATCAATATTTCAAAGCTTAAGTAGATAACAATTCTTTCTACAACATGACAGCAACAAACAATTTAATGAACCATGGAAGAATCAATTTCAGACTTACTTTTACATACAACTACTTCAGTCACTCAGAAACAACCATACAATTCATAAGATACATAAGAATTATAAGTATTAAAGATTACCGAATAAGAGTAACAAGATTTCACTCATGCAATCCCATACTTGCATGCCTGAAATATTTTACTCAACCATTAAGTAACCATATAAATATCAAGAATACATTCAAGCAATCACTCAATTCTTCATAACAGATCTAAAGAGGATTTCATAAATCCATAAGGACTGCTAAGGCTCAGGCAATAATACCGAGACATCAAAAGCATTTGGCTAACGAATATGATATTAGAGCATTTAACCTTGAGGATAAGAGGTAGAGAACATTCATGGCATCCTGCCATATAGAAATCAGGTATAACTTGAGTAACAGGGTACATATAATACTTAGCTCAACTTAAGAACTTATGGAACATTTCAAGAATAGAAAAGAGTACACAATTCCCTTCTTCAGATATGTTTCAACATATCAAGACCTAATAAATACCAAGGTCTTTAAAAAGTCTGGAAGAGAGTAGGCACTATGAGTTGATGAGATAAGATAATTGTTACTTAACCCAAAAGTTCATCTGAACATTTAATATCCCATAGGTTTTCTCAACACGAAATACAACTTCTAGCAACCACTTATTCTTGAAGTCAAGACTTCACAGAATGAATTTAAGAACGATCTCCTAACCCATTCTACTGAACAAGGTTAGATCATACTGAACTATTTTCATGACACAACCAGGAAAGGTCAATAAGGAACTTTCAAAATGTCAAGGAACCCCCATATTAATAAATGAAACCAAGTATAGTTTGGTATAAGAGAAAGAGTCACTTCCAGGTTTGCTGAACAGTCATAGAGGAAGAGTTCCATTTGTAGGAAGCATCATTTCAAATCAAATCATTACACCATAAGAGAAGAAAGAGTCACAGGATCTATCACATCTCACAGAATTAGTTAAAGGACAAATCCAGTTATCATCTATTATAAGAGTAGAAGTGTATAACTTACCATTTTGTCCCAGAATGGGTTACCATACAAAATCGATGCCTCCAGTTCCTTAATAGAACACATAGTAAGACAATGTGATCTACAACTTGGACCATGTTAATTACTATAGAGGGTAATACTACCAACTTTACAACCCTGAAGCCAAGGGTCTTCCTATTTTGGGACAATCCTTAATCTTTAGCCCCATAACTTAAGGATAGCTCAATTTCCAACAATTTAAAACATAAACCCAACAAGCATCAGATAAGAGAGTAATGGGTCAAGAAATCAAACTCTACTTATCATTACCAGCTCATATGTTGAGATGAGGCATGGAATTGTTTAACTCAATAAAAGGAACTGAAGATTTAACCCTTTTCAACCAGAAAACTAATGCATACACTTTGAGAAGAATCAAGAAGCTCACTAAGTATCATACAAGGTTTTACAGGAGAATGTCCATCCTCCATTATAGAGGCTAAAATGGAACATAAGTGATGAGATTTAAACAAGCTGGACTTAACTATCATAGTAATCAAATCTTAATACAACCTTCTGTAACCAGCTTCAAACATCGAAGAAGTCGGAATAGTTCCAGAATTATTAACTAAGCCACAAGGAGATTGACATGATATAATACAATGAAGTATCTGGAACTTATACAATCATAAATTGTAAACAAGATACAATAGTTATCTATTAAGAGAACTCAGCTATTCAGTCATGCCATCATAGTGGCTCTGGAGTAGACCAAAGGTGCCATTCTAAACTACCTATTCAAGGGTCGAAGAGGTAGACCTTAAAATCATCACAACTGTCCTTATTATCTACAACTCCATGATAATATTAAATTCAGTTGTTCTCCTTTCAGTACACATCCCTATTTTAAATAAAACTAGGTCTATTATAAATTCAGACAATGCCTCATACAAGACAAGCCTGACTCCACAGGAATAGATTTATTTAAAAAACCATACGCAGTTATGTATAACCATCAAACACTAGGTCAAGGAAAGACATCTACAACAAAACTCACACAGAACAATTTCCAGCATACCACAATATCTTGCTATACTTATTCATATCCTTGAAGAGATGGGTAACAAATAAACAAAGGTTTTCTACAGTATGGGTAGAAATCAATTCACAGCTGCAAGAAGATTTCAACAATGTTGGCATATCATTTCAAACCCAGTAATCATTTTAGCAGCAGTCCTCAAACATCTCAAGATTATATTCTTTCCTTAACTGATAATAAACCTTATTGGAGTCTGTACTTAATTAATCACTTCTAATAACATACATCATGAATCCATAGCAATTCATACTCTACAGAGAAAATATTAAATGATTCCACATCTCAGAAATTACAAACACAAAATCATTCAATACAAGGTTATTTTTGTGAAATCACTAAATAAAGCAAGAAATTATGAAAATTTCAGAGTGTATCATGCCTGTCACGCCGGTGATTTATTTTCTTGCAAAAAATTTCACGATTCTTCAGAAGATCCCTATCCTTTGAAATGAGTTCCTTCATCCAACAGATCACAAATTTCCCGTGACATTTTAATGAGTCTGGGAACTTGCTGTTCCAACTACTCAACTGTTGTTTTCTCCATCTAACTCACATCAACACATAGCTAAACTTCCTCCTTACATGCCAAGTAACTACAAGTTTCATGCAATGAAATGAATCGATACCAAAACCAAACTCATTTTTTCCCCCAAACTGTTCCCGCACTTCCTGAGGAAGGTGAGCATTAAAAGACATTAAATGCAGAGTTAATGGAGCTTTCTGCCAATGCCAACTATTCTTAGCTCTCATTTTAAATTTAGCAAACTCCTACTTCATGCCATGCAAGGTGATTTAGACAACTAAAGTACTTCACTCCAAAATCAGTTGGTGGAGTCAATCAATAAACAATTAAGGGACTGAGTACAGATATTAGGTGGTGGTTGCCACCTCATCAACCATTTGAATTTGGGTAACGTTATATCATTTTTAATGACCAAACAATATTTTATGCCATAGAAAAATCTGGATGCCATTCCATTATATGCCTTAGGGCTTCACAACACTAAATATTTTCACACACCCTTTTCAAATAGCAAAGGTTATGTTCACTTCAAGCTTCACAAGTAATAGGTTTACATGTTAGGTTTAGAGCTATCCATTAGGATTAGATTGTCCCCCTTTTTTTAATATATATATATATGTATATGTATATATACATATTCACATATGTATTATATATGTATGTATGTATGTATGTATATATGTATATATGTATGTATGTATGTATGTATGTATGTATAAATATACAATGCTAACGTTGATCAAGAAGTTGTTCATGTATACTCGAAGGAGTAGATGCCCTTAATTCATAATAATTAAGTCCTTGACTGACGACTATAGCCCTTTTATCCCTGGAAATACGATCATGATGGCATTAGTCATCAAATGGGTAGATTATCAGATGGTCAGTTTAAGACTTATTATAAACCAACAGGAAGTCTTGATCACATTCCAAATTAAGTCGCTAAGCGAACTATCAAAATTGTCAAAGCCTCAACATAACTTAGTTATAAAAACTATAATGTTAACAATTTAATAGAGATAAGAAACAACATCGCAAATCACTTTCAAGGCTTAAATTTACACCAAGGATTCTATGACATACAACATTACAAATGATGTAATGTCACCTTAGTGAAAAAATTTCATCACTAAAATAGATCCCGGATTAGCAGGGTTCTTATCTAAGGAGATTATCCTTAGCTTATTCACGATACTGTGATTACATGTTCATATTAAGTTTTCATTTAATTTTTGATATGCAAGGGTGCCAACAACATAGGATAAAACCATTTGTCCTATCATTACTTTATAAAGTTATGGCCATCTATTAATGAGGGAGAGAAATTCCCTATCAAATCTAGGCCCCACGTGGAAAAGAGCCATGGGGTTGCGATTGGTTACAGATCCTGTGCTGGCATGTGAATCTCATGGGAGAACTCTTGGCATTTGTGACACTTGTGCACAAACTGTACTGCATCATGTTCCAGAGTGGGCCAGAAATAGCCCATCCGATGTATTTTGTGAGCAGTGGCATGGCCACTAAAGTGGCCTCCACATATCCCACTATGGGATTCGTAAAGAATATTTTTGGATTCTTCTGTGTCAACACATCTTAAAAGCATTCCGTCGAAGGCTTTATGATAGAGCACCTGTTCTAAAATAACTATATTTAGTAACAATAATGTGTAACCACCTTCTTTGTTGTAAGTATGGCCCCTTATGGGTATGTGTGGTCCATGATGAAATTGACCATGAGTGTACCAAGGACATATAGAGATGGGGGGCCCAGTTTCGACAAAATATACACACTCATCAAGAAAGTCTAGATCTACCAGATCACCTCCATCTAATGGATTGTTAGCCAACCAGTCTAAAATGATTTGTCCCTTAACAGATTTTTGGTTTACAAATGTTAGTTCAAATTCACCCATTAAGGTTATGAAATGCATCCAACCTTTTTAGATAAAGACCCTTGCATGAGGAATGTTCGTAAGTGATCTATTTTGACAATTACCCTTATTTCTTGATTCAACATGTAATGTCTTAAATCATTTTGTTTCAAAGACTATGGCAAGGCATTCTCTTTCTACCTGTGTGTAACGTGTTTCATAATCAAGCAACATCTGACTAATGAAATAGACTACACATTCTCGTTTATCATTATCTTCTTGAGCCAACATGCAGGCTAGCGAGACATCAGTAGCCCGTGAATACAAGATCAAAGGATGATCTGGTCTAGGAGGCATTAGCATGGGAGGAGACAACAAGAAGCGTTTAACTACTTCAAAGGCCTCGTTACATTCTTTCCATCCAATCAATGCTATAATCCTTCTTTAATAAATTGTTGATTGGATGAAAAAAAAAAACTAAAGTCAGGGATGAACCTTCGAATTGCACCAAGTTTCCCAAGAAATGATCTGATACTAGACTCGTATGATGATTGAATCATTTCAAGAACAGACCATATTTTGGCTGGGTCAACATCAATCCCTCATGAAGATATAATGTAACCTAGAAGCTTACCTCCTGTTACACCGAATACACATTTCTCTAGATTCAATGTGACACCATATTCGATCAATCGTGAGAGAATGATACAGAGTACTTCTGGGTGATCACAACACTTCTTGGCCTTGGCCAGCAAGTCATCTACATAGGATTCCACAATCTTATGAATAAGGTCATGGAATATGTATGTCATTGCCCATTGGTATGTAGTGCCAGCATTCTTAAGACCAAATGGCATGACAACGTAACAATAAGTTCCCCAAGGAGTTATAAACATAGTCTTGGCTTGATCCTCTTCAGATATTTTGATTTGATTATATCCCAAGAACCCATCCATGAGAGACAAAAGCTCAAATCTAGTTGTTGCGTCAACAATGACGTCGATGGATGGTAATGGGAAGTCATCTTTGGGGCAAGCTTTGTTAATGTCCTAGAAGTCTATGCAAATGCAGATCTTCCCATTCTTTTTTAGAATGGGGATGATATTAGATACCCATTGTGAATAGTCAACTGGTTTGATGAATCCCACCTGGAGAAGTTTCATTACTTCTTCTTTCACCATGAGAGCCACTTTTGGCTTCATTGGTCTCAACTTTTTCTTAATTGGCTTTGCATCTAGTTTGGTGACAAGATTTTGTACCGTGATATGTGGTGCAATTCCCATCATTTCTTTGTAATTAAATGTGAAATCCTTTTGATGTTCCTTGAGGATCTGGGTATGTATTTCTATTTCCTCTGGAGTTAATGAGGATCCCAACTTCAAAATATTTGGTTCTTCCTCTGTTCCAATATTTATGTCAATTGTTCCTTCGATTAAGGAAGCATTTCCTTCTTCAAATTCAGGTGGGGCCGGAGGTAGTTCCAAACTTTCTCCATTCTCTACCTCATAGATTTCAAGGTTCTTTTGCTGGGGAGATTCTATCATGGGATTTCCAAAATAGGAAGAGGAATATGGGATTAGGGAGAAATATACTATGTGATGAGTGAGATGCAATTCTGCATAGGCATTTAGATATCCAAGAGTGACCCTATCACTGTCAAAGTGATCTAGGATGGTAAACTCATTCTCAGCTTCTATATGTGTCAAGATCAGGGTTATTGGTATTTTACACACCAATGGTTCAGTATGAAGTGATACCATGAAATTTGTATTTTCCAACTCACTTCTTGGAGTGAAATAGGAAGCTGAGGTTGCTTTTGAATCTACAAGAAGGTTTTGTTCTCGTGGGATTGCTTTGATTGATATGAAGTTAAATCCCTTAGTTAGATCTAATAGTGCCATTTTATAGAGTTGTAAGTGCTTCAGCTCTAGTCTCATATACCTCAGATACTTGGTTTGCAACTAATTGTGAGTCTCCTAGCACTCTAATGTTATCAACACCCATCCTTTTGGCTATGATGAGGCCAAGGAGGAGGGCTTCATATTCAGCCCCGTTGTTTGTACATTCAAAGTTTAACTTAAAGGAAAAAGGTAGGATCTTTCCCTCGGGAGAAGTAAAGATCACACCTGCCCCAACACCGAAATGACATCTAGCTCCATCAAAGTGGAGAGTCCAATATTTTCTCAGAAAAATGGATGTTGGAACATTCTTCGTGTCTTCTTCTTTTTCCTCGGTTACTTCTACCATATAAACTTCGTCCATTAACAGGGAGCCAATTCCTAGAGTACATCCTATACCCATGGAATCAAATGGTAGGAGAATAGGTAGATCTTTCTCTAGTAACTCAAAATTTTTTGTGGTAGTTCCTAATGATATTGTCTCTATGACGTTAGTCTCATTTTTGAGTGTCAGAATGCCTTTGACTAGATTCATGACTTCTAATTTTGTTGTAGGTACCAACTTTACTTCTGGATTTGAATTGACTGGTTTGTTAAGTTGATTTGTTGGGAGCTCAAACTCAGAGTGGATGCCTGGTCTCTTTTTCAAATCTACTAAGTGTATGTCGAAAGGTTTTGGGTCACCTTGTGCCACAAATATTTTTCCCAAGTGTAAAAATCTTATTTCTTGGAATAACGTGGAAGGGATTGCCTTCATGCGATGTATCCATGGTCAACCAAGAATCATATTATAGTTGGTTTCCCAATCTATAATATAAAATTTGGTGAGGACTGTCTTGGGTCCTAAGGTGACTGGTAACACTATAGTCCCAATTGAAGTGGCCTTGAGGCTATCATAACCCCTTAGCGTATTTCATGTTGAGGAACAATTTGTTTCTCCATATCCTAGCTTTTGAAGAAAAGTGAAGGGGACTATGTTAACTGCTGCCCCATCATCAATCATTGCACGCTTAACATAATTATTATAAACCCATACCTACAAATGCAAGGCTGGGTCACCTCTACGTGTAATTTCAGCATCCATTGGCATTTTGCTTATATCAAATATAAACTCAGTATCCCTATCTGGCTTCCCTGGAGGGTAGACATCAAAGTCTACATGGTTTACTTGCATTTCAGGAGGAGTGATGTTAATCAGATGACCAAGACCCAATGCTTCTAAGAGAGCAGCCCTATGAGTGGGAGAGTTTTTCAACAAATCCAAGAAGGAAATGTGAGAGAAGGTCTTTGTTAGGTCATTAATTAGATCATAAGTGCACCTATAGGTTTTGCCAATGTTTGTTGAACATTGTATGGTATTGATGGGTAGGTTGGAATTGGTTGAGAAGAATAATCTCATGTTCTTGTTATGGTTTCTACATGTAGCTCGGTGTCTAACTCTACTAGACCAACTATCTTGGTTTGTGGTCGAGTTCCTAATTGGGGTGTGACTGATGGATTTGATGAAGTTGAGGCTTCATGATCATTATTTCCTATCATAACACCCTTGTTTGTCCCATTTGGATCTAACCTGTTATTGTTAGAGTGATTTGGGAGAGGATCGTTAAAAATCTTGAGGGGTGCATTTTGAGGGGAAACTGCTCCCGTATAGGTGTTTGGCATGGGTAATGTAGAATTTGTTAAAAACATATCTACAAAGAGTTGTCTTTGATCTTCTGGAAAACGTTGCATGAATTTATTGTAGTCACGGAAAGTCCTAGTATCATGGCCTTGAATCTTGTGGAAACCACAATACAAGTTGGGATTATAGTTTCGAGGTTGTTGGTTTGAAACCTGTTGTGGTCCAAAATTCTGATTAGGTTGCTGGTTGTTAGAGTTAAAATTTTGAGGTTGTTGCCTTTGGCTTTGGTTCTGATATCCAGTTGGGTTTCAGATTGGACCTTGTGTCTGGATTTTCCATTGTTGTTGGTGTTATTTTTCTGAAGGATGATTAAAATCCACCGCGTTGATTGTTGTAGTGAAGTTATTATTTCGTTGATTGTTAACAAGTGGTGAAATGTTTACGACATTTTTCCTTTTAACCTGGTTTGTGACTCCATCTGTTGTAACCCCATGGTTTTTGTTAAGGATCTTGGGTCCTTGATTGGTATTCCCAGACATTAGGATAAGTCGTAGTGTTTTGATTGGGAGTGATTAATTTCCCATTTGTTCCATATGTCTTACGACCGTTGTCTATTGCCGCTTGATCGATTCGGAGAGCACTCTCGAGTACTTCATCATAAGTCCTTAGTGGGAACTTCTGGACTTCTTCCTTTATCTCTCTATTGAGAGAATGAAGGAATAAGTCACATAGTTCCATCTGATCCATGTTTGGAGCACTTGCTGATGAGTAGAGGACTGTACGCCATCTTTGAATAAAATGAGCAGTAGATTCATTGTGCTCTTGTTTAATGTGTAAGAATTCCCTGATCCCTGTTCTTAACAATTTGTTCATGTCAAAAGCTTTGATAAATTCTGACACAAGTTGTTTGAACGAGTGTATCGAGGCTTCAGGTATTCTATAATACCAATCAAGGGAAATACCCTCTAAGGTCTTAGGGAATATCTTAGCAACAACCACATCCCAAGGGAGTAATTCTCGAATGGCCGTGGCATAGGCCTTGATATGTGCATTTGGATCTCCCTCCCCCTTGAATTTAGGTAAATCGGGAAGAGGTCTTGGAAGCATGATGCTTCGTATGGTGAAATCTAGAGGTTCTTTTAAATATTCTGAGTAAGTCCCTACTGCATAGGTTTCAACCATCGATGGTGCCTGCTGAGGGGGTAGAGGTGGAACGGGTTGTTGATATGGCATAGCATATGTATTTGTAGGGACATAAGGAAACCCTGTGGTTGAGTGAACATCCCGGGAGAAGAGAACATGTCTCCTTGTGGTGATTTTGAATAAATGTTTAAGTAGGGAGGAGCATTGCTCTGATATGGGTTGTTTGGTACTAAACCGGGAGGTATCATACTTTCAACTAGAGCAGCATTTGAAAATGTGGTTCTAGTTGGTGTTTTTTGTGGGTAGTTATACGAATGTTGAGGAGGCATGCCTAATGTGCCTGTTCCTATGAGGAGGTCAACTTGGCTAGGATGATGCGGAGGGTTGGGAGTTCCTGCTTGCCCAGAATGTGAAGTTTGATTTTCTTGAGAAACTTCTAGTCCTCTAACCCTCTCAACCAAAGTTGAGATGACCTCGATTGGTTATGACACAATGTTTTTCCTTGATGGCTATTGTTGTACTCCTTGAGGTTGTAGAGTGGTATGGTACCCTACTAGGAATTGATCATTACTCTTCCAAGATTCACCAAGAGTATTTTCCATAGGTGGAGGAATGGGGGTATTTTCTTGAAGTAGGGTGTCGGGCTGTGTTTGCAAACTTCCTATAGGTGGATACATGTTTTGGAAGTGTTGTTCATTTCTAGCGTAGCATGCTAAGTACTCCTCATCCAAAAATGGGAGTGGATCTGACTGTCTACTGATTTGTGGTCTAAACAAAACCTGAGGAGATGAAATGGATTCTCCAGTAAACGTCATATTGTTAGAGCCTGAGGGCTCAAGTTGTTGTGTTTGTGTGAGCTGGTCCAAGCTCCTCAATTTGGAATGAAGAACTAGAGCTAGTTCTTTGAGGAGGAGTTTGTGATGAAAAGTAGTTGTTTGAGTAGTTTTCAGCCCATGTAGAAAGTGAGGGTGACTGTTGCCTATTTGATTGGCCATAATATGCTTCGAGACCTGAGAGAGGTCTGCCATATGCATCATATCCCGACATATTTGGGGGGTATATAAATACCCACAGAATAATGGGAAGGAGTGAAGATGGATGAAAGAAATGGAAATGAAAAGGGAGCAGTTGTTCCTTTCACGTCAGGTTCACCAATTTTGTACGATAGAAAAGTGACAGGAGCATGAGAATCAACAAGTAGCCTTTCTTCGCATCCGACCTCCCAAGGTAGTGCTGAGACAGCCAGTGGAAATGAAATATATGCGGATGTAGACAAACTAGTTGGGAAATCTTATATCCTCAACACGCAATAATGGGATCTGTGAGTCTAAGGCAAAGAAAGCTCTCCTAACCTGAATTGGTGTAATGGATCGTTCAGATATAATAGTTGCTCAGAGGCTCCAATCAATGTCGAGCTCTGCCGAGATCCTATCTATTGGTTGTTGGATGCATGGAAAGTGACCTGTAGGTGCTTCGTGTATATTTCTAGATAAGGTCATGAAAGTGGTGGCGAGAGGTGTAGTGGATTTGTAGGAAACTATGGGTGGTTTTCTGGTCTAACCCAGAAAATATTAGCTTGATTGGCTTCTATGTTTAACAGAAAAATTGTGTTATGATATCTGGGTGGGAGTGGTGAGGATCTAAATACCAGCGTACGTAAACTGGTCAATGTTTAACTGATTAGCAGGCCCGTTGGGTTGTGGGACCTAGGGATCACAACCATGAGTTCGTGGTTGTTGTGGACCTTTTATGGTCATGTGAAGAAGTCAATCTCTTCTTCCAACTATCCAATAGTCATAAGCTTTTTCAGCTTCTATGTTTAGTACCAGGAGTTGTGTGATCTTCTCAGAATACCTTACGGTGTTCTAGCAACTTGTATACGTAAGCTGTGTCTATGTCAATGAGAAGGTCTCCTGCGTTTGGCTGTGGAACTAATGAATCACAACCAAATGTTTTCTCTCTTTCAGGTTCTTGTATGGTCATGTGGATATCCTATCAAGGCAATCTATAGTTGGGTTGATTTGACCAGAATTCGTATGCTTTGTCGTCTTCAATATTTAATTCTCTCAATTGCTCACTAACTGCTTGTGGGTTTGTTGTTGTTTGAAAGACGTGAATTCTAAGACCTTGATCTATATCTGTTAATGTTGTGAAGAGATTTGGCTGAGGTATTACCAGTTTGAATACGTAATCCTTGGGCTCTCTGGGTCCCGTAATTGTCATGCAAGAGATAACCAAACTTAACTGAAATAAGTAAACTAATTATGAAAATAAATCTACACTATGCTTATATTCTATTTTTTTGTATTTTCAAAGATGTGAATTTGAACAAAATTTAAAGAGCGACTATTCTAATATATTCAGATAACGAACAATTAATCTAATAATGGAATTAAAACAAGCAAGGTAGCCAGATGTAGCTATTTTCCTGTGCATTTGTGAATTGATCCTAAATATAAATAACTAACTAATTTAATTGAAAGACCTTCAATCTTACCTCAGAAGTGAGGAATAAATCATAGCTTCTCAGAAGCTATCATTCCCCAAAGCTTCCCTGGTAATGTTGAAAGAAAGCTTTAACTGAAATAAAATGATTTGCTATTCTATTTGATATATTGTAACTACAACTTTGACAATTCAAACCTAGAGTTTGCAGAACAATGACGAATCTAGTTGTATTGTAACTTGTCCCCTCAGTGTGATCTCTTCATTCCTATGTGTTCTCGTGAATCCAGAAAAGTGGGAATGTGACAGTGGAAATAGGAGAAGATGTTCTGAATAGTGGCAGCTTGGACATAAGCCGAACATAATGCAAGTAGGAGAGGGATAGCGCAAGAGAACAGAGCTTGGCTATGTGATTCCTAGCAGGATTGTTGTAGGGATACAACACAAACACACCAAAATATCTAGGACCTATACTTCCTATGACGAAACAACAACCTATAACTCTAAGTAGAATCAAGATTCGAATGAACTTAATATAGAACTAGAACTGTTTTATGCTAAGCCAGTTGTTTGGAGAACAACAATGGAACAAGATGAAACTAGAGAGATCCAAGTGATCTCTAAACCAGAATTGTGGAGCCTTGAACTGAGAGGCTGAGAATTTTACAAAATCTAAACCTGTTGAGACTTATTGAAGAACTTTTAAACACATTGAATAATAAATCATAGAGGGAGAGGGGCCATTTGCTTGTAAACAAGAGCTTGGTATTTATAGCACTTTGATTTACTAGAGGGTAAGTTTGAATTGAACTCTTCTATTATAAAAAGGAATTACTATTTACCAGGAAACTAAAACTTAAATGCAAGCAATAGTGGTTGAGTACAACTTGATATTTTACATTGATGAAAGCATTGGAGAGTTCTGGAAAATGCGCACGTGACCGGACCACCTCCCAGAGTAGGGTGGTGATTACATGACCACCACCCTATCCTAGGTGGCGGTCATGGGACCGCCACCCAGGCATGGAGGTGGTCTTATAACTAAAGACCAAAATGAAAGGAAAGAGAGGAACCTGCTTAGAACAAAGCATGCGAAGGCGGGATAAGGAATTTTAGGATGCAAATGTGTACTCAACGAGATTTCTGGATTTCAAACACCTTGCAAAGAGATATGAACCATCATTAGGGTTTCTATAACCTCTTTCTGGCAGTACAGTACATACAATTTTGGGTATGTACTGTCGACATTAAAATTTTCCTCCGTAATTTCTATTTTATTAATGTATGTATTAGGAATAAGATGTTGTTAAGTATAATTAGTAGTGGCGTCCAATAGAAGATAACGACACCATCAGTATGTGCCGCCAATAAAGTAGAGTACGGTAACAGTCAAAGTACAAAAGGAATGTTGTGGTAAAAAGTAAATATTTGTCGTAAGTGGTCCGGTAATGTTAAAATGTCAAAGTTGGGGTAAGTAGAGAAGTAGGGTCTACATGATTAGGAATTAGAAATATTATATTTGTAATAAGGACAAGGAGTGATGTCATAAATATTTTGTGTATTTTATTTGTAGAAAAGTCTAAAAAGGTGGAACCCATGTGAGATGATAAGGTTTATCTTATCTTAGAAGATAAGCCTACATGTAAAGGAAAGAGTTTAGGCATGGAATATGATTGGCCGGAAGAGATTTCCTATCCTATCTTAGAGATAGGGTGGATAAGCCTGAATTCCTATAAATAGAGAGGCCATCCCCTCTCATTTATCATAGAGCAAAGTTGTAATAATTATTTTATGAATAAAGGATTCTTTGTGAAGGTGTGTTAAGGAAGTCATCAAGAGGAGTAATTGTGAAGTTTCTCCCATAACCATTGTTGGAATCAAGTGGAGTTGGTAACACTTGGAGTAATTCATGGGTGAGATTGTAATAATTCCATGTTAATAATATATTTTACAGTTGTATTTCAGATTTGTCATCATTCTTTTTTTTGTCATAGTCTGTGGTATTCTTGTGTTATGTTTGTTGTTGTGTTTCCAGATTACTACCACCAAACCAAAAGCTGTGCATTACTAAAATAATCATAGCACGAGGAGTTCCCGGTGAAATATTATCAGAGTGCTAGATTCGTGTTCACATTTTGGTTCCGTTGCCGGGACCATTCCTCGTTGGTGGATTTTCTGGAGAGATATTCCCACTTAGTCATAAATCAATAGGAGGGTAACCTTGTTTTTATTGTGCCTAGTAGTTACCATGGTAAAGTCACTTTTTACCATGCATAGTATTTACCACAGTAACTTTACTTTTTACTGTGAATAATATTTACCACAGTAACTTCATTTTTTACCATGAATAGTGTGTACCCCAGTAACTTCATTTTTACCGTAAATAGTGTTTACCACAGTAAAGTCAGTTTTTACCGCAGTAAGTCAAGTTTTACCATAGTAAATGTAAGATTACCGTGGTCATTCCTATTTTACTGTAGAAAGGTGTAAAGTCACTTTCTATTATAGTGAGTCCAATTATTTGTGCACATAAGTCTTACTGATTGTACTTGTGAGTTGGTATTTCACTGTGGTTACATTTAAAAATGGGGAAGATTCCTATTTTTTCAGCCCAATCTAATGAAGATGCTTCCTCTTTCATTCAAGAGTTTAAACGATCTTGCATTTGTAATGGCCTCATAAGAAGGGAACAATGGACTGAATTTTTTCCTACCTTTTTGGATGGTTCAACACTTAGGTGGTTTGAAACACTAGGTGATAATGTGAAAAACTCATGGGATTTATTAACTGAAAGTTTTCTTGAAGAATTTGGTGAACAACAGAAATATGCAGATCTCATGATCGAGATCACAAAGCTATCCCAAGGAGAGAAGGAGAAGATAAGGGATTATCATGCTCGTGTTCTAGAGCTAAGGAGGAAGCTCGATGCCCAGATCCGGAAGGAAGGATTAGCGGATGGGTTGATGAATGGCGTGGATAATCTCCTCTGTAAGCACTTCATTCTTGGGATGAAGCCAGAGATCAGACAATGAGTGAAGTATGACCACCCAGCTACCATTGAACAAGCAAAGGAGATTGCAAGAAGGCAAGAAGAAAGCATGGAAGAGGAGCCCAAAGAAATTGTTGCTAAGGTAGAGCCTACACCAACACCTTTGGTCCAGAATCCACAACCACTCTCGGTGAGCACAAATATTTCTCCTAGTAAATCTATTGAGTATGAAGATCTGCTCAAGAAGATGGGTCAGTTAACTATTAATCTTCTTCAAGGAAAGGAAATTAGTTCTTAGGGAGGAAATAGAGGTCCAAAAAGAAATATAACTGAAGTTGTATGTTATGGTTGTCATAAAAAGGGTCATTATAAGTATAATTGTCCAGATAGAGCTTCTACATCTGGTACAAGAGATAATGATAAAGGAAAAGCACCTGTGAATTCTTTTGATGTAGTAGATAGGAGCATAAATAATGAAGCAGATGTGTTTGTAACAAAAAGAAAGAAAGAAAAAGATAACCAAGATGGAAATGATCCTAAGAAGATGAAAGGAGAAACTAGTAAGAAACATAGGAGAAGAAAGTTGGGTGTGCAGGATTTTCTGATTTCACAGGGGCAAGGACCATACTCCATCTTAGAAGATCTGTCCAAAAGGCCTGCAAATATTACATATGGTCAACTTCTGGCTATGTCTTCTGAGAAGAGGCGGGAGCTGCGAAGTGGACTCAATGCTCGACGAAGGAAGGAGGTTGAGGTCCCTGTTTTGGAGGTAGAGGCAGATCCCTATGCTCCACAAGCTGAGGTATTATGTAATGGTATTTCAATTCATGATGTCTTAGTTGATGGAGGTGCTGCAGTTAATGTAATGACCGAGTCTGTAATGAATATGTTGGGTTTAAAAATTGATCGCCCCTCAACACTTATGTTAAGGTCATTAAATAAGGGAAAAACTAAACCAGAAGGTGTTGTTTCAAATGTGGCAATATCTGTTATGGGTGTTGTATGTGTGGTAGACTTTCAGGTGATGAAAAATGGTACTGTTGCGTACCCAATGTTGTTGGGAAGGCCATGGCTAAGGAGAGTTCATGCAAGAAACTACTGGAATGAAGGCTTCATGACACTTGGACGTGGTAGAGAGAGGGTGAAGATAAACGTGATCCCTCGACATCATAAGGCAGAACCTGTGGATTCAAGTGATGAAACTGATGATTGGACATCCTCTGATTACTCTAGTACCAGTGAAGTGGACACAGAAGATGAAGAAAGTGAGGTTGATGTTTCGGTCATGGATATCCTTCCAGTCACACCGACTCATGAACCCATAAAATTATCTGAAGAAGAAATTGATGATCGTCTCCAACAAATAAAGATTGGTGATGCTGTGATGGAGAGTGAGAAGGAATCCTACCTCCAGCTCTTTCGAAGGTACATACACCTATTCACTTTTGATTACAAGGAACTCCGTCAAGTAAGTTGGGTAGAACATTCTATTGAGCTGGTAGATGGTGCTAAGCCCATAAAGCAAATGCCATATAGAATGAATCCTAATTTTTCCAAGACTGTAAAAGAAGAAATAGATAAGTTGCTTGATGCAGGATTCATATTTGCTGTGAAGAATTCAGAATGGGTTTCTCCCATTGTGATCTCAATAAAAAAGAATGGGAAGCTACACATTTGTGTTGATTATAGGAAGCTCAACAAGGCAACAAATAAGGATCATTACCCTCTTCCATTATCAAATCAGATCTTAGATGAAGTAGCTGGCCAGGAGTGCTATAGTTTTGCTGATGGATATAGCGGATACAACCAAGTTCGTATAGCAGAGAAAGATCAGCTGAAGACCACGTTCACCACTCCTTGGGGAACGTTTTCTTATAGAGTTATGCCTTTTGGGTTGTGTAATGCTCCAGCAACATTCCAGCGCTTGATGAATAGGGTGTTTGAACCCTACATTGGGAACTTCATCAGAGTATTTCTGGATGATTTTTGCATCTATGGGAGCAAGATGGACCACCTGCACCAGATGGAGACAACATTTCAAAGGTTAGATGAAGCACAAGCCTCACTAAACCCTACAAAGTGTGTCTTTGGATGTTCTAAAGGTGTTTTGTTAGGGCATGTTGTATCCAGAGATGGTATTGGTACTGATCCTGATAAAGTTTCAAAAATCAAAGAGTTACCATTTCCTATGAATAGAAGTAAGTTGAGATCATTTTTAGGCCATGTGGGTTACTATAGAAGGTTCATCAAGAATTTCTCAAAGATTGCACAGCCACTAACCCAGTTCTTGAAGAAGGATGTTACTTATGAACCAGGAAATAAGGCACATGAAGCTTTTGAACAACTGAAGGAAGCTTTGGTGTCTTCACCTGTTTTAAAGAATCCAGATTGGAGCAAGCCATTCATTGTGTATACTGATGCCTCAGATGCAACACTAGGAAGTACTCTGAGCCAAAAGGATGAAAATGGGAATGATCATCCAGTTTACTTTGGGAGCAGACAAATGAGCAGTGCTGAGGTAAATTATACTGTAACTGAAAAAGAGGCTCTAGCTATCATTTTTGCTGTAAAGAAGTTTAGAAATTACTTGCTAGGGAAGAAATTTATAGTTGTAACAGATCATCAGGCTCTAAAATATATTGTAAATAAGCCTAACCCATCAGGGAGGATAGCAAGATGGATAATTTTGCTACAAGAATTTGAATTTGATATTATAGATAGGCCAGGAAAGAAGCATGTCAATGCAGATGCACTCTCTCAAGCCTATGATGGTTTAGGTTCATCTTGTGATGATGATGATTTCCCAGATGCAACATTGTTATCCCTTGACACAATCCCTAGTGAATACATAGATATTTGGAATTATCTGAATGAATTCAAGTTTCCTGATGGTGCCAATGCAAAGACTAAGAGGAAGATTACTCAAGCCAGTCGTCCATATTCTATTCTGCATGGAGTATTATTTCGAATAGGACCTGATGGATAGTACAAGAGGGCAGTTGGACGTGATCAAGGGAAGGAGCTGATAGAAGAATTCCACAATGGTACATGTGGAGGACACTTCTCTGGACAACTTACAACAAGAAGGATCTTGGATGCAGGTTATCACTGGCCCACTCTTTTTAGAGATTGTTATAATTATTGTAAGACATGTGATATTTGTCAAACACATGGTAACCGTAAGACTTCATCAGCTCCATTATGCCCTATTCTTCCACTTGGTCCCTTTGAAAAGTGGGGAATAGATATTGTAGGTCCACTTCCAACTACCCCACGCCAAAATAAGTATATTGTAGTTGCCACAGATTATTTAACCAAGTGGGTTGAAGCTAGGCCATTGAAAACAACTTCCATGGATGAAGTGGCAAGGTTCATATATGAACGCATTGTCACCAGATTTGGTTGTCCATTAGAAATTGTAACAGATCAAGGAAGCCACTTCATTAATGAGGTGGTAGAAGCCCTAGTCAACAAGTTTTCTATTAAGCACAGGAAGGCAACAACATACAAGCCAAGCACAAATGGACAGGTGGAATGAACAAATTTTGTGTTGTGTCAAATTCTAGCAAAAGATGCAGCCTTGCAGGTACATAAGTGGGATAAAAGGATTCATGCAGCATTGTGGGCATATAGGGCAACATCAAAGTCAGCAACATGATACTCCCCATTTCAGTTGGCTTATGGCATTGATCCAGTTCTTCCTATTGAGTTTGATATTCCCACTGTGAGAGTTATGAAAAATGAAAGGATGGATGAAAGTGATTCAGTAAAAGAAAGGTTGGTGCATCTTCATTTGCTAGAGGAAATGAGGGAAATAGCGAAGGATACAAGCTATAAGAAGAAAATGAAGCAGAAGGAATACTTTGATCAAAAGATCCATTGGTCTCCATTTCATGTGAATGACTTGGTTCTAGTATATGATTCCAGATACAAAAAAAGAAGGCAGAGAAAATTTCTTCCCAAATGGATGGGGCCCTACAAAATAGCAGCTGTGCATGAAAATGGTACATATCGACTGGAGGAATTGGATGGTACTCCCATTACGAAATGGGTCAACCATGACAAGTTAAAGATTTTCCAGGCACCAGCTTCAGAATGTCCATAAGAGTCTACTCCGAGGACGGAGTAGAAGCTAGGAAGGGGGAAAATGTCGACATTAAAATTTTCCTCCGTAATTTCTATTTTATTAATGTATGTATTAGGAATAAGATGTTGTTAAGTATAATTAGTAGTGGCATCCAATAGAAGATAACGGCGCCATCAGTACGGTGCCGCCAATAAAGTAGAGTACGGTAACAGTCAAAGTACAATAGGAATGTTGTAAAAAGTAAATATTTGTCGTAAGTGGTCCGGTAATGTTAAAATATTAAGGTTGGGGTAAGTAGAGAAGTAGGGTCTACATGATTAGGAATTAGAAATATTATATTTGTAATAAGGACAAGGAGTGATGTCATAAATATTTTGTGTATTTTATTTGTAGAAAATCTAAAAAGGTGGAACCCATGTGAGATGATAAGGTTTATCTTATCTTAGAAGATAAGCCTACATGTAAAGGAAAGAGTTTAGGCATGGAATATGATTGGCCGGAAGAGATTTCCTATCCTATCTTAGAGATAGGGTGGATAAGCCTGAATTCCTATAAATAGAGAGGCCATCCCCTCTCATTTATCATAGAGCAAAGTTGTAATAATTATTTTATGAATAAAGGATTCTTTGTGAAGGTGTGTTAAGGAAGTCATCAAGAGGAGTAATTGTGAAGTTTCTCCCATAACCATTGTTGGAATCAAGTGGAGTTGGTAACACTTGGAGTAATTCATGGGTGAGATTGTAATAATTCCATGTTAATAATATATTTTATAGTTGTATTTCAGATTTGTCATCATTCTTTTTTTTGTCATAGTCTGTGGTATTCTTGTGTTATGTTTGTTGTTGTGTTTCCAGATTACTACCACCAAACCAAAAGTTGTGCATTACTAAAATAATCATAGCACGAGGAGTTCCCGGTGAAATATTATTAGAGGTCAAATTATAGGGCCTAGAGATTGAGATTCTGGATTCCCATGTTATGTCTTCACTATGCTCAGTCCATGTCATGTCCCCAAGCTAGAGTAAGTTGTTGTCACCCTCAAAATCCCCCCCCCAAATTTTATAATTAAAATTCAAATATTTTAAGCTCCTGCCCTCCAGAAGTGTTCAAATAAAGTTGGAAGTCTGAAAATATAGAGAAATTCATGATTTGAAGTTGTTTAAACTCTCTAGTCTACATGTTTTGATAAATTTTCTATTTTCCTGTTTAGACGTGTGAAAATTTTATTGTTGTCCTCATTTGAATGAAATTTTCAATCTTTCTATGCCTAGATCGTTGAACCTTGTATTTTTTCAATTAATTGGTTCGTGAAAGAAATTTGAAAATCGGGCGCAAAATGGTGGAGTTTGCTTCTTCTTTGCATTTTTTCCACAATCATGAATGATGGGCATTTTCTCTCACATGAAATTTTGGCTCCATTATCCACGGGCACGTGGACATATATAATTGGAGGTGGGCTGGTCAAGCAATTTCTATTTTTGAGCTTTTATGTAAAAAGGGCTAAAATTCATAAAGTGACCCGCAGCCCCGATCATGCTATGAGGGAAAAGTCAAATGTTGAGCCCGCTTCAAAAGAGCCAAAGTGGGGAGGTGGATCATCGGGGATTTGAGAATTTGAGACTTTTTCATTAAAGGGGATTAAAGCGCATATTGCCAAACTTTGTGCATATAAAGTTGCTCATGAGCTCAAGATCTTGGGCCCTTCCGCCATTGGAAAGTCAAAGCGGGGAAGCAGGTCAGCAGAGAATTTTGAGGTTTTGAGCCTTTTTGTAAAAAGGGCTAAATATTTTCATAAAGTGACCTTTAGTACAGATCATACTATGAGGGAAAAAGTCAAACTGCTTGAAGCTGAACACTATCAAAGGTTTAAGCTATGTGGGCGGGCCGATTCAACAATTTGTGTTTTTGAGCCCTTTTCATTGAAAAAAGGTAAAATTATAAAAGTGGCACGTGACTCTGTCTCCACTCAAGTGAGGCCACGTTTCTTTGGTAAAGAACAATGATCAGAAGAACTGGGAGAAGTGAGCGGGCCAAACATGTTCCAATAAATGGTGAAATATGTTCTAAAGCATCACAAAATTCAAAAGCCTCACGAATGGATTTCCATGCCCATCTAGTACATTAACATTTCTCCCATTTAGTGGATGACTCTGGTTTTCAAGCTTTAAAGGCAAGATGAACAGTTCACCCTTCAAAGTTACAAAATGAGTGTAAAGGTCAATTAAGAATGAAAAGTCTAGTTTTTCCAGCATTTGGAATTTCTTTGTGAATCAAGAATATGAACGGATGCGACTGAAGTGAAAACTCAATTGTAAAGTGACTATTCTTACTTGCAAGAAGAAGTTGTAACCATTTTCTTAGAGGAGATTTAATGGCTTCTATCACACCATTGTATAGGGTTTCAATTGATCTTGTAAACTCATGAGTGCATTGTACTTAGAGAAAGTAGAGGAGTTAGCCATTGTATTCTACAAATCCTCCATTCTCAAACTTCTTCCATTCCCACATTATGTACAACTTTTGTTTAAGCAGTCGGTAATAATTCTCAGAAGACCTTGGATTTTTTAGCCTCTTTGATGAGGATGATTTTATAAACTTTGAGTTCGTAATATTATCTCGTTTTGTTGCCATTTACAGGGTTGTTTCTTCTCATGACTGCATATGATGAATTTTCTAACTAATGGGTGCAGGAATCTGATTTCCTACCTACAACAATAGTTTCTCTTACCTTTTTTCTCACTCCCTTTCCCACTTTTAGAAAAATTTCTCTCTTGCAAGAAACTGCAAGCATTTTCCACAAGGCGAGTGGAGTGCCCCTATTGGATCCCCAGCTGAGAGGCCACCACATAAATCCAAAGAAACTAAGGATGTAAGAGAACCAAGAAACAATATGTAGATCAATTTGAAGAGTATGACATGGCAAAGCAACTTGAGCAAATATCAGGTCGAAGATAGTTTGCATGAGAACTTGCAAAAGGTAATGTGCAGGGGAGATGATGAGTCCATAAATTGACTCATCAAAGCAACTATACATTTTACTCCAAAAAATACTAATCAATGCATATGACTGTTCTAAATAGTTATATCTAAAGTAAAAATTAATGCATTTCCCCTTATTCTATCTTAAGCAAACTAGTGACCAATGAAACTTCCACTAACTACTTTGTTGAGTAATTTCGTGACATATGCATGATGATGAGGCACATTATCTGCCATTTTGAACATTTATAGTCAAAGGAGATTGAGTCTACAAAAACTATGCCATTTTGAAGACTGAACCATAATAAGCTACAAAATAGGACTCCTATTTCCAGTAGAATTATGGGGCGTTTTGGGACTTTTGTGAATTTCTAATCGATTGCCTATAGCTTTGACATGTGTTGTAAATAGTTATGTCTATAAGACACCTTCTTGTGACTATTTCTTAGTTATTTCTTTTCGGTATTACAACGTATATTAGATAGAAGTTTTTTCAGTTTCTCCTATGAAGTATTGTTGTCATGCGAATGTGCAACAAGGAAAATTTTAGGGATACCCAGTCATTCAAGTGTTTTAGGGTTACCTGGCATCCCAGATCCATCAAACAAGGGCTTTTGGCAAGCTTGGGAAAGACCATGTTCTGATCTTCTCAGAGTTGGTGCACACCCTCCGGAGCGGAATGAAAGGCCTAAATTCATTAGGGAGGCATATACAAGAGTTTACTACAATATGCATTCAGTTTTGGAAGGTTTTGGAAAGTTTCACAAGTTTTGGAGCAAGTTCAACAAGAGTGAGTCTTGGAGGCCTAAGCAGTGCATAGGGCCAAAAAAGCTGTTGAGCTTCAGGAAGTGATTCTAGGAGCTCCGGAAGGAGTTAAGAGTCAAAAAGATATCATTGGAAAGGTAATTAAAATATATACAATATGGTTGGAATCAGATTCTTCACAACACCTTGGTGCACTATGCAACCATCTAGTTTTTCTCATGCACAACCTTGGAGCCAGAACAAAAATCCTATTTTAGGGGGTAAATTGTGGAATAAAGGTCTAATAATACCACCACCATTGGATTCAGAAGGTCCATTTTCAGTCAATATCATATAAAATTTCATCAAAAAACTCCTCCTGGAAGCTCAAGTTATGGTCCCGACAAGTCGCTCCCCAATGCACAGACTCCAACAGTTAGCCATTTTTTGAGTCAAAATCCAACCAATCAGAATGTGGCACACTTTTTTGCACCAAGTGCACCAAATATTTTATGCAATAGGTGCAATAAAATTCACCCCAACCAAATTTGAGCTCTTGGACCCTCAGATGACCAAGTTTTAGCTCATGCCTGCAAAATAAGCCCCCAAGGCTTCATTTCCCAGCCCCCGCTCCAACCAACCACGCTCCACCACACGGCCTAATCAGCATAGGGTGCAATTTTTTGCACCAATGGCCAAATATTGGTGTAAGAGGTGCAAGAAAATTCCCCCCATCCTCCTAAGCCCCTAGTTCAGCATGTGACCCAACAGCTCAAAAAGGTGTTTTTTCTAAAGCCCCCCACTCAAACCCAACTGCCAATCAACGCTGCCAAGTGGCCCAATAGGGCTAGGGCACACTTTTTTGCACCAAGTGCAACAAATATTTTATGCAATAGGTGAAATAAAGTGTGACACATTCCAAAACATGAAAATTGTGCAAATTGGTTAACTGTCGTGCTGTCACCAGCTTCTTCCTTCATGGACGCTCTATTTTCTTTCTTTGCCAGACTCTTCCTTCAAACCTCCATTGCAGCTGCTGACACACCTTCTTAAGCACATTCTCCACCATTTGATCATTCCCCCACGTTGCTGTAGAAAAGAAAATAGAAGGTTTTCAGGAAACTCCATGGACAAGAGCTGTCAGAAACCCTAAGGCATGGAAACAAGAAAAACACTCGTATCTCCTAAACCGTGTTCCCGATCTCAGTGAAATTTTGAGCAAATCTTCCTCACTCAGGTGCCTTGGAGGAGAAAAGAAAAAAAAACCCAAATATGGCCTATATTTTTTACAAAAATATTTCAAATATTTCAACCCTAGAATGCTTTGTCCTTAGTTGTCGTCAAACCGTGTGACAGATTGACCTGAAAATATGAAAAAATCATCAAAAGAGAAAACCCAGAAAGAATCCATAATTTTCTCATCAATCCGACACCATCATTTTCAGATTCTAAAAATAGCAAGTGTCACTAGTTCACACTTTCCATTTTTAGTAAGTTTCCAAAAATGGCGAACTCCTCCAGAAGAACAGGCATTGAAAATCATACAGAACAAAAAACTAGGGCACACGGGTGAAAAAGTGCAAAAAAGCAAAAAAAGAAAAAAAAAACTTTCCAAAAATGGAAAGTGCTTCAAGATGACCCCGAAACATCCATGGAAGATTCAAAATGTGAAGGAAACATTTCAGTGAAGACAACAGACCAAAAAAGCAACCTGCCCGAAATAGCAATTGCTAGGTCCTGATTTCTAAAAATAGCAGTTTTTGGTCTTGGTAGCAGAAACTCGTTGTCACTTTCATAACGACCTATATTGCTTCCTTTTATCACCCTAAAGATCAATTTCACTAGCCCTGAGCCCATCTCAGCTCTCACGTCAGACTACCTGATTGTGGGCAATAACAATGTTGCGCACATGGACCTGGAGGAACTCAAGTACAAAATGTTTGGTGGGCCGAGGGAACCAATAGAAGAGAAGACATTCGTCAGTGGTTTTTATGTAGCCAGAGGCCATCCTCAGTCCCTAAAAACATAGAGCTAGTGTTGGCATGTGCCCAACACTATGAACCAGACACAAGAACAATCAGGGCGGATGACAACTCAATCATGACGGTGCTCAATCCAAGAGCCATATCACAGAGTTTACAGATCCCAATCAAGAATGAGATGGTCATAATCACAAAATAGTTCACAACCTCAGAATGGTTTAAGAAGGATTCATACCTCCAGGGTCTCACCCTCGGCTCTTGGCTAAAGCATGAGAGGAAACCCAGTCGCGTCCCAAAGTTCTTTCTCGCAGTGAATTTCACAACACCTTCTCTGATATGATCATCCTCCTGAGTCAGGTCATGGGTGAGGAAAGCACCAAGGAATTTCATGATTGGATGGCACTCTTCATCACCACAATCATTGAGGGAAAACAAATGATTGATTGGGGGCAGCTTATCAGTGACGGCTTGCATTTTCAGTTGCTTCAGGTTCATGCTTCCAAGAGGTTTTTCATGACCTCATATCTTGTGTACGCCCTGGAAAGCATGAGATCATTCCGAGGCTTGATCCTCACACCAAACATCCCCTAGAGAGCTCCCACATTTGAGAGATATCCACAACTAGCCCTAAAGGAAAGCAATCAACATTACGCCAGAGTGAATGACACGTTCACAATGTGTGTGGTCAAGCTACTAGAAGGGAGCCAACACTTGAGATTGTCATCTCAAGCCACCACTTTGGTCAAAAAGTATGGGTCAAGCTTCATCCAATTCTCCACATTCTCCTATCTCAGGGTAGCTGGCTTCAATCATGCTCCATGAAGGTTTCCTTGTTATCTGAGTGATAAAATGGTGTTGATGGAGTTGTGCAGAAAATTGGTACATGTGAATGACAAGCTCAAGAGCCGGAAAAAGAAGCAAGTTTCCTTCCCCCTCTCTCTGGGTATTTTCACATGCAAGAGTCATCATGATGCATCCAATGTTGAAGCTTCCCTAGCACCCATCAATATGCATTCATATATCACCAGAGAAGACTTTGACCTCAGGGAGAATCTAGAATCCTTCCAATTCGTAGATCTGCATCACGTGCAATAGATTGAGGACTTCTAGGCCAATTGCATCAATGAGTATGAGGTCCATGAACATGATAATATGAGGATGACTATGGAACAGATGAAGAAATTCAGGTTCGAGTGGTATGAAGATGGTGTTCCTTAAGATGGTTATGAAATGTTAGACCCCAAGTATCCTGCGGTCAAGACTTCCCCCCTTCCTCTAGTGCAGTGGAATGTGCTTGAAACCGGTGATATCAAAGAATGCACAGAGGTCATCATCAAGAGATCAAAAGAATGATTCAAGAAGAAGAGAGCAGAGTTCCTTGTCTCGGAAAGCTTTCCATCCCTCTAGCGGCAAACTTCGTACCATTCATCTTCTAAGACTAAAGATTAGGCCACGAGCTCAGCCCACTTAGGAGAGAGTTTGAAGAGAGAAGTAGAAGAACCTGAGCCCACTCGATACAGGAGGTTGTGAAAGAGAGTAAGAATGGAAGAGATACCTGTAGTGGACCTTGAAAAGGGAGAGATTGATCCAGCTGAACCTCCTACTTCACAACAACCTCAGGATTTCCCACTCCCTACTGTTGCATCGGCTTCACCTGTACAGGAACCACCTTCTCAAGAAGATCAAAAAGTTGCAATCATGGCTGCTACTCAGCCAAAATCGGGTGATATCTTCCCTTGGATGCAGGAGACAATCACAATGGGAAACTGCACGGTTCGTCAAGCAACTGTCCTTGACCTCTCAGCCATTGCTTCAATGGTCAAATCAAAGAAAGGAAAATTGGCTCAGGAAACTTCCAGATTCTACAGTAGAATCTCAGGTAATCAGTATGTGGATTTAGTCAAGCCGAAGGTAGTTAAGCCTGTTGAAGAGATGACTCCGGCCGACTATGAGATGAGCACCATTTCCTTGGGACCAGTGACATACGAGGGTGACTTGCACCTATATCAAGAATCTTCCACTCACCTAGTCACGAGGATCAAAGAGTACAAGGAAATTTGGATCAAGTAGATGATCACATCCATACTCTCACTTCCTATGTGCAAGTACTTCTTGACCCTAGTTCCACCAATGTTCTTCCTACAGAAGAGGTCACTCCAGTTAGTAGCATTGATCCTAAGTCCATCAGGAAGACTCAGGCCTTCACCATGCAAGGAATGGAAAATGAAAAATGGGTGGGCATGATTCTTGAGAAAGGAAGAACATTACTTCCAGAGATGATAACTTTGAACAGGTATATGGATGACATGACAATGAAAGTGCTTATGACCAAATAGGTGCTTGAGGTAGAAAAGAACAAATGGGACCAGGTAATCCCATTGGTAATGGAGATGGGAAAGGTAAAATCATCCCTTCTAGTGACCCAAGGAGTCTTCTCATCTGCAGAAGAAGATCTCTCAAGTTTGGGCCAAGGTGTTGTTCGCTCGATATGAACTGATCAAGCATGCCATAGATGAGTTGGAATCATATGAAGAGGATGTTGATAAGATTTAGAAAGACTCAAATGCTCAAATTCAGAAGCTTGGGGTGCCAATAGTGAACCCAGATACTTCAAAGATGATCTGTTGGAAGCATTTGAGAACCGAGTCAAGACAGAGGCTGGAGATCCATTCTCATTCACAAAAATACCTTGGAATCTCTATCAGAGATACATGCGACCATCTCCATCAATGCAGAGAACTATCTGACTTGGTACTCAGAATGTAAGAACATCAACTCCCTCATGGAGAATTACATCAAATCACTCAGCTTTGTACAGATCCCTCAGGAACATAAAGTGATACCAGCAAGAGCGCGATTCAGCAAGGCATTCAAGGGTGAAGAGATTCCATTGGCATTGCTTCAAGAAAGTCCATCAGCTGCAGGATCATCTTCTGAATAGTTTTTCTCTCTCCTTATTCCTTTTCTTCTTCCTCCCTTTTTCTTCCCCCCTTTTTCTAATTCTTCGTTATATGTAATCATGACATTTTGTCTTATTCATTAAAGTGACTTTATAAGGTTGAATTGTAAAATTCCCTTTGTTTTATAAAAAGGGAACTTAATTTCCTAAGTCCTAGGAAGATGAAAAGTCACGAGATGAATGGGGAAATGAAAGGTCATGTGGGGGGTAGATGAAAGGTATTTTTTGATCCTATATAATGTAATGACACTCTCATTCTTAGGGGTTGTCAATTTTGTACTCAAGATAGAGATCTTTTTGAGAAAAACAAGAGAGATAACATTTTCTTCCTATTCCCTTAACTACTTTTTCCTCCATTTCCTACATTGTACAACTTGATAAAAATGGCAATAAAGAAAGGGATTGTTTCTTTTCATGGCTCATGAATGTGTGCAACTTTGTGTGCATGGTTTCCTCTGGCCGTTGGCATAATAATCTTGTTGTTTCTTTCTAATCAATTGTGAATGAGAATTGTCTAATTGGCTCTTGCAAGAATCTGATTTTCTACTTGCAGGGTTAATTTTCCTTGTCTAACTTCCCACTCCCCTTTCCCCACACTTCAGCAAATTCTTCCCTTACAATTCCTTGTAAGCATTTTCTGCAGGTATAGTGGAGTGTACCTGTTGGATCCCCGACCTCTTGGCCAACCACATATTTTTTATTTCCGTTCATTCACAATAAAGTGGAGCTACACCACCCAAGTAGAGGGACAATCCACAAATTTGTCCCCCGAAAAATTTTCTCGCTTTTAACAACTTTGTAACTAGACTTATTTTTTATCAATACAATACATGATGATTATGAGGATATGGTTTGTGTCAAGAACCTCAATACCTGAAGTAGAGAAAGTTCCCACTCGAATGAGGAGATTGAAGGACTGGTATTTCATGCAAAATATTTACATTTATTAAGTTCCAGTCTTAATATCTTGGTTTGGTGATTATTTGAATGTAGTCTTATATCTCTTTGTTTCAACAAATTTCCTTTACCTACCACTTCCATTAAAAAAACATTCCATTTTAGCAGAGCATTTCCTTTAACAAGAATTTCATTCAGTAACTCTCGTTTCCAGTAGCATAGATGCATTTGATATACTTTGTCTTTCCATTTGATAGTCTAGAAGCTTTTGATATTCAGGAGATTAGACCTTTTCTCACTTTCAGTAGTTATGTAGTGTAGAACAAGAAAATCGATACCAAATGAAACCCCCCATAAAGAGAACCACCATAGTGATTGAGCTGCATAAAAGCTTCTCTACATACATCCTTGAACACAACCCTGGGTCTATAATGACATCAACATTTGAATAGGTTAATTAAATGATTGGAAGTTACAATGACCCATCACTTAGTTGATTCATAATAAATTCAAATTTGTGCCAAGCTAGAGAACTGATGGAATTGAAGGGAAAATTTTGTAATCGATCCTAGAAAAATGTGCGAGCATTTGAAATGTCGGGACTAGGGTGCTTGGGGCACTACAAACCTCCTCTAGGAGCCTGTTATTGCTCAGAACCTTAGAAAGTGATTTTCACAGTGTTACTTTAATGTTGTTGAGTATGTCAATGTATGATTACCAAGCTTGCTTGAAACCCACAATAAGAAAAAGCACTTGGAAAGCCCCAAAACACATCAAATCCTAAAAAGAAAAAGAGGAAAACAAGGATTTGGACTAACCTCGATGGTCACTCGATTGAGTGAACTTACAATCTGGGTGTTGCACTACATTTTAGAATCCATGTAGTTTTAGGTGTGTAGAATTGTGCCCTTGGTAGCTCTTGTGCCATACCCACTTGAATAATGAGCAAGTAGCTAGATCTAAAAGATGTAAGTATATGTTTGCATCGAAAAATGAACTTCCCCTCTAATCAAATAAAGTTTGGAAGTTATTCTAAGTTAATCTAATATTAAGAACAACAGTAAATAATAGATAAATGCATAAAGAAAATGACCCAAGAAACTAAGTAAGTAGATATATGAAACCCTAAAGTGCAAGAGAGGGTTACGAAGATCTTAGCTGATTCGACGAAGGTGTTGGATTGTGTCATCAGTGTGAACTAAGTTGAATAGGAGGAGGAAAAATCACACAGAAGCCTGAGAAAGGCACATATATGAGCTCTCTAGCTGAACTGGGGCACCTAGAGAGGGATAGGGCACCCGTGGGTGTTCACCTGGTCTGAGATATGGGCATGCTTGGTCTATGAAAATAGCCTGAAACCCTCCTCTGAGGTGTCATTGGATGTTCACCTGTGTAAAGATGCATATGAAGGGGTCAGACTGTCCTCAGCGGCCACAATGGTGGACTTACTAACTGAGCATTGCACTACATCTCAGACCCGATGTAGTTCTATGTGTGTGTGTGTGTGCAATCATGCCCTAGGTGCTCTTGTGTCAGTCACACTTTGTGAAAGTAGCAAGCAATAACTATGTGTAGAAATGTAATAAAATGGTGGATGGAATAGAATAAACTTCCCTCCTATGTAGTGTGATGCAGATGAACCAACCTTGTGCCTTGTGATGGAGCTAGATGGATGCAAATGGAGCCTTTGATGGATGCAACCTTAGGTGATGATAGTAGTGCTTAGTGCTTGGTCCCTCATTATGGTCTCATAACTTTATATTTATATGGTTCTCTTGTTCTAATTTCGTAATTAACCCCAAAAAGGCTGACCACTAAAAATATAGAAAGCTCAAACGGCTAGAAAGTGCCCAAAAAGTGGTGGGAAAGTGTAAAAAGGCTCAGGGTGCCCTAAATGGGACTAGGGCACCTGGGGCACCAGTACCGGGTCGGGTGCCCCAGTCAGATAAAATGATGCCAAATGGTAAAACTAACTGGGTGAGTAGATGCAAGGTTGGTAGTGATGATAAAAAACAAAGTAAAATGGCCAAAGGACATGGGTTAATTAGTACTTTCTTCACTCAAAAACCATATGAATAGTAGTATGAGACCGGGACTAAATAATGCCTAAAGTGCATGATTTTGTGTCTACATTTGTGCCCACTTTATGTTGGTGAGTGGAACATCTTGGTAACATAAAGTAGATAGATATGTGTAACTGATGTCCATGTAGAGTGATGTAGAAAGTCTGTCTGAAGGACTAGACAAAGTGTGGAGTGACAAAAAGATGGAGCATGGAAACTAAAGATGCAAAAGTGCAAAGTGGTGAGAGTGAACCTAGGGAAGAAACATGTGTGTAGTTGTTGATGTGTGTGATGTACCTGCATGTTAGTATGAGGTGTGTGCTGCCACAAAATGTTGTTTTGTTGTTGTTGACCGTTGTTGTTGTTACTTTTTGATTTTTGCTTCTCATACGAGATCAGACTTGCAAGGAGAAGATGATCAAGTAGTCAAATACACATGTATATGTGTACCTAAAAATGCATGTATATATGCAATGAAAATAGTAAAAAGTATGTAATGGAAATGAAAAATGTAAAAAGAACATGTGCACTTGATTCGTGATGAGAGAAGGGGTGTAGAAAGGATATCTTGTACTGCGAGTTTTTTGGGTGATCTCATGCCACCTTGGCCGAAGAAGTGTAGGGAGAAAGCTACATTATTCTCCAACCTGTAACTGCTTCCCTGAAGATGTGTGAAGAGATCTCTATACTTCCTAGTTTTTTGGGTGATCCGACGCCACTGGCTGAAGTAGTGTAGAGAGGAAATCCACTGTATCCTCTAACATGTAACTATTCCCCAGAATGCTTAGGACAACCATGTCCTGTAAAAGCCATTTGTGTATGGGGTTCGTAGACTGGTCTGAACCCACTCGTTGTATAACCCACAATGTCAAGGATGGAAAACGAACTGAACTGTACTGGTAGAAAGCATTGAATAGTGTGTAAAACCCCAAATGATGCCCCCCTCTTTGGGGGTGCATGTGATGTCGCTGATAGGAGAATGTGGCCCCAAAAGAGGACCAACTGCATAAACTGTGCCCTACAGGGGGAAGGGAATGCACTTGGTAGAAACCAAGGCGCACACAAACAAGTGGCTAGAAAACAAGTGTTAGTATGAACAAGCATGCATGTAAAAGACAAGTGTAAGCTACACAAACAATGTAGAAGCTAGAAAGCAAGTAAACACATAAGAAGACAATCATAGACCACCAAAGTGGGTTGTAAACATGGGACATCACTCATGATGTCACAAGACACTCAAGGCCATAATGGCCACATACATAAAACAAGTGTGCACACCAAACAAAGGGCAAGGCCCACATACAATAGAAAACAATCAAACAATAAGTAATAACAAACAAATAGCCATGGAAGAAGTAATCCTGCAAAAAGCAAATGTTGCACATGAAGCACCCATTAGCATGTTAGAAAGATAACCCATATGTCAAAAACGTGTATAACCAAGTAATGAAAAGTGCTAAGTACAAAATGAAACAATAACACCTATAAGAGACGAATGTGGATGCCCCCAACAACCATTGTAGGAGTGGTAGAAGGCGAGCATCCATGTTGCGTGTAAGAGACTTGTATCTACGATCAAAACTAGAAAAGGATGTGAACATGCATGTGTGTATGGTAAAGATAATGACATACAATAGATCTAGATAGCATGTGTAATAAGAAAACATGAATAATCAAATATAAGCAAGAGTAAAAGAAACCAAGATATGCAACATGATGTGAATGGATGGAATGGAATGCAAGATGGATGATAGGAGCCACGTGCCCCCTAAGTGAATGGAAGTGTATGCAGTGAGGTTCATTTAGTTTTCCCCCTCAGTAGTCAAGAATGAACCATAAACGAGAGTGCGTCATCAGGAAATGGTCGAAATGTGTTTTGTGTAATGCATTGTGATGAGTGTGTATTTATGTTGATGATATGTGACCTAGAAATGAAGTGTGTATGTGACCCTATAGCCTAATTGTATAACATGATAAGATGATCAAAGGAGTGATGATGTAGCCTAAGGTGTATTTCACTAAAAGATGAATAAAGGGAGTGGTGATGTAGCCTAAAGCATATACCACTACAAGATGAAGGAATAAGTGACTATTTAGCCTATAACATATGTCACTAACCTAGTAATGTCACATGATAGAAGGTTGAAAGATGAATGTGTGTGTATGATAAGGTCCATTTGATTTGTAAACCCTTGACAATTGCAGTATGGACCAAGGAACTAGAGTGCGTCATAGGGTAGTGAGTGTAGCACGTAGAAGAAGATGTAGGATGTGTGATGATTGAATGACCATGTGATGAGAAAAATGTGTAAATATGCAATGTGTAGAATGTAATGCAAGATGTGTAGATATCCTAATAGTGTGAAGATGTGCATTATGTAGTATGTAGGATGAGTAGGATGTAATGCTAGACTCGTAGAACAATAGGAGTGTGACACATATGTGATGAATACTAATATGATGTGTGATGTATGTATGCACATGATAGTGGAAATGTAAAATAATAGATGTAGAGTGTATGATGTAAGATGTAAGACATGTATGACAAGATGTGTGAAGAGTCGTAATGTGTAGTATCTATTGTGCAATGTGTGGGGTTCATGTGTAGTATGCCCTCAATAATCAAGTATTAACCGAAACACAAGAATGTGTCATTGGGAATGTTTGTCATGTTTAAGTGTAATATTTGTTAAGATGCATTACATTGATTGGATTTTTTAGTGGTTTTCCTAAAAGGGCAACGAGGTGATAAACCCCACCACTGATTTTTTCAATGATAATGTATGGGCCAAGCCAATGAGGCTTGAATTTTCCTTTGATACGTAATTCAGTATTTATATTCTTTTGATTCTCTTTTAAGACCAGGTCACAAACATTGAACTCTTGAGAACAAGTTTTATGATTGTATGCATGTGCAATATGATATTGATATGTGTGAATATGTTCAAGTGCTTGGACCCGATGCGATTCCAACATTTCTAACTCATGTAAGTAGTTTTCACAATATTCATTATCTTTAAGGATGCCGTTGAGAGAAATTTGTAAAGAAGGGATCTCGAGATCTAGTGGAATAACAACTTCAACACGGTAAACCAAGGTGAATGGGGTGGCATTAGTAGGTGTATGAACACTAAGATGATAGGCCTACAGAGTGTAGAAAATTTGGTTATGCTAGTTGGTACCACTGGAGTCAACTTTTTTGCATAAAATATTGACAATGGTTTTATTGGTGGCCTCAACTTGGCCTTTGCCTTGTGGATAATAAGGTGTGGAAAACGATTGTTTGATTTTGAACTTAGCAGAATTTTTTTAACGTCTTTATTTTTGAAGGGAGATCCATTATCAGTGATTATATCAGAAGGAACACCAAAACATGTAACAATGTGGGTGGTGATAAAACTAAAAATTTCTATGCTGGTGACTGTTTGCAAGGGAGCCTCCTAGACCCACGTAGTAAATTACCCGGTAGCTATGATAATGAATTTGTGTCCTTCGGTAGACTCAAGGTTGATCATACCGATGAGGTCAAGTCCCCAAAGGGAGAAAGGATAAGTTGGTGCAATGGGCTAGAGGTCATATGTGGGTACATGGTGGAGGTTATCATGTTTCTAGAATTTTTCACAATGAGTAACATATTCAAGGCAATATTGTTCCATTGTAGGCCAGTAATATCCCTGTCGTAAATTTTTTTATGACATAGCTTTACCAGAAAAATGGCCACCACACATGTTGTCATGTATCTGCGAGATGGCAGTAGGGATATCTGTAAGTGCTAAACAACGTAAGAGATGGCCATCAATTACACATTTATTTAATTATGTCCCAACAATGACATAGCAAAAAGTATCACACCATAACCGTTGAGCCTCACGAGGCTGTAGACTATTAGGCATAGTTTACTTATATAAGTAATTATAAATGGGTGTAAACAACATGGATTTGTCTTGATTGCATTAATGGTGTGGCTGGCAATATAGTGGACCAAGATAAAGTATATCTTAAATGTGTAATTATGAAATGTTAGCTTGGTTTACCATGATATCTTGCATGATAGGGTAGTGAATACAATAAAACTAGCCATAACATTGCATGATCTTGATTCATTCTTGGCCTATGAGGAATGATAGTGATGGAATAGGACTTAAATGTAGCCAAGAGACCTTTTACGAGTGTGTTGTATGGAATTAAATGTTCTTCCTTTGTGTTATATATATTGTTTACCTAATTTATGACTAATCGAGAATATTCGTGAATACATAGATTACAAATGAGGAGTTTTTGAGTGGTGAGAAGGTCTAAAATGAGGGCATATAGGTACTTCAACAATGTCTATTTGTGCATGAAAAGTTGTCAAGGATGATGCAAAGGGGAGTGGATCACCATGTGGGGTGACTGAATATGATCCCAGAGGCTAGTGTACATTGATAATGAGATGTAATCAAAATTTTGTGTGTCGTCCATAGTATAGGTAGTGAAATATCACGAAAAAAATAAGAGATGAGTGATGCGTAGAAAGGGGTGCACAGCTAATTGATATGGCATGAATTCTCATTTGAGAAGGTGGTAAAATTGAAATCAAACTCAGTGAGAAGCATAAGGGTGATGCCAAGTGCCCCGAAACAATGTGTGGTATGGACAATAGGTGATCGTAATGGATCAAATTTGGTGATTATACATCTTAGGTTATTAGAGAAGGGGGGGATGATTGTAGCAACTTATCCGAGATGAAGGTGAGGATAGAGACATAATTTTCAATGTGGCTAGAGAGAGATCTGAGAGGGGAGCCATAATTTTCTAAGGCAGACTCATTTGGTGTGATTGCATAACATTGAACTTTCCCCAAGGTGTGGGACCTTGCAAAATGGGAAAGCTCTCCAGATTAAAGGTTGGTTCCTTATTCCTCTATTTAGATGCATACGTGAGAACTTGCAGAGGATCTATCTCTATACCTAATCTAAAACTTGCCAAGGAGACATGGATAAGAAAGGGGTACAAGAAATAAACAATAACTAAACTACAAGGTGATGCACCGAAGGAATGATGAACACTAGTTCTGCTGATAGACACAAACCAACAAATACATGCAATAATCAAACACAGATAACTAGATTTATAATGAAAGACCAGATGCGAGAAAAAAGGATCTAGAATTGATCACAAATGTGTTTTATTGCTCTGTAGATTGATACAATACATTACAAAACAGCCAGGAGGCAAGAAATATATTGCAACTTTGATGGAAGGCCTGAAATTCCACAAATTCCTTTGCTAGAAGAAAAAGGGAGCCTGCAAAACAAGGAATGTCCAACCCTTTACAATGAATCCTGCCCCTATATTTATAGATTCAATCAGAGAGGAGAAAGAGAGAGAGAAGTGGGAAAAGTAGGTTGAAGCTCAACCACTACTGTTAATGCCTTTGATAAAATCTTCCCCCAAATCTGTCTTTACTGCATCAATCCTTGGTTCAACACCTTGAAGGAAGAGGAAATGGTGGAACAGATCGAATCCGATCTGGTTGTTGAGGCAAGGAGATCCTGCATTAAAGGCCTGAAGATGTTTCTCCATTTTCACCTACCAGGGCCACGCGGCAGCCTGACGCTCGTTTGGGCTTCCCTTTTTGGATTCATCTTTGGAGAGGCACCATTAGGACACGTGGTTCTTTCCATTACCTCCTTTTTGCTTAGTCAATTTTGGACCCTTTTCAATGAATCTGAGCCCAGGGACTTTGGATCTTCACCATTTCTTCCCCTTCTTGTTTCTAGTTCCTCTATGGCATTGCCCCTTCTTGTTTGCCCCCGCTATTTCATAGTTGAGTCCCTCTGCCTCTGACCAATTTATAGATCTGAACAAGTTTTCTCACTCAGGTTCCTTCTATGCGGGGTCGTGGCTGATCCAATATTTGGCCCAGGGTGAAATATGGATAACAATTTGGTGACTCACAGGGGTATCTACCTGCTAGATGAAAAGACCAAATGCCTTGTCATATCCATTGGGCATGGAGTCAAGAACGATGGTCTGATACTGATTCTACCTCTGATTCACGAGCCTGGCTGTTTGCACTCTCAATTTTCATAAGAAATCTTGAAATGAAGGTTTCTGAGAGTAGAAAATTGTTTTGACCCAGGGCTTCATCTGTCTTTCCGAATGGACTGCATAAGAGCAACAAAACAACACCACAACTATGTACAAAATTGAAATCATACATGCTCCAAATGGAACATGCAGAGCATGCAAAGCACTTAGGAGAAAAGAACCTACACTACAACAATGCGATGTGCACAAGCACTTAGAGGAAAGAGAAACTAAACTAATATGTACAGGGTGAGAACTTTCCTTTTAGTAGCAGTGCTTAAGATAGATCCCATTCACTGGAATCTATAACTCTTCACCCTCCAATGTAGACAATTGGAAAGCATTGCTACTTTTGCATCTTGTGATCATATAGGGGCCACTCCAGAGGGCATCAAATTTGGAATGCCTTCCTGGTTTTGCTCGATCTGCATCCCATTTCAAAACCAGGTCTCCTTCCTGGAAGGTCCTTGCTTTTTCCTTCTTGTCAAAGCATTTCTTGATTGAAGCCTGATTCTTCTCTATTGCTTGGAGAGCATGCTCTCTGGTTTCTTCTAATTCTATCAGCTCCACATACCTGGCCTCCATTGGTTCAAATTCAGACATCTCTAGTTGCTTTACGAGCTCCAATGCTGGCAACTCAAGTGATATAGGCAACACTGCTTCTTTCCCATAGACAAGTTTGAATGGAGAGTTTCCTGTAGATCTCTTGGGTGTTATTCTATCAGCCCATAAGGCCATTTTGAGCTTTGTATGCCAGGTCCTCTGATTCTCATCAAGAGTTCTTCTGATGATCTTTAGCAGGTTCTTGTTTGTGGACTCGGCCTGGCCATTACCTTGGGGGTAATAGTTTGATGAAGTGCTCAAGTAAGTCCCATTCTTAACAGCCCATCCTGTGATCTTGGAACCTATGAATGCTAATGCATTGTCTGATATGATGGTGGCTGGCACTCCAAATCTGGTCACTATCCCTTCATAGAAATCTAGGATACTAGACTCATTGGCTTCCTTGAGTGCCACTGCCTCGGTCCACTTGGTGAAATAATCTGTCGTTGTCAGAATCCATTTGTGGCCTTGGCTTGAATTTGGATTGATGACTCCAATGAAGTCCAATCCCCATTGCATGAAAGGTTGGTCGACTGAGATTGGGTGTAATGGAAGTGCTGTTAGCCTTTCCTTGCCTTTGAAGAATGCACAATTCTTGCACCTCTTGATCCATGCATAACAGTCACTAAACACTCTGGGCCAATAATAACCTACTTTCATGATTTTGAGTGTTGTCACTCTTGGAGAAAAATGGCCTCCAGCTACTTCAACATGGAATTCTTGTAGCACTCTCTCCACCTGATCTGTCTCAATGCATCTCAGCAGAATGCCATTGATGTCTCTTTTGAACAAGACACCATCAATAAGAACATATGGGATGGCCTGTAACCTGAAATGTATCCTTTTTGTTTTACTCATCCCATGAGGACACATGCCTATTTGAAGGAAGTGCACCATGTCTTGGGTCCAACAAGGAGCAGGTACATCATCTCTCCCTTCTTCTTGATCATCTTGTAGAACAAAAACAACCTCCTTTTCACTGTTTGTTTCATCTTGTTGACCTGAGGCTAGTTGTTCACACAACCCCTTCCCATGGACCAGCTTAGTGACCTTGATCTCAATGTCATATTCCATGACACAAGTGATCCATCCTGCATGTTTTTCATTCAGGTCCTTGCTGAGAAGGAATTCTTTAACTCCCACATGGGAGACCAATAGTTGGATTTTGTTGTTTGAAACCAAATGCTTAAACTTCTTCAATCCTCTGATCACCACCAGGACCTGCTTCTCAATGAAGGAGTACCTCACCTCATAATCTTCCAGACTCTAGCTGAAGAAAGTAATTGGCTGTTCTGTACCTTCTCTGTTCTGCTGAACCAAGATTGCAGAAATCATGTCACTACCACCAAAGGCATACAATATGAAGTCTTTGGAAAAATATGGATTCACAAGAGTCAGGGCTTGTGATATGGCTTCTTTGATAGCCTCAAAGCTTGCTTTTCCTTCAGCTGTCCACCTAAATGCTAAGCTCTTTTTCAGCATCAACGTTATTGGCTTAACAAGGGAAACAAAGTTTGGAACAAACCTGCAGACAAAATTGATTTTTCCCAAGAAGCTTTGAAGAGCCTTCTTGTGACTTGGCAATGGCAATGCTCTTATTGCTTGAACTCTCTCCGGGTCAATTGCCAACCCTTCCTTTGATACAATATGGCCTAGTAACTTGCCTTCATGGGCCAAGAATATGCATTTCTTAGGGTTCAATGACACCCCAAAACTCCTGCATCTTTGGAATACCTGCCTTAGGTGGAAAAGATGATCTGCTGCATTCTTGGAAAAAATAGTGATGTCATCCAGATAGATCAGTACTATTTTGTTGATCAGCCCCTTGAATGCCATATCCATTGCCCTTTGAAAAGTGGCTCCAACATTGGACAATCCAAATGGCATTTTTCTGTAGGCATAGGTGCCCCATTTGGTGGTGAAATCTATTTTGAATTGATCATCTTCTTTTACCATGATCTGATTGTATCCCGAATAACCATCTAGTAGAGAGAACCTCTCTGATCTAGACACCACTTGCAAAATATGCTCCATTGAGGGGAGTGGGTAGTGATCCCTGAGAGATGCTCTGTTCAAATCTCTGAAGTCAACACACAGCCTAATCTCTCCATTCTTCTTTCTGACTGGGACCAAGTTTGCAACCCAACTTGAGTGTTTGATTGGAAATATGATACTCACCTCTATCAGCTTGTTCAACTCTTTTTTCATCAGAGGCTCAATGTGTGGGTTTATTGGTCTCTGCTTCTACCTGATGGGATGAGCAACTGGATCTAGTTCGATTGTGTGTTGTGCTAGTTTTGGATTGAACCCTCTTAGGTCTTCATAACTCCAAGAAAACACATCTGGAAATTCTTGGCAAAGTTGTATGAATTCATATCTTTCTTGCTCGGTGGCCACTTTTCCAATTTGAAGTGTTTTGTCTTCTCCAACTGGGATTGACTCTGAATCTTCTCCTTTGATCTGTAAGTTAGCCTTCTCTTTTCTAAACTAATCATTAGGATTGAAAATAGATTCCAGTGTCACTAAGCCTTTGGGAAGCTTGTTTGTATGTAGCTGTACTATCTGATTCCCGTATTGCTGCTCTAGTCTGCTTTGGTTTATAGATGAGAATTTAGCTTCTTCTTGCAAAAATTTAATGATCTACTGATCATTCTCAAACACCTGCCAGCATGTATTATTATCTGGCACTACTGGCCTCACAACTACATGGATATGTGGCTGTTCTCTGTCCCTCTTGATGTTGTCAACCACATCAAACGTTGCTCCAACTGCTGCAAGTCTATCAACAGCTTCATTCTCCTTCCTGGGTATGGACACAATGCTGAAGGCCTCAAAATCCTCCATGAGATCCCATACCCTACTCTTGTAGTTCTTGAGCAGGTCATTTTTGATAGCATTAAGTCCTCTGACTTGATTGGAAACTAGTTCACTGTCACCAAACACTTGCAAGTTCTTGATTCCTAGCTTCCTTGCCCAATGAAGACCTTGGACCAAAGCCTCATATTCAGTAGTATTATTTGAGCAAGAAAACTAGAATCTGAAGGCTGAATAATATTTCATACCTTTGGGGGACACAATCATAGCTCCTCCTCCAGCTCCTTGTCTACTCCTTGAGCCATCAAAGAACAATTGCCATACCTCATTGTCATCCTTGTATTCTGGCTTAATTAGGTCAGGAAGAGGATGATTCTCTTCATGTAGACAGTAAACACCTAGCTCAGATTCTTACATCTCCTTATAGGGGTCAAAAGCATGACTTTTGTTGGCCCACTCATCGAGAGTCAAGTCTGGATACATCCCACCTTGGTATTTGTTTCATAAGTGCTTAGGAGGTCTTCTTGATCAAAAGTTGAGAAGTTGGCATTGATTGGGCTAGGCATATAGGATTCAATATGATAATCAGCAATGGGTTCAGATCTGATTATGGCCTTTGCCCCATACCTTGTCCTAAAGAGCATGTGTGACCAATCAATAGACAGGTAGCCTCCAATTTTGGCAGTGAAGTCCCTGGACAAACACAAAGCAAAATGTGGTGGAAAATCTATGATTGACACATTTTGCAAAATAGTCACATTGGGGCAGGCATGCAGAGTGAGGCTCATATCCTTGATGATTCCAATAGTTTTCACTACCATCCCATCTAATTGCACTACCCCTCTAGAGATGACTTCATATTGGAGACCCAGCTGATCAGCTATTTGCTTGGGCATCACAGAACTACTAGCCCCAGAATCAATCATACAATTGTGCACCAATTTGTCTCCAATAATCAATGAGACATAGAATGGAGGAGGTCTCAGGCTCTTACCTTGTTGTTCTCCTTGGTTCCTCCTAGGTTGAACTGCATTGGCAAACACTCTCTCTTGCTGGTTAGGGGTTGATTTGAACTTGACCAATTTCACATGGCAGTCTGCAACAGATCCCTCTGCCCTGGAATGGCCAGTGACTCCCATAGTGAAATGTTCACACTTTTCCTCTTCATTTTCTTGATGATCTTGAATGAGCTATCCTTTTGCTACCCCTTCTGAGGCACATTTTCTCTTGCACCTGGGTTGTTACAACCGGTGCCTGAGTAGGTCTGGAAGGTGGCTTGGATTGACTTTGCACATTGGGAGTTGTATTTTGAATGCCAATACCTTGCTGAGTGATGGAGGGTTGAGGATCACCTGAGCTTGGTGAATGTCCTTCTCCAATATTTCTCTTTTTAGACCATGTATTGGAAGCTATACTTTGAGAAGGAGTCTGATTCATTCCACAGAAGTCTTCAGCCTGCCAATTGACAAGCATAGTTTCATTTGGGGGTCCCTCTTGCTGAGCTCCTTGCTGCTAAATTTCTTTGTGGCTAGATTATTGTGACACACCAACGTTTTTCACCATCAGAGCCTAATTTAATGCACCATTAAAGCACATTGACGTATTATGTGGCTGACTGCATGAGAAACACCAATCATATTCTTATGCCATGTTATTCTGTGCTGGAATCAATTCCCTTGATGTTGAAGCTGTACTTGGATCATATGGCCTGAAAGGTCTAGCAGCTTGAGGTTGTCCTTGGTGTTGACTCTAATTTATAGTCTAGGCTGGTGGTCTATTTTGCTAATATGGGGGTCTAACCTGATACTAAGCCTGAGGCTGAATTGATGATACGGCCTAGAACTCTAAGCTTGTTGTCTTTTGATGGTTACTAGCTCATTTCCTAGGTTTTGAAGCTTTTCATGATTCCTCTATGTTAGATGATGAAGTGGAGGCAGTTGAGCTTTGAAACTTATGTTTTATTGCTCCTAATCAGGGTTTGATACAATACATTACAAAACATCCAGGAGGCAAATTTATAACGAAAGACCAGATGTGAGAAATATATTCGATCACAACTGATGATGGAAGGCCTGAAATTCCACAAATTCCTTTGCTAGAAGAAAAAGGGAGCCTACAAAATAAGGAATGTCCAACCCTTTATAATGAATCCCACCCCTGTATTTATAGATTCAATCAGAGAGGAGAAAGAGAGGGAGAAGCGGGAAAAGTAGGTTGAAGCTCAACCACTGCTGTTAATGCCTTTGACAAAATCTCCCCCAAAATCTGTCTTTACTGCATCAATCCTTGGTTCAGTGCCTTGAAGGAAGAGGAAACGATGGAACAGATCGAATCCGATCTGGTTGTTGAGGTGAAGAGATCCTGCATTAAAGGCTTGAAGACGTTTCTCCATTTTCACCTACCAGGGCCATGCGGCAGCCTGGTGCTCGTTTGGGCTTCCCTTTTTGGATTCATCTTTGGAGAAGCATGCACCGTTAGGACACGTGGTTCTTTCTGTTGCCTCCTCCATACTTAGTTGATTTCAGACCTTTTCAAACTGAATTGAACCCTGAGGACTTTGGATCTTCGCCGTTTCTTCCCCTTTCTTGCTTCCTTTTCAATTCCTCTGCTTTGCACCATTTCCCCTTCTTTTCTGACCTCCACTATTCCATTGTTGAATCCCTTTGCGACCTATTTACAGATCTGAACAAGTTTTCTCAAGTTCCTTCTATGCGGGGTCATAGTTGATCTGGTATTTGGCTCGAGGGGTGAAATATGGATAACAGGAGGCATTTGGACATCCTTCTGTAAAACAATATCTTTAGGATCATCTTCATTATAGACATTTCTCAAGATCAAACCAAATTTACCTCAAATATGGCATGTAACCACTAATTAGAAAGGTTAACCTGTAGAACAGTAATGTTGCTAACCTATGAAAAAATCCATAATGCAAATCACATTTTGAAACTGACTAAAGATGTAGTTGATGAAACTTTTGAAAACTGGAACTAGTCTGCAATGGATTTTCACTTTCTATAGGATCAAATTTTGCCACATTGGAAAAAATAATCCCTCTTCATCTCTAATGAGTTTAAAGCTGTTGTCACCCCAAAAATGAGACTTCTACCTTAGGATTCTAAGCGGTTCAAACACAAATTGCTATCAACTTTTCAAAGAGTGTATTTTAGATCTTTGCAAAGAAAGAAATTAACAATCTATCTTTAAGAGTTCCAATACCTTTATAAATTGTCATTAAATATTTGATAGATATCCAAAAGTGAATATATAATAATTTCAAACCTAGGAAGATGAAATGACCCGAATAATATTTTAAGTTTTCAATAACAGTGAATGTGAAAGGACGATCATAACATATGGTTTTCCAAAAGAGGTTTTATATCACCAGTGGGGTTGATTTTAAATTGGAGAGATGAAAACCACAAATCCTATGTGTGTCATGAATATTAGAATTTATCGTTCTACCTTGATAGATAATAAAAAATTGATCTAATATAAGAGTTCAAAATAAAAACTATAAAAGTTAGGACATGAGCTTTCATTTGAATGTAAGAATTTGTCAGTAAAAAATTGCACACGGCCATTTTCATGACTAGCATGAATTAGTTACCAAATTTAGGATAGTCGACAACATGAATAAAATTTTTTTCTAGCACTAAAGGAGTTTGCCAATCTCTTCTTTGACTAAATAGTGCAACTGATCTTAGGATGCATTTTATTTTTTTCTAGATTTTCTTTGGACAAATTTAGTACCTGGGTTATGCTCACAACAACCTCTTTTTCCTGCATTACAATAGATGGAAAAACGAAATTCATCAAGGCATTTGACTCATTTTCCCATCAAGAAATATAAGAGCCTAATCATGAAGGGCTTGGATTTATATTTCTGTTCAGGGTAATCCTCTCAATGCCTAGCAATTCTCATTCTCAGACTGTAAAAATGGTATAATTTATAAGGTATCTGTCTCTTCATTGCAGAACAATTCTAATTTTTTGAATTTTAAATGTATGGATCAAACTTTAGGAATATTAGTTTGGATAAAAACAAAAGTTGTCAAGAGATAAACATAAGATTCAACAGAGGTAATTGCTAATAACATTAATCTGTGTGTCAACAATGCCAATAAATATGGTAATCATAAATTGGAGTAGATAACTCATACCATCACCTATCATAGAAAATGACTTGATTGTAGAGCATCATCGGTAGGAGAAGCATTAAAGTATCCCAATAAGACTTATCATCATTGATGATTCAAATCTGCACTAAGAAGTCAAAATCAGAAATATGAAAGGTGTTGTAAAATCTGGTGCATTTAAGTCCCTATGAAGAGGCAGGGTAACTATATGATATCCTTCCTAAGCTAATGATCTTGCATAGGGATACTTCCAAAGTTTGGGACTTTTGTTAACTCTGTGTATTTAAAATACCATAGCAGTGTTTATTCATACATCCTTTCCCATTATTTCACTTATTCCTAGTAAAATCACAAGGACATAAGAGATTCATTGATTTTTACTCAAAAGGTGACACATCCCTAATCATTATGGATGACTCCCTTGATTTTCATGCAAATTTCAAAAGCATTTTTTTGCATGGAGAACAATGGAGGGGACCACATCATAGCCTTGGATCCAATTTTTTAAGCAGAATGTCATAATCTAATATTACAGGCATGACAAAACGAGAACATAGTGAATTTACATGTTTTAATAGTGATCTTATCCACCATAGTACCTAATACATGCTTGGGTACTTATCAAAGCCATGAATAGAGATCTGAATCTATTTAAATAATCTCATTTTTCGACGCATGCCATAAATCATGAAGTATGCTTAATTTAAGATAATATTATGGTTAATCTCATTGTCAACTAAGTGTGTCATTCGACCCCAACATTGTGAATACAAAACTTGAATATACTAGAGTTTGTGGGGACATACTTTCTTTTACCCGTAGCTTAGAGGTTATTCTGAAATCTGCAACCTCTTAATTTATCCTTATCGGATTTATAGGGATAGGGCTGAAGTAAACTCATGGGTATACATATTCGGGTGATGTGTCTAGAGAATATGTAATTCAGAAGATAACCACCGTTTGAGCCTACTGTAACACCATCATGATGAATTAGTAGTTTAAGTGTGATGGCCTAGATGATTCCTGAATCAGTTACAGATTATAACAACTAGATCAAAGGATCCTACTAGGTGTGATGATCCCAAAGCGTTCACTAAAATGATTAACTAAAATGTGGAAAACAATCTAAGTTAATCTAATATTTCTACAACAGTACATAAGCAAGGGGAAATGTATATAAATAAAATGACCTATGAGAAACTAACTAAATGAAATGTGATTCTGACCCTAATGTGTAAGAGAGTGTTAAGAAGTCCTTAGCTACTTTGATGAAGGTAGCTTGTTAACTATGTCAATGTAAATCAAGTAAATCCTAGATGAGGAACCGATCACAAGCATGAAACCCTAGCATATATGAGAAAGATCTTTGATTGACTGGGGTGCTTGGACGAGGGATTGGGGTACCTGTGGGTTCCTTGGTCTGAAGATACTCCATTTCAACGCCTGGAAATCAAAATCCCTCCTTTGAGGTTCCCATGGATGTTTCATTGTTCCATTATTGCAACTAACTTTCTTGAGCTCGGCTTTTCACCCATGTTGTGGGGTGCAATGCATTGGTGATAAAGGTCCGAATCTCGGGTAAAAATCGGGTGCCAAGTCTCCATTGGGGTGGATCAAAATAAGAACCCAAAGATTCATACTGGAAAGTTATGTGTCAGACTTTTCTGGTGCTAAAATTGTTTATGGTTGCTGGAGTTTGAGCCTCAACTCGCATTCCTCAATAGACCCTGAAATGTATGAGGAGCTTTAGAACGTGTGTGCGTGGGGGTAATCACTGCTTCCTAGGTTGATAAGAGTGCCATGTTGATTTCCGCTAGGAGTCATATCAACACGGTAGTAATGTTTGTACTCTATGTCTTAAATTCTCATGAATTCCTCCTACATTTGGCAAAATTATGCTCTTGTGATGGAGCTAGATTTTGTGTGATTTGACGTTATTTTTGATGGCATAATCGTAGCTTAGGCGTTGATTAACAAGGGGGCTGATCAACAGTATACTGTTCCCTACAAAGATTCTCTTCGATTTCAACATAATCAACACTATGGCTTTGATATGATCTCTTTTTACACATCAATTTTCTCTCTTTTGGCTTTCTGAAAAGTACAAAAATGCAAATTGAAATGTCAAATGTTATAAAAAGTTCTTTAAAATTCTCAGAAAGTGATGGTTAAGCTGATCTAGGGACACCTCGCGGTGGACTTGGGATGCCTGGTACTCTTTACTGGCTAAAAAGCTGCTCAAATGTCTATCACTTCACTTCACCAGACATAATGTGTTGAAGCATTCCTGTCAGAGTTAAACAAGAATGGCTAAATCATTATTTGGGTGTAATTATGTTTTTTCCCAATGTGACCGTGTCTAAGGACAAAGGGTCTGTGTACAACATTCAAGTGCACGTGAACAACGCGCTAGATTACTCTCAAGTAAGATTTTTGAAAACATAATTAAAGCGGTGATTTGCAAGGAAATAGTCTAATTCCTCACTTTAAGACGACTCTTGTTTTGTGGGCAAAGGTGCGTGAGAAAACCATTTAGCTTTTGTGTCCTTAGATTACTGTTGCTGCCTAGGGCTTCGTAGTTTATGACTCTTTTTACTAGTAAAATTTTGCAATTCCCTCAACTCGTATTTTATAAGAGTTGAACTTCAACAACCTAGAATCCTCAAGCCTAAGAAACTCTTCAAGATGTTAGAACTTGCTGAATATGTGGAGCAATGTTATACAAACATCCTTGAATTCTTAGCTCTAGTTTAGCGAATAACCTCCCTCATAAAATCCCATGTAAAATTATTGTAACCTAACCCTTTGAATCAAAGGATTACCTTTCCAAGGATGTCAATAAGGGATCCTTTATTCTTCTCTATGACTTCCAAACCATTGTATTTGAAATGAATTTTTTTCTAATACAATTTTCTTTCAATTCATGAAAAACACCATGATAACAAGAAATGCAAAAAATTTGATATATGTATACAATTACACCCTCTCTTATAACTATGACTGCAACTTCATGAGATGTGGACATATGATTATTTTGACACCATGTTTGCATTATGCAATTTTCAAACAACTGGAACTTCTTTTCACATGCTTCCACATTTTTATGCGTATCTTTTAGGATAATCACAAGTATAATTATCTAATATAACACTCACGTCCACAATTTTTTAGAATGACCATTAAACCTATTGTTAATATAATTTTAAAAATCATGGCACATTTCACATGAAAATATTCAATTACAGAAGTGTATTACTTGGATCATAACTCTTTGAACTGTATATCGGTGGTCTTGATAGTAAATATGCTGGACTAGTTTTTGTGAACCCAACACCTACCATGTTTAATGGTTTTACTCATGCCAAGCTTTGTACACAAAATAGTCAGCCATACTCTGCATAACAACACCATTCAAAAACTAACAATGTTGCACTGATAACATCACAATGGAATCCCAACTCCATACGCATTGGTTCTAAGTTCTCTCTTGATAAACCTAATTAAATCCAAATTCTCGTTGACCTTACTACCATTAACTATGTTGGTCCGAAAATCTGTCGCCTGGACAGATCTATGGATAGACGAGCCAACAGTGTGCAGGGCATAGCCCCTCTTTGAGTCAGCAAAGCGAAACTGGTTTATTGCTATTCTACCAGCAGGAATCTATGCAAGTCTCACAGATTCTGCCTTCGGGGGTTTGGGATCTCATCCCAGTAGGGGTGTTTCCTACTGTGAAAAGAAAGGAAAGGAAGAGGGGATGAGGAAAGAGCAGGTTCGAAGGAAGAAAAGAAATGAACTCCAAAGTAGAAAGGTCAGAAGATTTAAGTTTTGGGATTGGTAGTAAACAGAGCCAAACCTACTTGCATAAACAAACAAAGCAATACTGATGATGAATAAATGACAAAAAAGTAGATATGAATCTAACAGAATAAACACATACAGATCTAACATAAGAAAGGTCTGATGCATAACACAGCTATTCAGCACAAAGTCTCAATATTTGTATTACTGTTTTCTTCTGTTACAAGAAAGCTCAAAGTCTTTTTTCTTCACTTCTATTTTTCATCTGAAAGATATTCATCCATCCCACAATACTACAAGTATTGGAGTATATATAGAAGAAGAAGAGAAAAGAAGGCAAAAAGGAGCCAACAACTATTTACAAAGATATTTACAAAATATCTAAAAGTCATGTTGACTTTTTACAACTTGATGGATGACATCATCCCATGATGTAACATGGATGATGTCATCATTTGTATCAACATACTCCAGATATTTCCAGAAAGACGAAAGAAAAGAGAAAGAGAAGAAGAAGAAGAAGAAGAAGCAGCTATTCGTCATCATCATCTTGCGGCCGAAAGGGGGTGGACTGCTTTTGTTGCTCCTCAGGTGACGAGATATGGAACTGAGAGCGGTATTCCATGAACTTGTTGATTATTGGCCCTAGTTGATCCTGGGAAGGATCCTTGTGCCTATCACTTATCGCCTCACAAGTCTCCCGCTCATCTATGAGCTTCTCTGGGAGTTTGGAATAGTCCTTTTCCGCCTCAATGAGGAACCCGACGAAGTCCCTACAGGCCAGCAGGTTGTTGATAGATTCTGTGTCAAATGTGACCTCTGGCCCCGTTCCTTGAGAAGCGATCTCCTTGAAGATCCGGGTGGTTTCATCAGCTTTCCTTAAAGTGAAGGAAGGAGTAAGTAACCCTGGCGACATATTAAGAACAATTCGTTCCATTTGGTGCATCGCATCCAGGGCTTCTTCCTTGACTTTGTCAATCTTTTCTAGAATAAATTCTAGCTGATCCACCCGGTAGTCCAGAGTGGACATGATTTTGTTGAGGGCCCTTGGATGGCCGAAGACGCCGAACTTGACCAGATCTTCGACTGAACAGTCGAACATTTGTTGGAAGGTCTCGTGTTGCAGTCTAGCATGTTCCAGCTCTTCTGATATGGGCCCTGCTAACGCTTGGAGCTCTTTATTCACCTTACTGATATTCAGGTACAAGTCAGAGAACTCGGCGATCACTTTTTCGCTGTCTTTGAGGATTTGGCTCCTCCAAGCGGAAACGGCCATACCCTGCTCGCCGATCTTGGCATACTCATTAATTTTCTCCTGGCTGAGAAGCTCAGAAGTCTCCGCGGCAGTTGTGGGAGGCGCACTACCCATCTTCTGTAAGGCTTGGAGCAGATATTTGTTTTGCTCCTTTAGTTGCCTTTTCTCTTCCTTGATTTCCTGAAGCTTTTTGCAGAGGGCGTCAACTGCAGAAAGAGCCTCCCCCTGAAGACTTTCGGAAGATGTCCCCATTGTGACTTGGGTCACAGTAAAATCTGTCGGAGACAGATCCTTTTTCTCTTTGAGGGGATTGGGGTATGCGATTTCCATAACTCTCTCTCCTACAGCACTTTGAGAGAAGCGCGTGACAGGCTTCTGCTTCTTCGCCCCCTTAGATGGGATCATGGAAAAGTCCATCGGAGCGATGGGAACTTTCCTCTTTTGCTGACTTAGCTGCTGAGAGATCCAAGCTGGACCTATGGTAGAAGGACCGGAAACAGAGGAGGGGGCAGCTGCAGTAGTAGAGGGGAAAAACGTGGAGACACGTGGCGGCGGCATTGAGAGAATAGCCGAAGAAGTGCCCACGGAAGGAAGGGAAACTGCAGCAGCGGAAGACATAGGAAGGGAAGGGAGCTCGGAGATGAGGGAAGAAATGGAGGAGGACAGATCAACGAGGGAAGAGAAGATAGATGAAGAGGCGGGGGGAAACAGTAGAAGAAGGGGAAGAGGACACGACTAAAGGGATGGTCGCTTGAGTCACTCGAGGAGGGGAAGGAAGAGAAGAAGAAGGGATAGAAGGGACCTCAGTTGTTGTAGCAATGCCGACATCCTGAGTGGATGGGCCTATTGGAACTTCCTCTTCTGCTTCTTTCTCTGGCGAAGCCAGAGTTATTACCTGCTCGGGTGCCGCGGAAGGAGGACTCTCAGGGGCTTCTTCCTGAATGGCACTGGATTCACCTTCTACGCCTTTGCCCTTGCCTTTAGGCTGCTGTTTGGATCCGTGGAGGTGCGTTACCCAACGGGGAGGTTGTGAAATCAACCCCGAGGTAGATTAGGCCGTTCATCCGGCACCAATGTTCTGTCCTACGCAAAGTCTCCTTGACCCTCTCCTCAATTGTCTGAGGGCCTTAGTTCTATCAATGGCCGGAAAGGGCCAATTGTCCCCATCTGTGTCAGTATATACCTTGTCTACTTCATCTTCCGTAGTTTGGAAGCCTTTGGGGACAATGGCTATCCCATATTGGATGATTTCTGCCAAGGCTAGGCGAGAATGATCCTTTCTTCTGAGCTCCACCTCATGGATGACGTCAATGTAAATGTCCTCGATCTGAGGGACGTGGATTGGATCAAGTTTCACCCTTGGCAGACAGCTCCTTGGGTCGAAGGTAGGCCTGGCTGGGAAGTCATGTTTCAAATTGAGTAACTCCAGCTCTGCGAACATTTCCTTCGCCTTGTGGTGGGTAGAGCATGTGTATCGGCCCACTGTGAGGGGGAAAGGAGTTCCACCCTTCTTTCTTTTCAGGCATTTCTCGTGGTATGTGATTAGCTGCCTTGACAGCTCCAGCAGAATCAGTTTAGGCCCAGCATACCTTGGTAGCCTGGTTGGCTCTCCTAAAAAGTTGGCAGCCCTTAGATAGGTGAATGTGGGAAACTGGGTGAACAAGGCCCCCCATTTCTCAGTGGCTGCTACTATGCTTTTGGTCGTGCGACCATAAGTCATATTCAGCCTCAATAGGCAGATGATGTGATAGAAAAACACATCGTTAACTTTTTGTGAATTGGGAGATGCTATTCTCCAGCCTCAATTCCGGGTAGTACTCGTATATCTTGACCTGAGGCCAAACTCCACTCCGCGTCAGGCCTGGATAGTCCCTCTCTGATGCTGCAGCGTAGACCACGTAGGAGTTCATATGGAATGTCCCCGTTGTGCTAAATTGTTGTAGCTGCTCAGAGATTGTGCTGCTTATAATCTCTCCCCAGCAAAAGCGCTGATCAGGCATATTCTTGTTCATGGTCTCTAAGTATCGCAGCATCCATTTATGGAAATAATGGGCGTCAGAAAGCCCGAAGACCCTGCTCAGGAATGTAATGGTGTCGCTGAGCTCCTCTGAGAAGTCGCTGCGGTGGATGATTTGGGGCCACCGGGTTACTACCTTTTTGTTTTTCAAGTAAACCTCATTCATTAGTTGCATACACTGATCTGCATTGTCATCCCATGCCTTAATGCAATCTGCTTGACTGACGGCCACAAAGTGCCGGTGGTGAGGGTATGCCGAGTATTCCTTCAAAGTGACGGGCAGTGAGGTTAATGACTACCTCGCCCTTGCTGTTTACGACACACCTTGTGTCTTTGTTGTAACATTGGGCAATCACCATCAAGAATTCATTGTTGACGGCGCTGACTGGGATTCCACCGGCGAAGTGCAGGGCACTGCCTATCAGTTTGTCCATCCATGGACTCCTTGTGACTTTCTGAGTTCTAGCCCAGAATTCCTCCATATCAATATGTCCCAATTCTGAATCTCTGACGTCCATGCTACACTCGGCCTGGGACTCGGGCATTCTGACCCTCTGATATTTATATTTCATCTCTTCTTCTGTAAGTTTGGCCTTTCCTTTGGATTTGGTGGGTCTCTTGCTGGATGTAGACATATGTTCTTTCGAACTCAGTTGCTGATCTGCATGAAGAAGAAGCGAGACCCAATCCGAAAAGGTTGTATTAGCCATTTGATCTTCCATTGAAATGTTAGCAGAAGAAAGAGTTAGAGATTTTGAGACTCGGGGCGCATGGCGCATGAAAGCTGCAGCTTATAGGGCTAAATAGGTAAGGCACACGGGGAAAGTGTGTTGCAAGGGTTAAACTGGCGCCAAAGGCGCATGGCGCATGAATAATACAGGATGCATTTTACAAAAGGGCGCATGAAAACATCGTGTTGTATAGAGACAGGATGCGCCGAAGGCGCATGGATTTTGTTACATGTTTGGTGCGCCCTGAACATGTTGGTGTGTTACATAAACCCAAGCGCCAAAGTTTGGCGTGGCGCACAAAGGGTTTACACAACATGATGCTTTTGTAATGGGGAATGCACTTGCGCTTTCAAAGCTTTGTACTTAGCGTGCATAAAGCTGATGTTGCGTAGATGCAGGGTGCGCCGAAGGGGCGCATGTTATGCGATGCAACAAGGAAGGTTGATGCGCCATTGAGGGCGCAAGGCTAGTGTTTGCAGCATATGGAGGAGGCGCGCCTTGAGGGCGCAGAAGTTTATGATGCAACAGGCGCCATGGCGCGGGTTTTATTCATGTTGCGAGTGCGCCATTGGCGCGGATTTTAGTCATGTTGCAGGGGGGACAGATGCGCCAAAGGGAAAAACTGTTTTTGATGTTGCAAGACTCCATGCGCCAAAGGGAAAAACAGTTCTTTCTCTCTTCTTTGTTTTAGCAGCAGGTTTAGTTGGGCAATGAAACGGCTCATCAAAAAGGAAATAAAACCATGTTTTTCAGACAAGTTCCCCTACCAGCAGATCTGGACAGAGGGGGAGGGATATGGGAAGATAGCAAAAGGAGGAGGCTAGATCAACATTTTGATATTTCAATACTTCCAAACCACAAAACCAGACCACGAGCACACCAAGAACCAAAAACGTAAAACGCACGAGAGGGAGAAGAACCTCTTACCTGGATAAATAGCAAAAACTTGCAACGGGTCCACAAGGCGTTGAAAACGACGAGGCAGGGGCTGACAGGCTCAGAGAATAAAAATCACGTGCTATGCGACTGGTGAAAATGACATTTTGGGTGCGCAAAAACATATATATAGGTGAGCTAGTCATAAATGCGCCACCCACTTTGTAAAGGGCGCATGAAAGTTGCTGTCGACATGGGAAAGCATGCGCCCTTTGGCACACCAAAGCATTTGCCAGCATGAAACTAAGCGCGCCTTTGGCGCACCAAAAGTTGTGTTGTCATTAGATTATGTGCGCCCTTTGGTGCACCGAAAAGTGGCGCAACAAAAGTTGTGCTAACATGAAGGTGCATGCACCTTGGCGCACGCAGAGAACACTCAACATACAAGGCGCACCGAAAGGTGTGTTGACACTGAAAAATATGCGCCAAAGGCTTTAAAGGGGGCGCACCAAAAGTTGGTGTTACATAGTCATTCCATGCGCCCAGCCAAAAAAGACCAAAAAAGACTAAGTTTGGAAAACCAGATTTCCCGGAAAGGGATTTTGCAACGTTCCGAACACAAGGGATCCCTAACAAGGGATCAAAACAAAATTTTCGGTATGGTTATCAGTAAAATTGCCCTTGCCAATTTTACAGGATAACAGCTGGCTCTTTCTAGGGACTATCCCTGAGTAAACTCGGGGGTAGAGAATCCCAGATCTCATGTGCCTATCCATTGGGTAACAGAGTCAAAAACAAGGGCGACCGGAGGGAGAGCAAAAGGAACACACAACAAACCGAAAGCAAACACACGATGAAAACAAACACACAACTAAAGCAAACTGTACAAAGAAGAGAGCAAGCTCTACTTCTTGAAAATTTTTAGATGTTGCCCGCTATAAGGAAGCGGGAGCTCGGTTCCATCCAGATATGAGAGATAGAAGCTATTCTCTCCATTGAGCTGCTTGATCTTGAAGGGCCCTCTCCACAGGGAATCAAACTTTCCGTGCATGCCCTTTGGCTCTCTTCGCTTGTCCCACAAAAGGACGAGATCTCCCACTTGAAAATCCCTTTGCTTAGCTTTTTTATCGAATAATCTCTTGACTTGATTCTGATGTTCGGTGATCCTGTCGACCACCCTTACTCTCTTTTCTTCGAGCTCTGTCAGATACATGATTCTCTTTTCAAGAGAATTTTGGAAAGTTTCATCTTCGATAGCTCGTGCCAAGCGCAGAGCAGGAAGTTCCGCAGAAATGGGAAGCTCGGCATCAGTGCCATATAACACTTGAAAAGGTGACATGCCGAGAGACCTCTTGGGAGTAATACGATCGGCCCACAAAGCGTCGTACAAAGACTTGTGCCACATTCGCTGATTCTCATCCACTAACTTCCGTATGATGGTCACCAAGTTCTTGTTACTGGATTCCGCCTGACCATTTCCCTGAGGGTAATAATCTGAGGCGTGAGCCAAAGTTATCCCATATTCATAGCAAAAACTAATAACTTCCCGTGAGGAGAAGTTAGAAGCATTATCAGCAACAATTTTGTTTGGAACGCCAAACCTGACAATGATGTTTTCTTTAATGAAATTGCAAACCATCTCAGAAGTGGCATGCTTGACAGGTATGGCTTCTACCCACTTGGTGAAGTAATCCATTGCTGTAAGGACATAGCTATGTCCGGCACTCGATTGAGGATTGAGTGCACCAATAAAATCAATTCCCCATTGTCTGAATGGTTTGTTGATAATGACCGGCCTAAGGGGAAAAGCAGCCAACTTGGGCTTGCCGACGAATTGCTGGCAAGGTTCACACTTTGCCACCCAGGTGGCTGTATCTTGAAAGAGCGTCGGCCAATAGTACCTGGCTCGAATGATCTTGTGTGCAGTCACGGAGGAAGAGAAATGCCCCCCACAGGCTGAATTGTGAAAACTTTCTAGTAGTTTTACCTGCTGGGGTTTGTCAACACATCGCAAAAAGATGCCATCTATCCCACGTTTATATAAACCGTCATCCCAGATGACATATTTAGCTGCTCTGAGCTTTATAGTGCACTTCTCCTTTGCAGTTAGGTGCATTGGGCATTCGCCGTAGGTGAGGAAGAAAGCGATATTGGAATACCATTCATCACTAGTCGCAACAAATAGGACCAGAGGCAGCGAATCGGGTTTTTCCAGCCGGTCCTGTGCTTCATTGGTGTAGTCACCCCTTTCATCAGGGTTTTCTGAATCTTTGTTTTCAGCCATAAGCTGACACAGGCCCTTGCCCCTTACCAGCTTGGTTGGTTTAATATCCAGGTCATACTCCTGGACCTTTGCGATCCAATTTCCTCGCAAGCTTCCTAACTCCTGCTGAGTTAGAATTGATTTCACCGCCGTGTCAGGGACCAGCACCACCGTATGCGAGTTTAGAATGTAATACCTGAAATTCTTCACTGCTTTGACAACGGCGAAGGCATGCTTTTCCAATTGAGTCATTTTTAGTTCGTGAGGCTTGAGGGGAGAACTCATGAACGCAATCGGAGATTCAACATCCTCCGAGTTCTTTTGCATCAAGATTGCAGACACAGTATGCTCAGATGCGTAACTATACATGATGAAGTCCTTGGAGAAATCGGGACATACCAGGACTGGTGCATGAGCAACGGAAGCTTTTATTTCTTCAAATGACCTTTTCCCCTCTTCGCTCCATCTGAAAATTGGTGACCCCTTCATCATGTTCAATATGTGACGGGTCTTCTCAGCAAAGTCAGGAACAAAACGCCTGAGAAAGTTCACCTTTCCGAAGAAAGAATGAACACCAGTCTTGCTTGTAGGCAGAGTAAGGCTTTGAATAGCCTTAACTCTTTCGGTATCTATCTTTGTTCCTTCTTTGCTAACCACATGCCCTAGCAACTTTCCTTCCGTGACTCCAAAAACAGACTTTTTTGGGTTTAGGGAAATCCCATGTTCTCGGCACCTGGCCAATACTTGCTCCAAATGATCACAATGATCATTTCGTTGTTTAGAGAACACGGTTAAGTCATCTAGATAAACCACAATGACTTTCCCCATCATACCTTTGAATGCGAAATCCATGGCCCGCTGAAAAGTGGCGCCAGCATTAGTTAGGCCAAAAGGCATCCTGCTGTAGGCAAATGTACCCCAGGGAGTAGTGAATGCTGTTTTAAATTGATCTTCAGGTGAAACTTCAATCTGATTATAGCCTGAAAAACCATCAAGCATGGACAGCATCTCTGATCCAGTTACTGCTTGCAGAACTTGATCCATTATCGGAAGTGGGTAGTTGTCTTTCAAGGAAGCCTGATTCAAATTGCGAAAGTCTACGCATATGCGTATCTCACCATTTTTCTTGCGCACTGGCACAATATTTGCTACCCAAGTACTGTGATGGATAGGAAAGATGATTCTCGCATCCAGCATCTTCTGAATTTCAGCCTGGATAGTCCCCGAAATCTTAGGATTATAGTGCCTCTGCTTCTGGCGAAAGGCTTTGACATCTTCTTTCAACGGGATGTCATGCTGAACGTCCTTTGGCTTAAAAGACTTTAGATCGGCATAGGACCATGCCAACACGTCCATATATTTTTTTAGCAACTTGACAAATTTCCGTTTCTCCTCAGGCGTGCAACATTTGCCAATGTTCACAAATTGCGGGTGCTCTATCGAACCTATATTGACCGGTTCGGTTTCTGGGGATGAGTCAGGGTCATCTCGCCTCTTCTTTTTCACAAAACGGTCATGCCTGTCGAACAACCGCTCCAGAGAAACCAGGCCCTTTGGGATTTTATTTCCTTTGAGCTGACATATGCCGTCGTTCCCTTCGGATTCATCGCCTTGATTGGTGACTGATTCACGGCAAGTGGAAGTAGATCCTTCAAAGTGCAATTCTTTAAAATTTTCCGCCTTCTCTAGAAAGGCAATGAGTTGATTATCGTCGTTGAACACCTGCCAATGCTGAGAATTGTCTGGCACGCTTGGGCGGAAAACCACCTCAATGGTGTATTTGTTTGTTCTCAAACTTGGGTGAGGAAGCATGAGGGATGCTGAAACAGCCAATGAATCGGCCATGTCATTTTGAGCCCTTGGAATGGATTCTATTGAAAAAGCATCGAATTCCTCGATGCTGTCCCACACCGCATTACGGTAATGCCTGAGCCTTTCATTCTTCACTTGGTAAATCCTTTTAACTTGATTCACAACTAGCTCTGCATCACCTTGTACTTTCAGATTTTTAATCCCTCTTTCTTTTGCGGCTTGCATGCCAAGTAACAAAGATTCATACTCAGCAGTATTATTTGTGTTAAAGAACTGCAACTTGAAAGAGAGAGGAATGACTTCTTCCTCGGGAGATATTAGCACGGCCCCGGCGCCACATCCACTGGTTGCACAGCTACCATTGAACTGCAAGGTCCAGATCTTATTAAGATCTCCTTCTTGAATGAGAACAACCCATTTATCAGACTCGGTAGACAAGAAATAGTTCCCCATCCCTGATGATTCAAAAAGGATTTGAGCTTTGGGGTCCTCAGAGCTAGTAACCAAGTACTTTTTTTGTGATTCCGGCTCCAAAGTCTGCATTACGCCTTTGACGGGAATTCTAGCTTTAGACCAGTCCATATGAATTTCTCCACCAAATTCACTGCAAAAACTTCTTCCCAACAAAATTCCATAGGCTGCCAGAATGTCAGCAATGAGGACTGTCATCTTTACTCTTTTATCTAGGAATGCCGCAAATGCAAATTGCGCGTCTTTGATTTGGCCAATCAACGGAACCTGCTTGGTTTCCAAGGAATAACATCTGCCGAAAGGCTTGGTAAGAGTGAGGCCCAAAGCATGGGTGACTTTTGCCGGCATGACGTTATCAGAAGCCCCGGAATCAATTATGCAGTTACTCAGCTTGTGTCCATTGATTAGGAGGGAGAGATAGAAAGGCTCTATCTTGCCTGATGCCGATGTTGAAGCAACATTTATGTGAGATTCAGGGGGAGTGGAAAGGATTCCTTTTGGGGAAACCTGATTAGATACAACAGCTTGACTTTGAATATACTTGGTCAATCTTACAAGCTGTTCGGGATTTGACTGAAGATACTCAGCTTCAGACATTTGGATCTTGGTCTTTTTTGCATGATCTATGATATCAAATGCGGCCAAGGGTTGCGTTGGTGAAGGAATGAGTCCCTCACTTCGCGATGGTGGAATAGGATTACTGGTCTTGGTAGGAACGTGAGAGGATTGATTTGGAGGAGAGATGGGGGGAAAAGATTTCCTTGTAAAAGATTTGCCAGGGAGTTGAGTAGGAAGAGGATTACCTCTTTTAGCAATGATCGGAGGCGCGTTTGACACGGCCTTCTCCTGCTGGACATGGGCAGCAACTTCCGCTTCTTTTCCTTGCGAGCGAGTAAAAACAGCGTATGACTGTCCGCTTGCATATCCCTGGGTACCCTCTTCTTCATCAGATTCCTCCTCATCAAATTCCATATACCCGATAGTAGAGTCGCCAGTCGGTTCACCGACATCTTGATCATCTTCGCCCTGAGACGAAGGTTCTTCATAATACTGCTCTTCTTCTTCGATTTCGGCCAGAGCGTTGACCGGAGGAGCCTCAAGTGCCAACCGCGGAGCGGTTGCGGGTAAGCGCGGCCTTTGTGAAACATTGTTAGGAACGAAATTCCTCCGCGGAATATCCCAGTATGAGGAACTGGGGGAGGCCTGGGCCAACTGCTTCTTTAATGCAAGCAAGTCATTTGCCATCTTTTGAAAGGCTGGATCAGACGAAGTAGTGGGCGAAGGGCCCAAAGATTTAGGCTTGGCTGATTCCTTTTTCAATTCGCCAGATATTATCAAATTATCCTCTATTCGAATGGCAGCGGCTTGGGTGAGAATCAAGGTAGCCACTCGCTCCTGAAGGAGCAAGAAACTAACTTTTGAGCTCATAGCGTTTACGAAGAAACACTTTTGATTTTCCGGCGTTGGAAGCATGGCAACAGGGACACGGTTGATTAGTGCATTGAACCGGGTGATAAAATCACGCATGGTCTCATTTGCCTCCTTCTTCAGGTGAGTGATCCGTGATAATAATGCAAATGCATCCTCTGAAGGCTTGTATCTGTCTTCGAAAGCATCCCGCAAGGTGGCCCAACTGGTAATAGATCCGGCTGGTAAATGCTGAAACCATTCAGCTGCAGGTCCTTGTAGGGTTTCCAGAAAAAGGTGAACCGACACATCCTCGTGAGTTACATCCAAAATACTGCATGACATGATGAATGCAGATATGTGGGAATCCGTACTTTGATTTCCGCTCCCGTCGAATTTGGGAAAATTCTTTCGGTTTCCGTGAGGGAGCGCATGAACTGGATGTGGTAAAGCCAAAGGACCCATAGCGTTTCCCCATGGTACCGCCATTTGAAAAGCTGGAAAGAGAACACGAGCTGGAAGTATGGTTCTGCTGAGTAGCAAGGCACTACAAAGGGATGTGGATGCCCCTTGCGAAAGATTCTTCCTTCGAGAAGGCGAGACACTCCTGGATGACCGATCAGCCGAGCTTAGCGCTGAAAAGCGTGCCGGTGTTATGCTGAAATTATGCCTTTGAAGCAGATCGAAAGTAGGATCAGCTTCTCCACGGGCTCTCCTGCTGCGCGTAAAAGGTTCACCCGCCAGTGTACCTTCCAGATCTGCAACGTTATGGCGCAGATTTGAAATTTTTTTTTGGCTGTACTTTGCTGATTTTCTGGTTTTTCTGATCAAAAACCAGCAGCAAATACTTTTCTAAATATTTAAAAACTATCCTCTTCAGAAAACCGATTGCGGTTAATGACAAATAACAACGAGGATAAAATGACAGAGAAGATTAGCAAGCTGATTTTCGGATCTAATTTTGACTTTTTCAAAGGGTTTCAAACTTTTAGCAAACAGTCAAAAACTCAGATCTACGACAAAATACTGATTTTTATAAAAAACTCAGCGAACTAAAGGTTTGCAACTAGGCCAGATCTATGGATCTCAGAAGAAAATTTTCAATTCAGAGCACTTTTGCAAATTTTTGGATTTTTTAACAAAAAGTGAAGATTTGCAAACAGGCAGCAATTTTCTTATTTTTTCTGATTTTTCTATCTACCACCATCATAGATCTGATAGATCTGTTCGTTCCCCAGTGGAGTCGCCAAAAACTGTTGGTCCGAAAATCTGTCACCTGGACAGATCTATGGATAGACGAGCCAACAGTGTGCAGGGCATAGCCCCTCTTTGAGTCAGCAAAGCGAAACTGGTTTATTGCTATTCTACCAGCAGGAATCTATGCAAGTCTCACAGATTCTGCCTTCGGGGGTTTGGGATCTCATCCCAGTAGGGGTGTTTCCGACTGCGAAAAGAAAGGAAAGGAAGAGGGGATGAAGAAAGAGCAGGTCCGAAGGAAGAAAAGAAATGAATTCCAAAGCAGAAAGGTCAGAAGATTTATGTTTTGGGATTGGTAGTAAACAGAGCCAAACCTACTTGCATAAACAAACAAAGCAATACTGATGATGAATAAATGACAAAAAAGTAGATATGAATCTAACAGAATAAACACATACAGATCTAACATAAGAAAGGTCTGATGCATAACACAGCTATTCAGCACAAAGTCTCAATATTTGTATTACTGTTTTCTTCTGTTACAAGAAAGCTCAAAGTCTTTTTTCTTCACTTCTATTTTTCATCTGAAAGATATTCATCCATCCCACAATACTACAAGTATTGGAGTATTTATAGAAGAAGAAGAGAAAAGAAGGCAAAAAGGAGCCAACAACTATTTACAAAGATATTTACAAAATATCTAAAAGTCATGTTGACTTTTTACAACTTGATGGATGACATCATCCCATGATGCAACATGGATGACATCATCATTTGTATCAACATACTCCAGATATTTCCAAAAAGAAAGACGAAGAAGAGAAAGAGAAGAAGAAGAAGAAGAAGAAGAAGAAGAAGAAGCAGCAGCTATTCGTCATCATCATCTTGCGGCCGAAAGGGGGTGGACTGCTTTTGTTGCTCCTCAGGTGACGAGATATGGAACTGAGAGCGGTATTCCATGAACTTATTGATTATTGGCCCTAGTTGATCCTGGGAAGGATCCTTGTGCCTATCACTTATCGCCTCACAAGTCTCCCGCTCATCTATGAGCTTCTCTGGGAGTTTGGAATAGTCCTTTTCCGCCTCAATGAGGAACCCGATGAAGTCCCTACAGGCCAGCAGGTTGTTGATAGACTCTGTGTCAAATGTGACCTCTGGCCCCGTTCCTTGAGAAGCGATCTCCTTGAAGATCCGGGTGGTTTCATCAGCTTTCCTTAAAGTGAAGGAAGGAGTAAGTAACCCTGGCGACATATTAAGAACAATTCGTTCCATTTGGTGCATCGCATCCAGGGCTTCTTCCTTGACTTTGTCAATCTTTTCTAGAATAAATTCTAGCTGATCCACCCGGTAGTCCAGAGTGGACATGATTTTGTTGAGGGCCCTTGGATGGCCGAAGACGCCGAACTTGACCAGATCTTCGACTGAACAGTCGAACATTTGTTGGAAGGCCTCGTGCTGCAGTCTAGCATGTTCCAGCTCTTCTGATATGGGCCCTGCTAACGCTTGGAGCTCTTTATTCACCTTACTGATATTCAGGTACAAGTCAGAGAACTCGGCGATCACTTTTTCGCTGTCTTTGAGGATTTGGCTCCTCCAAGCGGAAACGGCCATACCCTGCTCGCCGATCTTGGCATACTCGTTAATTTTCTCCTGGCTGAGAAGCTCAGAAGTCTCGGCGGCAATTGTGGGAGGCGCACTACCCATCTTCTGTAAGGCTTGGAGCAGATATTTGTTTTGCTCCTTTAGTTTCCTTTTCTCTTCCTTGATTTCCTGAAGCTTTTTGCAGAGGGCGTCAACTGCAGAAAGAGCCTCCCCCTGAAGACTTTCGGAAGATGTCCCCATTGTGACTTGGGTCACAGTAAAATCTGTTGGAGACAGATCCTTTTTCTCTTTGAGGGGATTGGGGTATGCGATTTCCATAACTCTCTCCCCTACAACACTTTGAGAGAAGCGCGTGACAGGCTTCTGCTTCTTTGCCCCCTTAGATGGGATCACGGAAAAGTCCATCGGAGCGATGGGAACTTTCCTCTTTTGCTGACTTAGCTGCTGAGAGATCCAAGCTGGACCTATGGTAGAAGGACCGGAAACAGAGGAGGGGGCAGCTGCAGTAGTAGAGGGGAAAAACGTGGAGACACGTGGCGGCGGCATTGAGAGAATAGCCGAAGAAGTGCCCACGGAAGGAAGGGAAACTGCAGCTGCGGAAGACATAGGAAGGGAAGGGAGCTCGGAGATGAGGGAAGAAATGGAGGAGGACAGATCAGCGAGGGAAGAGAAGATAGATGAAGAGGCGGGGGAAATAGTAGAAGAAGGGGAAGAGGACACGACCAAAGGGATGGTCGCTTGAGTCACTCGAGGAGGGGAAGGAAGAGAGGAAGAAGGGACGGAAGGAACCTCAGTTGTTGTGGCAATGCCGACATCCTGAGTGGATGGGCCTATTGGAACTTCCTCTTCTGCTTCTTTCTCTGGCGAAGCCAGAGTTATTACCTGCTCGGGTGCCGCGGAAGGAGGACTCTGAGGGGCTTCTTCCTGAATGGTGCTGGATTCACCTTCTACGCCTTTGCCCTTGCCTTTAGGCTGCTGTTTGGATCGTGGAGGTGCGTTACCCAGTGGGGAGGTTGTGAAATCAACCCCGAGGTAGATTAGGCCATTCATCCGGCACCAATGTTCTGTCCTACGCAAAGTCTCCTTGACCCTCTCCTCAATTGTCTGAGGAGCCTTAGTTCTATCAATGGCCGGAAAGGGCCAATCGTCCCCATCTGTGTCAGTATATACCTTGTCTACTTCATCTTCCGTAGTTTGGAAGCCTTTGGGGACAATGGCTATCCCATATTGGATGATTTCTGCCAAGGCTAGGTGAGAATGATCCTTTCTTCTGAGCTCCACCTCATGGATGATGTCAATGTAAATGTCCTCGATCTGAGGGACATGAATTGGATCAAGTTTCGCCCTTGGCAGACAGCTCCTTGGGTCGAAGGTAGGCCTGGCTGGGAAGTCATGTTTCAAATTGAGTAACTCCAGCTCTGCGAACATTTCCTTCGCCTTGTGGTGGGTAGAGCATGTATATCGGCCCACTGTGAGGGGGAAAGGAGTTCCACCCTTCTTTCTTTTCAGGCATTTCTCGTGGTATGTGATCAGCTGCCTTGACAGCTCCAGCAGAATCAGTTTAGGCCCAGCATACCTTGGTAGCCTGGTTGGCTCTCCTAAAAAGTTGGCAGCCCTTAGATAGGTGAATGTGGGAAACTGGGTGAACAAGGCCCCCCATTTCTCAGTGGCTGCTACTATGCTTTTGGTCGTGCAACCATAAGTCATGTTCGGCCTCAGTAGGCAGATGATGTGATAGAAAAACACATCGTTAACTTTTGTGAATTGGGAGATGCTATTCTCCAGCCTCAATTCTGGGTAGTACTCGTATATCTTGACCTGAGGCCAAACTCCACTCCGCGTCAGGCCTGGATAGTCCCTCGCTGATGCTGCAGCGTAGACCACGTAGGAGTTCATATGGAATGTCCCCGTTGTGCTGAATTGTTGTAGCTGCTCAGAGATTGTGCTGCTTATAATCTCTCCCCAGCAAAAGCGCTGATCAGGCATATTCTTGTTCATGGTCTCTAAGTACCGCAGCATCCATTTATGGAAATAATGGGCGTCAGAAAGCCCGAAGACCCTGCTCAGGAACGTAATGGTGTCGCTGAGCTCCTCTGAGAAATCGCTGCGGTGGATGATTTGGGGCCACCGGGTTACTACCTTTTTGTTTTTCAAGTAAACCTCATTCATTAGTTGCATACACTGATCTGCATTGTCATCCCATGCCTTAATGCAATCTGCTTGACTGACGGCCACAAAGTGCCGGTGGTGAGGTATGCCGAGTATTCCCTCAAAGTGACGGGTAGTGAGGTTAATGATTACCTCGCCCTTGCTGTTTACGACACACCTTGTGTCTTTGTTGTAACATTGGGCAATCACCATCAAGAATTCATTGTTGACGGCGCTGACTGGGATTCCACCGGCGAAGTGCAGGGCACTGCCTATCAGTTTGTCCATCCATGGACTCCTTGTGACTTTCTGAGTTCTAGCCCAGAATTCCTCCATATCAATATGTCCCAATTCTGAGTCTCTGACGTCCATGCTACACTCGGCCTGGGACTCAGGCATTCTGACCCTCTGATATTTATATTTCATCTCTTCTTCTGTAAGTTTGGCCTTTCCTTTGGATTTGGTGGGTCTCTTGCTGGATGTAGACATATGTTCTTTCGAACTCAGTTGCTGATCTGCATGAAGAAGAAGCGAGACCCAATCCAAAAAGGTTGAATTAGCCATTTGATCTTCCATTGAAATGTTAGCAGAAGAAAGAGTTAGAGATTTTGAGACTCAGGGCGCATGGCGCATGAAAGCTGCAGCTTACAGGGCTAAATAGGTAAGGCACACGGGGAAAGTGTGTTGCAAGGGTTAAACTGGCGCCAAAGGCGCATGGCGCATGAATACTGCAGGGTGCATTTTACAAAAGGGCGCATGAAAACATCGTGTTGCATGGAGACAGGATGCGCCGAAGGCGCATGGATTTTTCATGTTACATGGGGATTTGGTGCGCCCTTTGGCGCATGTATCTTTTGTGTTACATAAACTTTCGTGCGCCAAAGCTAACTTGGCGCAGCGCATGGAGGGTTTACAACATAATGCTTTGTAAGGAGGAATGCGCCTGCACTTCAAAGTCTTGCACTTGGCGCACAGATTAAGCCGGTGTTGCATAAATGCAGGGTGCGCCAAAGGGGCGCATGTTTATGCGATGCAACAAGGAAGGTTGGTGCACCATTGAGGGCGCAGGGCTAGTGTTTGCAGCATATGGAGGAGGCACGTCTTGAGGGCGCAGAAGTTTATGATGCAACAGGCGTGATGGGTGCGCCATTGACGCGGGTTCTATTCATGTTGCAGAGGGGACAGATGCGCCAAAGGGCGCAACTGTTTATGATGTTGCAAGACGCGCTGGTGCGCCAAAGGGAAAAACAGTCATCTTCCATTTCTCTCTTCATTTGTTTTAGCAGGGTATATTGGGCAATGAAACGGCTCAAAGATGAGGGAAATAAAACCATGTTTTTCAGACAAGTTCCCCTACCAGCAGATCTGGACAGAGGGGGAGGGATATGGGAAGACAGCAAAAGGAGGAGGGCTAGATCAACATTTGATATTTCAATACTTCCAAACCAAAACCAGACCATGAGCACACCAAGAACCAAAAACGTAAAACACATGGAGGGAGAAGAACCTCTTACCCCGGATAAATAGTGAGAACTTGCAACGGGTCCACAACGCGCTGAAAATGATAGGGCAGGGGCTGACAAGCTCAGAGAAAAGAAATCACGTGCTATGCGACTGGTGAAAATGACATTTTGGGCGCGCAAAAACATATATATAGGTGAACTAGTCATAAATGCGCCACCCACTTTGTAAAGGGCGCATGAAAGTTGCTGTCGACATGGGAAGGCATGCGCCCTTTGGCGCATGAAAGCATTTGCCAGCATGAAACTAAGCGCGCCTTTGGCGCACCAAAAGTTGTGTTGTCATTAGATTATGTGCGCCCTTTGGCGCACCGAAAAGTGGCGCAACAAAAGTTGTGCTAACATGAAGGCGCATGCGCCTTGGCGCACGCATAGAAGACTCAACATACAAAGCGCACCGAAAGGTGTGTTGACACTTGAAAAATATGCGCCAAAGGCTTTAAAGGGGGCGCATCAAAATTTGGTGTTACATAGTAATTCCATGCGCCCAGCCAAAAAAAGACCAAAAAAGACTAAGTTCGGAAAACCAGATTTCCCGGAAAGGGATTTTGCAACGTTCCGAACGCACGGGATCCCTAGCGAAGGATCAAAACAAAATTTTCGGTATGGTTATCGGTAAAATTGCCCTTGTCAATTTTACGGGATAACAAATAGCTTACATTAATCTTCCTTTATTTTTAAGGTCCACATGCTTGTATGTGAGCTTACACCTGCCCTTTCTTACTCAATGTGCACTACTCAGACATTTTGATTATTTATCCTTATGTCACCTTAAGATCCTTTTTTGTCATCACTTGAACCATTCTAGCGATCTTTTTTAGATAATCCACTTCTTGCACAATCCATTACTCGATTCCAATGCATCTTCAAAGACCACAAGTTTCACACGTAATATGAGTCTAACTATTTTCTCAGATTTCATGCATTCTTTACTACCACCAAGCTCAAGTCTCATGAACCAAGTTTCTTCATCATTTTCCAAGTAATTAGAGTGGTCCATAATCAAGGATTGGGACAAGATAGGAAAGAATGTAGAAAGTAAAACCCTATATGAAGTAAGGAAATCCAAAAACACTCCAGGAAGAAAAAACTCTTTAAAAAACAATAATTTTTTCATAAAATCATTCATTAGCCAAAATGTGCATAGGAAGGTACATTATATAGTGAGGAATTAGGTCACCCAAAAAATTAATTAACTAAACTCGCAATTAGAAAATGACTTAAAGTACATTTACCCTTATTGACCTATTAATAACCTAAGCAAGCTAATTAGACAATGCAGGTAGAATCACATAGTAGGGAAAAAATCCTACAATGAACACCCCTATTTAAGCGTAGCTTAGGTGGGTAGGAATATAAATGTGGGTGATGATAATAAGGATTGATGAGGTACCCATGTATAATGTAACTCTCTCATAAAGTGGAGTAAAAGGATAAAAATCAGTGGGAAAAAAATCCCCCTAAAAAGTGAGAGATAAAGAAGAGAAGGCAGGACTAGAAAGCCCCACTCAAAGGTAAAAATTCCTAAAGCCACCAAGTATCATGTAAAGTATCCTCCTATTGGAGTGATTGTGGATCAGAAGTAGATGTAGTGAAGAGTGATCACCATGAAAAAGTGAATGAATCCACCAAGTTTCTGATGGATCTCTAACTAAGGTGTGTTTCTTATACAAAGAACTATGTTCCTCATACAAGGTAGAATGTGATAACTGCTCCATAAAGGGATGGTGAATCTAAAGTAGCAAAAAAGAAGGAATGTGGAAGTGAAATGTAACTATAAGTAACTATACTAAAATATTTCTTGATGTCTGATGAGTCCTAAATCAAAGTGCCTACTCCCTAACAAGTATGTAGTGGGCCATAATTAGGTGGATCAAGAAATAACTCCTCAAAATTTTGATGGTGACAAGTAGATGTTGGAGGTGGTTCCTCATCACTACCATGCACTCATATGTGATTAGAAGAGAAGTACTCATCATAAAAAATACACTCAAGCTCAGAATGTATCATTAAGTATAGGTGAATTTGATGAAGAATATGAAGGAGGGACAAAGTGAGAGAAGGAATATAGTCGAGTCTAATGCCGATCGATTAAACCCACTGACAATGATAGTATCACTGTGCAACTCTTTGACAAATACTAAATTTGGAGTGAGATCTAAATCCTTGTGATCTGACTAAGGTAAGTAATACGGTATAATGATAGGAGATTAGTTGATAGTGATGGAATACATATAAAATTGATTGAATGTTCCTACCACTCACTTTAATAGACCCTCTCCCAAAAACTTGAGTAGAAGTTTCAATACCCAGTTAGATAATAGACATGTCACATGGATCCAAAGAATTGAACTCGACGTGTGAAGAATCCATATGATGTAATGAAATATAATCAATTACCCATGTAGGATTCAGAGGTACCATTGTACAACTAGGGATCTCCCCTTTGTTTTCTCCTTTTCCTATTTTTTCTCTTTTCATTTTCCATTGTCATTTTCCTTGGAGGATTCATGTGAGTTGATGAAGATGGTTTGATAGACTGAGGGACACCTATGTTTATTCTTCTCGAGAAGACTCATGAGGAGGTAAATCTGGCTTCTTCAAACATTTACTTTCATCATGCTTTACCTATGCAATACCCACATTTGATCCTTCTTTCTTAGTATTAACACTAGAAGAGGAAGTTAAAAATTTGGTTTTGAGTGGTAGGTTTTTATCCTTCTTGTTCTCACGATCCTTTTTTTCTACTTCTTCTCTTTTGAAGCCTTCTGCATGTCATGTCCCATAAATAAAGCATGTGGTTTAGTGGAATTTATTTCACCATTTGAATAATTTATCGTTTTCGATTCAATTCGGCAACAAACTCATCAAAGGAGGAAATTTTCCATGTATGCTCTAATTTCCCTTTTGGTTGCATGAAAGGTAGAGACAAAAATAGAATATTTATGACCTATTTTGGTGAGGAAAGTGTATGCATATATTTGGATATCCTCCAAGATTTATTAGTTGTTATAATAATCACCAAATCAATGATACTAAAACATTATGGGCTTATACTTCTATTGAAAAAGTGTGTAGAAACTTCTATTATATGAATCAAAACTTACCGAAAAATGCACTCAAAAAAATGTATAGTATTTTTTGATAGTTAGGTGACCTTCACTTGGTCATATCCCTAACCACTTTAAGGAGATAAAATGCATTCTTATTGAATAAAAATGACAAAACAATGCATGAAAATGGAAAATATACCTGAATCAGTGGTAAACCATTCACGAGTGCGACTTCACTGAAAAATCACATGGAGAGTGTAGACCAATTCACGGGTGTGAGTGGAATTCCTATGTGTAAAATATCACCAAAATAGTAATGTCATTAGTTGCACTAGTCCTTTGTGATCCGCCTAATTACCTCTCCAAAACCTTCAATACCAAAATATGTGAGCAAACAAGTTAAAACTCAAGTATAGGCTCAAGTGCACAAAGAGTTCAAGGGATCTAAGAGAGTGAAATGATAGGGGTGATTGATGTTTTTTAGTTTTTTAATATATAGACATATTGTGACACATATGGGTGCAATATGCATAGATGATTGAGATTTAATAAGGGTCCATAGTGCATTAAGGGCATGTAATTGGAAAGGTGGGATCGACATAATTAAATGGTGAGTGGGCGAGGAGTTAGTAAATGAGTGATGAGGTGTCTTTTATCACAATTTTTTTGGGGTTTTATATTTTTTGGGATTATTGTGTTTTAAGATGTTTATTAGTATTTTTGAATAGGAGACCCTATGCACAAGTGTGCATTTTCTAGTGTCTACATAACATAAAGAAGAATTTGTGCATCCTTTTTGTTAATTCCATGGGTCTAATGTTCAATTATCATTCTCAAACTGTGATTTGAACTTATTGAAGTATGTTATGACTGGAAGTGTGTCAAAACTGACCAGATTTTTCCAAGACTAATCAACCCATTTTCTAAATTTGTGTCCCTCGTTATCATTATCATCTTGGTTTCCCAAAGAGTTGTTCTAAGGTATCTCATACATCCTTGGGTGTTTTGGAAACAATTCCCATATGAAAGCTTGTAGATCCAGTTGACACAAAAAAACACAAGAAACCATATGCTTCATTTTACAACTTGTCAAACCACATTCTATTTCTTTGCATACAACTATTAGGTTCAATTGGAATACCTTTCATAGTCCATGAAATATTGAATGCAGCCCAAGCTTCTTGTTTTGCACAATAATTTTAGAGAAACATGTAAGTTTGTCCATTCATGATAGTTGAAGGGAGTTAAGCAACCCAACAACTGAATTAGGATCCATTTACAGATTTGAGTGTGTATGTAAAAGAAATAATTGAATGCAGAAAGAAGGAAATCATAATATTTTTACACCCCCTTGAACTCAAATCGAGGTTTAATTGTATAAGGCAAGATAATTCCTCCAATATGTAGATCTTGGAAAAACTTGCATTTTAAAAAAAAGGTACCTCAAAAGGAACTATCAGATGAAATTTATAGTAAATTGATAGTTTTGGCCCTGTTAAATTTATGTTTAAGAGGAACCTCTCTGAAATGCACCTAATTCAGGGTTTTCTAATTTCCTGACAGCTTTAAAAAATCTAAAAAACACTGGTCGAGGTGGACTTGTTGAACAACTTTAAAGAGCACTCGATGTACTCAAGTTGATGGTGAATATACTAAAAAAATAGTTGAGCACACTGATTTAATAAAATTAAATCTAATGTATAAGGACACTTTTAAGCAGATAGATAAAATAACAATAACTATAGTAAGATCTAGCTAATAGAAGTACAAATAAGAGTGATAAATGGGGTTTCTAGAATAACTCAGCTTGCCACTATAGGTTTGGATTGATTCTAGGCTAGTGAATGATCTAAAAAAACATATTTCAGGATGTATAAGTTTTGATTATGAAACTGACATGTGATGATCTAAAGAACATGAGCGCCTATGAGAGGAAACATGAACGCCTAGGTGCTAACGTCTATTATGGGCACCAGTGTCTGTGGGACAATTTAGAATTTGATTATTTTTGTGTCACTTCTTATCACTTTTAGCTTGTCATAAGTCACATCAAGTTAGTTGCACTTCTGCTCTATTGCACACTCCTTACTTGCAAAACAAACCCTAACTATTTGCACAATACTGAAGTGCAAATTGTGTCCCTTGAGCTAGGATTCCCTAGTGCCAGTCACACAAAAGAATAACAGTGGGCTACAACTACTTTGTCCCAATGCAAGAATGTGTGATATGAAATTTAGAATAACCTCCCTACACAGTGAATAATGCAACCCAAAATAGAGTCCCTTGTGTTGCTCTTGTGTATGTGGTAGATATAGAAATGATAGCCCAATTTCCCCTTAGAATAGTTAGTAGGTTGTGTATATATATGAGTTCTTTGTTTGAATTTTGGCACATAGTGACACCAAAATCCTGACCTAGGTCATGAAAAGAGATAAGAAAAGACCCAAAGCCAAAGCAAACTGACAAAGGAGAAAACAAGGAAAATAGGACAGAAGTGCCCATAAGGACATTAACATCTGGGCATTATTGTCCTATCTGGGTAGTATTGTCCTGGAGAAACCAAACATAAGCAAAACAAAAGACATGAACATGGATCCCTGTGACTCGACCAAAAATATGCAAATGCTAGATAAAAGACATAAGCAAAGCCAAACAAAGCAAGAAAAGGACCAAAGAGGTGTCACCAGTGCCTAGTTTCCATACTTAGAAATCATGTATATAACAACATACTAGAGGTGTAATGTAATAGTAATAAGTGCATATTTTAGTGACTACATTTTCCCCCTTTATGTTATTTGGATGAAATTCAAGTAGTATAAAGGATATAAGAAGAGTGTACCTGAAGTGAGCCAAAGGAGTTGTAGCTTGGAACATGTCGATAGTAAGAAACACAACGTGGTGAACCATGGACCAACATTTTGATCCATGTGGGGTGACCTTTGTTGTCACAAAGGAGATATTGGATATGAACTTACTAAGGAGATATACGAGACTTTGAAACTTGAGATTAAAGGAGAGATCAGGAGTGATCAGTTCCCAAATCAACATATCTTCTAAGGATTTGAGCATCCTGCACTAAACTAAGGATTTGAGTCCTTTTGTTAAACTAAGGATTTTAGTCCTATTGGTGCTAGAGAAAGAGTGTTGGGAAAGTGTTCAGTTTTGCTTTCCACCATGACGCTTCCTCGAAAATAGGTTCTACCATTGCAGACGATAATATGAACCCATTTTGTAACTTGCCTACTAGGTCCCAAAAACCCCCGTAAAGTGGTATAGGAAAGGCAATGACGTCTCATTTCCCCCACTTTACGATGTAAGGGTGTAACTACTTGGTAAATTGAAACAATGGTGCCTGATATATTGGATTGGCTCCCAAGTTAGGTCATCTGGGAGGAAAAATTGATACTTGGAATAGAATTTGAAACTGCTAGTATTGATTTGGAAAATAGTATTTGATTGAACTTGATTGTATTTGAAACTATTTTCAAGGATTGATTTTCCCCCATATTAGGTCATTTGAGGGAAAAATTGTGAGAATTTGTGAAAATGTGGATTCATTGCTACTTAGAATAGATTGAAATTTTGCGTCATTTTACATAACCTTCACAAGATTTGAATATTTTCTTTGATTTCTTAGAATATAGGATGATTGTGTATAGTATTTGAACAAATTGTTTGGATTGTTGAAGGAAGGGTAATAGGATACCCCAAATATTTTCCCCCTTTTGGTGAAGAGGGGAGAGGCCAATCATTGAGCCTTGAGCTGAAAGAAATGAGATAAAAGGCCTTGGAGATGAATTCAAAGTCAATATAGGAATAATATAGTAATGAGTGTAATATGAGAATATCACATAACACAAGCCTAAGGAGGCATTCCATAAGGAATATTCATATGGAAGATATCAAAAATATGGTTCTAATGTCGTAGACAATGTAAAAATGAATAAACAATGCTAAATATATGAAATAAATAGTAACTAGGAATTAGTTGTTGTAAATCATAGTATATGAACTATAGTCAGTATTGGTAATAAGATTTTACTATAAATAGTAAGGTGGAAAAGTCAAAAGGTACTTCATTTGTAAATTTGAGAATTGTGATTTGAGCTCTGAGTGAGAAAAATGCCACATGTACGAGAGGCCATCCTTACTAGGTTTGAGAGGGTGATAGAGGTTGTTTCTACATGGAAGATGAATGGATTTGTAAGTGATGTATTTTACATATCAATCTAGGCATATATATGTAGATTTGGTCATTTTTTGCTTTTTTGTAATTTTGAGCTTTTTGGGTGTTTTTGTCTAAGACAGTGCCAGATGGGCCGATTTTGTCCTTTAGATAGACCATACAGATTGGGGTGCTAGTGTCCCAGTTTTGGATGTTAGTGTCCAGTGAGTTGGGCACTCATGTCCAAGTGTGTTTGGAAGCTTATGTATTGAGTTTTGACCATTTTATATGTACTAATGTTGTGTTTGTTGTCTTGTTTGTGTTGTGCAAAGAGATATACACTCAAGGGAGTTTCATGGAGGTAGACACTTGTCCACATTGCTTACATTGGGCTTGGAGGAGGAGGAGTGGGATGTTTTGGACCATGTTGGGCTATGACACATTGCTAGATTGGGGGAGATACCCCATAATATGCATCTGATGACTGCATTGTGTGAGAGGTGGTGTGCAGATACTTGCACATTTTGGTTACCCACTGGTGAGATGACAGTGACATTAGAGGATGTATATAGGATTTTTCAGTTACAGGTTGTGGGAGAGAGGGTACAAGTGATGGTCCCAAGAGATACACAGGAGGTAAAAGAGGGCTATGAAGGTAGTATTTTGTAGGTCATGGGCACGTGTTGAGTCATCAATCATGCTAGATGACATTGTTAGATCAGGTGTTCTATGATTGTGGAAGTTTATTGCAGTGATACTAGCATCTAGTGTGGCAGTGGATGGAGGTGGGGTGTCTATTTCATATAGGATGCATGACATTTTCCAGAGTATTGAGGAGCATGGAATGTAATATGCATGGAGTCAATGTTTGTTGGCACACTTATATAAATATTTGTATCTCTTCACATAGGAGGACCATGGTGGTGGTATACTAGCTAATTCCTTATTACATGTTTGGGCATATGATCATATTACTATAGCATGACCGTTGAGTGGGATGAGGGAAGATTAGGGTCAGCCTAAGATTTTTGCAACTTGATGGGTGGACCCGAGGAGTCGATGGTTTGATACGATGACCTATAGGTTGATGTTGGATAGGATGGGGCCCATAGCCATTATTTAGAGGTTGTATAGGGACTATGGAGGGTGGGTATAGGATGATATAGAGCTATAATGCATTCAACACACCATGTGGTTAGAGGAAAGGTTCCTAGGGGTGATAGAGTTATTTCAATATGAGTGAGTATCTAGACAGTTTTTCCTTGCACAAGATGTGTCCCCAAAGCCATATGTATGGAAGAGATTTATACGAGAAGCGAGGAGGGAAGGAGCTAGGTCAGGGCCTACTATAACTCAGTTACAGTTACATGGTTCCAAGGAGAGGGATGCAGAGATAGTGAGGAGTAGATTCGATGATGTGAGGTGTACCTCGTCTCATATACGGTGGTGGGAAGAGCATTGATGGGCGCTATTGTATCCAGTGGTTGTAGATGTGGCAAAGGGCAAACCAGATGGACCTATAGGAGGTGGAGAGGCAACGGGAGTGCAAGAAACAACCCTCGAGGATGATGTTGTAGCGTCGATGGTTGTGCAATGTAAGTAGAATTGATTTGTATTATTCATGATTTTATAGATGTTGATATTGGTATTTGCGATGATTGTATACTAATAAATATTATATGATTGCATAGGTGATGAGTATTGGTGAATGATTGTAAACACATCAATACACATGTTGATTCACAACGCGCCCCTAGATGTGCTTATGGGTGAGGTATGTTGGAGAGGGTTGATCATATTACCAACGAGCATGCCTATTTGTTTGATTTAGTGGCCATAACAACCTCTACATGTACAACTTGTGTTGTAGTTTGAGTGAGATGAGGTGATGGATGGAGTTAGCATGAGTGTGGGAGGAAATCAAAGGAGGTGGCCTCACACAGAGTATGTTTGAGAGATATGTGGAGCTCTAGGGCTGATATGTTGAGGTGCATATTGAGGCAGTCATCTTAGTGATATATTGGAGGAGGTTTGGCCATGGAGTGAGGCATAGTTCTAAATTATTATGATAGTGTGAGATTATATATAGAGGGGCCCATAATTTTTGATTCTCATTTTATACATGTATATATTACATGACTTATAGTGGGGTGCATCATATAGTTACTCATACATATATCCTCATATCTAGTAGTGAGACTACACATAGGATGTATGATGTATATAGTATCATAACACACACGCGCGAGGGGTAGACCCTAATTTTGTATTGTAAAAGTATACACTATTTTGATGATATATATGATGATCATACATTATAGTGCACAAAATATGATGTATTAATACTACATGCATCTCCTTAATGAATGAGACTGGATGCGCGCACGTGCACGCGCACATCACAAGGTCAACTACGGATATATATGTAACAATTCATGTAGTTACACATATTATGATAACACACATGTATGTATTGATGATATGTGATTATATTTTGATGTTTTATGATGTGCTTTTGATGAATAATAACATGAGATGTTAATAATTATGTTAAAATGATGTGATGTAAATGATATAAAAAAATATAGATAGGCATGTATGTTGAATATGGATTGAAACTTTGATAAAGATAGGTAATAAATAATTGATCATGTGTGAATAATCATACTAGTGGAGGATAAACATGAAAGTGTATAGTATGAAATGAATGTATGGCCTCTAGAGAGAGAAGGCAATGACTATGCACAAGTGACTCGATGGATGTGATATCCCAAGTATATGTGTCATAAGATAAACCCAAAGTGATTGCAACAGCACTAGAAGGATGTGAATCTAAGAATGACGAGTGATGATCCTTCAGAACCCACTAGGGGGTCGAACAAGAAGAGGGGCAGATGGCTTATGCATAGTCGTAAAAGGATACAAGATGACCTAAGGAGGAGGAAGAGAGTAGTCAAAGTCACAAATCTATGTGTGGCATCACGACATGGGAGAATGAGATCTATCAGCATGGCATGTGTGATAGGAAATGACACCTCTGTCCTCAAGAAACTGAAGATGATCATGAAGAGCATAAAATCATTGTCACGATGACCATTGATCCTATGAAAATTACAGAATGGTTGGTTATGATTGTGTCATAACCGATGAGGAGGATGATGCTCATTAGAAGGTAAATGAATCAACCTCTCATCAAGAAAGGTGTGTAAAACATCATGTGGCCTATCAGAATGTGAAAATATAAAGGCTCGCACTTAGGAGATGGAGTGAAATGAGGTGGAGGCCTACACAAGGGTGGAGAATGTGCATGAGTATATTTAGGAGGAGATGGTGATCATGAAGGTGGTGTAATAGGTGGAAGAGAATAAGAAGTGCTATATGTGGGTAGGAATGGAAGAAGTGTTAGGTGGGGTAGGAGTAGAAGAACTAGAAGCATGTACAATAGTATGATCATTAAGCAATTATTTTTCTAATGTTATAACTTTGAAGAAAAGAAGAGTAAAATATTCACATGTATCATATAACAACTTTTCTTTCAAAGGATGAATTAAGCCACGACAAAAGATATATTGCATTTCTAGATCAATAGGCTGAAAAAGTAAATGATGCATGTAAGACTTAAAATGTAAAATATAATCCTGAATTGGTTCATTCTTTCCTTGATGCAAAGAAGGTAAACACTCAAATGTAACTTTAGGACCATTATTAGAAATAAAACATGTCTAATAAATGCCTCTTCCATATCAAGATAAGTACTAATAGATCCACTAGGAAAATGATGAAACCAATGAGAAGCAATATCAATAAGACTACTAGGAAAAGCTTTGAGTAACAATCTATCATTAGAGAATGAAGCCATAGCTAATCTAAAAGCCTTAAGATGTAAATAAGGATTACCCGTCCCATCAAAAAGTGAAAAAGTAGGCATAGTAAAACCCTTAGGAAAGGTTGAATTGTAAATCTTCTTAGGAATGGGATTTCCATGAAGGGAATTATTATCAGTACTAGCATAATAGGCCCTACTTTCAAGAGTAAGAGTATGGAGCTTATTTTTTAAATCACCAACAACATGCATAAGAGAAAGAACTTCTTGGGGAGGGATAGCATACACATTGAGGGGCTCATTAAGGGGTTGGATTTTTCCATTGTAAGTAGCCATAGGGACACTATTAGGTTGGAAGTCAACTTTAGGATCAACAAGAGGGTAACTAGTAGTAGGGATGGATGGGGTTTCAATAGGAAGGGAGGTTTACACACATTTATCAACAAGATCAATCAAACGAGGAGGAAAAGCAACATGAATATTTTCTTTAACATCATCATTATTTTGTACATTATCTTTAGAAACATAAAGAGTAGCAATACATGCATCCTTACTAAAATCATACTATAACACATTATGAGAAATAAAGGGAACATCAATAATAAAAAACAAGTAATAGAAGGAGTCATGCATGTAAGAGAAGATTAAATATAATTATATTTAGGCACAATGGTCAATAGAAAAGTAGAAGTTGGAGGGGAAGGATCTGAAATAGGAAGATCAACCACAATGTGGTTAGTCCATCTGTAAGGGAAGGATAAGAGGAAGGGTAAAAAGGGGGGCTAGGCCCATTAATGATAGAATTGACAACTGCTAGCCATGTGTTTTCATTGATGTTAAAGGATGATGTTATTAGAATTGTCATTATATCTCATTGATGTCAAAATATGTATGGAGCATGGAGGTTGCTTGTTTTTTTGAGATTGCATGGTGTTGCATGGGATTTTGAGCAGTATAGTGGCATGTAGGAGTGTGAAGATGGATTGAAAATGCATATAGGATGTTTCTTAGGTGTCATGGAGTGTGTTAAAGCTTCTAATAGGTGTTCAAGATTGGCCAAGGTCTATTAAGATCAGATTTAATGATGCAAGCATGTTTCAGGTGCTTGTTTGTGAGGCCTAGAGAGCAGTATGAGGCATGAAATTGTGAAATGAAGCACATAGTAGCTGAGTGAGCATGGGAAGAGCATGGGAATCATGAGGATGATTTTTAGGGACACTTAGAAGTTTCATATTGTGTAGGTTCAAGTGTTAAACTTGTTTTTATGTCTATTTCTAGACCCACTCCTTAAGAAAGCATGCCCGTGTGATATGATTTGAGAAGTTGCAGAGATATTTTATAAAATTAAAGAATTGGAGATTATTTTTTAGGTTTATATGATGGCGTGGTTTAAATTTTAGGACTAGGAAATGAAGATTTTTGAAGATATTACACTTTGACCAAAACTGGGTTTCCAAAGGTGAGTTTTTGAGCTAAAAGTTGACTTTCAGATTCTCGTTGTGGAGTGTGTGATTTTCATAGGGAACCAAGCTCATGGGGATAATTTATTAGGTAAATTATGAATATTTTCCAAGTGGAACGGTTTTTTTGATCATTATGTTTTTATGAACAATTGTTAAGAATCCAAACAACTCTTTAATCCTCATAAAACTCTAGCTCTATAGCGACTTGTGATAAAAAGGTTGTACAAGCCCATAATGGATTGTTTTTAAAAATTTGATGATTGGAGGATATAGATGACTCTTCCATATTTCCATTTATATAATTTAGAGGTTGTGATTATATGTGGGCCCCACTTAAAAAATACTGGTTTTTGGAAAGTTTCAGTTTGTGGAAAAGTTATCCATTGAACCTATTGACTAATTTATCATTTATTGAAGCATGGGAGTTGTAATTAATGTCTATGATGGTTTCAGATCATGGTTGAGGACCTAGTATGAAAAGTGTGCCCTATTTATGAGGATTGGTTTTAGGCAATTTTGGGGTAGTTTGGAGCAGTCTGGGAATAAAGCAATTTTAGAGGTACTACAGGTGGTTTTACAAATTGGTTTGAATTTTGTGATGATCATGACTTCAATAAATTTATAATGGTATATCATACTTGAGTTTGAGTTTCAACCAAGTTATGGATAGTTCTTTGAACGCTAATTTTGAGGGTGTTTGGTTGTGCATGCTCTAATGAGGGTTTCATGGAGTGATTTATTGTTCTGAGTTGTTTCATGATTTTTGGAGGTTTATGAGAACTTATAAAACAAATATAAGTGTGATCCATGCCTCCATGAATGTTTTTTTTGTCTAGAACAATCCATGGTTGGCGAGTTGTTTGATTTAGTGTTTTAGGGCTTGTTGAGTCCTACCAGAGGCTTAGATGGTTCTAGGTGATGGTGGCAACTTGCATGGTATTATGGGTTCTATATTTATGATGTTATTATGATGTGGAAATGTATTTTTCTTTATGAATTCTAACCTAGGTGAATTATAATGATGAGATAGTTATAAAGGCAAGTTATAAGGTTCATTTGTGTTAGTTAATATTGTGAAAGAAAAGTGTGACCTAGGAGGGTGATTGAGGAAGGTAATGAAGGTCCTTGTGACCTTGTTGAGAGGGAAATGAGTATGTGATGATTTTTTGTAGGTAAATAAGGTGAGGGTGAGCTAGGGTAGATGTGGGAATCATCTTGAAGGAAGAGGTTTTGGGTAAGAAGGCTTGAGAGATGTTTTAAAGAAGATAAAGAGGAGAGTGAGCTTCATAGATTCGTCATTAGTTATTGCACGAAAAAATCAAAGATGGAATTCATTTTAAGTGGTTGAGTTGGTTCTTGGTAATCTTGGGGGTTATAGCCTCCTTGTAGAGTTGGTGCTCTACTAAACTAGGGGTTAGTGCTCTTTGTATGGTTGGTTCCCTACTAAACTAGGGGTTGGTGCTCCTTGTGGGGTTAGTTCCTCACTAAAAAACCCCTTGTGATGTGTAATATTCATGAGATTCATTTGTATTGAGTAATTTATGTAGAGGTTTAGTGATTTTTATTCCCCTTGAGGGTTTCCCACTTAAATATGGCATTCACGTGTTCTCTCTTGTTTCATGCTTATATGGATGGTTGATATGTTGCTTGATGGTTTGCTAAGTTAATTGATATTGATCATATAATGGATAATGAATTATGAATGGTTAAATACAATTGAAGTAAAAATTTTAATGACACATTGATTCACCCCCCTTCTTAGTGTTTGTGCTTCCAACAGTTGGTATCAAAGCAGTGTGTTTGACATGTTTTCCGCTCATGCTCCAAGTTAATGAAGCAGTATGCAAGAAAACAAGAAACTCCAAATATGGGAGGGTTTAAGGATACCTATAATGTATGATAATGATAATTATGGGAGATGGGTGCAAATATAATTTCCGCAGTGAGCTTGGTAACCTACACAACACAAAAGGAAAACTAGACAAGAAAAAGATTATTAGATTATATGGTGGGCTTCCTGAAAAAGTCAGTCTCGAGAAGTGAATAGATTCCTAGGAATGATGTTATCCCAATTTACTTATAAAATTAGGAAATAAGGAACATATAACATGTATAATGTAATAGAATAAATATATGCTCAAAAATAGGTAAATCAGATACCAGATTATGATAAATAGATAGATTGAGATAAGATATCCAAACCAGACAGGGGTTGAAAATGACCTGAGACAATTGATGATGAATGAGAACATAAAAGATCCAGAGGTTGGAAACAATAGATCTGGAATAGATCTTTAGATTTTAGAGATGTCTTAGGTTTGTTACAAAACATAAGATACATAAAAAACATAGAAAGTAGGCAGGCATGGTTAGGGTAGAGAGAGTCGACGACGATAAGAGGAAGTCAATGATAACTATGGAAGAAAGATAGGGATTCTGGGATATCAGATAGGAAGGATAGAATGGTAGTTAGACCTAGATGTTGCTGAGATTGAGAAATTGATGGTAGGGTAGACAAAATGTAGGAAAAAGAGTTGATGCAGTTTAGGTTGATGATGACCATAGTAGAATTGACGATAATTGAGGCTAAATTTGGGTTTGATGAGGGCTGATGGATGATAAATAGACTATGAGAAAGAAGAAAGGGTGGTTGATGTCAACCATCTCTCTCCTCAAAAATATCAAATCCAAGGCTTGAAATAGTACCAGAACTCTGGCGAAGGGGCAACAAGTTATAGTTATAATAACTAGTTTTAGAACTACAATTGGGGTTATAATACCCAACCTTGTAGCCAAGTTATATAGGACTTGTAGCACCTCAGAATGCAAACTTAGACATCTATCGGGACCCATTTCCTAAATTTATTGAAGATGTTAAGTCAAATCTTCAAAACATAAACAAGGGTATTCCTGTTAGAAATAATGACCATGAGGCATCAAATTCTAATAACTCTCGAGTTTGTCCTAACCTCGACTCAAACAATAATGCAAAGATTTTGGGATTAGTTGAGTTAGAGATTGAACTAGAGATTAACACAACAAATCAAATGAGGGAGTAAGTTTCAAAACCCCTTCCCACTCATTCTCTCTCACAAGATGATGTTTGTATAGTCTTGAAACCTGTAAGAGCTTATGATCTGATTTTGGATTTGAACAAGACATTTTTTCACTTATCATTTCTAGATTTGTTGAAGAATTCCCCTATGCATAATTTTGTGTTTCTAGACACAATGGGTCTTGGTTACCCAATTCACGTTATGCCTCTACATGGGGCTCAAATTAATCATATTGAATTCGACATATACCCTCTAGGATAGAGTGATAGGGATACCAGGTTTGTATTTGATATAAACAAGATACCATCTAACGTTGAAATAGCCCAAAGAGGGGATCCTACGTTATATCTTCAAGTATGGGTTTATAACAATTACATCAAGAGAGCTATGACCGATGATGGGGCTGCTGTGAATGTGGTTCCATTCCCTTTCTTGCAAAATATGTGATATAAAGAGAGTAATTTCTCCTCTACAATAAACACATTGCGAGGATATGATGGTCTCAAGGCTACCTTAATTGGAACTATAGTTCATCCTGTCTCCCTCAGGCCAAAAACCATCTTGATGGAGTTTTACATCAATGAAAAGGAAAAAAATTATAACATGATTCTGGGTAGACCTTGGACTCATCAGATGAAGGCCATTCCTTTCACTTTGTTCCAAGAAGTCAAATTTCTCCATTTGGGAAAGGTCTTCGTTGCTCAAGGGAATCAAAAACCCTTTGACATACATATGGAAATTCTCAAGAAGAAATCATGGGTTCATTCAGAATATGAGCTCCATGTGAACCAATTAAACAAACCAATTCCATCAAAATAATTAGTTGTGAAAACCCTGAATGTTCCGAAAGTTGAGGCTAATAACCTAAAAAATTTTAAGGTAGAAAAAAAAGATAAGGGTAAAACAATATCCATGGAAACCATGTCCACCAAAACCACAACAAATATTATGAAACTTTTAGAGAGTGATGAAACGATCCTTCTCCCCTTCGAAACCATAAGGAATGGGTAACCTCCTTGGTATAGCTTCTCTTCCTTTTGATGATCTTGGCCTAGGCGTAAACATGATAAAAATAATGAATGAAGGAGAGGATTTTGAGAACAAAACAATACCCATCAAAGCCATCTCTAGGGCTTCTGCCATTCCTAGCCTTGGTCTAGAAATAAATATGTCCAAAACCAAGCTTATTGTATCTATGAGACATAATCCCATAGCGCGACAAATGTCAAATGTAACCACTACTCCTTACGTAGGGAATATAGTTGATTATTGCAGTCATGCTCACATGAATATGATATGTCATGGAACACAATAAAGAGGTTATAAATACCTCTTTCAAACAAATGGATTCACGTCAAGGTTAGATGATTAGATACATATAATTATAGGCAAGGGTTGTAAATTTAAACCTAAGGTAGTAGGCCCTTGTAAAGAGAACAAAAACTTCAAAGATCATGTGTACCATTTGTGTACTTTGGGAGGTGAGGAGTTTGACATCCATCAACTGGCTTCACCCTAAACACTTCTATGCACTATTAATTTGCATTTTTAATATTGTACATTATTACATCCATACTATTTATCATTTGCATTATCATCTTGTGAAATTGTAAACTGAGAAACTTAATTTTCAAGCAAATTGTAAAACTTTCAAATATTGGCCAAAGCATTCAATCATACCTCTTCAAGTATCCATCATATCATCTCTAAATAATTTAAATCTCTTATCATCTTCAGCTATTAAGATGGAATTTTGACATTGATCCTACCAAGACTTGCACACTTAGTTCTATTCATGGTTCTTACTAGATCACATGTCTTTGACCATAGTCTATACTAGAAGCTTCTTGATGTCATATCTTTTCCTAAATATCTCTCTTATGACAAAAATAATCTAAACATTTCACCTAGAGATCTTGTTCGCCTATCTCAACCTTTAGTGACTAGCCCTCACATCTTACTAGTAGTGTGGAGTTGAGGCTAGGGGAAAGTGTTCCTTCCCCAAAAGCACAAGTCTAAAGTCCAAAAAATAATAAATAAATAAATATATAAATCAACAGTAAATACGAAAATGCTTTCTTTTACAAATAATAGTATACTTTTTTGTCCTACCAAACTTTGGTGATAAGCCCATGCTTCCTACTAGTGGCATGAGGTTGAGAAAGGAGGGAAGTTCCCTTACTCACCTATGTCTTGTCATTGGTGATGAGCCCATGCTTCTTACTAGTAGTATGGATCAAGACGTAGGGGGTCCCGTCAAATAAATCAAGAAGTTGTAAATAAGTTAGGAAATAAAAAGCGCTTTGAAATCTTAAAAAATATCAAAAAATGAGCTAGATGTGTATGTTACAAGAGATTCAATCCCTAAAACTAGATTTTTTCAATCAAAAGGCCATCTATGGATCTTAGTATAGTTAAAATTGTAAGAAAAATGCATTTTGAACTGGTTAGTTGACCTTGCTTAGGGTTGAGTTGTAGGTTCCAATTTGATCTTTGTCAAAATATTGTCTTTTTCACCATCTTCATTCTTCAAAATAATACAACTCACGTCCTTCTTGGATCTTGATGATGAGCCCTCACATCTTAATGGTTGTGTGGAGTTAATAATGGAGTGATTTCATCTACTTATTATATCACATTCATCATATTTTTCCAATAAAACAAAGTGCTAAATATTTCTTAAAAATCAAAGTTCTACGTTATAATTTGTTCTCATATGCATAATCATATACAAAATCATTCTGTCTATCACATCGCATCATCATCCATAACATGCATCTATAAAACATAAAAAAATCATTAGAAATTCCAAACCATCTAAGAGTACACAGATGAAGAAAATCATGACCAAGTCAACTCTTACATAGAATGTCAAACCAAAAAAAATGTCTATGCATATATATAATGTCACGTTTTTGTGTACAATGCCATCACACTCTAGAAAGTTTGGTCAAAAGGCTCAATCATGAGCTCAAAATACAAAAAATAGATATGTATAAAAAAATGTTCTAAAGAAATAAAGGCCATAGGCCCGTCCATCTCTTTGAGACTGGTCACGACTGATTCAGTTATGAGTTTCCTAGAAGTCCTTCTCAAGTGCATTCAAAACAAAAAAGACCAAATATCTTATATCTAACCCCTTCTTGATCCCCTCTCACCTTCGTTGGGTACGATACCACCGTGTATAAATCCTTTTCAATTCAACCATATTCACAAATGAGAAATTCACCAAAAGTTAAGAGTTCTAAATTCAAAAAACTTACAAAACACAAGTGATTTCCAAAAATAGTAAAATGTCATATATATGGTGTTTTCTAATGTCATTTTGAGAGTGTGTTTATGTAGGGTTGGAGTGCTGACGTGGGTATATTTCTCCTCCATGTGAATATGGTAAGTAGTATTGTCATTTTAGTTTTGATTATTTTGTCGATTATAATTTATATATGCACTTGATTCCTGTTTTCTTCTTGTAGGTAGTGGGAAGCTTAGATTAGTGTAGTATCAACACACAGACGTTTCAGGTATAATTTATAACTTTCCTATTTGGGGCACCATATTCGGAATTCACGTTTTACACCTCTTCATGGCTAAAAAAATTATCCAAGGAGGAAATATGTACGCACCCAAATTTGGACAGTGCTAAATTGTCAGAACAATTAAAATACCCAATGATAATAAATATAAATTCCAATGACATCCAAGTCCAATTTTCTCACTTGCAACATTTTCTTGTAGCTTTTTTTACCTTATTTATATTTTTCTTATCTTTTCCCACTTTCCTAGTTACTTTTTAAGCCTTTTTCCTAACATTCTAACCTTTCATTACAGAACCCTGTCGATGGTTGAGTAACTCAAGTATACCCCAGTGGTTGCTTATAACCACCAATCTGTTAGTTTGCACAGTTCCGACGGTTCCATGTGTATTTACCCGAGAATTTTCTAGCATGTTCTAAATGTGTGTTTCTTCTTCCCAAGTTGATATCTCACACATTTCTTGACTAAATTAGCTGCCATTAAGCTTGTTAGATGTGTATAGACTTCTTCTTCCCTAATTACTATTATTAGTAAGTTAATTACCCCTTCCCATGGTGATTTAGCACTTCTGGTTTCCAAGTGTGCTGCACCATTTCCCTGCCAACTTTCTATAAAAACCAAGATTTTTCCCAAAGCATTGGTTGGAGTCTTTTGATTTGGAATTACACTGTTATGCTGCCAGAATCTTACCAAGAAGTACACAAGAAAACACGGTTCATTTTCCTTGTTACTCTCTTGCTTGTATTGCTACCAGACTACCTGCAAACCAGCTAGCTCCAACACTTCTACATCTTCTTCTTACATACCAACCATCACATTTCCCTAGACAATATTGGATTCACCATTGGAAAAAAAAGTTGAGGGGATCATCAAAAGCACAACCAATATTGGAAATTATCTTAGTTCTACATTTATAGGTTGGAGGTGTAATTGAATTCATGGAAGCTTTGTTTAATTAATTAGATTTCATTTCTTAGTTATATAAATCTTGTTTTAAGAAAGGTAGAATTTACAATTAGTTTTATTTCTTATAAGTAGCTTGCATTAAAGATTTATTCTCAAATCATCCCTATGGATTTACCTGGAAGGATTCTTAAGGAAGTTCTTGTGCACAAAGTCCTTTCCATTCTTCATATCAAAAGCACCTATAGATTTCATTTATTCATTTAGTTAGATTTCACTGCATACAAGAAAATATTCTCTTGAAAGCTTACTCCTTGCCTATCCCTATGGATTTGCAAGGGAAGTAAGTTTGAAGAAGTTTCTGTGTTTGTGTGCATTTCATTGAGTTTCTTCATTTAAAAAGCTTATGTAGGAATTTTAGTGTTTTACCGAGGGGTCTCACGGAAGAAATTACTTTTGATAATCTTTTCAATCTTCCTGAGATTCTGAGGTAGAAGTAGAGGAAATTAGATCCACAATTACAAATTAGGAAAATCCCTTGTTTTAAAATTAGATTAGATTTAATTCATTCTGCAATAGAGGGATAGCCACATCTGACTATTTCAATGTTTAGTTTATTTCATTTTAGAGTAGAAGTAGTTTTCACTTAATTAGAAGTAATTCATCTGTGTGTGTAGATTAGCTTTATTTTAATTAATTAGTGAAAAGGTAGATATTAGTTTTCTTTAGTTAATATCCTTTTCAAGAAAGTAGATTAAATTGTTCATTTCATTTTGGTTAATTAATCGGGAATGAATCTAGCTAGTTAAGAGATTAAAGCACATTTGTCTTTTAATTAAGTTAGATTTACTTTTCTTAATTGGTTAAAATGAACATTTCAACATAGTTTAACTTTCAAATCAAACCAGAAAATTAAACCATAGGGAACTTACACTACCTGTACATAGCCTCTAATTCCCTCTTGGCTAACTCAGCTCATAGGAATTCACACTACCCATTCTTAGTCCCTGGTTCTCTTATAGCTCCCTTTTAGCATTTCCCACAATCTTACACATTCCTGACTATCTTGACATGACCTCGAGAGGTCGCGTATGCCTTGAGTCACATGTTGATTCTTAGGCATACAATACTATATGGCTAAAAAATCCTAATCAATGGATTTATATCATGCTTCATAATCTAATAAGGCTTGAATAACATAATAGAAAACATGGTCCTTGCACTTTTCACCTTATTATGCTAATACTACCCCTACAGACACTAGAGTGGAAGAGGTATTTAGTAGTGAATGTCGATCTGGTGAAGGAGGCTATAAGGTTGGTAATGAGGACAAAGAGTGATATTAGAATTAATGGTCTGTAATCTTGAGACGCCATCATAGGTATTTCAAACCTTTTCCCCCTTGTTTTCTATCTACTTAGCTGACAGACATTTATATTTTGTTTTTAGGCTGTTGTATTTTGTATTTTTCTGCCAAAGCAACAGGACACATGAAAATTTTTTGGCTCAATTTTATTCTAAGTCTTTGGGTAGATCCAAGTTTGCGGAATTAGATTATTTTCATATAGAATTTAGGTCTGGAGCTGGGGCATTTATTTTAGTTAGCTATATTGTCCTTTACAGATGTAAAACCCACAAATTTATCCATAGCTTATATTTCGTCGGGACTAGTTTAATTCAAGGCAGAGACACATGGCTTCAAGTCAATAGTTTAAGTTAATAAAAGTAAAGAGTTGTGATGTGAAGTCACAACCAATTAAATGCAAGCACTAAGTCTGACATAATAAAAATTATGAAGGACATGGAGCTTTCCTATTAGATGGGGCTTTGTGTTTTGATAGGGTCTACAAATGAAGATTGAAAACTGTGAGGAGAGTGGAGCCTCCTCATTGGTTTGGGCTTCGTGTATTGATAGGGTCTATAAGAAAATATTGACAATTGCAAGAACCATGGTGTTCTCTTATTGGCTAATGTTTCACGTGTGTTAGTCAGGGATAAAAAGGGTCTGATAACACCAAAGGGCATTGAATGTTTCTATTGGTTCACACTCTGACATGATTGATAGAAAAAGGAAAAATGCGAAGGGTATGTGGAGGTTAACTATTGTACTTAGCTTCGCATCACAAAATGGAGGATATATAAATCTTGACACTGTAACCAATGTAAGGAAGACACATGGAGGAATTTAAGTCAATTTTTTAGCAATGGATTAGGGTGGATTTAAAAGATGTGAAGAGCTATAGTTAATATATGTTTGGGTCCGTGTCGGGGTCAACGTCTTTTGAAAGACACGGGGAGCTATATAAATGGCTTGAAAAATTTAGCAGAGAGAAGGAGAAGAAATATATACAACAACATACATAATAGAGAAAGATAAGGATAATATAACATAGAAAGATCCGTAGCTCAAGGTATTAACTAGAAGAAGAAAAAAACATGCAGTAGCAAAGAGTAACAACTCGAGGAGATCAATTTTTTTATAAGAAAAAGAATGAAATGATTGGACACACAAAGATAAACAAAAAGAATGAAAATAATGTATAGAGCTGTAGCTCTGAGTCTATAAAATATATTTTTAAATAAAATATAATAGCTATATTTTGTGTGCTTTTTTTTATTTGTCTTTCCCTGTGTTGGTTGTAGTTGGCACCAAATTTTTCCAACAAGTTCTTCATATTTTTAAAATCCCATTGACAGAATTAGGTCCATTCTAGTTTGGTAGATATATGAAGTAGGCTATTTATGGCATGAGTGCCATAGGTGAACTTAGGGAAAATCATTGGATTGCCCCAAGTTTTATAAGGAAAGTGCGTATGTCTGTTATGGAGGATGTTCATGGCATGTCGAGAATGAATTTAATATTTTCTGGGTTGACATAAATACCATGTTTATATACTAAGAATCCTAGGATTTTTCCTCGTGTCACCTTGAATATGCACTTTCCAAGATTAAGGAGAACCTGTTAGGAATAATATTTAGATTAGTGCTCACATTATTATTTGTAAGGGTTAAGTGTAATATTCGTATATTACATTAGTGATTTAGTAAGATATTAATATTATTATATTAATATCATATTTGTGTGTGAAAAATAAAAGAGTGTAATATTATTAATATGAGTTATGAAACAACTCATTATTAATAATATAGGATAAATTGTATTAGTTGTGAGTTTGTTGAATAAACAACTCACACAACTATTTAGAGTTGTGTGAGATATTATTGTGTTTTGGAGTGATCATAGGAGAGATTCTCTAGGAGAGATTAGTGGGATGATATTGGTAAGCCTCATCTCCTTGTTTATAGTAAATAGAAAGGCTATATATTGTAAGCTTACTCACTATGTAATTGCTCCATAATATTGAATAGATTGTAAGTGTGTTTATTATATTTTGTGCTCTACAACATTGTCTCTTATTACATTCTTCAATCATTTCATGTAATTTTTTCTTATTTATATTAGATAAGCTTTCAATTTTATAACATTTGGTATCAGAGACGGTTTCCTTTTACAAGTGTAGAAGCAATGAAGAAGATGATTGAAATAATCTCATGAGAAAATTTCCAACAGACACATCATAGTAAAAAGAACGTGGTTTACTCATATGACATCAGATTGATGTCTTGTTTTTTTCTCTAGAAATATAAGAACAAGACGTACAATATTATAGTTTACATCATCTTTAGATTTGCCTTGTAGGTGTGTATAAATGTTTGTGTAAGTTGAGCGTATTTTTATTGTTGTTTTTAAAAAATGACTGATAAATTGATTATATCTAAAAAACCCATATTCTAAATCCTACAAAATTTTTTGATTTCATTTATTAATTATTGGGAAAAATGCTTTCAAAATTAAAAAAAACCCAGTTTCAAGTTTTTGAGAAAAGAGGAAATAAAAAATAGTGAGTTTTTTTGCACATTCTTAGTAAGTTTTTCAAGCTTTCCAAGTTTAGATTAAGGGGGGACTTTTCAAACTAAGATTCAATTTCAAATTTTCTAAGTAACTAAAGCAACATCAGATGGAGGAAGTAGGTTAATCAGTGACCTCTCGCCGCAAGTGACAAGGCCAGAAAATGAATTTGTGACATTTATTTTTGTTGTGATTTTAATTTTTACTTTATGTAAATAAGAATAGATGGATCATACCTGTTCAAGTAATGTAATTTGTAAGAAATTTATTTTATTTTCCCCTAAATGTAAGAAGGTGATTTGAACTAAATATGTACACTGTTATGAAATGGTTGCTGGTTCCATTGAAAAATATTCTTGGGAGATGTTGGTTCTCTTAGAAAACCTACTTGTTGTTGAAGGATCCACTAGAAAACCTCTATAAAGTGGTTGATGGTTCCACTAGAAAACCTCTACAGGGTGGTTGATGGTTCCACTAGAAAAACATATATAGATTGGTTGTTGGTTACACTATAAAAAATTCTCTTATTGTGGTTGATGGTTAGCCAATCTATAAAGCCATATGTAAAACATGAGCATGTACATGATAATGTTTTCCCCATATTTGCACTAAGCGGGGTAATATTAGGAATAATCTTTAGATTAATGCTCACATTATTATTTGTAATGGTTAAATGCAATATTCATATATTACATTAGTGAGTTAGTGAGATATTAATATTTTTATATTAATATCATATTTGTGTGTGAAAAATAAAAGAGTGTAATATTATTAATATGAGTTACGAAACAACTCATTATTAATAATATAGGATAAATTGTATTAGTTGTGAGTTTGTTGAATAAACAACTCACACAACTATTTAGAGTTGTGTGAGATATTATTGTGTTTTGGAGTGATCATAGGAGAGATTCTCTAGGAGAGATTAGTGGGATGATATTGGTAAGCCTCATCTCCTTGTTTATAGTAAATAGAAAGGCTATATATTGTAAGCTTACTCACTATGTAATTGCTCCATAATATTGAATAGATTATAAGTGTGTTTATCATTTATTGTGCTGTGCAACATTGTCTCTTATTGCATTCTTCAATCATTTCATATAAATGTTACTTATTTAGATTAAATAAGATTTCAATTTTATATCAGAACCTTTTATTTGTGAAGGTGCCCTAAGGCATTGTCTAGGTCATGAGTGTGATCATCAATGCATTAAGATTTGATGAGTACATCATTAACGTAGAATTCAACTATTTTATGTATGAGCTCATGAAAGATGTGTTTCATGGCACCCTGATATGATGTGCCAAAGTTTTTGAGTCCAAAGGGAATTTTTACATAACAATGGGTGCCCCATTTTGTAGTGAAGGTAGTTTTGTGTTGATCTTCAAGAGCAATTTGAATTTGGTTATACCCTGAGAACCCATCTATAAGAGATAACATTTCATACCCTGACTTGGCATTGACGACGGAATCGATTGAGGGTAAGGGAAATTTCTCCTCAGAACAAACAAGATTAAGGTTTCTAAATTCAATACAAATATGGATAGACAAGGTGGCCTTCTTCCAAACTTAGATGATATTGGATACCCGTTCAGAATAGTCCACTGTACTAATGAATTTCATGTTTAAGAGTTTGATGATTTATTTATGACACAAATCATTGATCTTGGGAGAGAAATTCCTTATCTTTTTCTTAACAAGTGTGACATCAAGATAGGTAATGATACTATGCGAGACAATTTCAGGATCAATGTCAGGCATATCGACATATCCCAATGAAAATACCTCCTTATGTTTTCATAATACCTCTATGTGATGGTCATGTAAATGAGGAAAAAAATCATCAAGAATGAATACATGTGAGGGATGATAATCAATTTGTACGCTAATGGTTGATTCAACTTATATACCATTACCGCATTGGAAATGATATGGGGCTTTGGGTAATTTGGTTACTTCATCTTGGCTAGGGTCGATAGTAGCGATATAATCATTAAAGTGCATAGGTGTCTTGAAGTTTCCAAACTTATGGTGATATTGAGGGAGTTTATATTCTTAGGAATATCAGAATTCTAGAATAGCCTTGTCGTTGTCCAAGGTAGGGAGAGCCCCATGGTATTCTATATAAATTTTTGGGCCTACATATCGCTTACCATATCTATGTTTCCTAGAGCTTGTTTTTCATATATCTAATACCAAGTAGTGTCTAAGGTGACCTCTTTAGGTGCGGGATCAAAAATAACCATGTAAGAAGCACTGGGACCATTTTTGAGTGCATATGTTGGTTTAAAAGCTAGTACGAGCAATAGAGTTTTTACAAAATCGTGATGTGAAGCATAGTTAGAGATTTTATTGATTAATTAGGGAGTATCAAGGAGTGAAGGATTAGCAGAAGGAATGTAAGAAAGTTTCTCCTCTTCATCCTCACTGTCACTAGTATCATAGATAGGGGGTTCATAAGATGTATCAATGGTATTAGATTTGAGTCGAGAAGACCGTATTTGGGCTAAGCCATGTTAGTAATATTTTTCGAAGGCAATCCATTTTCCTTTAAGATCAGGCACCTTCTCCTTAGCTGAAACACCAATCTTATTAAAAGATATAGGTGAAAGAGGATGGTGATAAGAAAAGAGTTGTGCAAATCCTAGTTCATTATATTCTAAGTGGTTGGAGGTTGAGGCATCACTCGTTGGCTCCTCCATATCATTTTGAGGTAGAAATTGATCTCGAGGTAGAATAACCAGAGGTAATCGATGCATGATATCATTGGGTAACCTATTTTTGTTGAGTGCAATTTAAAGATCAATAGGTTCATCGTCATATTAATTTTCTAATGTCATTTGAATTTCATACCTAAGATTAAAGAACTATGGATAGGGAATACTTTTGATCTCGAGAGTAATTAGCATTAGGAAAGGCTCAATGGGGAATGACACTAAGATATCCAAAGTATTGGGATCAACATCATCCCTAAACCGTTGGTTGTTATAAATTAATTTAATATGTTGGTACTAGAAAGATGAGACTACGCACATGTGATGTGTCTATGGTCATCCCAATAAGAGGTTGTATTAGATAGGATGATCTAGAACCATGAGCTTGGTGTGGACCATTTTGGGTGCAAATGTGATGGGTAGCCAAATACATCATATGGGTTTTTGTTTGGTTTTATCAAAGCCATGACAAGTCAAACGAGTGGGCTTAAGGTCATTGATAGTAATAGAGGTTCTTGATGAGGGAGAAAGATTATAAGTTAATTCTTGATCCTTTGTCCATAAAGACCTTACACACTTGCGCATAATGAATGATAACACTAAAAAGTAGGGGTGGGCCATCCACACAAAATAAGACCTCATCAGTAATCATGTCATCCTACAAAAACTCCAAATCTAAACAACTGAGATGTGAGTGTTGTAAGGATGATCCTATAGTATCTATGTGATGGCTTTCTAGATTTGGGGATGTAGTGGGAATCTTTGGGGCCACACAAGAATGATCCTCAAATATTTGCAACTGTTGGAGGAGAAAATTTTGATGTGAAGATGAGGTACAAATGAGTTCTATAAAGGGAATTTTACATGTAAAGGAGTTTAGCTCATCTAAAAATTTCCAACTAGGCTTGGTATAGATTCCATAGTGATACCACGGTGGTGGCATAATGAAAGACATATCTAGATGTGATGATGATGTCAGGGGTAAAGTAATCATTGTTGTTGATATTATTAATAATGGACATGGGATCCTTCTTCTTAATATCAACCACATTACATTCTATTGAGTGACCCTACTGTAACTGATCAGAGGGACAAGGTTGGGACAACAAAGTTTCACAGGTGAGATTGGGGTGACTAGAAAGAGTAGTGCTCATAGGAAGAGAAATAGATAATTTAGTAACATGAAGAGGAGATGTAGGCATAAAGGAATATCCCATGGAGAATTTTGGAGGGATTAGTTGTGCTAAGAATATCCTTAGAGGTGAAATCTTCGTAACTTGGATGCTAAAAAGAAGGCTATAGAAATATGTGCTTTAGATATAATCGACCTTGTAGAATGTTTATATAGTGGTCAATGGTGTAAGGAGAAAGATTCAGAAGAATAGATAGAATTGACTCTATCAGAAAGCTTGAACAAGGGCTGATGGTGTTTGAGAAGTGAAAAAATAGAAACATGCAAGATTAGCCATGTAATGGGGTATACATAGGGGCCGAAGGTGTTGGGAATCAAGTATGATATAAATAGACAAAATTTCCCCTGGGTGATGGTGTCTGCGTAAATAGATTCTTAGGGTTTTTGGGATGCTTAGATGAATTCAAGAATGAAGATGGGTTATTTTAACAAGTTGTGCTCAATCAGAAGGTCTATAGGATTCACTTCAGGTTCACCAGAGATGTATGCTAGGCTAATAATGTATCTCAATAACATGCACTCCTAGATTATTTGTTCTATAAGGGTATCAGGGAAATGAGTAAGAAAAACACATGATCTGACATACAATGGATAGTTTTAAAGGGGCTACAATGAGAACTAGGGTCACATATCTAGAGGGTAGTAATCCCTACACTAGGTCAACCTAGGATTTTCAAGGTCTACAGTTGAGATAGAGGAGATAACCATACTAAGATATCAATAGTTGGGTGAGGAGAGGTATGGATCAATAGAAGATAAGATAAACATGCATAATGTAACTGAAATGAAAATTATGTAAAGCTAAGGAGCTGATCATGAATAAGATTACTATGCTAACTATCATCCAAACATATGTAACACTAAGCTAATATAACACACTGAGAGAAGGGAAATGAACTTATCTATGTAAAATGACAAAATATGGCTAGAAAACTCACATTTTACTTGTATGGTGGTCATTGATGCATCTATATCTCTAGAGAAGAAACAAACCAAGAAAGGATCAATATTAGGTGGAGAAGGGGAACATTGTTCCTATCCTAAAATCACTATAGGTGACCTAACAATGCAAATAAACCAACTAAGAAGAAGAGTGTAAGATGAACCAAGAGCTATGTGAGTAGATGAGAAGATGGCACAAAAGAGCATAGTAGATGGAAGTTTGAATAATTCTATATTCCTTCCTTTGGAATGTCAAATTGAGGTGGGTATATATAGGATTCCATCGCCCATAGGAGATGGTGTCGGCCAAGAGAAATACAAAACTAATACCATTACCCATGGGCGATGGAGTTGGCCATAAGTAATAAAAAAGAGGTGATGTGTCATGATAAGTGAAAGAAAGGTGTCATAAATCATGGACATGGATAAACAAAGTGATAAAAGGTGAGATACAAGCAAGAAGTTGTGAATGCAATGTGTGTGAGACCTAATGAGACAAGGCAATTTATTTCCTTGTTGATCCAAATCACTCGGCTAACTCCTTTGTACCTAACTTCAATGCCTCCTCTATCTAAATCGTTAAGAAGATAGGCTAGAAAGGATAAGTAGTTAATGATTAGATTGATAGACTCATTATTGATTTCAAAGGATCTTCGAAGATGATGTCAATGTCTATAATGACATTGAGTGAGAAAAGACTATTGTTGAAAAAATAAATGATGAGTTTAAGAAGGAATACACCAAATGGGAACTCAATCTGGAGGACCTTAACAAGTTTAAAAAGGTAGATGCTAATACCCTAGTACAAGAAAAGGTAACTAATGAAAGGGGGAGGCACTATGAGTTCTATGCAGCCATTGAGTTCTAAGTGAGATTTTTTCACGAAGCAAGGGAAGGGTTGCAGAAGGAAAGAGAAGAAGGAATTGATGCCACCAATGACATTAGTGATAAATTTTCCAAAATACCTTTCTAGTTTTATGATGATGACCTAAATATGTCAATAACAAGTGACATATTTTCTGAGTTCAAGAAATTGGTTTAAAAATAATCTAAAGTAGAGAAAAACTTTGATTTATAATCAATTGATAATTTGATTGTATATAAAAATGTTTTGGATAATTTGGCAAAGCTCGTCAAGAAGCTTCAGAGACTTCTAGAAAATTTTATCAGTGTAATTCACAAGTGTGATATACTAAACCTATATTTATGTAGAGAAAATGAGAAATAAGTACAAGAAATGATTCAAAGTTTCCATGAATATCGTCACAAAGAATCTAATCAAGAATAAAATGAGGAGTTTGGTTGAAGTCTTATATGTTTCTCCATTTTCATCTCAAGCATGTGAATTTCTTGAATGACTCAACATCGTTTGGATTAACATGTGTGTTGACTTGGTCATTTTGAATGAGAATCATTTAAAAGATCTTAAGATGTATTTACTATGTTTAGAATATGATGTAATTGTTTCCTTTTTTCTCTCCTTATTCTCTATAAATGTAATAATTCTCAATGCATTGAGGGATAGATTTTTTTGAATAGGAGTAATGGATTTTCACATTTTTTAAGAAAAAGTATTTTCTAGAAATATGGAGTAAAAAGGAAAACATTTGTATTTTCACTTTCTCTTAAAAGGAATAAAGAGACATGTTTTAAAATTTGTGTTGAATGTTCCCTTTATGTTGATGTTATTGTTCTTAAGTTCAATGAATTACATTATCCTTTTAATTCTAGTTAAATTTTATTCAATATAAATTCAGTTCATTGTTATTCTATCTTGCTTGTGTCATTAAATTCAGACATGCATTTTCCAAGTAGAGAGCACAAACATTTATCTCCATCTTTCCCCTACTTCATCATTCAAATTATCACCCCAAAATTCCTTTCTTCTTACTTCATTTTCCTTTCTAAAGTAACTACAAAAATTTACCGAGATGAGATCCCACCTCCCAAGGTTAGATTAGTGTGAATATTGTATAAATTTTCTTTCATTTTTCTTATAATAGCAATAAATAGGTCACCTCCCCTTATTTGAGGAGGGAATTGTCTCATATGCTATGGTGGAAACTTATATTGTATCTCTAAAAAAATATCCCACCACCATTTTTTGGTGACTCCATTGGGGAACCAAACATGTAAGCTTAACTTTTTTTTTGTGTAACTTGTTGCAAGATTAGTGTTCCCTCAAGTATAATAAATTATTCACTACTCTAAAATTGGTCGAGAATATTTTTGCACGTAGAAGTAGGTCTATAAGTGTTGTGGATCCTACTTTCAAGCTACTAAAGTTACAAAAATTTAACCTCCTTCCTTAAACATGGTCATCAAGATGTTTGGCTAGTTCATCATCAATTAATCAGAACTGGTCCATAAGAGAAGAAGCCACATCCTCCACCTATAGAGCTATGACAGAACCTCCTCCACCTCTAGTCCCTTGAGGATTAACCATTTGGCCCTTAGCCTTGAATAAAACACATCATGAGTTACCTCATGGTTTGTGGAAGAAATTCCCTAAATTCAGTGGTGATGGTAAACAACATCTCGATGAATACATTTTCATGCTATTCATTACATGTTTAGTTCTAGGTATTTCTCATGAAGATGTATCTGTCTTGTTGTTTATGGAAACTCTATAGGATTCCATGGCTGAGTGGTTCTACCACTTTCTACCTTGTTCTATTGATAGTTGAGATACCATGAAAACAAGTTTGGAATCTAGATTCAAGCCTATAAAGATGTATATACATTATTGGCCCAACTAATAAAAATGAAGAAATATCTACATGAACCCATGTGTGACTTTGTGACTAAGTTCAATAAATTGATCCATAAGATTCTTATGCATGTTACACATACTCCAGAGAATCAAAAGTTCTTCATCATCAATACTTAGTTACCTGAAGTGGGATTTTTACTAAGAAGGTCAAATAATCCAAATCTAGCCACCACTCAAGTAAAAACCACAAAAAGTTGAAGATGATCTTATTATGGTTGATAAGTTAAGAAGGGGGTCTTAAAAATTTAAGAATCTTAGTACCTATCAGAGTACAAATGATCCTATGATTTAGAAGTTGGCTAATTATTTGTTAGCATTAAAGAAGTAAATATCTCAAAATACACCAAACGATCCATATCAGGTGATTAACTAAAATATGAAATTATTCTATCTAAGCTAATCTAAGCAAGTACAACAAATATAATAACTCATGTGAAGTGAAATACAAATGCTAAGTAATTTTATTTGATATTTAAATGAAATGAAATAATTGAAATATGAGGGATAAGGTACTAACCTAAAAATGACTTACCTCGCTGAGATTTAGGAATGAACAAGATGATGTGCAGACGAAGTAAAGCATGATGGTACAACCCAGGAAATTACAGTAGATGAATATTTGACTAGACTGGGGCACCTAGAAGAGGATTAGGGTGCTAATGGGTGCCCTAGTCTATAGTATGGGCACTCTAGTCTATAGAACAACTCAGGACTTGAATATGGAAGTGTTGCTATATATTCACAATATCTCGATATTTATCGCGTGATTATTTCAGTAACTTCACGGATGATGCCGTAAATCTGTAATGAAGATTCATCTGAAAAACCCCATATAAAGCATCGAACCCCTAAAAAATAAAGATGCATATTAAGGGGTCAAACTATCCTTAGCAGCCACAATGGTGGAATTACAACTAAGTGCTATAATACATTATAGACCCAATGTAGTTCTGTGTGCTTTGTGTGTGCAAAGATGTGCCTAGGGTGCCCTAGCACCAATGATGCAGAGATTGGGGGCAATAACTACATAAAATGTAAAATGGCAGATGGAATAGAATAGAATTCCATTTCTTATGTATTGTGTGTGATGCAATGATACCCAAATGTAGTCCCCTTCCTTAGTAGATAACTATCCTTTAGTAGTAGATAGTTCACATATAAGATAGTAAGTATGTTGTGTTTATATAGGGATATCTTACAAAAATTTCGACACTAATGACCTGACATGATGACTAGTACCTAGGGGAATGAGAGGGAAAACTATAAAAAATGACCTTGAAAATCCAAATCAAAAGTGCTACGGGGACCAAGGTGCCTAAAATTAAGGATTGAGGTGCCCATGAGCACCCTAATCCTACCCTAGGTGCCCTAGTCAAATACTAGAGGCAACAAATGACCAAATAATGACACTTGAGACTCCTTGAGAGATGACCAAAAATGTGCAAATAATTGATGACCGTGTAAGAAAAATGATGACAACGAACAACTAACTAAAGAAAGGAATAGCGGATGTTTCATTAGTGAATAATTTTCTTACATGAGATACATATAAAAAATAACATACTTGGCGGTATAAATGTAGTATTACGTGTGTGATTTTATCTGTACATTTTCCCCCACTTTATGTTGGTGAGAAGAAAGCTCGGTAACATAAAGTAGATAGAGATGCATACTTGAGAGATGGCTAGAGAAGCCCATGCTGTAGTAGAATACACAAATGTGGTAGTAAAAGCGTACCGAAAGAACCATATAGCATGCTAAACCATGGATTAGTGTGTTGATCCATGCAATATAGTGAAAAGTGTAATATTGTGATGAAGTGTAATAAATGAGAGTGATGATAGAAATGTTAGATGATTGATGATTTCAAATGTTGTATGATGATGATGGGATGGGATAGGGAGTGATCAGTTCCCAACATGAATGCATTTACATGAATAATCGATCGGAGGATTTGGGAATCCTACCACCAGAGGAAGAGTGTACGGAGAAAAGTGTGTTATTCTCCAATCTCTAACCACATCCTCAAGATCTAGCCATTGCAGACAGACTCATATCAAATTTCTATGGTTTTTGGATCCAAATAATTTTGATCAAACAATTGACCCATATATGAGTGGTATAGGAAAGGAACTCTTGTCCTCACTCCCCAGGTGTCGCCACATTATGATGGTTTCCAAGTTAGGTCATCTGGAAGCAAACGTGAAATGTATGATTGCTTCCAAGTTAGGTCATCTAGAAGAAAACAAGAAATGTATGATGGAATAGCTTCTCGAATTAGGTCATCTGGGAAATAAATTGATGTAATATCCCATGTTAGGTTATATTGGAAAGCAATTGACGTAATATCCCAAGTTAGGTCATCTAGGAGGCCGATTATGTTGAATTTGTATTAATTGAATGATATGATTTCAATTGTTAGAGGTTTTAACACATTGATGGATGGATTACTCATAGAGATATTTTTATGCTAGATGTCCCTATATTAGGTCATTAGGGGGAATCAATAGAAATTGGTGAATAATCAAATGGAAATATTTTAACACTTTTTTCCCCAGGTTAGGTAATTAGGGGGAAGTGATGAAATGTCACATAGAGAGAATGTATGTTTGTTTCCCCCAAGTTAGGTCATTAGGGGGAATTGATGGTGAAATGTTGCTTGGTTGATTAGTAAATATTTGGAAATGATGAGTTAATAGTGTTAATTGAATGCATTGATATAAGGGGAATTGTAAGATGACCCTAATAGTATGCCCCTGTTTCGGCGAAATGGGAAGTGATGATAGGAGCGAACACTGAGTTGAACGTACACACGAAAAATAAATAGAATATGATAGAAAATGAAAAAATGTGTATAAATTGGGTGAAAAATACATTGAGGAGAAAGTTAACACAATTTTTATGTGTATGGTATGATAGTAGGTCAAGTTCAAAAATGAACACCACAAATAAAGTGTAAATCAGAGTAAAAATGCTCAAGATATGATGAAAATTGCATGGTGTGTATTGGTGGCGAGAATAAGCATGAAATAATGACCATAGTAAAGTGAGTGATGAAAAGTAACTATAAATAGGAAGATGAAAAAGTGATTAGTCACTTCATTTGTATTTTGTTTGAGTGATATTGAGCTCTTGAGTAACTAAGGATGCCATAAGTGAGAGCAACACAACCTAGTCGATTTGAGATGGTGGTGACTGTCGTAGCATCACGTATGACAATGGAGTTGGTAAATGTGATAGTTTGTCAAAAAATGAATGGTGTAGTAGTTGTTTCTATTGATTTTTTGTAAATTTTAGATTTTTGTAATTTGCTCGGTGTTTGAGACCTAGACAAGAGTAGTGAGAGTGCTAGTGACCCATGGGATAGGAGTGCCTAGATCTAGGTGCTAATGTCTTGCTCCTGGGCACCCCAGTTTTGCATTTAGGCATCCTAGTCCAAAAAGTTTGTATATGGTCTAGAATGGTGAAAATGTGATTTTGGATGTGAAGTAATGTGATAAATTAATATGTTTGGATTTGTATAGTGTCCTAATGTTGCATTTATTGTTGTTATTTTTTGTGTAGAGGGAAATTCACTTGAGGGAGTTCCGTAGTGGTTGTCACTTGAGTACTTTGCTTAGATTGGGCCTATTAGATGATGATTGGAATGTCATGGACAGTGCCGGCCTGTGGCACATAGAATGGATGGGAGATGTGCCCCACAATATGCCCATGTTGACTACATTATGCGAGAGGTGGTGATGTAGGAGCATCATGTGGTTCTTAGATGACTAAGCATGTCATTAGGTAGAGGAATGTTCTCAAGAAGGATTTCACTCAAAGATGGAGTCATAAAATTTCTAATATGTGTAATTTGTTGTAATGGAAGTAAATAGACTTAGGAAGGTAAATTTAGTTTGGTAAGGCTAAATGAAGCCATGTAAGCATGTAAAGGTGAATTGTGGATTAAATAAGGCCATATAGGCTATGTAGGGAGATAATTTTTGTTTTCAAACCTGTATGAGTTGTTTGGAGGAAGGTGTGGAATTTTCTTCCAAGTTTGGAGAGTTTTTGAGTCTGCTTTGGAGTTCATACTTAGTTAATATCCACCTATTCATAGGGGATTCCAATATAATTGAGAAGTAAGGAGATGGAATCGAATGAAATGGAATAGAAAAATGGTTTTAGAGGTGGAATAGTGAATATTGTAGCATGAATGGTGGTTTGAAGTTGCATTATACCTTTGTTTTGAATGAAATTACATGTTTCAATGGACTGTGTATAAGAACCCTACCTAGACAATGATCTAGAAAACCTCAATGGTGTTTAATTGATGAATTTATCTCAACTATTGATATGAGGAGGATATAAAGGTAACAAGGACCACTTTCATTATTTTTATGAGGTTTGAAATTGTGTAATCTAAATGTTATAGTCAATTGAAGGCTCCTTGGCTCAATTTAGGGCTCAATAGATCTTTTGGTTGCATGGGTGAATTTTTTTGGGGATAAACTATAAACCACTATTGTACAGATCTATATTCAATTAAAGCATACCAATAATAAACACATAATTTAACCAAAAGATAAAATAAATAAGAGAAAGATAACACCAAATATAACACGGTTCACCCAGTGTGGGCTATGTCCACCAAGAAATGACCAATCTTATTATTCAGTGCTTTACAGAGGAAATAGAAATGAATATCTACTTTATCATCACCAGCTACTATTTATTTCTCTCCAAGGAAATTTACATTCAAAAAATGTAATTCACTACTTTCTAACCCTAATTCTCATGCATTTATACATATAAAAACTTAGGGCACCTTAGATATGTGTTTAAAACCATTAGATGAACTTTACAACAAATATTATATCTAATTAACATGATTAAATATTAACATTCACGCATAGGAAACCGACTATGGTTACCCTTAACTGATGCCAACTTCTCCTTTCCTTGATTGATACCGGTCCCCAGGTGGCCAACACCACTTACTGTGTATTCCAGCAAGTTAGTAAATCATGCTAATGTGAAGTAATTAAGCTCCACAACTCAACAATATCCCACTTAGAGATAAATTTCTGCACTACATATACAAATCCATCATTGAATCCCTTTCCTTGGTCCATTTCTCCTTCTTCAAGTCTCAAACTTGAAGAACAACAGAAGTGGAGTGAATCTCCAACTTCTCCTTTACGGCTTCGTTAGCATATTCGTAGGGTTCTTATTTGTATGAATTTTCTCAAACTTCAGCTTCCCATCCTCCAACACTTTCCGTATGCAGTGATATCTCAACTGAATGTGTTTCATTCTTGAATGAAACACTGAATTATTTTCTAGATGAATTGCAATTTGACTATCACTGTACAACCTACAATGCTCTTGCTCCTTTCCCAACTCTTCCATGAACCTAATCATCCATATCATATATTTTCTAGCCTCTGTAGCTGCAATATAATTGGCCTCTGTAGTAAACAAGGCCACAACCTTATGCAATCTAGAAATCTAGCTAACTGACATCCCACATACTGTGAATACATATCCAGTGGTGCTTCTCCTACCATCCAAATATCTATCCATATCTGAATCAACATAGCCACATAAAGAAGTATCTGACCCTCCATAGCATAACTACATGTTGGATGTCCCTCTCAAATACTTGAGAATCCATTGGAATGCTTTCCATTGCTCTTTACCTGGATTGGCCATAAATCTACTCACAACTCCCAATTCCTATGCAATGTCTTATTTGGTACAAACCATATCATACATAATACTTCCAACTGCTGAAGCATATGGAACCCATGCCATGTACTCGACCTCCTCATGTGATGTAGGACACTGATATTTGCTTAATTTTAAGTGTCCAACCATAGGTGTACTTATAGGTTTTGCATCCTGCATTTGAAATATTTTCAACACTTTATTGATATAATCCTTCTGAGATAAATAAAACTTTCTATTCTTCCTATCTCTGTGAATTTGCATGCCAAGGATTTTCTTTGTAGCTCCCAAATCCTTCATTGCAAATGTTCGAGCTAAATTTTCCTTAAGCTCACCAATGTCCTACATACTAGATCCTACAATAAGTATATCATTTGCATACAATAACAAAATAATATAGCTTCCATTTTTAAGCTTCTTGAAATAAACACAATAGTCAGATTCACATCTCATATAACCATGATCATGCATAAACTGTCAAAACTCATATACCATTTCCTTGGAGCTTGCTTGATCCCATACAAGCTCTTTTTCAACATTGCACACAAGTTTCTCCTTACCCTTGAACTTCAATAACCAAGCAGCTGATTCATATAGATCTCATCCTCCAAATTACCATGAAGGAAAGTTGTCTTAACATCAAGCTGTTCTAAATGTAAAATATTCTGCTAGCAACCAAACTAAGAACAATACATATGGAAGTCATTTTAAAACAAGAGAAAATATTTCACCAAAGTTAATACATGCTTTTTGTGTAAATCCTTTTACTACAAGCCTTGTTTTGTATCTTTTCTTTCCACCCTCTTCCTCGTTGATCTTGTAAACCCACTTATTCTGAAATGTCCTCTTAACTACTAACAACTTGACTAAATCCCATGTTTGATTCTTTTTCACAGAGTCCATCTCCTCATCCATATAATGATCCCACTACACTTGGGTATCCTGCTACATTTTTTCTTTAAAAATTTCTGGTTCAACTATTCACAGAAAGATAGGAAGAATATTAATTTTTTTTGGAGGTTTACGTACTCTTTGAGACCTTATCATCAAAAATTTGGGATGAAAGAGGCTCATTCTCAAATCCTAGACATGCCAAATCTGATAAGTGACCTATGCTTGGTCACCTATTAAGCCGACATCAGTGTCCTACTATAGCCGATGTTGGTTCGACCCAACATGGCAGTTCCATACTGCTGACACGTAGTTCTGGGAGTATTATTTTTAATATGGTTTGTCCCAAAAAGACATTTCCTAGGATTTGGGAAGTTGTGAGTTAAATTTTTGAGCCAGTCCAGGTTGAAAATGGTCCAAAGCTGATTCCATTTTGAATTCTTGGTTCTTTCCAATGGACATCCAAAATGTTTATGCTTCATGGATGGGTCAATTTCTTCCCCTTTATGTGGCTATGTTGATTCATATATGGTTAGATATTTGGACGGATATGGCTTGGTGGACCTAAGTTGCATTTGTTTCCCAAGTGCGGATGGTCAGTTGAGGAGATTTCTAGATTGCATAAGGTTTCCCTTTGTTAGGTAAAACATAGGCCAATTGGTGATGACAATCCGTAGCCCAAGCGGAGTAGAGAAAATAACAATGTTAGTGCCATTAGATTAACACGTGTCCCTGTTGAAGAGTTAAAGCCAGGAGCATGGACCATTGGTAGGATTTCAGTGATAGTCAAATTCGGGGTTCATCTAGAAAATAGATTAAGTGTTTCGTTCAAGCTAATGAAATTGTGCACATGTCAGTTCCAGCATTCACAATTCATACAGATGGGGTTGGAGGTTGGTGAAGGCATTTATGTTTTTGAGAAAATTATACAAATAAAGGCCTAAAATTGCCTAAAATGAAGTCCGTAAAGGATTTCTAAGTTGGAGACGTCACTCTCCTTCTGTTTTTCTTCAAGTTTGAGACTTGAAGAAGGAGAAAATTGTTTCGAATTGCCAAAGGGATTCCAAAAATGGATTTGTATATGTAGTGCAGAAAGGTGTTATGGCTCTAATGGGACCTATTTTTGAGTGTGGAACTGAATTACTTCACATTAGCATGATTTACGAACTTGATGGAATACACAGTAAGCGGTGTTGACCACCTAAAATATTTACTAACTTATAGGTTTTGAATTCTCTAGCATTTCCCAATAACCATTTTCAACGAATCAATTGAACTAGAATGGCTTCGAATGATTGGATACGATTGAAACCTATTTCTTCGATCTCTTGGGAAGTTGTAATTGCCCCTTGTGGGATTTTCTTTGAGCTCCAAAATTCTTTGTATTGGCAAATGTGTGAGACTAAATTTTCCTTAAGCTCACCAATGTCCTACATACTAGATCCTACAATAAGCATATCATCCACATACAATAAAAAAATAATATAGCTCCCATTTTTTAGCTTCTTGAAATAAACACAATGGTCAATTCACATCTCATATAAACATGACTCATGCATAAAACTATCAAACCTCATATACCATTTCCTTGGAGCTTGCTTGAGCCCATACAATTTGCTCTTTTTCAACATGCACACAAGTTTCTCCTTACCCTTGACTTCATAACCAAGCAGTTGATTTATATATCTCTTCCTCTAAATCACCATGAAGGAAATCTGTCTTAACATTCAAGCTATTTCTAAATGAAAATCTTCTTTGTATCCTAGAATATAAACTAAGAATAGTATAGAGTGGAAGTCATTTCAAAAATAGGAGAAAATATTTCACCAAAGTCAATACCTACTTTATGTGTAAATCCTTTTACCACAAGCCTTGCTTTGTATTCTTTCTTTCCACCCTCTTCCTCCTTGATCCGTGTAAACCCACTTGTTCTATGAATGTCCTCTTATCTCTGGCAACCTGACTAAATCCCATGTTCTGATTCTTTTCCAAGGAGTCCATCTCCTCATCCATGCTATTCTCCCACTACACTTGGGTATCCTAACTTTCATTGATTCTTCAAAAACTCGGGTTCACCATTATCAGTCACATAATAAATAAGATAATGAAGGAGTAATATTTCTTGGAGGTATACTTACCCTTTGTGACCTTCTCAATGAGATTTGGGGTGCCTTCATTCTTTGCATTGCACATTCGTGTCCAATCTATGATAGTGACCGATGTCGGTCATTTCCAACCATGCCGGTTCCTCTATAGCTGACGTCAGCTATAGAGGAACTTGGCGTTGGTTATAAATGACCGACATCGGTCACTATCAAAGATCACGAATGTGCCCAATAATGCAAAGAATGAGCCCCATGTACCCCAAATCTCATTGAGAAGGTCACAAAGGGTAATGTATACCTCCAGAAATATTCACTCCTATCAGTATCTTATTTTTATTGACTGATAATGGTAACCCGAGTTCTTTGAAGAATCAATGTAGTAGGATACCCAAGTGTAGTGATAGCATGGATGAGGAGATGGACTCCTTGGAAAAGAATCAAACATTATTTAAAAGGTTCCAAGATACAGAGGACATCATATCACCCTTTTACCGACTTTCGATGCAACATATCACCCGGTTCTTTCTCAACTGACTCTGACTGTTACCAATCACCCTGACCGACGCCGATGCCTATGAATTTTGATTTTAAATCTGACAATGCATCTTTCTCATACTGAAATCTTCATCCCAATTCATTCTTGGGTACCAAAACATGATCCCTGTCATTCTTTTTTCAATTCTAACCATTATCATGTTATGGCTCCTAATAATCTTAGTATCTTCTAAATCCCAAAATTGGAATCCATTAAATCACTAGAACCGTAACCAATGAAAGTGCATATTTTGGATTTACATCCAATTTATTCCTATTTTCCTTATCAATATGCACAAAATATTTTGCACCAAATACTTTAAGAAAAAAAAGATCTACCTATTTTCCAGTCCATGCTTCTTCTAGTATTCCACCATCCAGTGCACTTGAAGGTCCAAAATTAATTAAATATACTGCATTGTCTAGTGCTTCTACCCAAAAATGTAAGGGTAATCCAATAAGTATCCTCATGCTTCTTGCATGTTCCATGATAGTCCTGTTCATTCTTTTAGCTACGAACTATTCTCCTGTGGTGTTCTAGTAATCACTTTCTTTGTGTATTCCATTTAGTGAATAAGGTAAGTACTTGAAAGCATTACTACAGTACGCACCACCATTGTCAAATCTAAGGCATTTTAATTTTGAATTAGAGATTCATTTTCCAAACAAGGGTTTCCATATTTTAAAATTCTTAAAAACATCAATTTATGCTTTATATAATAAAACCATACCTTTCATGTGGCATCATTAATGAAAGTCACATAATATTGGATCCTCCATGAAAATCTACTTGGGATGGTCCTCACACATCTGAGTGCACAATCTCCAATTTTCGCTCCTTCTTTGTTGCCCCAACATTAAGAAATATCACTTTCTTTTTCTGACTAAATATGTAATGCTCACAAAAATCAAGATCTACATTTTCAAATATGTTAACTTACCCTTTTCCTTGAAGACCCATAATTTATTTTTATATACAATGTATCTACTACTTATCCCCAAAACGTTTAAAGGCAAACCAACATGTAGTCTCATGATTCTAGCATTCCATGATTATTCTGTTCGTTCTTTCATAAACTCCATTCTCATGTGGAGTCACTAGGAACCATTATTTATCTGCATGTATTCCATTCACTGAACAATAATCATTGAAAACCTTACTGTAGTACTCACCACATTGTCATATCTAAGAGCACTTTAATTTTAAATTAGTTTCATTTTTCACAAGGGATTTCCATCTTTTAAAAGTCTCAAAAACATAAGATTTCTGATTAATACAATAAACCCATACCTTTCTTGTGACATTATCAATGAAAGTCACATAATATTGGGATCCTCTAAGAGAAGCAACCTGATTTGGCCCCCATACATCTGAATGAACAAGATCTAACTTTTCCTTCTTTGTTGCCCCAACCTTAAGAAATATCACTTTCTTCTGCTTTCCAAATATACAATGCTCACATAAATCAAGGTATCTACATGTTTCAAATATGATAACTTACCCTTTGTCTTTAATATTTGCATTCCTTTTCACTCATATGGCCTAGCTGATAATGCCACATGCTTGCATCTGAATCTGAAGTAGATAACACATAAAAGGAATCAATAACACATGTAGACAAATACAATGTTCCTACCTTCTTGCCTCTTACTACAACAAGGGCTCCCTTGGAAACTTTCCAAGAATCAGCTGTGAATGTAACCATGCATCCAAATTCTCCTAATTTCCATACAGAATTAGATTTCTTTTGAGGCTTGACACATGCCTCACATCTTTCAATACCCATGTATTTCCATTCTACAATTTAAGATGAACATCACCTTTACCAGTAATCATGCATGGTTCATCATCTCCTTAAATAAACATGTCCAAAATTACCCTGAACATAATTTTTGAAATAATCCCTTATTAGGGGTAGCATGGAAAGAATCTCCTGAATCTAAAACCCATGATTCTACTTTATTATCTAAGGAGAGAATAAGGGACATCTTGCATTACCTCACTTGCAATGTTTTCCTACTTTACCTTTTTCTTTACCTTTGTCTGGTATATTCTCTTTGTTTTCCTTGAACCAACACTCCTTTTTGCATGTCCTTTCTTTCCACAATTCCAACAGATTATATCTCTGACCTTTAGATTTAGATCTTCCATTTAGAATTTGTTCTACCATTCTTCTTGCTCTTAGATCTCTCTTCAGATCTTCCCCTTCTTTCCACATTCAAATCATTCCCAGATGATGATTCTCTTGTAATTTTCCTGTGTATTTCTTCATTCAGGATTATACTAACCACATCATCAAACTTTAAAATATTAGAAGTAGATGTTGTATTACTAACAACCATTACCAAATTATCCCAACTATCTGACAAAGAGCATAAGAATAAAATTTCTTTCACTTCATCATCAAACATAATATTAACCAATTTTAATTGATTAACAATAGAATGGAAATCATTCAAATGATTAGACACAGATCCACCTTCTTGCATTTTAGAATTAAATAATTTCTTCATCAAATAAACTTTATTCGATGTACTTGGATTTTCATATAAGTTTTCTAAAGCTTTCATTAAATCTACCATGGTTGTTGTTTCTGTTATATTCAAAGATACAGATGTTTTCAGGATCAATCTTATAGATCCCAAAGCCTTTTTGTCAAGAATATTTCATTCTTCATCAGTTATCTTTGCAGGCCTTGCCTTCTTATCCAACGGTAAATATGAATCTCTCTGATACAGATAATCATCCACCTGCATCTTCCATAATTGATAATTACGGCCGTCAAATTTATCTACTCTATATTTTCTATCTTCTCTCATTGTTGTGCTCCCACTCAATCAGAAAACCCTCTGAGAGTAAATCCTGTCAACACACAAAACCTCCAAACAAAGATCTGATACCAATTGTTGGGGTTAAACCATAAACCAATGTTGTACAGATCTATAATCAAATAAAGCATACAAACAATAAACACGAAATTTAACTAGAAGAAAAAATAAACAAGAGAAAGATAACACCAAATATAACGTGGTTCACCCAGTGTGGGCTACGTCCACCAAGAAACAACCAATCTTATTATTCAGTACTTTACAAAGGAAATACAATTTAAGATCTATGATCTTCCACACCTCATCACGATATACTTTATCCTCACAAGCTACTATTTCTTTCTCTCCAAGGAAACTTACATTCAAAAAATGCCATTCACTACTTTTTAACCATAATTATCATGCCTTTATACATATACAAACTTAGGGCACCTTAGCTATGTGTTCAGAACCATTAGATCAACTTTACAATAAATATTAGATCTAATTCTTGTGAGTTAAATATAAAAATTCATACACATGCAACTGACGCCAGTTACCCTTAAGAATTGCCGAATCATCCCTGCCTTGACTAATACCATTCCCTAGGTGACTGACTCTGGTTAGAAGATAGATGTCGGTTACTATGTATTCCAGCAAGTTAGTAAAGCATGTTGATGTGAAGCAATTAAGCTCCACAACTCAAAAAATCTGGTCAAAAATTTCACATTATCTCTGTCTTGCTATGAACTAACAATTCTCCAAGTTTCATGGTGATTAATTCAACATAGTGGAAGATCTCTCTGACATAAGTTTCAAGCATACCTGGTAAGAACACAATGCAAAATTATAAAAATAAATAGGTAGAATTTGCATTATAACTTGTTAAATCATGATTCTAGATTTCTATGGAAGGTGGAGGTAGGTGTAATTGGTGTGTTTGAATGATCTTAGGGGTATATGAATGAATAAATTTCCATCATTTTAATACAATACTAAATATGCAGGGTATCCTACTTCACTAGAACACTAATAAGGGTTGAAAATAAGGGAATTGAGCATAATGTGATTGAAGAATCAATGCATAGGATTTAAGAAGTATCTTAGGGACAAATCAGAGAAGGGTCCATACTCTTAAAGGTGAGTATATAGCTATGAACACAACTGTCATAGTGTGAGGTTAAAAAAAAGGCCTAATTTGCTTAGAAATAGGGGAATAGGAGTACAATTTTGTATAAAGGAAAAAATCCTGAAGCTTAGGTATACTAAATAACTCCTTGAAGTGAGTCTAAACACCTTGGCTGTATGATTTTTTAGGTAAGACTATGATACTTGAGTCTTGGATGTAACGAGGGTTAGTAGTCAAAGGACCTAGAAGAGAACCATGTTGTAATGAAAGTATATGTCTCTGAGATAAAAATGTCTAAACACCATACAAAGGATATATATAAGGTGTGAGAAGAGTGGATATACTGATTCTGGCCAAATTTTAGGAATATGAGTCATTAGAGACCTAGTTGGACTATACCTAGTGTCTTGAGAAGAATGTGTGGTTAATGGCTAAGAACTTGGATGAATGAAGGCATAAGGATCGGATAATATAAAGTGTGAAGAATATATTTGAGGATGGATTAAGGGATTCATAGCATGAAACTATCTTTCATGTGAAGTATAGGAATTTTGCACATTGGGAAGACATTAGTTCAGTGATCACAAAGTGAACACATCTAATTAGTTGAGATCAGAAACATAGAAGGTATGTCCAAGGTTGATGATTTGAATGATAATTGCAATGATTGTACAAGTTGGAGTAAATGTGTGAATACTAGAAATATGGATTGTTTTAAGAAATTTGAGAAAATGCAGGTAACTAACCAGATCATACATGTAAGAGGAATGAAGGAATGAGAAGTGAATCTCTCTTGATGAAGAAAGTCTTGGGTAAACCAAGGAAGAAAAAGGCCTATTTGAGTGGTCAAGATATAGATATAAGTCAGAGAAGGAATATATTCATAACCAAATGCAAGTCTAGAGGAAATTTTTGTGATGTCATTATTGATGGAGGACATACAAACAATGTAGTATCAGAATACATGGTGAAGAAATTGGGATTAAAGAGACTCCCACATCTAAGGCCTTATTACATCTCATGGGTGCAGCAGAGTCATAACATCTTGGTAAGTGAACAAACCATACTTAATTTTCAAATTGGGTCATACAAGGATACAATGTTATGTGATGTTCTACCTATAAATGTTTTTCATTTTCTCTTAGGTAGACCTTGGCAATTTGATAGAAAAGCCAAACATGATGGAAAAAATAATGTCTATAATTTTTACAAGGATAAAATTGAGCACAATCTCATACCCTTGAAGGGTGAAAAAGGTGATGAAGGAGGCAATGTGATGTTAATGAATAAGAAGAATTACCTGCATGAGGAAATGGAGTAGGTTAAGGAGGTAAATAAATGAAAGAGTTGTCTTCTTATGAATACTTAGTGAATTCCTATAAAGCTTTATGGATGAGAGGTAGGAAAAATTCAAGGGAAGTGACAATAGAGATAGAAATGTGCACTAATGCACAAGTGAGAAGAAGCAATAAAGTAAGAGTAGAAACACCAAGAAAGATATTTGAAGACTTGGTCACATGAATAAGATAATTAAAAAGGAAGACTATGAGGAAGGGGGTAGAATGGTGGACAAGAAATACCACCTTAAAGAAGAAATAAGGTGCTTGAATGAAGATATGAAAGGAGAGGAAGAAGAAGGAATTCATGTTGAAGGCATTAAGGTAAACTTGAAACATAGGACATAAGGAAAAAATGAGGAAGGAGAAAATATGAATATAACAACTGTGGGGCTGAAGGAGCAATCAAATTATCTAGCAAATTATGTGTTTACATATGCAGGTATAACCCTTAAGGGGCTAAGTCTTGAAGAAAATAAGAGGAAAAAAATTACAAAAAGTGAAGAAAATGAGAAGAAAATGCTTTTGAGGACATCTACAAGTGTAATGATACCTCCACAAGGGGTCAAACAGCTAGAAAAGAGAGAGTATGACAACTTAGCTGATATAAATACAAACAAACCTATTTAAGAGTACCAAGAAAGTGATAAAGAAATCAAGGAGAAGAGTAAAATTCAAAATATTTTCATTAGGGAGAATATGAATCAACTATACAATGTTGAAATGGTAAGCATCATGCTTGAACATGACTGTAATCAGGGGTATAAGACTAAAATTTCTAGCATGAAGATGGAAACAAGGAAAGACAAGGACTGGAAGGTAAGATCCATGGAGGAAGGAATAGGTGAATATAAGAGAAAACATGAGAATCAGTCCTTGGAAATATAACCAGAGAGAGGATTAATGTGTAATGAAGAAAAAAAATAGATAAGGATCAAGATAAGAGTCTCATGGGAGATCCAAGAAGCCAAGACCAACATGAAGAAGAGATGCCAATCCTAGAAGTATTCAGAGGGGAAAATGAGCCTCAATGTGTTATCCAATTTTACGCACATGGAAAAATTGGAAAACAGGGCCTTATTACTATCAAATCACGACATTGGTCCCAGGGACCCACTTCTAGTCATCAGGTGAGATCGCTCATTTTTTTTGGTATGTGAGCCATTGAGGAGTTCGATAAGCTTATCTCGCTCGGTCGAGCTAAAACAGTGTCAAATCAGGAATAAAGAGACGAGTCATCAAAGGAGTTTGTGCCTTGTCCTAACTCAGTCATAACTCAGATCACAAGCCTTAGATGAGTTCATGAGTAGGAAATGTAAGTTCAGTAACCAAGTTTGGCTTGTCATAAAAGAGTCTCGATAGGAGCGGAGGATGTTTCGATGGTTGGCTCATTGAGGTAGAGAAATGATGAGTTCGACCCGGTTTAATTCAACATGGAGAGATTGATGCTTCCTTGTTGGAATATGAATTCAGTTTTAATGACTCGACGGAGACAATAGCTGCCTCAAGATTTGGTCGAGCTTCTTCCATGGAAGAGAATTTCCAAAATGAAAAGGTGAGACAACTCAACTAAAACTTTATCTCGTTCTTCTACTACAGTGGAAAGATTTTACAACAACTAATCATGACTGTGGTCGCATGCAACTAGAACATCAGGACCAACACCAACGGTTCCTTGGGATCGCCCTGTGGCAGCTGTTGCAATTAACTCTCTCTGGAGGTGATTGATTTTCTGAGATAAAGTTTACTTCTCTACCCTGTAGCTGCTGCGTATAGCCAATTATTATAGTGTCATGGCAAGAGAATGATATTTCCATGCATGGGAAATATTTCACTTGATTTCCAAGTGGATTTTTATGAATGGCAGGCCAAGCTGAAAATCCCACGCGCTGGTGGGAATTGTGGAGATAAAGAATGAACTTGCCAAGTTTGCGTGGCAAAACTGAGTCCGGGGCCCGTGGATTAATTTGGCCGAGCCGTTATGCGGGGATTTGGAGCTACAATGCCAAGTGGGTTTTCGTGGATGGAAAGCCATTGAAAAGATTCCGGGCATGGGAGAAGTTTGAGTCTACTGCCAAAAAATGGGAGAAATCCGATCAAACTGCCAAGCGTGGAGATTTTACGATGGCTATCCAACATGATACTTCTGCACGGGCCGTGTAAACAGGATCGGAGCACGTTGTGTGAGTCACAAGGAGAGTTAAAGTGGCAGTTACAAATTGGGTGGTGAGTAATCCTCCAAGCGATAAGGGAGAATGATGGCGAGATGGTTGAAGATGGGTCGACGTTGAAAAAGTATCTAGTTTTAGGCTCACAAGAAAGAAACGCCTTCTCATGGAATACTGTAATTATAGCTTACAGAAGACACAGGTTTCCTCATGAAGCAATAAACAGATGTCTGACCTGATCAGTTCACCTTTTCCAGCATACTTCTCCCAACTCCCGTTCGGGCTCTGAACATTCGGTGGTCGCGAGAAACTCCCACGCATAGGCATCAGGCATGTTGCAGTACAGTAGAGGCCTTTCTTTTGAGCGCTTTCAGCAAGCAGGTTGTCCAATTGGCTTATCCTTATTCTGAACTTGGATCTATGGAAGCTTCAGGAAACAAATATTCACTGCCGTGTACAATGGATTGGAGTCACGCTGTTCAAGGCTTCATAAAATTTCCCTGATTTAGGAGATGAAGGTTTATTACGTTGCAGAATGAAATGATTCATATTGCTCAGCACTTCTTCTCCTAGAAGTGAATTGAATGTGAAGGTCAAATCTGAAAATATCTGGTCAGCTATTTTGTATGTCACATCTTTGTCACTTGTAAATGGTCTCTTTAAGAAACTCTGAGGGCAATAGGCAATATTTATACCCTTCCATTATGTACGTCCAATCAGACAATAAAAGTATTCCTTTACCAGGTTCAGAGAAGCTTGTTTTAACAAATGGACGATTATACTGTAGTTTCAAGCTAATTTTATCTAGCTTTATTTCTATTAGCTTTGATCCACGACTAAGGAAGAATTCATATGGTTGTTACCTTTACATTTTTCCAAGGTCCTCTTGGCTGCCCCAGTTGTTCAATGTATTTTTTAAAGGGTTTATTTTATGTGTTGCAGATTGTAACATAAAGGATATTTTTAGTTTCTAGAAAAATGAGTATATTGTGTAGCTCATAGCTACCTATGCCATACTAAGATCCCAATAGTGGGATAATTGTTGATTGGAGCCGAGATTGCCAAATGCACTGCCAAAATACTGAAGGGTTCTTTGACCAAAAATCAGTCTTAAGGGTGTCTATCGACATGTTATGGGCATGAGCCTGGGTCATCATCAGGGCAGTATTAGGTCTTTATTGATAATGGCATTTTCTCATCGTTTGGAAGGTACAAATTGTGCTTATTATGGAAAATCCAAAACATTCTTACTACAAGTGTTATATGATGAGGAAGAATCCTGAGCATTGTGGTAAAACCATTCTTTTTAGAAATATTGGGTTAAGCTCGGTATTCAAGTGAGTTTGAGCCCAGGAAAGGTAAGATCGTTTGCTGGATGAAGAGCTCGATGACTTCGCAGGGAGCTTGTGGTGATGTTACAACCAGATCATGAAGTTTGAACGTGGAATGCATAAATGGCTTCGAGTTAACAGAGGAAAATGATAAGAATCGAGTTTGATAGCTCGCCATTCGAAGGACTCAATGCAAAAGAGCCCGATTACCAAGGCAAGGAAAGAGTTAGTGTGGGGTCAAAAATTGAGTGCAACACCAAGTTAGAGGATTCGAAGCTCATTGAGTTTGGCTATGTGTAGACTCTATTCACATGGACGCCCCTCCTCTTCAAGTCAAACGGGTCAACGGGGGGGTCTCGACATTATGTTAATTAAATTAATATTTTTATTTAAATATTTTAATAATAATATTCTTTTAATTAATTGAGAAGACTTGGTCATCAGGCAATTAATGACCCATGATGGAACCTTCTCAGGTAGTTCAACTAACTGTAATAAATACATCATGGGCCTTCAATTTAGGAATGTAATTATGACCATTTCCTCTTCTTTCTCACATATTCTTCTATAAATGTAAGTTGGAAGCTCATTTCAAAGGGTTCCAACAGTTCAGACAAGTTAGACAGTTAGATATCTCAGGCAAGTGTATACTTTTCAAGAATCCTCTCTCTTCTGCAAGTTGTTCTTGTGTGTTGAGAGAACTTTCAAGCCTCCTGTTCAAGACTGTAATGGCAACTATTGCCTCTTCTGAATGTATGATGCATTGTGCATGTTATTGAAGCAATAAAAGTGTGTGTTTTGTGACTAATCTCGGTCCTTTCTCGTACTTGCAAGTACACTGTGCAAGTTTAAGTTTCTATTGTAGGTTCTTAGAGTTCTGTGCTTATCAAGTGGTGAAGTATTGCATGCAGTTGAGTTGTGGTGTCTGTTCACCCTTCTTGAGTCCATCCTTCTTCACTTGGAAACTGGTATATTTCTCAGTCTGATAAAGTTTAACAAAGGGAACGTGTGTCTCTTATTTTGTGGTATACTGTACCCTCTCTAAGTTGTAGTAGGTGAAGTTTACCTGTGGTGCACACACCCTCTTCAAATTAACCCTTCCTAAGTCTGAAGACACCCTTTATTTGGTGCATCACCATCCCTAGTATAGTTTCATTTCTGTAAATCTCTTTCCCTAAAACCCCATGAAAATTTTAGCATAGGACTAGATAATCATTTTTGTTACACTAGGAGTAGTACAACACTTAGTTTAGGAAGAGGAAGCCGGCCTTCTCCAAAGGTTCACCTTGAGCCCAAGTCCCACAGCTTGAGAGGTGATCCCATGTGTCCCAATCACACCGAACGTCCTATTCACATCCTGGCCATTCGGAGGGTGCAGTGATTTGGCGAAAACACAATGTTTTCAATCTAATCCTTTATATGAGCGTGTGATTATAGGTGAAGAATATATAGATAAACAATCTCTAGAAGTGGTCATAAGAGCAACAAAGGAATAATTATCTCTTGAAGACAAAGGTACAGAAAATAAGTTTCATGAATCTCAAAAAGAAGTAATAGAAGACAAACACAAGAAGCACTTCAAGATTATTTAAGATGAAGCAGGTGATAGTAAAGAACTCAGTCTTGTATCAGAATAAAAAAATCTCTAAAACAATATACAAAGTGGATATAGAAAGATTTCAAGTAGAAGGAACAAAGGAGAAACCAAAAAAAATGGAAACAATATCCTAGAGCTGATCTTCATGTAAGACAAGTTAGTAGAAATGGAAAAGAAAGCAAAGGTATGATGTGAACGTGGAGCCAAAGAGCACACTCACATGCATGAATGGGTTGTGGAATCACTTATTAGGATGGTTAAAGAGGAAAACAAGTGGATTTGGAACATGAGGAGTATGAAACATCATAAAGGAAGAAAGGCAAAAATGAAAGAATATCAATATCTAAGAGGTAGTACAATCATGACAATCCAAAAAAGAACCACACTATGGAATGTAGAGAGCATTTAGTCAATCAATAATATATATAAAAAGTAGGCCATGGAACCTAAGAAAAGAACATTCAAAGTAGAAAATGAAAAGAACAAGAAGACCACAAACATGATTAGGAGGATCAAAAACAAGCTTGGAGAAAAAGAGGTGACTGACAAACATATATCCATTGAGCTAGAAGCTCAGTTTTTCTCTAAAGGGAAGTATGATGCAGGAGTATAATGTGGTTATTAGATGAATAATCATGTCATTAGGTCTAGGAATGTTCTTAAGAAGGTTTTCAATCCATGATGAAGTTATACAATTTCTAATATGTGTGTAATTTGTTCTAATGGAAGTAAATATACTTAGGAAGGTAAATTTGGTTTGGTAAGGCTAAATGAAGCCATGTAAGCATGTAAAGGTGAATTGTGGATTAAATAAGGCCATATAGGCTATGTAGGGAGATAATGTTTGTTTTCAAACATGTATGAGTTGTTTGGAGGAAGGTGTGGAATTTTGTTCCAAGTTTGGAGAGTTGTTGAGTCCGCTTAGGAGTTCATACTTAGTTAATATCCACCTATTCATAGGGGATTCCAATATAATTGAGAAGTAAGGAGATGGAATCGAATGAAATGGAATAGAACAATGGTTTTAGAGGTGGAATAGTGAATATTGTAGCATGAATGGTGGTTTGAAGTTGCATTATACCTCTGTTTTGAATGAAATTGCATGTTTCAATGGACTGTAATAAGAACCCTACCTGAACAGTGCTCTATAAAACCTCAATGATGTTTAATTGATGAATTTATCTTGACTATTGATATGAGGAGGATCTACAAGTAATAAGGACCACCTTCATAATTTTTATGAGGTTTGAAATTGTGTAATTTAATTGTTATAGTCAATTGAAGGCTCACGGGCTTGATTTGGGGCTCAATAGATATTTTGGTTGCACATATGAATTTGGTTAAAAATTTCACATTATTATTGTCTTGGTACAAACTAATAATTCCCCAAGTTTCATGGTGATTAATATAGCACAGTGGAAGATCTCTCTGACATAATTTTTGAGCATACCTGGTAAGAACACAATGCACAGTTATAAAAATAAATAGGTAGACTTTGCATTATTGTTTGTTAAATCATGATTCTAGACTTCTATGGAAGGTGGAGGTAGGTGTAATTGGTTTGTTTGAATGAGATTAGGGGTACAAGAATGAAAAAAATACCATCATTTCAATATAAGAGTGACTATGCAGGGTCTTAGACTTCATTAGAGCACTAAGAAGGGTTGCAAATAAGGGATTTGGGAATAATGTGATTGAAGAATCAATGCATAGGAGTTAATAAGAATCTTAGGGACAAATCAGAGAAGGGTCCATGCTCTTAAAGGTGAGTATACAACTATGAACACCACTGTTATAGTGTGAGGTTAACAAAAACATGCCTAACTTGCTCAGAAATAGGGGAATATGAGTAAAATTTTGTACAAAGGAGAAAATCCTGGAGCTTAGGTATACTAAAGAACTACTTGAAGTGAGTATAAACACCTTGGATGTATGGTTATTCAGGTAAGACTATGATACTTGAGTCTTGGATGTAAGGAGGGTTAGTAGTCACAAATTCATATGGTTCTCTAGAAGAGAACTCATGTTTGTCAATGAAAGTTTTATGTCTCTGAGATAAAAAGGTCTACTTACACCATAAAAAATATGCCATCCGTATAAGGTGTGAGAAGAGTGTATATAATGATTTAGGCAAAGCTTTAGGAATATGAGTCATTAGAGACCTAGTTGGACTATACCTAGTGTCTTGAGAAGAATGTGTGGCTAAGGGCCAAGAACTTGGATGAATAAAGGCATAAGGATTGGAGAATATAAAGTGTGAAGAAGGTATTTGAGGAAAGATTAAGGGATTCATAACATGAAACTATCTTGCATGTGAAGTATATGAAAATTGAACATTGGGAAGGCATTGGTTCAGTGATCACATCTAATTAGTTAAGATCAAGTAATCCCTTATGATTGTTTGTCTCTCTTATATGAGTATGTATGGTGTCTCAATGGACCTCAAGGTATAGTAATGGTGCTATAGAACCTTAGTTATATGATCCTCAAGGCAAGGGTTGGTCATTAGAGCAAGTTTAAGCTCTTGATATTGTGAAAAAAACATTGTGAATGGTAAACCTTTAAGAAAAAAACAAATAAAGCCCAAGTTTATTATAGACCCTTGCATTAAGTGGTGCACATATATGTGTACATTTTGGTTGCATATGGGGTAGATGATTGTTAATTTAGAGGATGTGTATTGCATATTACAATTATTGGTTATTGGAGAGAGAGTACATGTGATGCTATTAAAGGATATGGAGAGACATATGTGAGCAGTGAGACGATATTTTACGGGGACTTGAGTACTTACCAAGGCCCATATCAATCTAGATGTTATCTTATGGTCTGGGGTTCCATGCTTTTGGAAGTTAATAGAAGTTGTGATTTTTTCATCTATAGCAGTGGAGGGAGGAGGCACAGGCATATTATAAAATATGCATGATATATGCCAGAGGATAGAGGAGGGGGGTACGAGATACATGTGGGAATGGTGTGTGTTGGCCCACCTATATAGATATCTATACCTATTTACTCACAATTAGTATGGTGGTGGGATAGGAGCCACTACACTATTACATGTATGGGATTATGAGCATATAACCATGTTTAGACTAGTTGGAGGGCCACAAGGAGAGTGGGCTAGACTAGAGACATATGCGAGGATGTGGGTTAATATTCATGGGCGTATGATGGATACAAATACCTACAAGGAACTGATAGATAGGATGGGGCTTGAGGTAGTTAAATGGAGGCCATACCGCAACTATGGATGATGTCATGAGGATGTTGTAGAGTTTTAGTGTATTCAGAGGACTATGTGGTTAGAGGATTGATTTCCAGGTGTGGCCAAGATTATTTAGGTAAAGAGAGTATTACAATAGTTCGACATGGCTCAAGATGTGCCCCCAGAGCCATATATATAGTTGAGAGCTTTTAGAGCACCTAGGAGGATGTAGAGCTAGACCAGGGACCACAACAGAGTAGCTAGCACCTCCTGCGCTAGATGAGGTAGATGCAGATAGAGCTGATAGAGTTAGATGATGCTAGTTACACAGAGGAGTACCATGCATGGTGGGTGACACATCAATGGGTATTGTTGTTCCCATTATTTACAGGTCTAGTGGGGTTACTGCATGGAGGAAGAGTAGAGGGGAAGCCCATGCCCCTGATGATGTAGCAGAAGATGTAGTTGAGCATGAATATTGGTATACTTGAGTTGTGTACTTTTTTATTTACCTATGTTTTAGTGATTATTATCTAATACGTTGTGTTATTTGTTTTGTAGGCCATTTGTATTGGTCCTTAATAGTTGACACAACGATACACATATTGACGCGAAACGTGCTGACGGATGTACTTGGTCGAGGTATTATTGAGCACATGGATGATATCGTGGGAAAGCATTCCCATTTGTTTGAGCTTGTGGTTGTAGCAGCGACAACATGCACGGTGTTGCTAGGTGAGAGGGATGATGCATGAGAGGAAAATTGACAAGCCAGAGAGGTGGTGGGTGGTGGTACCTTGGTGCAGGATGTGTTTCCATGATACATGGATTTACAGTATTAGTTTTCCAAGAAGTCTAATGAGATTACCTTATTATGGAGGTAGGTTGAGAGGTATCGAGGCTGTGAACAATGATGTCACATTGGTGGTGAGGCATCTAGTTTCGGGGCTCTCATAGTACCCAAGAGTGATAGTGATGATGAGATTTGATTTGTGTTATTGTATATGATGTAGGGGAGTTTCCCCCAAGTGATGAAAATGTTTTTGTAATGATGGTTGCACTTGATATATATATTGGTAGATTTTATTGGTATATGATGAGTTTGTTTCATTGTGTATTGATGTTAGAATATGATCGATGATGTATGATTTAATGTTTATTGTCGTAGTGTATGTAATGTGTTATATATTGTTTGTGTTTTATTGATGTAGACTCACAGTATAATGTTGATAATGGTAGAAAAAATGTGTAATGTGAATGATGATAGATAACAAATGCAATGTGGTTGGTGAGTTAAATGGAATTTATAACACATAATTAGTGTAATGTTGATAGTAAGATAGATGTAAAAATGTATAATTGAAAAACTAATGTGTTGTGATGAATGATAATGTGATGTGATCGTAAAATGTTAGTATGATGAAACTAGGGGGGAATATTAGCGATGCCCCCAACGTGTAGATGAATAGGCTCATTTAGTTAAGACCCCTCAGCAGTCAAGGATGAGCCACGTAAGCAAGAGTGTGTCATCAGGAAATGATTGAGTGTGCTAGATGAAATGAAAGAGCACATGATGAGAGGTTCTTAGAAAAAATCCCTCAACATTCATGTAAGAACCATAAGAACACAAGTGCATCATCGGGGGGTAAGGTGATAAGAATCACCTACCAGAGACCAAGGTGGCATGAAGCAATGGAAGCATGTGGGATGGAAAAAACATGTGAATATGTGTCAAACTAAATGTCATATGGAGCTGCAGTGTGATGTATGAATGCAGAGGGACGTGAAGGCCAATGCGAATTTGTGGCATGATGCGGTGGATAAGAGGGATAAATTGAATGTGATGAAGCAACAATGTATGGATGTAGTGGAGAGAGCACATGAGTAACATATGACTGCAGTGGTGGATGTACCATGGCCTGAGTACCAGATGGAGAAGATGACTCAACTATAGTAGAAAATATCTGATGAGGTAGAGGAGAGATGGATCTCTCACGTGAGTGAGATCCAAAGGAGATGATGCCCTTATCCTCTAGTTGTTGTAATCTATCATGAAGGGAAAGACAATCATTGTCCCTATGGCCATTTATGCAATGATAATTACAATAAGGTTGGTCACGTTGATTCTTTAGTCTATGTTGTGGATGATGTTGGTTGGATGGTAAGTGAATTAGATGCTTTTCTAGTAAGGTAAAAAAACACATCATGAGGTCTATCATGATGGGAGAAATGTAATGGCTCAGATGGAGTGGAAGGAGAAGTAGCTGTCATGGAGAAGGAGAAGAAGTATTCTATGATGGTGGAGTAGGTTGAGCTTGTTTTCTTTTCTTGTGAGGAAAAGGTGGAGACTGTGTAGGATGCTCAACCAATTTTGATGGAGGAGGACTAGATGATATAATAGAAGTAGATGTATGTGGAGGGTCAATGAAATTTGCTGAAAGAAGATCTTGGTCTAGATCTAGGACTCTTTAACATATAAGAATGAATGACTCACATGTATCATACTGTAATATTTGTTTGAGTGTAGGAATCAAACCACGAATAGAAAATGAATTGCTTCTCAAGGTCTATAGGTTGGAATACCAGTTGGTGCATACAAGCATTAAATCGTAAGATATAATCCTTAATAGATTCTGATGAGCCTTGATGTAAAGTAGGTATGTGGTCATAAGTAACCTTAGGGCCATTGTTGAGGATGAAATGATGGAGGAAAGCATCCTCCATGTCATAGTAAGTACTAATGGACCCAAAGGGAAGATGAGTGTACCATTGCAATGCCTCATCAGTAAGACTATATCAAAAAGCCTTAAGTAATATCCTATCATTAGAATAAGAGGTCATAGCCATGTGGTAATGTAGAAGATGAGCATGAGGATCACCAGTACCATCAAAGTAAGTGAATGTAGGCATGATAAAGTCCTTAGGGAATGCCAAATTATGAATCTTCTTGGGAATAGGGTTACCATGTAATGATTTGTTATCAATAGAAGCATAGTAAGCCCTACTTTCTAGAGTAAGAGACTGAACTTGAGATTGTAATTGACCTACGACATGCATGAGAGAGATGATATCCTGTGAAGGAATAGTGGAAGATGGAAATAATGTATTAAGAGGTTGTAATTTTCCATTGTGAGTGATCATAGGAATATCTAGAGATGACAAAGGAGATTCTGATGCTAAAGGAACACTAGTAGTAGGTGTCAAAGAAGCTATAGTAGATGATGTAGATGGAATATCCATAGTAGTGGTAGGAATAGCATCAGAAACATCCCTAATAGGTGAGGTGACTGATGGAGATACATCTATATGAGAAGATGAACTAATGGGTGTAGATGATGTAATAAGAGGAGATGAAACAATAGGAGAAGAAGAAGTGATAGATGGAGGTGACTCATGCATAGTGCTAGATGTAATCTCAGGAGAAGGTAATGATGGAATAGGAGATTCACACTCGGCCATATGAAAATAAGGAGAACCATGGCTATCAACCACCTCATCAACATCAAATAAAGACTCAAAAATGAGAATGTCACTAAGGATACTATCAATAGGATCATCAACATAGTATAAAAGAGGATGCAAACTAGCATGAGATGTATCATGAGAAGAAATATCAGAAGTAGGAGAATCATGAGATGAAACTATAGAGGTGTTCTGAGTAGAAGAAGAATCAATATGCACATGTGAATGATGATCAATACCAAGCATATAATCAATAAGAGAATCATCTAAAATTTCCTTAGAAATATCAGAAGGAGGATCACTAGTAGTCATATAACATGGTGTACAATGAGTGAAGGCTATTGGATCCTCAACAATACTAATGCCAATGGGAGAATCTTCAAAATGAGTAGGCACATATTGTTGACCATCTAGAAGTTGTTGTTTGATATGAGCTGGCATAGGAGTAGGATTACCATAGAGAGTCATGAGCTCAACAATGGTAGCCTCATCATAGATAGGGTTAACACTAAAATGAAACATGATGGATGAAGAAGATGAACTATCCTTAGCCATTAGGGTTTGAAGTGGATCCTAGGGAAAAATATTCTAAAGTACGGGTTCACCAAAATGATTAACTAAAATATGAAATTATATCTATCTATCTAAGTTAATCTAAGCAAGTACAACAATGCAATAAATGATATGAACTGAAATATGAATGCTAACTAATTTTATTTGATATTTAAATGAAATGAAATAATTAAAATAGGAGGGAAAAGGTACTAACCTAAAAATGACTTACCTCACTGTGATTCAGGACTGAACAGGATGATGTGTGGATGAAGAAAAGTATGATGGTACAACCCAGGAAATTGCAGCAGATGAAGATTTGACCAGACTGGGGTGCCTGGAAGAGGATCAGGGCACCTGTGGGTGCCCTAGTCTATAGTATGGGTGCTCTAGTCTACAGAATAGCTCAGGACTTGAATCTGGAAGTGTCGCTAGATCTTCACAATGTCTCAATCTTTATCTGTGATTATCACAGTAACTTCACCGATGATGTCATAAACTGTAATGAAGATTCACCTGCAAAACCCCATACAAAGCATCAAACCCCTAAAAAATAAATATGCATATGAAGGGGTCAGACTGTCCTTAGCGGCCACAATGGTGGACTTACAACTAAGCACTGCACTACATTCTAGACCCAATGTAGTTCTGTGTGCTTTGTGTGTGCAATGATGTGCCTAGGGTGCCCTAGCGCCAATGACACAGAGATAGGGGAAATAGCTAGATAAAATGCAAAATGGTGGATGGAATAGAATAGACTTCCCTTTCCTATGTAGTGTGTGTGATGCAATGATGCCCAAATGCAGTCCCTTTCCTTAGTAGATAGCTATCCCTTAGTAGTAGATAGTCTGCCCATAAGATAGTAAGTATGTTATGTTTATATAGGGATCTCTTGCTCAAATTTTGACACTAATGACCTGACATGCCAACTAGTACCTAGGGGAATGAGAGGGAAAATTATAAAGACCGACCTCAAAACTCTAAATTAGACCCAAGTGCTATGGGGACCAGGGTTCCTAAAATTAAGGACCGGGGTGCCCATGGGTACCCCAATTCTACCCTAGGTGCCCTAGTCAAAGACTAGAGATGAAAAATGACCAAATAACGACACTTGAGACTCCCTGAGAGATGACCAGAACTGTGCAAATAACTGACGAATGTGTAAGACAAATGATGATGACGATGACCAACTAACTAACAATAGGACTAGGAGATAGGTCATTAGTGAATACTTTTCTTACGTGAGATCCATATGTAAAACAACATATTTGGTGGTGTAAATGTAATAGTAAGTGTGTGATTTTGTGACTACTGATTAGTCATGTATGATGTCATAACCATAATAACACACAACCAATGGAGATTTTTTTGTATGAACTCAGTCAACACATCGAAGGAAGGAGGTAGAGAGGTTAATGGAGAAGGTCAAAGAAAAATCAGATATAATGGTCACTCCAATTATTATAAAAAGAGGTACCCATTTTCCAGTACAACTTAAAGAGAGGCCTCCCATTAAGAAGGTAATTACCCATCGTAACCACAATTGTATTACCCCTAAAAAATAGGATGATCTAAGGCCAGTCATCACTTCCTATGCAACCAGACATTAGAATATACGCGCTCATCATAATGCTCATATAGAATCCAAACTTTGCTACAACATCTAGTGATCTCATAATTAGAAAATTCGGCATCTCAGATGCTAGATCATAGTACAAAGTAGTTTGAGAGGCATCACACAGTATATCACTTTGTGGGGATGTTTTACCTTCACCAATTTACTCTATGGGAATTCTTTCCTAATTCCATGTGGCCCTTGCTCTAATAATAACATAGCATGATTTTCTGACTCTGATTAGGATAATTTATCAAGTTATACTTAGCCTTTCTTATAACCATGCTTTTCAATTCTCAATAATTAAGAAGTCACCGATGTCAGTCACCTTTTTCTTTATCTACATCATGCTTTTTCATTAATAATAGACCTTTCTTGTCTGCTAAGACTCACTCCTACCAAACCTTTTCTATGTTCTTATTCCTTGGAAATCCCAAAATTGGCTAAGTCTGATCAGGATAGATCTACATGCATGTGCGCAAGCCTTGCACATTGGTTTCTATTTCTTGAGATGAGAGTCAAGATGACGCATCTTGGTTGCACATTTTCTGATATCTCACTTTTCTCCTTATTGTGAAGCGGATTTTGCTTGGGATCCTTGGAGGAAACATGCACATGGACCTTTTTATACTCTGCACACGGATCCTCCATAAATGCAAGTGTTTCATACACTAAGCTAGTACTTATTCAACTTCTTCAGCCAACAAGTATTCAAATATAACTAAACCCTCTAGATGAAAACTTGAGATATTTTTTCTTGGTAATATAGTCTAGCTACATATTATATGACCTTAGATGGTGCATGGTTGACTGAACTCAGGTGGATCTTTTCAGGGTTACCCTAACTTGTTATGGACTTTGGAGTTCTATGACTTTGAATAGTAAAGGTGATAGTCTTCTTAAGATAAAACTTGACCTAATAAGATATTTAGGTCATGGGAGATTCATGTTGAGGTTTAGAAATGGAAAATTTAAATACCACACCATAATATGAAGATTTGTACACATTCCAGGTTTGACAATGATGACCTAAAATATGGATCAAGTATGAAAAATGTTATGGGTGATGCACGTAGTTTTACTAAGTGAAATTTGGTAATATGGGATTATATGAAGATAAATGGTATTTTATACAAGAAACATTGTTCAAGCTTAGAGGCAAGCGACTACATTGAGTGACTGAATAGAATTCTCCATATGTGGCTTTGTTATGGATAATAAATGTTGAATATCATAACTCACTACATATCCTACAAAGACTATGATTCCTTCCTGGCATCAAAGGATGGGACATATTGGAGAGAAAATCCTTCATGTGATTGATAACCAAAGTTTTTTTTGAATTCATTTCTAAGGGGAATTTTCCACCTCACATTTGGTGATTTATGTGAGCATTGTGTGTTTAGGTCATATGCCATTAGGTGTAACATGAGTCCTATGCATATGATTACAATAACAAAAGGGATTCTATCATATGCCTAAGTGCATCATATATGAGTGTATTTGGACCACTGAAAGTTTCTATCCCTATGAAAATCTTGGTCCATTATGACACATTTATAAATGACTCTCTGCATTGGAAGATTGGGTAACACTTCTTATGTGGAACATGTCTGAAGTTTTCATATAAGCTCAAAGATGTTTAAATATGATTATGGAAAATTATGACATGAAAATTGTATGGTTAATTGTTGCTGAAGTGATAATGGTGGGGAATATTTCTCTAATTCTTTTGAGCAATTCTTGATGTGCACATAGTTTGGAATATAAATCCTCAGAAGACCCACCTCCAAAAACGCCATACACCACTGAAGTGATAGTTGTCCCCAGAAAGTTCCTGAAAATGCAACCCTTACTAGATAAGGTCTTTAATGATGATCATCAGCTCATTGGTCTAGATTTGGAAAAGAAATTTTGGGTAGATTAGTAGTTATAATTTATTTTTACCTGAAGGTAGTAGATCACCCATGTCCTCCCTGTGAAGATAAAACTCCACATGAAGCATGGACTGAGTAATGAAGACCTCTATTTTACAATTCAAGGGTATTTGGTTATATTACTTATATGTATATCCCAAAAGAGAAAAGAACAAATCTTGAGGGATTGATAAATATGTTAAGATACATATTTATCAGGATATTATAATGGTGTAACAAGGATACAAACTATAAATCTTTAGTAGAAATGGAACAAGTGCTCTTTGGGAGTCATAATGTAATATTTAGAGAAGTTAATACATATTCCTAAGAAGTTGAAACAAAACAAAACGATGAAAATGAAAAAACTTATGTTGGAATTATAAAAGAAGTGAATCTATGTCTTGAGTTTGGCAATTGTATTTAAACTTGAAATACCTTCAAGCCCAGGAATATGTTAAACTATTGCAAAACCACCATTGAAAGTTGATGCGTAAATATATATCACATATAAAAACAACATCACTCTTGACCCCAAGATTTGTAGATCGGGTAATCCTTAAGGGAACCAATAAGATCATATCCCTCTTGCTTTTTTTCCAACTTCACCATTTGCAAAATTTCCATCCTTGATGTTGATGATCATCCCAGTGAAGACTATCACCAAATGAGCTTGGTTGCAATTTAGATACAAAATGGAAAATCATTCCCCATGGAAAGTCATAAGAGGGGGGATGTTGTAGCCATGGAGGTATCTAACTATTAGTGTTCCATCACCATATTATCATGGAAATGACTAATTAATTACCGTACTGGGTAAGTGGCTAATTATATTTAGGTTATTTTAGCTCACCCTAAACCAAGGTGAGAGTACCCAAAAGGTATATTGAGAAGTATATGGGTACTAGTAAATCAATAGTCCATGCAATTATTGGTAAATTAATCTGAATAGAAGATATTTTGTTCATAAATGTGCATTTTTTAATTAAAGGAGTTACGATTATATTAATACACTGCACATACTTAGTGTATTGCTTTAACAAGGCTGTACTATAGATAGATGAGATATGACTAAGAAATATTATTCAAAAGATGATGTTGAATACCTTGAGGAAAAAATGACATTTCCCCAAAATGCTTCTAAAATATTTAAGGTTAAAGGAATAACTCCCTTAAACCTATACAAAGGTAATGTGGTTTGTAGGAAAACACATGTTAGATATGCAATAATGATGTAGTCTGTATAGGTAGAACAAGAGTTATGATGGAAATTTAGGTGAAAGGGGGATATGGATTTGATGGGAAGAAATAATAACATTAACCATCTTATCTTGATGATCCTGTGATGCATTAGAGCTTGAAATTAAAATAAGGTAACCTTTCAGTGGTTATTTTCACTCATAGATACCCAATTTGTTCCAAAACACTACTATATAATCGTTGAAAATGCTTTAACACCAACACTTGCGCGGTAAAACATCATGTATGGTACTATACCAAATCCATAAAACCCAAGGATATCCTTGGGGAAGTTGAAAATGTTCATGGTCCCATAGCAGTAATTGTAGAAAGTAATTTTATAACTGAAATAATTATTACAAAGTAGGCTGAGTCAAAGAAATATTCATTCAATATCTATCTAAGAAATAATCTCAAACTTGTAATTCTTTATATTTCATTACATAATCCATATACAAAATTACAAAAGAAAGGAATAGATTTACTTGATTCCCATCTCAATGGTACACTATGAATATTGGAGGCCAAGGCACCCCTCCATGGAATCGAGTGTGTTGCACCCTCAATTGACAAGGCCCCCCATCCAACAAATAGCTGGGGCCCAATTTATCCGCAACCGAGTGTCGAAATGAAATCACCTTAGCTAAAATCCAATATTAGAACTTGTTAAATTGAAGACATGTCTTCACTTTTAAACAAAATTTTCCCAAAAGGAAATATCCCTATGGTACCACTTGATGGATGTTCACGTGTCCATGTCACTTGCAGTGCAGTCCCTATTTTTTAACCTAGATTGTCTAATAATTTCAACGGGCCATATCTTTTGCATACGTGCTACCATTTTGATGCGTTGCTTTATACCTCCGGAATGATCTCTCATTTTATGATGAAGATCTATTGAGGAATGCAGATTTATTATTCCAGATTCTGAAGAAGATTATTTTGTCGGTGTCTTCTCAATGACCGTCCCCATGGATCACACCTTACTTCAACTGAAGAAACTTGGTTAGACCTTACAATAAGTATCTATTATTCCTTCTGTGATGAGGAATGAGGGTATTTCTCCCTCACCTTTTCAGTTTAAAGAATCCATAATGTGCCTATGGGGTCGGATTTAGCATACACTTGTTAAACCCACACAAGGTACTCCACATTGAGTTTTTTGAGTGGTGGTTTCTTACCTTCCTAGTCCATTAAATGGGCGGTGCTTCCTGCAATTCATCTATACACTCAGGATTTTTCCCCTTGATGTTTATTCAAAACACGAAAATCAACAAACATTCACCATGTTCCATCTTTCTTAGCTACCAAGATGGGATAGGAAAACCATTGGAGAGAATGATGTGACATGACGTGGTGGAGTGACTCCTTTTTCCAACAACCTTCCATGCACCAAGCTTCTTTATATCCTCATTCTTAACCACAGATAAGTCATTATCATTATGTGCAATGATTCGGAATGAGGTGCATCCTTCAACAATTGAAAAATCTGATGTTTGACACTCACGTTTTAGGAGGATAGACCTTGATTAGATGGTAAAGTGATCACATCAATGACTAAGTTTAGCTCAGTAAGAATGTCATGTTCAAGTCTTAGTACATTATGATCAAATATTTTCCATGAGAGGTTATGGTAATGGTAAATACTTTTAGGCTCACTGATATAAAACACATGTAGAAGACAAGCCTTGAAAATGACAGTAGAAGGAGAAATACATGATTCCTGAGAAGCGTCTTTAAGTTGTTGGATTTCAGATTTAAGAGATGTAATCATGGATTCCATAGCCTAGAAATTTGTTTATGAACATAAAGAATATGCAATCTTCCCAATTGAGCACCAATATTTCCATTGTTTAACATTGGAGGATCAACCTGAAGACTAGGGTTGTCAGATAAATGATGGAAAATATGACTACAAGTTCATGTGGCGGCATATCGCTAAGAAGATTTGCATGGAGGTATCTAGCAAATTTTGTCAGAATAACCTAGATAAGGTTTAGGATGTGCATTTTAATTAAATCAGATAAAGGAATTTGAGGAGATTTAGGAGCCATGATAGAAAATCATGATGTAGCTAAAGAGGATCCAAGTGTATTCAAATGAGATTAGGAATCACCAAAATTATTAAGCTAAAATGTGAAATACACAAACCTAATTTGATACTATAGTAGTAGTAAATAAATGCACTAATGAAATATAGAAGTATACCAAAGAAAACTAAGAAAAAAATAATGAAACCCTAATTACAAGGAGGAGTTTGAAAGGCCTTAGCTGATTCACAATGAAATCTAAGAGTGTACAAAGCTGACTGACCAGGTGAACAGAGAAGCACTGACTATCACAATGGAGCACAAAAAAATGTAAATCTAGATAGATTAAGATGGACTGGGGCAGCTTGGAGAGGGACATGGGTTCAGCCTACGGGTTCCTTAGGTACCTGTTTTTGGATGCCTAGGTCTGTGGGAAAGTCTCAGAAACCTCCAATTCTGAGGTGTCGCAAGGTGTTCTCCTGATACTCGCCTTTTGTCACTATGAGGTCACACAAGGATCGTTGAGTTGTTGGAATAAACTTGCAATGAAGTAATGAGACATGTACAAAACCCTTAAATAGACATCAAATCCCAAAAAAGAAAGATGTAGAATGAGGGGTCAGACTATCCTCAGTTATCACAATGGTGAACTTACGACTGAGCACTGCACTACATCTCATACCTAATGTAGTTCTATGTGTGTGTGTGGAATTGTGCCCTAGGTTGCTCTTGTGCATGTCACACTTGGATGGCGAGCAAGTAAGCTAGATTACATATAGAATGTAAATAATGTGTGCATGGAATAGAATGAACTTCCCTCCTATGAAGTGTGATGTAGAATGAACCAGCCCTTGTGTCCCTTGTGATGGAGCTAGATGGATGCAATGGAGCTCTTAAATGCTTGATGGATGCAACCTTTACGTGGTAGATAGTAGATGCTTAGTGGTTGGTCCCTTATTATGATCACATAAATTTATATTTATATGATTCCTTTGCTTGAATTTTGTAATTAACCCCGAAAAGGTTCTGACTACCAAAAAGATAAGATGCTCAAATGGATAGAAAGGACCTAAAAAGTGTGAGTAAGTACAAAGTGGATCAGGGGCATCCTAGAGGGGATGAGGGCACCTAACAGCTGGTGTCCTAGTTACGGCGTTAGTGTCAAGGATGATAAATGTCCAAAGTATTAAAAAGGTTAAAATGATAAACTAAGGGTGTAATACTGAATAGAAGTGACACAAAGTCAAAGAAATATCACCAGAAGACATGGGTTAATTAGTAGTTTTCTTACTTAGGAATCATATGAATAGTAGTATGCGATCAGGACTAGATAGATACCCAAAGTGAAACACTAAAGACAACACCGAAGAAACTAGCCCAACTCACCAAACACAAATAAAACTAACACTTTCCTTTGCAGTAAATCAAAGTACCCAAGTTTTACCATCATACTTTTGTATGCAGCATATGGTATTAGTTTAGGAGTAATATCCAAGAAAAAACATAGTTACAATAATGATGGCTCTCAATACTTCACAACAAAGGAGGTTTATTTTTCTCTAGGGTTTGATCATCCATTACATTCCATAATTTGTTTGTATTACCTCTTTCCAATTAGATTCGCAATCACAAAGGTTGGGCCCAAGTTTATAAGCCAATTTGGTGTGACCCTCAATGCACATGATACCTACACTAAGTAAGTAATAGTCCCCTAATGTCACAAAGAAGCCAAAACTATCTTCCGTAAGAGATCATTCACACAAGTCTAACACTATGTGCAAAGGTTAAAGAGATGATCACTTACCTACCACAAGGATTCGTGATCTAAAAGGAACATGACCCTTCATGGGTAAGCAATAGAGCATAAATGGTATTCTAACCTCATGAATAATTCACATGTAATGGTTGTTATTTATTAGTTATTTAAAGAGACAGAAGGCTCGTAGGATTGAACTCTTCACCTATTCTTTCTTGTGGTCAAATTTATACGAATTTTCAATTTTTTCTCACAACACCTATAACCCTACACTAGCTTTCTATAGAGTTGAAAGTGGTTTATTTTGGGAAGGTTGGAATTTTTCCATGGCCATGTTGGGTATGGAATTCCTTTATTTTTAAGTGGAAAAATAAGATAGCCAATCACACTTACAATTCAAAAGGACTTATAACACCCTTCAATGAAGTAACCACATTCCCTCTTGCAATTTTTTCCAACTCGAGTACAACCAAGATGTCCAAGTAAGCTAGAGACAACATATTTTACCTTGGGGAGAGGAAGGGTTGATTATATCTATTTTATCAAGGAAACATGATTTGAGTGTAATGTAAGACAACCATGACCAACTACAATTTCATTGTGATAAAATTTGGTACATTCTGATAACGTTTTGAAAACACTCTATGTGTTTCCTAATAGGAATCAACAATGGAGGGTGCTAGTAAATGAGAAAAACATGAGTGTTCTTCTTGTGAGCATCACATTCGTTGTGGTTTCTGTTGATGCATAATCACATCACATCTGAATGTTTGCAAATCGATGGGTTAAGACTCTCATTGTGATTGCATAACATGGACTTTTCCCAAAGTGTGGGATTTTGTGATCAGGAAAGCTCTCCGGATGAAGGTCCATTCAGGTTATGGTCAATTCAGATGCACACATTTTTGTAGGCCTACTCTAAAACCTAAGTGTTCAACTAAAATGGAGATCAAGGTTACAAGATGTAAGAAAATAAACATAAACTAACAAAAATGATGCACTTGACAATTAATCACAAACCATGATAACATGTAATCAAAGACATGATTAACCAACATTAACAATGACGTCAATGGATTTCAATACCTCTTGTGAAGAGTTCACTTTCCCACTTCCTTGTTGCCTCCACCCTATAGTTTGAGTCTTCAACATTCTTTATCACTTTTGTGGAATGAAGGCTGGGTTTATTTTGACTAGTTGGAGGAGGTTGAATCCATTTCCACTTACATAGGTTGATAAGATATCAACCTTCTCTCTCAACTGCTCCTTAGTCTCCTTGTCCTTATCAATATTTTTGGAAGAGACCACTGACTGCCATAGTAACATCATGTTTTAAACCCTTTGTGGTATGCTTTCCTAGTGGGATCTTAGTGATTTGATAATCTAATGGAAGCTTCATCCCTTAATACATCATTTGTGGAGTGGCCACCTCCACAAACCTATCTCTTTGGACCCCAAACTACTGTTCTTGAAAAATTTCCTTTTCTTTCTTTGGGGATCTTGATGGATTCAAGGAAATAATAGTTTGAAGGTCAACTTCCTCAACCTGCACTTTTATTTTTCTCTTCTTTGGGAGGGCTGATCTCAACGAACTTCCAACTTGCACACTTCCTTCCCATTTGTTTCTATTGTTAGGGGGCACTTGACATTATCATATATTCTTTGGGTGCAAGGAGCGTGAGACCAAAGTCATCAATATGTATCTTTGGCTTATCCAAAGATTCAAAAATATTTCCTTGTGTTTCTTTTCCTCTTCCTCTTGGTCCTTCACTCCTTCCTTCATTATCATGGTTGAAGATGGTTGAGTACTTAGTACCTCTAAAAACTTTGTGACCTCAACCTCTTCTTCTCTAGATGGAGAAGGCTCCTTAACTTGCTCACTTTGTGGCTCTTTTTGATTTTGAGCCTCTACTTCTACAACTTCATGAGCTGTAATCACTTTATCCACTTGCATAGAGATGACTGAATAGGATCCATGGTTTTTGGTTGCTCAACCTTAACTAATGGAACCTCTTCAACATGTGGTTGCTCTATTTTACCCATTACAACTTCTTCTTTAGTGGACTTCTCCACCTCACCACTTGAATACATTTCTTTTGCAGTGATTTCTCTTGTTGCTATTCCTCCTTTCTTCAATTGGTGTATTTTGAACAAATATCTTGGAGAAGGTCAGCTCCAACATCTTGACCCAGGCCATGTAACAAATTATTGAACACTTGTTCATGTGATGGGTCTGGTATCTCCTTCCTTTTATCTTTGTGGACCTCTTGCATTATGAACTTTTTGAATAGGCACATTGGCATGAATTTCTCGTTGCACAAAGGTGGGGTAGTAAGAACTACTTGTTTACTTGAGGGGTTGACAATGGGTATTTGAACTGTAAATTTACTCCCTCAAATGTTGTTATTAAAGGCTTTCTCTACTAAGGTGTTCCACTTTTTCCTCTAAGTTCTTACAAAATGTTGACTTAAAGGATCATCTTCATCCTCCTCATGGATGGTTTCCAATACTGGACTCAAAATGGCTAGTTTAGATGAACACTTCTTCTCTTATGTTTCATCTTGCTAGATGGCCCATTTGAGGAAGAAATGACACATCAACTTGGTAGATTCCAATAGAGACTTTAAGACCTTGATGCTGGATGTGGGACTGGAATGGGTGTGGTTGCAATGACAGGAGCATCTCTAGTTTTTTTAATATTAGTTTTGTTATGTGTGTCAAATTTGACACAAAATCAAGACTGTTTTACTTGTGGCAAACTGAGTTCCTCCACAACCTTTGAAGTTAATGGTCCCTTAATTGAAATTTGTGGGGACTTTCCTTTTAAGGGATCTAAAATTGCGGCTTCTTTCTTCAAATGAGGAAGTACATCCTTTATAACACCACTTGCTTGGTACTCCCTTAGAACTTTTGTATTTTGCAGAGTCAAATCAATCCCCTTTCTAGTTAGCCAACCCAAAATTCTTTTGATGATGTGAGTTGTTCTTTCATGTAATGATGAACTTTTGGCTTTGTCCAATCAATACTTGGGAGAGGTTGTGAGACTATGTTCTTATCAACATAGTACTTACTCACCAAGTCTTTTCCATCTGCAAGTCCCTGAGGCACAATTACAATTTTGTAGTCAACAACTTGAGTGAGGGTCATCCTTGAATAATCTTAAATCTCACCTCCTCCTCATTCTGCAATTCATCCAGTAATCCTCATAAATGAGGCTCATGTTCATGAAAGTCCCCAAAGCTCCTTGAACTATCCACCTGATATCAAATTGGGCCTTGGGAGTAAACTTCTGCTATGTTATCTTGCCCATTTTTGCCTCTAAGAGCTTGGCTTTAACCAAGGAAGGGACATGAATACCTCCCAATATTGATATGAAACTTAATATTGGCCTTGTGTTTCCCTGCAATCAACTTTTGAACTGATACCAAATACCTTGACACTTCCAACAATGCCCATTTGTCATCTAAATACCTTGGCAACATATAAGGGGTATCATGGAAACCACTTACTCTGATGTAAGTAAAAGTTCTGAATTGGATGAAGTAACATCCATATTTAGTGATCACTTTCCTTGCTTGTGCAGATATTTTGTTACATTCCCATTCAGTTTGAACAAACATATGAGGGGAGGCAAAGAAAGATGTCATGTACCATTCTGAAATTGATAAATGTAATTGCTAAGGTTCAACTAGGGGTACACATCATAAACCCTTGAAATTTCCAAAGTCCTTTACTTTATCCAATCCAGGAATGATCTCATCATTTTGAGCAATTTTTAGACCAAGTAGGAGGTCATTTGAAAACTTGTTCATGAAGATTAAAAATATGAAACAAAGAGCTCAACATTGAGTAATCGCAATTTAGAAAAATAACGAGTGCAATTGTGTCACCTACCATAATTAGCTCTATTACCATGAAAAGATTTTGTAATAAATATTCCAATCAGAATACTAGTCTATGCAATCCTATCGAAATAGTACACTCATCACAAATCATGATAGCATGCAACCCAAAGGAAGAATGCTGATCAAAAATGTGAAAAAGCTTGTGTAGAGTGTCAAGAAGCGGAGTGTCTGTGTGTGTGAATAATCAAGTGAATGTATGAATAGTAGTGTTTAAGTTGGGAGGAAAGATACATATATGGATATTTTGTTGTAACTCTTGTTACATTATTTGGTGCCCAACATGAAACCCTAGTTTTAACCCTATTGACTTAACAACCTATGTGTATGTCCTCTCATGAATATTGGATGGGTCATCTCACATGGGTGGTTTAGGGTTAGGTTTAGGGTTGGATAAGAAGTCATGCACTAGGGTTACTTAGCACCCTATATGTACCCCTTTATATTTATTTATGAGGCTAAGACACTGTGGAAATATCTTTCCTCTACATGCATGCTTTAGTTTCTATTGATCTTCTTCCATTTTTGATCAATTCTTCCTTGCGATTTTCATTATTAGCTCATCATGATTGTTGGTAGTGTGTAACTACTTGTGGTGCCCCACTTTCTGATATGATTCTCGCAAACTCTTTTTATGGTATCAGAGCTGAGTTCGGGTAAATGTGCACTCGTTTTTTTTAGTTGCGATTACTCTTGTTTGGTTCATTTTGTTAGTTTACTCTGCATGCAATTTTTTTATCACTATTTTTTTAATTATGATTGCTAACACTCTCTAACGCTTTCTCAGGAAAGTTTTCTGTATTTGTGCAAGCTTTGTTGCATGTGCAGGTTTTAATCATACCTTGAGCAATCAGGGGTTTTTGCAGCTACATTTAGCTAGTTGTGGCTAAATCTGGAAAATCCTAAAATAGAGGGTAATTTCTAGTTTTTTTAATTTTTTTTATTTTAGCTAAGTGAAATTTTTTAGATTCTTTTTTTTTAATTCTCTTTGTTTGCATGATTTTTGCAGAATATGAAGTGGCTAAAAAATTCAAGGTTGAAGTTGTTTGACATGGTAGTTCAACTGTTTCATTGGGAGCTCTTGAGCTCATCTTTTCTACCCTGAATCCTCATCTCGTGGCTATTCTCAAAAAAATTGAGTCAACTGTGGTTAGTTCTTTGGACTGTTTTTTTCTTGCCATGGTGGCCTGCTTGGTTGTTCCTCCAACCAGTGAGCCATTTTTTGCTTTTGTGCTTCCCACCAGGCCTTTCCAAGCACATTGCTATGGAACCATTCAAGTTACATTGTGCACAACAACCAGCATGGGGAGTAAACTATTCAACCCTGTTGTTCCTTTGTTTGTGGCCTTAAACTTACCCAGTTCCTTGCCTCCATGCCCCTCTGACCTCTCAACCCTTTTCCCTGGACGAGCCTATTTGCCCTCATGGCCGAACTGAAAACCATGTTAGGTTTTTTAAAAATTTAACTTCCTGGCAATATGAGTTCTGGTTCCCCTCAAAACTATTTTTTGACCCTCCTTTTTTTTTCACGTTATGGACTATTTTTTATCAGGCCTGCATTTTTTGGTACTACCTTTGCAAGTTTGTTTTAAACTTTATAACAAATCTGAATAAAATTAGGTATTTTTTTTTGGAGTAATTTCTTTATTTGAACCTGTCATTGGTGGGATTTTCAAACATTTGAGTTTTAAAACCGTATGGATAAAAAACCGTAAGTTAAATTTTTTTAAGTAAGATTCAAATTGGTAAGTTTCATTGGGTTTAAACATAAATTAAGTTTTTTTTAATGTTTATTTAGGGTGGTTGCAAGCTATTAAATTTTGTTTAAAGGGTGGTATTAACTTTTTTAAAGAGGAAAAATTATTTTATTTAAAGAACTTAAGCCTTATTTAAGTATTTTTAATTAGATCAATAATTAAAATTTCACTTTTATTGATCTTCGTAATTAAATCTTTAATTATTTTTTATCCTTAATTAGATTTAATTAATTTTAGTAATTAATTAAGATTTAATTTAATTAAATCTATTTTTATTAATTAATTTAATTAAATCTTCTCTCATTTACGATTTGATTAGCCAATTAAAATCAATTTTTAATTAACATTTTTTTGGTCTTTTGAAAACAAAATTCCAATTGCTTTAAAATTAGCAAAATTGGAACGTTTCTAAAAAGTGATAATTTTTAGGCGTTATTGTCAATTTTTTTAACTAATCATGCGCTCAAGTGTGCAGTGACACTCTGAGCACCTATTTGTCTTCTAGCATCCTTTCTACATGTTTGAAGATCATCTGGACTCATATTGAGTTCATTTAAAACTTATATTTACCCTTATTATTGCTTGCAGACTAGTGAGCACGTCTGCCACAGTCTGCAGCAAGGGGGTACTCCATTGCGACGTGAGACATTTTTTCTCACAACCAGGACTTGATTTCACCTCCTTCCTATTTTTTGCTTGTGCTTGTTTATGGTGTCCTTTTGTTGCACTCCACGAAACACTGTTGTGGTCTCCTCTCTTGCATGTTATTATGCTAATTACAAGTTGAGTTACCAAGTGTTTCAAACTGCACACACGGACCCAATTGTAATCAACACACTAAACTATAAAGTGCCAAAAGAAGGGGGTTATTATATTGTCTTGGGTGGTTGTGTTTATTTTCTGCATTTCTTTTTCTCTCTTCACTATGGATGCAATTTCAATTCCTTTGCTTAAGTCATTCAAATTTTTCGAATGGAGATCAAAAATGGTTATGAAACTAAGGGGTAAAGGGTTATTCCACATCACCATGGGAACTGAGACTGAACCAACGACGACCCTGAAAAATCTAAGTGGTTAAACCGTAGCGATGAAGCTTTAGGTATTCTCTGCATGTCCATTTCTCCTGACTTGCTCTTCCACATTGAGTCATCCGAAACACCTAATTCTTTGTGGAAAATGTTGGATGCGAATGTTTGGAAAACTAGATGACATGAGAGTGCATGAGTTGGAAAACGAATTACTAGGGTTAAATCCTAGTGATTTTGAAAACCTACAAGCATTCTTCTCTAAGTTTGTCCACACTAGATTGTTGTTAAAGGAATGTCAAGTAGAGAAGAAATATTCTCAACTTGATCTTGTCGATTCTCTCTAAGCTAGGTCCCGAATATTCTGTCTTCGTGTCAACTTTTACACTACAAAATCTACTTTGGGATGCTTAGACTATGCCCTCCTTTGACTATTTTTCGTCCCAACTCATTCAAGAATAATGACAAACTCATTCAAATGGGGTCTCTCAAGTCCAAGTCACATGCCCTTGTAGCAAGTACTAGCAAAGGAAAGAAGACTGAAAAGAAGAAAGAAACAAAGGATCAACCTAAGAAGGAAACCAAGACCAAACCTAAAAATAACACAAACACTTTGACTTCTGAGCCTAAGCATAGAAAAACAAGTATTTGTGTTCCTATTGCAAGAATTCTGGTCATGAAGAGCAACACTATGTATGAGAAAATAAATTGATCACTTACTCATTTACTTGAGAAAAATCAAATAGGTGTTCCTGAGTCTATAAAACAAAATGCTCCAAAGGTCGAGTCTTCTGCTGCAAAAGGTTCTAAATCTGATAAGAAGAAAGGAAAGGCCCTTGTAGCCAGAGTTTCTCCTTCATCGACATGGATTATATATTCCGGTGCCTCACACCACATGGATTCTTCACATGTTGAGTTTTCCAACATCATAACCTTGTGGTATGTCCCAAATCACGATGGGTAATGACACGACAGTGTCAGTTTCCAGTAGTGGATCAGTAGAGATGGATGGGGGAACATTTAACCAATTGTTGAGTGTTCCTGATATCTTTACCAATCTCCTATCGGTTTACCAAATTACTCACCTTGGTGAAGGAATGCGAGTGGAATTTGGTCCTAACTCATGATTATTCGTGAGCTTAACGATGACACTACAGTGGTTAAGGGAAAGGCAGATCACCATTCACGGTTGTATACCTTTTCCCACTTTACTTATGATTCTATGCCCATTGCCTTTCTCACTCATGTAAATGAGGCTAGTAAGCTATGGCATGAGCATTTCAGCCGACATCTAAATTATCACTACCTTGAACAATTGAGCAATTAATGTACAATACGAAAAGTGACAGGCAGCGTGAGAATCTACAAGTGACTCTTCCGCGTACCCGACCTCTCGAGGTCATGCCGAGACAGCCGGTGGGGGGTAGAATATGGATACAGACAAACTAGTTAGGCAGTCTAATGTCTTCGACACGCACTAGTGGATTTGTGAATCTAAGGCAAAGAAGGCCCTTCTAACTTGAACTGGTGTGATAGATCGATCAGCAAGGATGACTGCTCGAAGGCTCCAATCAATATCGAGCTCTGGCGTGATTCGATCTATGGGTTGTGGAATACGTGGAAAATGACCTGGGATTGTTTCGTGTATATCTCCCGATAAGGTCATATGGTGGATGATGAATATAATTGACTCTATGGATGATTTTCTGGCCTAGTCCAGAATTCCCTAGCTTCGTTAGCTGCTATGTCTAGTAAGGACAGTTGTTCGATGATGATAGGTGGAAGTGGAGTGGACCTAAATACTAAGGTGCGTAGGCTAGCTTCTATATCAATTGACCTGTGGATTCGTTGGGCTGTGGGATCTGTGGATCACAACCATAGATTCTTGGTTGTTGTGGTCCTGTTATGGTCATACGCGAGATCAAGTTCTAATCCCTAGTATCCAGTAATCGTACAGCTTTTCATCTTCTATGTTTAGAATCAACAGTTGTGTGATCTTCTCAGAATACCTTACAGGCGTTCTTGCAACCTGGATTCTTAAGCTGGTATCTATATCTACGAGGGTGTCTCCAGCGTCTGGCTGTGGAACTAAAGGATCACACCCGAATATTTGTTCTCTTTCGAGCCCTTCTACAGTCATGTGGATATTTTCTAGGGTAATCTGTAGTTTGGTTGACTTGACCAAAACGCATGTGCTTGGTCGTCTTCTATGTTTAATCCTCTTAACTGAGAACTGATCTGTTGTAAATCTGTGGTTGTTCGGAATACTTGTATCCTAAGATTTTGGTCTATGTCAGCTATTGCTGTGACTAGATTTGGTTGAGGCACGATTGGCTCAAATATATATTCCCTGGGCTCTTGAGGTCCCGTGATTGTCATACGAAACAAAATGTAATCTAACTGTAATGAAATAAATTCTAACTACGTGAAATAAATCTAACATATATAACTTTTATTTTTGTCTAAGAAATATTTAACAATTTTAAGGAAAGCAAAATATTTTAAGCGTATCTAGAAATAATAACTAAACAATAATTTTAAAACAGACAAGATAACCGAGTGTAGTTATTTGCCTGTGCGATTTGTAGAATTATTCTAAATAAATAAAATAGCCTGTCTAATCTACCTGCAAGATTCTCGATCCTACCTCAGAAGTGAGGAGTGAATCATAGTTTCTCAGAAACTATCAATCCCCACAACTTCCCTGGCAATATCGAGAATAGAATGAAATGAAATAAAGTGATTAACTACTCTATTTGATATGATTCTGACTAGAACTTTTGAAATTCAAAACCTGGATTTCGAAAATCAGAACAGTGGCGAATCCGATGGTGTATGTAGTGATCTCGTCCCCTCAGTATGATCTTCTCGTTCTTTCGTGTTCACTTGGATCCAGAAAAGCATGTAATGCTAGCACTGATAGGAGCAGATTTTGGGACAAGGACAGCTCAGAATGCAGACCGAGAATGCGAGTAGGAGAGGGATAGCGCAAGAGTACAGAGCTTGGCTTATGTTATTCCTAGCGGGATTTTACTGCGAGTCATGCAACATGAAGCGACCAGAACCTGCGACTATCCTATATGAAGAGGAAAACCTGTAACTTTAATGGCTTCCTAAGCTATTCTATTTCAAAATAAGGACACTGCTTGCACAAGTTGGATATGTGGCTTACCAACAGCTGAATAAAGCTAACCAGGTATATAATGAATTAAACTAAGAACTCTAAGATACGATGAAAGTAAATCTACAGCAAAGAGGAATCAGAGGCAAGCTTCTAACTGGATTGGATGGAACAACAACACTGCCTGCACAAGATGGGTCTGTGGCTTACTAACAGCTGAGCAATACTAACCAAGTATGAAATGAACTATGCTATCAATCATAAGCAAACTAACATACCAAACCACTGAAAATCAGAAAAACTCTAACAATGAAAAATGGTGACCAAAAACTCCAGACCAAATTCTTCACACCTTGCATGTGCACAAACCATGCATTTATAGGAATTCCAACACTCAAAAACCAAAATCAAATTGAACTCCTAAACAATAAACAAAGGAAAAACACTATTCCAGGGGACCAAAAACATAAATGCATGCTCAAGTCGGCAAAGAAAAGCTGGTAAATCATGATATTTCACGCGGGTCGCGTCAAAAGAGCGTTCTGGAAAACGCGCACAGGACCGCCGCTCTGAGCAGGGTGGCGGTTACAGGACCGCCGCCCTTCAGGGCGGCGGTTTCGTCACTGAAGGTCAAGAAGCCAAGGAAAGAGGGAAAAAAGGGAAAACAAAGGGCGCGGGGGCTAAGCGGGGCATGCGGGATGTTAACACATACTCCGAGGGCTTTTCCGGATCCCGAACACCTTGCGAGGAGACCTGTATCATCATCGGGGCACTTGTTACACTGTTCTGGCAGTACAGTACCTTACAATTTTGGGTACGTACATATTGCCCCCTCGGAGAAGTGTTTTAGCCATGAAGAGGCATAAAACAGTGGGTCCGAGTATGGCAGTCCCGAAATGGGGAGTTAGAAGCTATACCTTACTCGTCCGTGTGTTGAGATGATGCCATCGAAATTCCCGCTACCTGCAAAATGAAAAGAGAACTCAAGTGCAGATAGATGCAATAACTTGGAAGATAAACGCTAAAATAATAGGGAAGGAGAACGTACCATTCGTGCGGGGATAGAAACTTACCTCCAACAGTGCTCCAAACCTGCGAAAAAGTCATTTTAAAACGAAACAGAACGATATATATATATGAAAGTGGGCCCATTTTCCTATTCATTTGCGCGAGTCGATTTGATTGATTTTGAGCTCTGGGACCCACGGTGACGTTTTCTTGCACGCGAGTAGAGTCGAAACGTCTGCAGCGAGATCGTGATCATGCCTCCACGAGCGGAACACCGACCTTAGCGATCACAGGTTGGTTTTCTTCCATTTTGTGTTTTTCCCTCTTCAAATTTGAAATGGAAAATTCTTTGCAAAGGGGGGATTATTTTTGAAAATGTTAGGTTCAAAAGGTCCATCTAGGGGGGGGCGCCTACTGGGTAGGCTTTGTTTTTAGTTAAAATGGTCTATTTTTTACACTTTTGGGATTTTTGGGGTTAACAACCCGCGCGGGTTTTCAGACCGCGACTTGCCGCCCTGGCCAGGGCGGCAGTTACATGACCGCCGCCCTGATCAGGGCGGCGGTTACACGACCGCCGCCCTTCAAGGCAAGCGGTTACAAAACCACCCCTCTGCTCAGGGCGGCGGTTTTGCACAGAATGTAATAGGAACCTAACTTTTGGAGACTGTACTCGTACTTTTATCATTTCTATATGCTTTTATGACTCTCTTGATATTGATTAGATACTAACTTGCTCTATTTTGTGTGTTTTGGTTGTATGCAGGTGAGAGCAGAGTATATCAGATGGAGTCGAGAGAGAGAGTGTGACTGGCTCTCCGGGGTGTTGGATGCCCTTTCTCAGGATGAGGAGGATACATTACAGAGGGCCGGTATATTGCGTATATCGCGCATGCCCCATGTCACGCCATCTAGTCACATTCTTTGTGACTTATTCTCATATTGGGATGTAGATCGGAACACTTTCCGATTGCCAGGGGTCCGCGGTGAGTGGACCATCACTTTGGAGGATGTCTACCGTATCCTGGGGGTCCCGATCATCGGGAGGAGACTCACACTGGAGACGGCAGGGTCTCGAGCACAGATTGCACAGTGGGTAGGCTACATGGGGGATGCAGCCATCTCTACGAGGTTGAAGAAAGAAGTGAGAGTTAGATCGATTCCTTATTTTCCCATCCCCGTATTTCGACAGGCTATCATGGGGATCCTTGCCTCGAGGCTGATCGGGGACAAGGGAGGAGATACTTTACTATACTGCTGGGCCCCCATCATTACACAGATAGAGGGGCATGGCCGGATATATGCCTGGGGCACAGATATTCTGGGGACCACCTACCATGACTTATACAGGGTGGTCCATTTGTAGGGACAGTCATTGAGCCACCCGACTCTAGTCATGAGTTGGGTGTACGAGCATTTTATTCCTTATGGCAGAGGGGTAGAGGTGGCAGACCTAGGGGCTGTGAGGGCAGCTAGATGGTCAAATATGTCGGTGCTTAGAGCACCTCACCAGCCAGTTGCCTCTCTTACCACAGCAGATATGGAGGTGACGCCGTACCGGCTTATGGCCGGCATATGGGGCAAGGAGACCCTTACATTGATCTCCTGCTCCACGACAGGGCAGCTTATCGACCACGTGGGACGGGTGGAGGTACACCCTTTTGGTAGAGTTCCTCAGCAGTTCGGCCTTCCATATGCGGGTATGCTTCCCCCAGCAAGCACCAGTTTACAGATCAGTCTGCGAGGCTAGAGGGGGGGCCTAGAGGCCATGGTTGGACAGTGATCACTCCTGGCACTCCCATTGCAGCCAGGAGGGTAGTTTGGGCTAGAGGGAGAGTCGGTGTGCCCCGGGCACCTTTGCTTCAGATTGCTACGGGTTCTGCTCACAGCAGCGATGACCCCATAGATATTGACTCCGATTTTGAGGAGTTTACAGAGGGAGGGTCAGAGGAGTAGACGGATGATAGCGATCCTGAGTGGCATAACACTCAGGATATTTTGCAGACAGAGAGGGCTGAGTAGAGTGCAGAGAGAGAGACTCTAGCTTCAGAGGAGCCACTCTCCCAGGGCCATGGTGGAGAGGATGAGTCAGTTACGGGGCGTCATGTTGCTCCTACTACAGGAGCAACCCCTCAGTCGGCAGCGGCATCTGCGGTGGGTGCTGGCCCCAGTGACCCATCTTGGAGGCCCGGTGATCCGAGTAAGTTATCCTCTCATATTTTCAATGTTTGTTTAATTTAGGATTTTTAATTGCTATCTCTCCTTATGTTTTTATATTGTATCTTTTAGTCTCTTGCCTAGTTTCTTATTCATTTTTCTCCTTTGTTTTTTGCAGAGACTGTTGACGAGTGGCGGGATCTGATCCGCAGGGTATGCACTGATTCCCTGATGATCCCCATGGATAGGACCTGTGCGGAGCTATATGTAGATGCCGGGGAGCCCTCAGCAGCTGGTAGGCATACTGACGTCTTCGCTCCCGTTTGGCACATGGCCAGGATGGTGTCGACTCTCCGTACAGAGTTGGCAGGCTATAGGACAGCCGAGCGTCTTATGAGGAGCCATTCTCGTGGCGAGACCGCGGCTACTCCTCGAGACCCTGAGCCCTCCATGCATTCAGAGCACCGGCGTAGCCGGAGTCCTAGGCGAGGGCGCACACCCTCGGAGGGGTCACGTAGGGGTTGAGAGGCGACTTGGCCCTGTGTATTTTGTACTATAGATTCTTTTGTATATCACGGGCTCTTTGAGCGTTTTGACCATGCCTAGAGCATGATGGCATTGTATATAAACATTGATTATTTATATATATGCATTCGTTTTTGGATCAAAAATTTGTCACTCGTGTTTTCCCTTTCTGTTTCCAGCTTCCTCATGTATACTACGATGTATGTTTTATATGCTTTCTAGAATGTATGCAATGGAAAACAGATGATGCAAATGTTTGCTTTCTTTTTGTGTTTCATGATGCTGATACATGATATTGTAGATATACTGTGATCTTAAATCTTAGTTTCTGTGAGCAATTTGGATACCTCATGTTTGTTCTGGCAAAGTGATGAAAATAACTAGTATGATGAACAGATTAACTTGCCCCACTCCTAACTCCACGCAACTAGTAAGATGCGAGGGCTCATCACCAAGAGCCAAGAAGGGCGCAAGTTATGAAATATGGTGAAATGATAGTGACGAAAGACATACGAAGCTTTGGTGTGGAACCAAATTGAAAACTACAAGCTTACTCTACCTGAATGACTTCATAGTTTTGGATGTAACTTGCTTTGTGGTTTATCCAGAATTAGACCCGTAGATGGCCACATAGTAGACAAAATCTGGGTTTTTAGGATTTTTAACTCTTTTTGGAATTTTGAATATCTGATTCATTTGTTTTTGACTCAAAGTTTGAATTGTTTGTTTATGACCTTTTAACGTTTACTTTGTCAAGAGGACCCCCTACACTTTGCCCCATGCTACTAGTAAGAAGCATGGGTTTATCACCGTGGGCAAGGCATAGGCGAGTAAGGGCATTTCCATCCTTTCCCAACCCTACGTCACTAGTAAGAGACGCAAGCTCATCACCGAAGGTTGGTGGGGCAAGGAAATGTGTAAAAATAAAAATTTCTGTTTAATCACTTTTTGACTTGTCTTTTTGAGTAAAATGTCAGTATATGCTTATTTCCAAAGAGATGTGTATATGGGATAGATGTGACACCATGAAGCTTCTAGAACAGACCATAGGCAAGACACCTATCCTAAGAAGAAATCAAATTGAGAACAAACTTACAGATCTTGGTATGATTACCGTTAAGACTTCGTCATGTCTGATTTTGTTTGATAAAATATTCCAAGATGATTCGATGATACACGAAGATGGAGAGGTATAATTAAAGAACTTTATGCCAGAAACATCACGAGTTCGTAGTAAATTGCTTTGAGAATAGATTTCTTGATCACAACTTATGTAAGAACAAGTGGACAAAATGATCCTAATTTATATGAAAATGCAATGTAGATAGTTATATAGGTAGCGTTAGCTGCTTATGCGTAGAAACACTTGAGGTGCAAGGAATTGACTGTTTCGCCAAACTCTTCACCCTCTAACGTACATAAGAGATAAGCACCATTTCCGTAGTCCTTCATGACTCGGTATGGGCCCAACCATTTGGGCCGGAACTTCCTTCCTTCGCCGGTCTTCTTGTCGATCCGGCTGTCTAGTCTTAGAACTAGATCACCTTCGTATATATCACGTTCATAGACCTTCTTGTTATGCTGCTGGCACATTCGGTCAGCATAAGCTCTATGCCACTGTTCAGCATCTAACCTAGTTTCATCTAGGCTTTCTAGTTGGGAAAGACGTGCTTCTCTGTAAGCGTCTTCATCCAGAATCCCTTGTAGTGAAATGCGGAGACTAGGTATTTCGACCTCAAGTGAGAGAACTGCTTCTACCCCAAATACTAGTGAGAAAGGAGTTGCTCCCGTTGGTGTTCTTATCGAGGTTCGGTGGGCCCACAAGGCTGGATATAACTTCAAATGCCAATCCCGCTTGTTTTCTTTCACTGTTTTAAGGAGAATGGCTTTCAGCGTTTTGTTTGTTGCTTCAGCCTGTCCGTTAGCTTGGGGATAATACAAGGAAGCAGTATGATGGCTTATTTTGAATTTACCGCATAATTCGCGAACTTCTTCATTTTTGAAAGAAGTTCCATTATCAGAGATAATGATTTACGGGATACCGTACCTGTAAATGATTTGATTCAAAATGAACTTAGCGATCACCGAACCAGGAACGGTAGTAAGAGGCCTGTCCTCTACCCATTTGGTAAAATATTCAGTGGCCGTGATTATAAAATTGTGGCCGTCTGTGGATGAGGGAGAGAATTTCCCTATTAAGTCTAGGCCCCATGTAGAAAAGGGCTATGGAGTAGCGATTGGTTGCAGAGCTTGTGCTGGCATGTGGATCTCGTGAGAGAATTCTTGGCACTTATGACACCTGCGTGTGAACTCTATCGCGTCATGTTCTAGAGTGGGCCAGAAATAGCCCATTCGATGTATTTTTTGAGCTGTGGCATGGCCACCAAAGTGGCCTCCACATATACCGTTGTGGGATTCATGGAGAATCCTCTTGGACTCTTCTGTGTCAACACACCTTAGGAGCATTCCATTGAATGCTTTTCGATAGAGCACCTGCTCTATAATGATGTATTTAGCTATGATTATGCGTAACCGCCTTCTTTGTTGCAGTGTAACTGCCTCCGGGTACGTATGGTCCATGATATAATTAATGATATCAGTGTACCAAGGGCACTCAGAGATAGCAGGTCGAGTTTCGATGTAGTATCACATTCATCTGGAAAGTTTAAATCTACTAAATCACCTTCATCTAATGGGTTATCAGCTAACCAATCTGTGATGATTTGTCCTTTAACCGACTTCTGATTTACAAATGTTAATTCGAACTCTCCCATTAAGGTTATAAAACGTCCAGCTTTTTTGGACAAGGACCCTTGTGTGAGAAAAGTCCGTAACTGGTCCATCTTTACCATGACCTTCGTTTCTTGATTCAGCATGTAATGTCTTAGGCATTTAGTAGCAAAGACTATGGAAAGGCATTCTCATTCTGCCTATGTATAGCGTGTTTCATAGTCGAGCAATGTTCGGCTAATGAAATAAATCACACGCTCTCTCTTGTCATCGTCTTCTTGGGCCAACATACAGGCCAGCGAGACATCAGTAGCCCGTGAGTATAGAATTAACGGGCGATCTAGCTTAGGTGGCATTAGCGTAGGTGGTGATAACAGGAAACGCTTAACTGCATCAAAAGCTTCATTGCAATCTTCAGTCCAATCAATGCTATAGTCCTTCTTGAGTAAATTGTTGATTGGATGAACGGCGAAGCTTAGATCCGGGATAAATCTCTGGATTGCACCCAGCTTTCCGAGAAATGATCTAATTCCAGATTCACTCGAAGGTGGGACCATTTCGAGGACAGCCCGAATTTTGGTTGGATCAACATCGATCCCTCGTGATGATATGATGTAACCTAGGAGCTTTCCTCCTGTTACACCAAATACGCATTTCTCTGGATTTAGCATGACTCCGTATTCTATTAGACGTGAAAGAATGATGCGGAGTACTTTGGGATGGTCACAACGTTTCTTAGCTTTAGCCAATAAGTCATCTACATAGGATTCCAAGATTTTATGAATTAGGTCGTGAAATATGTATGTCATGGCCCGCTGGTACGTAGCACCAGCATTCTTGAGACCAAATGGCATAACAGCGTAGCAATAGGTTCCCCAAGGAGTTATAAACGTGGTTTTAGCTTGATCTTGCTCAGATATTCTGATTTGATTATATCCCGAGAATCCATCCATGAGAGACAAAAGTTCAAAACCAGCTGTTGCATCAACAATAACATCTATGGATTGTAATGGGAAGTCGTCCTTAGGGCAAGCTTTGTTGATATCTTGAAAATCTATGCAGATGCGTATCTTTCCATTCTTCTTGAGAACGGGAACGATGTTAGATACCCATTGGGAGTAGTCAACTAGCTTGATGAATCCTACCTGAAGGAGTTTTATTACTTCCTCTTTTACCATGAGAGCTACTTTGGGTTTCATGGGTCTTGATTTTTGTTTAATTGGCTTTGCATCTGATCTAGTGACGAGGTTGTGTACCGCAATGTGGGGTGCAAATCCCGTCATCTCCTTGTAATTAAATGCAAACGCCTTCTGATGTTCTTTGAGAACCTAAGTATGTATTTCTACTTCTTCTGGTGTCAACGAAGAACCTAGTTTCAGTATTCTTGGTTCATCTTCATTCCCGATGTTGACATCGATTGTTTCTTCGATTAAAGAGGCGTTACCCTCCTCGAACTCAGGTGGTGCTAGAGGTAAATCTATATCATCCCCATTTCCTATTGTGTTTATGTTAGGTTCCATTTGTGAGGGAAGATCCGTTACGGGATTTCCGAAGTAGGAAGACAAATGTGGAATCAGGGATAAATCTAGCATATGATAGGAGAGATGTAATGCTGCATAGGCATTTAAGTAATCCAAAGTAGCCGCATCATTTCCAACATGGTCTAGGATGGTAGATTCACTTCCGCTTGAAAGAGGATTTGTCATTGTTTTTATCAATGGTTCATCACGAATGGATACTGTGAAGTGAGTATCTTCTAGCTCATTGCTTGGAGTAAAACGTGATGCTGAGGTTGCTATTGAATCGGCGAGAATATTTTTCTCTCGCGGGATCACTTCAATGGATATGAAGTTAAACGCCTTGCTTAAATCTAATACAGCGTTTTTGTAGAGTTGTAAATGTTCGGCTTTAGTTTCATATACTTCAGAAACTTGGTTTGTTACTAATTGCGAGTCTCCCAAGACTCTGATGTTATTAATACCAATTCTTCTGGCTAAGGTGAGGCCAAGGAGGAGGGCTTCATACTCAGCACTGTTGTTTGTGCATTCAAAGTTTAACTTAAAAGAGAATGGGAGGACCTTCTCCTCGGGTAAAGTAAGAATTATACCTGCCCCCGCTCCATAACGACATTTAGCTCCATTGAAATGGAGAGTCCAATACTTAGCCGGGAGTGTAGATGTTGGGGCATCTGCTGCGTTTTCACACTCTACTTCTACCATACAAAGATCCTCTACTGGCAAGGAACCAACACCTAGGGAAAATCCCATGCCTACTGAATCGAATGGTAAGAACATTGGTGAATCTTGTTCTATCAACTTAACGATTTTTGCAGTAGTCCCTAATGATACTGTTTCTTTAGTTTTACCTTTAGGGGTTGGAATTGTTTTGGCAATGCTGGTAGTTTCAAGATCCGTCGTAGGTATCAACTTTACCTCTGGCTTTGGGTCAGAGGGTTTATTAAGTTGGTTTGTTGGCAGTTCAAATTCTGAGTGCACCCCTGGTCTTTTCTTTAAATCAGCTAGGTGTAAATCGAAAGGTTTTGGATCGCCTTTGGCTACAAATACCTTTCCCAGATGTAAGAATCTTACTTCTTGAAATAGCGTGGAAGGGATTACCTTCATTCGATGTATCCAAGGTCGGCTGAGGATCATATTATAGTTAGTTTCCCGATCTATAATATAAAACTTAGTGAAGATGGTTTTGGGCCCTAAGGTGACCGGCAGTATCATAGTTCCTATCGAAGTGGCTTTAAGGCTATCATAGCCTCTCAAGGTATTTCGTGTAGTGGAACAGTTTGTTTCTCCATATCCAAGTTTTTGGAGGAAAGAGAAAGGGACTATGTTAACTGCGGCCCCATCGTCAACCATTGCCCATTTTACATAGTTATTATAAACCCACACTTGCAAGTGTAAGGCTGGGTCACCTCGGCGTGCGATCTCAGCATCTGTGGGCATTTTACTTATTTCGAAGATGAATTCGACATCCTTGTCTGGCTGCCCCGGAGGGTGGATATCAAAATCTACGTGATTTACTTGTGTTTTAGGAGGTGGAGTGATGTTAATTAGATGGCCTAGACCTAATGCTTCTAAAAGAGAAGCTCTGTGAGGGGGAGAATTCTTTAGTAAGTCCAAAAATGAAATGTGTGAAAAGGTCTTTGTTAGGTCACTAATTAAATCATAGGCACCGATGGGTTTTTCAACTATTTGCTGACTCTTATCTGTCTCTGGCAGATGACTTGGGCTCGGTTGAGAGAAGTACTCTCGTGTTCTTGTTATAGCTTCGAGAGGTAGTTCAACATCTAATTCTACCAAACTGACTATCTTAGGTCTCGTTTGAGCTCCCAACTGTGGCGCGACTGACAGATTTAATGAAGTCGAGGCTTCATGGTCATTGTTTCCCGTCACTGCACCTTTGTTTGTTCCGGTTGGTTTCAGCCTATTGTTGTCATGATTTGGGAGTGGATCATTAAAGATCTTGAGGGGAGCATTCTCAGGAGAAACTGCCCCTGCGAGAGTATTTGTTGATGATAAGACGGGATCCGCCAAAAAAAGGTCTGTTAAGAACTGTCTTTGTTCTTCTGGCAAGCGTTGCATAAATTTATTATAGTCACGGCACGTTCTAGTATTGTGACCCCAAATTTTATGGAAACCACAATAAGAATTGGGGTTATAATTCCCGTTTTGTTGGTTTGGTGTGTATTGTGGCCTAAAATTCCGATCAAACTGTTGCCTATTAGGACCAAAGTTTTGGAATTGTTGTTTCTAGTTTTGATTTTGGTTTTGGTAACCAAATGAGTTTTGGCTTGGCCCTTGTATGGGATTTCGTTGTTGTTATTGTTGTTGTTGTGGATGGTTAAAATCCACTGTATTGACCGTTGGGGTAAAGTTGTTGTTTCGCTGGTTGTTTGTTTGTGACGGAGTATTAACAACATTTACCCTCTTGGGTTGGTCGGTTACCCCATCCGTTGTTACCCCACGATTTTTGTTAAGGATTTTAGATCCTTGATTGACATTTGTGGTAGTTGTAGCGTTTTGAGTGGAGGTGATTAACCTCCCGTTTGTTCCATATGTCTTACGACCACTATCTATCGCTGCTTGATCAATTCGCAAAGCGCTCTCAAGTACCTCATCATAAGTCCTTAGTGGGAACTTCTGGACATCTTCCTTCACTTCTCTGCTGAGAGAATGAAGGAATAAATCACATAGTTCCATCTGATCCATGTTTGGAGCACTTGCTAACGAATAAAGAACTATACGCCACCTCTGGATGAAATGGGTGACAGATTCATTGTGTTCTTGTTTGATATGCAAGAATTCCCTGATTCTTGTTCTCAATAGTTTGTTCATGTCAAAGGCTTTGATGAACTCTGACATGAGTTGTTTAAACGAATGTATGGAAGCTTCAGGTATTCTATAATACCAATCAAGTGCGATGCCTTCCAAGGTTTTGGGAAATATTTTAGCAACAACCCCATCCCAAGGAAGTAATTCTCGTATGGTAGTAGCGTAAGCTTTGATATGCGCATTTGGATATCCCTCACCCTTGAACTTGGGCAAATCAGGGAGAGGTCTTGGAAGCATAACGCTTCGTATGGTGAAATCTAAGGGTTCCTTTAGATATTCTGAATAAGTCCCTATCGCATAGCTTTCGACCATTGATGGTGGTTGCTGAGGGAGCGGCGGTGGGATAGGTTGTTGATACGGTGCAGCATATGTGTTGGCAGGGGCATAGGGAGGTCCCTGCGTTTGAGCAAACATGCCGGGAGAGGAGAACATATCTCCTTGTGGGGACTTAGAGTACATGTTTAAATAGGACGGGGTATTGTCAAGGAACGGACTGTTCGACACTAAACCGGGAGGAATTGTGTTAGAGATGATAGGCCTTGTTGGTGTTTGTTGTGGATATTGAGGAGGCATGCCTAACGTGCCTACTCCTGTAAGGAGATCTACCTGGCCAGAGTGGTATGGAGGATTGGAACTTCCTGTTTGTATGAACGGAGAATTGTGACTTGCTTGAGCCAGTTCTAACCCTCTCACTCTTTCTACTAACGTTGAAATGACTTCATTTGGTGAAGTCACGGTATTTTTCCTGAGTGGCGTTTGTTATATACCCTGGTGTTGTAAAGGTACGTGATAGCCTGTCATGAACTGATTGCTATCTTGCCAAGTTTCTCCAAGAATATTTCCTGTATGCAGTGGCATAGAGGTATTTTCTGGAAAAGAGATCTTGGGTTGTATTTGTAAACGTCCTATAGGTGGGTACATATCCCGGGAGCGTTGTTCACTCCTAGGATAAGGTATTGATTGTCCATCGTCTAAGACCAGGTATGGATCTAATTTCCTACTAATTTGTGGCATGAGTAACATTTGAGGAGATGAACCAGATTCTTTGGTAAACGTCATATTGTTTGAACTTGAAGGCTCTGTTTGTTGGGTTTGAGGGGGTTAATCTAACTCCTCAGCTTGAAAAGACGAACTATATCTGATTCTTGGGGTTTGTGTTGACAACTGATTAGTTGAATAGTTTTCACCCCATACTGAGAGCGAGGGTGATGATTACCTGTTCTGTTGGGCGTAGTATGCCCCGAGACCCAAGAGGGGTCTGCCATATGCATCGAATCCCGACATATTCGGGTGGTATATGAATACCCGCAGAATAATGGGAAGAAGCGAAGGTGATTTGTGAAAGGAAACATGATATTTATGACTCCGAACAAGAAGGTAGGAAGTTTTATGTCAACTTCACTAATTTCATTTGATTTCACGTCGGGTTCACCAATTTTGTACACTAGAAAAGCGACAGGTGAGCGTGAGAATCTACAAGTGACTCTTCCACGTACCCAACCTCGCGAGGTTGTGCTGAGACAGCCGGTGGGGGGTAGAATATGCAAACAAACTAGTTAGGCAGTCTAATGTCTTTGACACGCACTAGTGGAATTTGCGAATCTAAGGCAAAGAAGGCCCTTCTAACTTGGACTGGTGTGATAGATTGATCAGCAAGGATGACTGCTCAAAGGCTCCAATCAATATCGAGCTCTGGCGTGATTCGATCTATGGGTTGCAGAATACGTGGAAAATGACCTGGGATTGTTTAGTGTATATCTCCTGATAAGGTCATATGGTGGATGATGAATATAATTGGCTCTACGGATGATTTTCTGGCCTAGTCCAGAATTCCCTAGCTTTGTTAGCCGCTATATCTAGTAAGGACAGTTGTTCGACGATGATAGGTGGAAGTGGAGTGGACCTGAATACCAAGGTACGTAGGTTAGCGTCTATATTGGATTGACCTGTGGACTCGTTAGGTTGTGGGATCTGTGGATCACAACCATAGACCCTTGGTTGTTGCGGTCCTGTTATGCTCATACGCAAGATCAAGTTCTAATCCCTAGTATCCAGTAATCGTAAGCTTTCTCAGCTTCTACGTTTAGAACCAACAGTTGTGCAATCTTCTTAGAATACCTCACAGGCGTTCTTGCGACCTGGATTCTTAAGCTGGTATCTATATCTACGAGGGTGTCTCCAGCGTCTGGCTGTGGAACTAGAGGATTGCACCCGAATGTTTGTTCTCTTCCGAGCCCTTCTACAGTCATGTGGACGTTTTCTAGGGTAATCTATAGTTTGGCTGACTTGACCAAAACGTATGTGCTTGGTCGTCTTCTATGTTTAATCCTCTTAACTGAGAACTGATCAGTTGTAAATCTGTGGTTGTTTGGAATACTTGTATCCTGAGATTTTGGTCTATGTCAACTATCGCTGTGACGAGGTTTGGTTGTGGCATGATTGGCTCAAATATATATTCTCTCGGCTCTTGAGGTCCCGTAATTGTCATAAAAAGAAAAACTAACTGTAATGAAGCAAATTCTAACTACGTGAAATAAATCTAACTGCATATAACTTTTATTCTTCTTTGAAATATTTAACAATTTTAAGGAAAGCAAACTATTTTAAGCATATCTAGAAATAATAACTAAACAATAATTTAAAATAGACAAGATAACCGAGTGTGGTTATTTGCCTGTGTGATTTGTAGAATTATTCTAAATAAATAAAATAGTCTGTCTAATCTACCTGCAAGATTCTCGATCCTACCTCAGAAGTGAGGAGTGAATCATAGTTTCTCAGAAACTATCAATCCCCACAGCTTCCCTGGCAATATCGAGAATAGAATGAAATGAAATAAAGCGATTAACTACTCTATTTGATATGATTCTGACTAGAACTTTGAAATTTAAAACCTGGATTCCGTAGAACAGTGGCGAATCCGATGGTGTGTGTATGATCTCGTCCCCTCAGTATGATCTTCTCATTCTTTCGTGTTCACTTGGATCCAGAAAAGCGTGTAATGCTAGCACTGATAGGAGTAGATTTTGGGACAAGGATAGCTCAGAATGCAGACCGAGAATGCGAGTAGGAGAGGGATAGCGCAAGAGTACAGAGCTTGGCTTATGTGATTCCTAGCGGGATTTTACTGTGAGTCATGCAACATGAAGCGACCAGAACCTGTAACTATCCTATACGAAGAGCAAAACCTGTAACTTTAATGGCTTCCCAAGCTATTTTGTTCCAAAATAAAGACACTGCTTGCACAAGTTGGATATGTGGCTTACCAACAGCTGAATAAAGCTAACCAGGTATATAATGAATTGAACTAAGAGCTCCAAGACACAGTAAAAACAAATCTATAGCAAAGAGGAATTTAGAGGCAAGCTTCTAATTGGATTGGATGAAACAACAACACTGCCTGCATAAGATGGGTCTATGGCTTACCAACAGCTGAACAATACTAACCAAGTATGAAACAAACTATGCTATCAATCCTAAGCAAGCTAACCAAAACACTAAAAATCAGAAGACTCTAACAAGGAAAAATGGTGACTAAAGACTCCAGACCAAATTCTTCACCATTTGCATGTGCACAAACCATGCATTTATAGGAATTCCAACACTCAAAAACCAAAACCAAATTGAACTCCCAAACAATAAACAAAGGAAAAATCACTGTTCAGTAGGCAAAAACATAAATACAAGCTTAAGTTGACAAAGAAAAGCTGGTGAAACGTGATATTTCACGCGGGTCACGCCAAAAGGGCATTTTGGAAAATGCGCCCAGGACCGCCGCCCTGCTTAGGGCGGCGGTTACAGGACTTCCGCCCTGTTCAGGGCGGCGGTTTCGTCACTGAAGATCAAAAGGGACAAGAAGAGAGGGAAAAAGGGGAAAACAAAGGACACGGGGGCTAAGTGGGGTATGCGGGATGTTAACGCATATCCGAAGAGCTCTTTCTGGATCCTGAACACCTTGCGAGGAGACCTGTATCATCATTGGGGCTTTTGTAACATCTTTCCGGCTGTACAGTACATACAATTTTGGGTACGTACAGTTACCTCGCATCAAGTTTTCTAAGGGTCTTTGTGAGGGTTGTACCCTTGGAAAGCATCTTGAAAATAACTTTGACAAAGGAAAAGCCTGGAGAGCTACTCGTCCTTTGGATCTTGTTCACATCGATATTTCTGGTCCATTTCCGTCTCCTTCATTTACTAGAGCTCTTTATGTGCTGACCTTCATTGATGACTATTCACGATATACTTGGGTATATTTTCTTAAGCTTAAGTCTGAAGTCTTTGAACATTTTCAGGACTTTAAGGCTCTTGCTGAGAAACAGGTGGAATGGTCTATCAAGGTTCTTCGAACCAACAATGGAGGTGAATATGTAAACAATAGGTTCATGGATTTATGTACTTCTGAAGGGATCTCCTTGCAGCATACAGTTACATACAACCCTTCACAGAATGGAGTAGCAGAAAGAAAGAACCGTACTCTTAAGGAGATGGCCACTTGTATGATTCACTCAAAGTCTCTTCCTCCACAGTATTGGGCTGAAGTAGTGAATTGTGCTAATTACATTCAGAACCGTGTTCCACACAAGGTAGTAAGAGGGATGACACCCTTTGAAGCCTAGTTTGGATGCAAGCCTGATGTTGAGCACTTTCAAGTCTTTAGATCCAAGGCTATGGCTCAGATTCCCAAGAAGAAACACAAGGCTTTGGAACCACAATCCAAACCTTGTATCTTTGTAGGGTATCCTGATGGCATGAAGGGATATCGATTGTTGAATCCTACTTCTCATGAGTTTTATATCGAGATAAGTGTTAAGTTAGATGAGTCTTCTTCGACTTCTACTTCTCCACCTATTGAGGTTCTTCAGCTCACTGATTCGGATTCTGACTCATCAGATGATGATGTTGTTGAGCATGATCCTCTTCCTGATCCTCCTGACCATCAGACCCTTGAGTCTTCTGATTCTGACAGTAGTGATGACGAGGACTATGTCCCTTCTCACTCAAGTGAAGAATCTTCTAACTCAGAGCCTAATCCTCCTGGTCCTCTTTGGGCTAGGAAAACTCTGCAAAGTGCTAGATATTTAGTTGGAGATACTTCAGATATGAGACATACTCACTCAGATTTCATTGGACCCCACTCTTTCTTCACCTCTGCTTCTGATCCACAGTCTTTCTGGGAGGCTTTTGGTATTCCTGAGTGGGATTCTACCATGGATGAGGAGTATTCCTCACTCATGAAGAACGATACTTGGGATCTCACCCCTCTTCCGAAAGGAAGAAAAATCATTCGGTGTAAGTGGGTGTTCTGAACAAAGTATGGAGTAGATGGAGATGTCGAAAAGTTTAAAGCACGATTAGTAGCTAAGGGTTTCTCCTAGATAGCTGGGGTTGATTATACTGAAACCTTTGCTCTAGTTGTGAAGATGACTTCTATTCGACTGACCCTTGCGATTGCCACAACAAATAGATGGAAAGTCCATCAAATGGACGTTAAGAGTGCCTTCCTTCATGGGGACCTAGAGGAAGATATCTACATGGAACAACCTCTGGGTTATGTCCATGATCCCTCCCTCATTTGTAAGTTAAAGAAGTCTCTCTATGTCCTTAAACAAGCCCCTCGGGCTTGGTATGCCAAGATGGACTCCTTTTTACTTACATCAAGGTTTACTAGGTGTCACTCTGATCCAAATGTTTATATTCTATGGTAGGATGACTCCATACTCATTCTTGTTCTCTATGTTGATGACTTGTTGATCACAGGTAGCTCTTCCTCTATCATTGATTCTGTGAAGATTGCCTTGGCCAACAAGTTTTCCATGACTGACTTAGGTCTACTTCATTACTTTCTTGGGATCCAGATTTCACAATCTGACTCAGGAATTATGATTTCACAACCTAAGTATGCTCTTGATTTGCTTTCTCGTTTTTAGATGTTTGATTGCAAGTCTTCTCCCACTCCTTTTCTTTTTGGGGTTAAGTTGGTTTCTGATTGCTCTACTCCCTTGGTTGATGGTACCCTTTATCAACAGCTAGTGGGTACCTTGATTTACCTTACTTACACATGACCAGATCTATCATAAGTTGTTGGGATCGTGTCCAAATTTATATAGGATTCACATGAGTTACATTGGAAAGCAAATAAGTGGATCCTTCACTATGTTCATGGTACTTATACAGATGGCATTTAATATTTTGGAGGGAATGATATTGACTTGATTGGATTCACAGATTCTGATTGGGCCGGTGACTTAGATCATCAGAAATCTACCTCTAGGCTACAATTTCTCTCTTGGTTCAGGTCCTGTTAGTTTGTCTAGAAATAAGTAGAATGCAATTGTGATATATTCTACAGAGGAAGAATAAAAAGGATCAGTTAATGCTACCATATAAGCTATTTGGTTACAAGGTATTCTGACAGAGTTTGGCATCCACTTTCGTCATCCTACCATTATCTATTGTGATAACATGAGCACTATCTCAATTTGTAGAAATCTAGTTCAGCATCAACAGATGAAGCACATTGAGATCCATATGCACTTCATACGAGAGCTTATTCATGATGGTATCATCGACATTCAGTACATTCAGATAGCTGATCAGATTATAGATATATTCAAGAATCCCTTCACTGAGGTGAAGTTTCTTCACTTGCGGTCTCTTCTTGGGGTGAGGTCTTATGCAGCTGCTCATCTTCTTCAAGCTATATAGTCCTCTTCTACTTATTCTTCTTCTAGGAAGATGTTGTTTGTACATGAGAACCTTATCAGGCCTTTAGTTTCTGAGCCCCATTGACACATCTTTCTTAGTTGTTTAGGACTGTCTTCTTTTTCTTTCTGAGTCATCATAGCCGCTACCCCAACTTTGATGAAGGGGGGGTGTTGGTGTGTGAGATCCTATATGTCCTCCACACATATGGAGGGTCATCTCACTTAGGTTAGGTTTAGGGTTTCTTGTGTGTCATGCACTACGGTTACTCAACACCTTATATGTATCCCTTCATTTGATATTTATGAGCATGCCAAGACACTCTGCTATCTTTCTCTACATGTGTAAGCTTTGTTATGTTATGCAAGTTCTTCAGTTGATTGATCGATTCTTCCTTGTGATTACATTGGAGCTATTACATTTCCTTCAGAGTGTAACTCTATCGTGGTGCACAGTTTTTGATATGATTCTTGCCAACTCTTTCAGTATTTGCTACTTTTAAAGCACTAAGGATACTTATCAATTCCTCAAAGGTTTCAGTAGTTAATGACAAGAAATTTTTTATTAGATAAGGTAAGAAAATAGGGATTATGGATCCCAGAAGCCTTACAACATTAGATACATTGTGAGAGAAATAATATGGAAACAAAAAGAGGAATAGGTCCAAAAAGAGAGTTAAAAAACTTAACCCAGAGACACTAGGCCCAACAAGAAAACCAACAAAATACAGATAATAACTAGAAATTAATGACACGACATAAGCATTACTTCCACCCCTAAATTATCTTATATATGGGTTATATTTTTATGCAAAAACCCACACCAACTCCAGATATTGGGAAGATGGGGGGAAAAAAATCTAGGGAAGACCACTCTAATCAATATTTCTCATTGTATCATTTCTATCCACTGCATGTAACCTTTGCTAGAAATCCACTAAATTTACATTGCCTAGGTTGGTATCTATGACTTTATCTAATTCAGAGGTAAGGTGGAAGGTGGTTTGAACACCACATGTACCAAATATTCTTTTTTATAGGGTGGGAGGATAATATTTCTACTAGAAATAAAGACTTTGACTGGTAAAAAAACTTACTCATATAAACACCCCCATAATTCTTCTTCAAACTAAGAACAACAAAAAAATACCTCCAAAGATTCAAAACATCCCTCACATGGCTCAAATGCACAAATTTGATCTTCTACTTGTCTTAGGGCTTTGAAAGTGCTTCAAAAACTCAAAAATTGGAGGCAAAGTGAGATATTTTCATGGATTCCAGCCATATATTGTCTTTCACATGATTTAATTAATGGTGGCACATAATTTTGTAGCTCATACATTCATGGATGTTGATGTTTTAATCTCAAATTTGAGTTTCATCCCTACAAGTGGACCTAATGAATGAATATGAAATGGTTATGTTTTACTTTTACTTAAATGATTTGGATTTCCCCAATTGGCTTGAGCCTCCCAATCCACCTACATGGTGTATTTATAGGATTTAATTTCTATTAGTAACCTTTCTCAAGTCTCAAGGTTGTGCAAAAAAATTACAAATTTTCAAAAATTTAATGTTACAAAATTACAAAAATGCAATGCTCTTCTTCTCTATGTTGGTGAGATAGTGAAACATGTCCCTCTTATTAGGATATGGAGATGAAATTATAGTTTGTAAACTTGTAGAAATGTAAAGTTATAAACATGTAATACTACAAGTCTATATTCTTTCTATATGGTCTCGAGATTCATTCAATATTTGACTTTGGGACTCAAGGAAAAACTTGCAACTTACAATTTACATCAACTTTGAAGTTTTATAAAGAATAAGAAGTTGAAAGAATAGTCCCAAAATATTCCTCTTGTGGGGTTCAAAATTGTATTTTCAACTTACAACTTTGCAAAAATGAAATGATGATCCATTGTCCCACTTTCCCTGATACCTCAAATATTACCGTTTACGTACTTTGGGGGTGGAAATGCAATTTACAAACTTGCAAAAAGACTAATTCCATCACATAGGTTGATCCAAATCAATCATTTGATTAAAACGATGAGGTTCAAACATATCCCTCACACAATTAAACCTAGAATTTCAATAAAACATCAAAATCAAATGAACCATTAAGATGTTAGTATAAAACCACACTACAAGGTTGTGCCACGATACAATGATGAAAATAAAGATCATGGAGCCATCAAACAACTGAAATATCAATAGGAAAATGATGGAACATCCTGGTTACTCCAACATACACCTTTGAAAATTCACAAAACATGCCAAGATTCTAACCAGACTAAATCAAGCACCAACATTGGCTCTTTCTTGAGGATGAACGCCTCCAAAAGGTGTCTAAAGGACCATAAAAAATCATGGGTGGTTGACCAAATTCTAATCTATTAGGTATGGAGTCACATAACAAAACATCTAGTCATTTATAATACATACCAACATGAGCATGACAAACTCACAAAAATTGATCACAAAGGACCAAAAGGGAACATAAAACAAAGTAAAGAACTAACTGAACAAAAATAATGTTTTTATAAAACCCTAATATTGTAGAGTCACATATGATAAATAAATGTTAGAGTATAGATTTGATACAAGCAATAAGCTAAATAAATATGAAACCCTAAGTGCGAGAGAGGGAAGGAATGACTTAGCTGATTTTTGCTATCCTTGGAACTTGTATGGATTGGAAAACTGATGAAAAGGGAAGAATGTCGTAACTGAGCACAATAAATTCTGGAACTTCTGGATAAGCTTGGACTAGGGTGAGGGTACCTAGGGTTTAGAGACCTCTACTAGGTTCCTATAACTACCCAAGGGCTCAGAACTTAGTTTTTTTGGTGTTGCAAGATGGTCACTGATAGTTGTTATTGGTCACTATATGTCATAATATGATCACATAATTTTCCTATAACCTACAAAGATATGATGAACTACAAAACCCTCAAACTACATCAAATCCCAAAAATAAAAGATACAATATGGGGAGTCAAACTAACCCGATGGTCACCCGAATGAGTGAACTTACGACTCAGCGCTACACTATATCTCAGACTCCATGTAGTTCTTGTGCATGTGTGATAGAATTATGTCCTAGGAATCCATTTTACAAGTGCACGCGATAGCGGGAAATATCTAGATGTGTAAGCTATGAAAAATCATAGTAATGAAAGAAAAACAAATAATTTACAAATCTTCTAGTAACCTTACAATGCAAACCTCAATAAGGGTCTCCTATGAAACTTTGCAAATGAATTTCAGAAATAATTTTGAATTCTCTTGAGTATTCTCCAAAATTTGAATGCAAATGCTACCAATAAAGTGAATTCAGCAGAGTTTGTGTACTTTAGATTCAAGAGGATTTGTAAGCAAGGTAAGCCTGTAATTTATAGAGGTAGAAGTAGTTAAATTTGGTTATACACCGATAAATAAATATGCTAAAAATATCATTGTGGGAATTTTTAATAGTGCCGGGGGTAGTAAATGAATTAATTACAAAAATCTACATCTAGAAAGGTGGTTGTACGTGCATTTTAATTACCCCCACCTTTCTAGGATTCTAGAAGTGTAGTTAACTAGGATAAGGATAAGGAGTCCAAGTGGAGCCTAGGTGGAGTTTGATTAAGTGGCAGATGACTATGATGTGCACACACTTAATTAATTAATTATTTAATTAATAAATAAGAATTAATTTAGTTAAAGGGGCACTAAGGATACATGGGATTAATTTAATTAATCCAAAGGGGTACAATGTGTATTAATTAATTAATTTAATCAATTAATTGCAAATGGGTGAATAACATGGTGTATTAGGATAACATTGGGAATAAGTGGAAACAGAAGTGTCATTTTAGGGTTTCTACATTTTCCCCCTCTTTAAATTTCTATTGCAAAGTAATAGTGCTTTAAAGATAGTAGACACATGGAGATCAACGAGTAGAAAATTGTGGAACATTGGAATGCCTTGGAAAGAAATGAAGTGAAGCATTGGGATTCCCCAGCAAGCAGAATGGTAGAGGAATTCCCCCCTCAAGTGAGTTGATGATGCAACAAGGCATTGGAAAACCACTTGATAGGAAGAAAGCAAGGGATTAGAATAAGGATGGGAAAGGACTGTGTTTGTAGCAAGAGCATTATTTAGAGAGTAATTTTTTTGAGAGTAACTTGATTTTTGTTGTTGCACAATAGAGTTGTCACCATGATTATGAAAGAATAAATATGGTTAACCCATATGCGCATAAAAAAAAACACAACAAAGAAAAGATAAAAAGGAAAACAAACCCAATATACAAAGTAGGTGCCGACATCAGGGTTATAAAGGAACCAAGATGTAATCACACTACTTGTAAGTGGTCCAAAAAGAGTAAACATAAACAATGCAACACAAATTTAGAAAGAAGACAATCAACCATGCCCCTAATGCATGCCACAATAATGATTAAGTAGATACAAATGCTACCAAGTGGGAATATGATCATACTTTAAGACCGGAGTTAAAGCGAATCCTTATGACACTCTTGTTGAATCCATTGTGTAAATGATCAAGGTTGAAATTGCCCCAGGAAAAGTTATATCACGAAGGAAAAACAATTTAGTGACTTTCCCCAAGAAGAGTTAGCATATCATGCAAAGGGAAGAAAGTGATAGTTGTAAGATTGACACAATCACTAGGGTAATACATAAAAGTATGACGTTTATCAAGATTGTATTGAGATGTTGAAGGATTAACTTCAAGGGTTTTCCAATTGTAGGATTTCTGTGATAAATGAATGTTTTTTAAAAAAAAAATTGAATGTTTAGAAAAAAAATATTTGATTTTTTTGGGTTTTTGAAATATTTTATTTTTTAGGTTTTGATTCATATTTGATTTTTTTGGATTTTGATTCATATTTTATTTTTTTTGGATTTTTGCAAGTTTTGAAATACAAATGCAAACAAAAATGAATACATTCGATGGCTTAAATAAACTAGGAGGAAAACACAACACATGCAAATGACAAAAATATGTAAAAGAAGTAATAGAAAGAAACCCAGTATGAATAGGAAGGAACCACACCAAAGTTATATGTGAACTAGGATGTGAATAAATTTCCTGTAATTGATCCATGAGAACACTCGAGATACATAGAGTACTGGTTATTCAAACTATCAAACATAAGAAACTAAGCTAAGAATATACACTACAAAATTCCATATGTACAAACTTTAAACAAATAAACAAGCTAGTGACCAAAAACACACTAATGTAAAAAATTCTAATAAATAAATGAATATATAAAAATGTCAAGTTGCCCCCAAGAGAAAGCCAAAGATAAGTGATGTCCCTAAGAAAAGTTACATTGTAAAAATTGGCTTGATTGATTTGAAAATATGATTGGGACAAATCAGACGAAGAAAATGACAAACAAAATTGCATAGTCATGAGAGTTTTTTTTTGGAAAGCGTTTTTGAAACATTTTGTATGTTTTTTTGTATTTTATGAACAATCTTATATTTTTTTTGGTATTTTAATCAATTTTATGTTGTTTTTGAAGTTTTTGTGAGACATTTTGAATGTTTTTGGTCTTTTTGAATTTTGAACCACACGCCAAAGAAGAGGGAAAGGAAATTCCCAAGTCAAAACCAACATACTACATATGAAAACATAATGGAAGGCAAAAAAAAAGGGGTAGACAACGGGTATGACAACCTAACAAGGAAACATGCAACACATGACAAGGTGAAAAGTTACAAGAGGGAAACAAAGTGAAATGAAAAAACATGTGGATGCATCGATATGCCCCCAGTACAAGGGTTACTCTTTAGAGTAGAAATTTAGGAATGGAATTCATAGGATCCTTCAATTCTTTTCCATCCTCAGTAGATAGTTTATATGTGTCAGATCTAAATTTAACATTTATAACATAAGGACCCAACCAATTAGGCTCAAAATTTCCCTATTTTTATCGTGGTTTAGTTGTGTTCTTCTAATTTTCCTGTAGGACCAAATCACCAATTTCAAAGTATCAATGTTTGATCTTGCGATTATAATTACGACACAGTCTCTTCTGATATACCTGCATATGGTATAAGGCACAAATCCATCTCTCATCTGGTAATTCTAGCTCTACAAGGCATGTAACACGACAATCCTCTTCATGAATGAGCTATTAGAGGGAGACAAAAAGTGAAGGAAGTTCAACTTTGATAGGTAATATGGCTTCAGAGCCATATACTAGGGAAAATGGAGTAGCTCATGTAGGAGTATGAAAGGAAGTACGGTAGACCCAAAGGGCAGGATACAACTACGTATGCCAATTAATTCCATGTTTATTGATTGTCTTCTCCATAATGGACTTGATAGTCCTGTTTGATGCTTTGGATTGGCCATTACATTGTGGATAATAGGGTGTAGCCCATTTTAGGTAGATATTATATTTCTTAGCTAGGGATTTGAGATACTTATTTTTGAAAGAACCACCATTGTCAGTGACAATAGTAGTAGGGATGCCAAAATGATAGATAATATGATTGAAGATGAATTTATAAATATTGCACCCAGTAACATTAGTAAGAGGCATAGCCTCAACCCACTTGGTGAAATACTTAGTGGCAGTTATAATAAATGTGTGGCCATCAGAAGATGTGGGATTTATTTTTCCAATTAAATCGAGTCCCCATTTTGAAAAAGGCCAAGGTGAAGTAATAGGCTATAAGGCTTGGGATGGTGCATGAATGAGATTACCGTGTTTTTGGAAAGCCTGACATTTCTTCACAAAGTTGCATGCATCTTCCTCCATTGTGGGCTAGTAGTATCCAATGCGTAAAATATTCTTTACAAGGAGTATTCCATTGGTATGGGAACCAAAAATAATTGAATGTACTTCAGCTACCATCTGATTAGCTTCATCCTAATTAAGACATCTTGAGAGAGTCCTGTCATAGCCTCTTCAATACAAGGTCTCATTAAGAAGGGTGTAGCAACGAAAGATGTTGTGCCAAGGCTCTTTTATTGGCTGAATTAAAATTAGGAGGATAGGATTTAGTTTGAATGAAGGTGTATATATCATGGTACCAGGGATGATCAGGACCAAAAATCTCATAAACCATGGTGGAATCTAATAATTCGTATGCTGACACCAAAAGATGTTTAATGAGGAACTGGTTGTGAGTTTGATTAATGTCGAATGAAATAAGGGAGGTGATAGTTTCCATAGCATCCAATGATTTGTTTTGTATGTGAGGAAATTGTTCAACATTGATAATCCGGAAATACCCTCTAAGGCTATCAACCATTATTTTATAAGGCAAGAGATTTTCATCTTTTACTTGATATTCTCCATTAACTTGATTAATGACAAGAAAAGTATCACCAAGAACTGTCAATTCTTACAGATGTCATGAAATAAAAAACCCTAAGCTTGTAATTAGTGCTTCATACTTTGCTATGTTATTTGTGCAAGGGAAGATGATATGATAAGATTTAGGTATGAGGTATCCATTTGGTGTACACAAGACAATTCCTACTCCAGAACCATGGATGTTGTAAGATCAATCAAAGAATAACATCCATAAGGGTGTTTCTTCTATGTACAATAGGTATTCATCTAGAAATTCAATATTTAATGGATATGAGCCTGGAAGGGATGTTATGGCTAGTTGATCTGCCAGTGTTTGACCTTTGATATATTTTTGATTGACAATTTCAATGTCAAATTTGTTGAGTAGTGCAATCCAGCTAGACATTTGTCATGTGATGATTGGTCTTGAAAGTAGGTACTTAAGAGGATCAACCCATGAAATTATCTTGGTGATATGATTTAGGAGATAGTGTCATAGGTTGCCAAAAGTATAAGTAACCACTAAACAAGCCTTTTCAACCTGTGAGTACTTGGTCTCATGTTCAAGAAGAGTTCTTCTCAAGTAATACACATCTTGTTCCTGACCCTTATCATTTTGTTGTGCCAATAATGCCCCAATGGCATGTTCTGTTGTAGATGTATACAAAAACATAGGCTTATCCTGTATAGGTGGCATGAGTACCGGTGGAGATGCTAGGTATTCTTTCAATTTTGCAAAGGTGTCTTGACAGTCTTCTGTCTATTTGAACTAGACATCCTTTTTAAGCAGTTGGTTGAATGATGGCACTTATCTACCAATTGAGAGATGAAGTGATGAATAGACTATATTTTTCCTTGTAGGCCCCTTAATTGTTGAAGGTTCTGAGGAGGTGGCATATCTATTATAGCTTTGACCTTGGTAGGGTCCACTTCAATTCCTCTTCGTGAGAAAATGAATCCTAAAAGGTTTCCTGATGTGACACCAAAGACACATTTTTTTGGATTAAGGTGAACCTTGTACTCCCTTAACCACTCAAATATACACCTAAAAATTGTTGGATGATCCACCCTAGTATTTGATTTAGCAAGAATATCCTTGACATAATCTCCCATTATGTCGTGAAGAAGGTCATGGAAAATAATAGTCATGACACGTTAATAAGCTACACCAGCATTTTTAAGGCCAAAAGGAATGACCTTGTAACAAAATATCCCCCATGGGATTGTAAAATATGTTTTATGTTGGTATTATTTAGCAATTTGAATTTGGTTATACTTGGAAAAACCATCCATAAGGGATAAAATCTCATGGCCCACAATAGAATTGACAATCATGTCAATATTAGGCAAAGGGAATCATCCTTAGGACATTCCTTGTTAATGTCATAGAAATCTGTACAAGTAAAAATTCTAGGAGTCTTATTTGCTATTGGTACCATATTAGATATCCACTCTAAGTAGTCAGTGCATCGTATGAATCTTGCATCCAATAATTTTTGTAGTTCAGCCTTAACAATCAATGCGACCTTGGGATGCATTTTATGTAGGTTTTGCTTGACAGGTTTAGCATCTGGGTGCACCACAGGTGATGAACCAAAAGAGAAGGATGAAGGCCAGACATATCTTTGTAAGACCAAGTGAATACATCTTGAAATTTAGTTAGAAGTATTATGAATGATTTGATGTCATTTTCTGATAAACAGAAACCTAGTTGTAATAGTTTTGGTTGGTCTTCAATTCCAATGTTTATGGGTGTCATCTCTTCTACCAACAAATTATAAGTGTCATTATCTTGATATTATTTTGTAGGATTACTTAGATTATCGAATAATGTAGGTTTACCATCACTCTTCCCATACAAGTAGGCCCATAGCTCCTTGACACTATGTGTCATGTAGTTGACACAGACACATCATATAACCTTCTTTTGGGTAGACCTTAGATACATGACCTTGTAAAAAAATTTCCCCCATGGGGTTGTAAAAGATATTTAATGTTGGTCTTCTTCAATAATTTGAATTTGGTTATACCCAGAAAACCCATCCATAAGGGATAACATCTCATGGCCTGTAGTAGAATCAACAATCATGTCAATATTAGGAAAAAGGAAATCATCCTTAGGACATGCCTTGTTAATGTCATGGAAATTTGTACAAATATGGATTCCAGGGGTCTTATTCATAACTGGTACCATATTATATATCTACTCTGAGTACTCAATGCACCGTATGAAGCCTGAATCCAATAATTTTTGTAGTTTGGGCCTTAACGAGCAATACGACCTTGGGATGCATTTTATGTAGTTTTTACTTGATATGTTTAACATCTGGGTGCACCACAAGGTGATGAACCACAAGAGAAGGATTAAGGCCAGGAATATCTTTGTAAGACCAAGTGAATACATCCTGAAAATTAGTTAGAAGTGTTGTGAAGGATTTTATTTCAGTTTCTGATAAAATGGCACCTAGTTGTAACAATTTTGGTTGGTCTTCAGTTCTAATGTTAATGATTTTAATATCTTCTACCAACAACTTAGAAGTGTCATTATCTTGAAATGATGTTGTAGGCTTGTGTAGATTATCAAATTTTTTGGATCTAAATCTCCTCTCTCTAGTGCCTCTGAAAGGTTTTCACTAGGAGATGCATCTTTTTCTTTATTTTTCTTTTTCATTTTTTTCTCCTCGTATAATGACTGAGAAAGGTTTTCACTATGCGAGATATAATTTTTCTTTTTTCTATGTTTAATTTCTTTTTCTTTAGGACTGGAAATTGTAAGTTCTTTGCCAAAGTAGGTGGTAACATCAAGGTTTATATCAAACCCTTCTTGTGATCCGATAAGGGAAAAGGGTCCCGAGCCCTGAGGAACTCCTAGATGGCCTCATCGTTTTGAAAGAGATCCATGGAAATATGACATTGTTGGTCCTAATCAATGAGGGAAGGATAAAAAACATCAAGGGTTTGAATGGATAAGTATTCAAGGAAAAGTGTAGTTTTGGCTATGTCTTCGAAGATGTTATGTGTGGAACTGGTCTCAATTTCATAATCTGAGTCCTCATCGCTAGGTAACATATCAAAGACTATAGGCCTCTTATCATATCTCTCATATCCTAGACCATATGTGTAAATATTAGACTTGATATTCATAGGTTCAAGAACACCATGTCCTTATGGGCCAAGGCCTCTTCCTTTCTAGTTCATGTTTTTCATCATTTTATGGCCCTTGGTGTAATCAGTGGATTCATAGCATTCTGCCATCCTGTCTTCATATAGCCAAGAGTCATTAGAGATTGGAATATGTTCATCTTCTAGATATCCATATCATCTCCAAAGATTGTTTCTGAGATAGTAAGTTGGAGTTTCTTGTAGATGAGGAGCATTAGGATGCCCATAGCTATAAGGTGATAATGGGAGTTTTCCAACAAGAAATACATTGTCAAGTGTGTAATTTCCTAAGCCTTTATGAGAGAATGTAACTTCAGGTGACACCTTAGATGTAGATGTTTTAGAAGAAGACGTGGAAAATTGAGGGCATAATATTATATCAGGGTCAATACGGTTGGTAACAATAGGAGTTGCACTAGATTCAGTTGTGCTATCAGCAGATGGACAATAATTTTCCTTTTTGTACCTTGCTTCGAAAAAATTATAGTATTCAAAGGGGTCAGTATCGCCACACAAGGTGAACTCTTTTCCATTATGTGGAAACTTTATGCATTGATGGAAGGTGGAAGGTATTGCGTGCATCGCATGTATCCAAGGCCTACCCAAAAGAAGGTTATATGATTTTTTTACGTCAACTACATGACATAAAGTGTCCAGGAGCTGCGGGCCTACTTATATGGTAAGAGCGATGGTACCACAGGACTGGAACTCAGTATTATCATAACCATGAATGGTAATGATATTAGCATCTAAGTCATCTATTGTATGACCAAGGTAATAGAGCATTTTTATAGAACAAATGTTAAGAGCCACTCCATTGTCAATAAGAAATAAATCTCTTGACTTTATGATATAACATAGGCTTCGATGTACAAGGAGTTATTATTAATCAGATTTGGGTTCAACATATCTTGAGGGCCAAAAGATAGGATAGGAGTTTCAGGTGTAAGGTTTGCGATCATAGCATGAAACTGTTGAACATTGAGAGTATGAGGAACACGTGATTCATTTAGAGCATGAGTGAGAATATCTTGAAAGTTAGGTGACTCTTTTAACAATTCCATTAGAGAGATATGTGTTGGCGTGGTTGCTAATTATTTGATGAAATCATACTGACCTGGAGTGGAATATTTGGCATTATAGTTTGACTTTTGATTTGAAGGAGTTGTTGGTTTAGACGTTTGAGGTTCTGTAGAAGACGTAGAAGGTTGGTTTTCCATGGGAACCCATATCTTCCTTTGGCATGTGGTCACAACATTACTCAAAGGTTTGAATTTAATGGTCGCCATTGTAGATGGTACTTCCTCAATAAATGAGATAATTGAACTAAAATCAATGTTATTGGTAGAGGAACCTTTGTCAACATTTTTATTGTCACCACCATGTTTGGGAAATGGGTTTGAGAACACCTTAAGATTTTCATTGGGTGTTTTATTTGGTGATGGTTCTTCAACAGTGATATCTCCACTATCAATGAGGTCTTGGACAAAGTGACGTAAGCGAAAGCATCGATCAGTTGGGTGACTGTCAATGTGATGAAAATCACAATAAGTATCAGCTTTATACCAAGTGGGCTTGGGTTCTCCCTCAACCCAAGGTCTGGTGATGGGATAGGTAACCATGTTTGCATTAACAAGTTTTTGAAGGAAACTTGAGAGAGGTTCTCCCAAAGGAGTGAAACAACGTTGTTTAGAATCAAGAGAGGAGGAAACCTCTTTATTAGAAACAAAAAGAGGTTGTTTACCTTTGTTTGGTCTATTATGATTGTTTTGGACATTTTGGACATTTTGGTTGTCTGTAATACCATCATTGACCATATTACAATTATGGTTAACATGTTTAGATTTGTCTTGGTGAGAGCTATTAGATGGTTACTATGTTTCCTATTATCTTTTGAATGAGGTTTGATCAAACCTTTTGCGTTCGAAAAGATATTTTTCAATCTGTGATCCTTTCTCAATAACTTCTTCAAAAGTATTAAGGAAATGCATTTGCATGTGAAAGGATAGCTTTTTGTTGAGGTTAGGTACAAAGATGCTCACAAGCTATTTCTCAAACATGGAGCATGGGAAACAACTAGCAATCCCACACCATCTTTGTAGGAATTGTGCAAAGGTTTCATTTGTTCGTTGTTTGGCATTACACAAATCCATCATTGTAATTTCAGAGTCTAGGTTGAATGAGAAATGTTTAATGAACTTCTCTGAGAGGTCCAAAAAATTTTGTATAGAGCCCTTGGGGAGGTGTAGAAACCAGTCCAAGGCTTGTCCACCTAGACTTCATGGAAAAATATGCATTAAGAAGATATCACTATAGGCCACCTCTTGGAAAGCCATATAGAACTCCTTGATATGTTCTCTAGGATCATCATTGCCCTTGTATTTTTCAAATTTGGGTGTCTCAAAATATTTGGGAAAAGGGATGTGCAAAATGTCCTTATCAAAGGGGTAAGGACACAATTCTTCAAAGTTGAATTGTTTGCATTGATGTTGCATACCTGAGATGGTGTCCTTCATCATTTTCCATTCTTGGGAAAATGGTGAGTTGTTCTGTAAGAAAGATAAGGAACCATCACTTGTAGAGTTGTTGTTATCTTTTGTGTGCATGGTATGACTCTTAAATGAAGCATCACTAGTTTTCTTTGGTGCCTCATTGTTATGGGATTCATTGGTGACTTTAGAATTTAAGATAACAAGTTGTTTAGCCATGTCATTAATTTGATTCATGAGGGATTGAGTAGGATCAGTGGCCAAATCAGTTGATTTGCCTTTGTTCCTTTCATTAGATTTGTCACTTGTTTGGTTCATCATCTTTGGTTGTTTGAGGTGGATTTGTTTCAATCATCATTGTTCGTGTGACTAGGGCCTGCCTCATTGTCATTATTTGTTGAAATGAAAGGTTCACCCTTGTTGGGTGGTGGTTTTCCAAGTAATGTTCATAGAACATCCTCATCAAAATCAAAGGGTAATTTTTCTCCCATCTCAAGGAGATGAAGCAAAAATTGGTCTTTATTCATACATAAAATTTTTCACATGGGATTGTTCTTCGAGTGAGATGTCATTCTGATCATCCTCAGAGTTTTGGTCATTATCACTATCAAAATTTCCAAAAGGATTTCAATTGCATTCATTCGCTTCCAAAAGGACTATAATCTCTGTGTCATGTTCCCAACATTTTTAAAAGAGGGATGGAGTAAGAGAGAGATGCGAAAGATAACTCAACCCATAGCAAAGTGAATGCGACGATGGAAGAGAGGTGTGTGATTAAGTTTGGTAATAACTTGTCCCTTAACAAAGTGAATGCTAAGATGGGAAAGATGTTTGGAAGATATGAATGATGCAACCCTTAACAAAGTGAATGTCAAGATGGAAGCATGTGAAAGTGATTGATAAACTTGACCCTTGACATAGTGAATTTCAAGATGGAAGAGTGGTTTGATGTGGTTAAGGTTCTCATCCTCTAAAAAAGTGAATGCTAGAATGGAGGAGGGTTATAGTGAAAAAATCCCTAATGTGCTTCAACCTCTAACAATGTGAATGCTAGAGCGGAGCAGCGAGGATAGATTGATTGAAAATGCACTCTACCACTTAGAAAAGTGAATGCTAGATGGGAAGAGGGTATGAAAAAGGAGTCAAATCGTATGTGATGTGCTCAACCCTTAACAAGAATTAGTTAAGAAGGAAGAGGCTAATGAAAGGATAAGACTCAAATATTGATAACGTAAACATTGTTGAAAAGGAAGATATGATGAAGTGTCTAAAACTTAACAAATATTTTGTCAAGTTAGAGACAAGAAAGAAAAAATGTATATAGTTTAACAATGATGATGTCAAACTAAAGGATGCAAGAAGAGGATGAAATTATCAAACCGTCAAGATGTGATGGAATTGATTGTGACAAAGTGGAACATAACTATGTGAAGATGTGAGTTGTAAGATGAAAGTGCTTGAGCGAGGATGTGGATATCCACAACTCAAGACTTGATGTCAAAAAGGAGGTGAAAAACTTAAACTTTGGGAAATGTAATCCAAATGTTTAAGTGTCGAATGAAATGGGAGATAAACTCAAAATGAGGTGAGTACAAAAGATAAAATAATTTGATGATCGCGAAAGAGGAAGACTCAAATAAGTGTATGAGAACTCCAAATGAATGAAATAAGATCAAATGGAGAATGCAATGAGGATGAAAATATTGAAATAATGAAAAAGAGACAAAAGTCTCTGAAAAGGGAATTTCGAGATTAAAATGAAAGATGGTGAATGACTGACAATGAAAAGAGAAAAGATGATGATAAAAAGAAGTGAATGTCAAGTCAAAATAAGGATAAATTTGGAGATAGCGAAAAATAGAAGATGAGCCCAAATAAGGAGAATTTGGGATATCAAAAATGAGGTGAAAAATGAATACAAGTTTGGTTAAGAAGGAAAGTATGAATGAAACAAGAAGCATTTCATGAGAAAACTTTCGAAAAGGTAAGAATGTGAAGGTGTGAGGAATTCAAGTTTTCAAGGAGATAGTGTTGAAAACAACAGAAGAGTATTGACACATGGAAGATGAATCCAAAACTGGGTGTTCAGGGGAAAAAATTAAGTGTGGAACATTACTATGAAAAGAAAATAACAAAAGAAGAAAATAAAAAAAGAGTTTTTGTTTTGATCTGTTTGTTTGTGGCCGCTACCTTAGTTTTGCTTGGACAATGTTTAACTTCCTATGCGGTTCACTGAACTAGGTGTCAGTAATATACCTGAGTGAGCACGATGCTATTTCTAGTTGATGGATTTAATTTACCCCACTTTAAACATGAGCAAAGATATTGCTCAAAATTAATTGAGCATCAGGGTCGCCACTAGCTGGATATCTGTGACTCTAAGTCATAAGGATTTACTAGTCAGTTGAGATGGGGGTACACATTTCGATTGTCCTATTCCCTTAAGGCGCCGAATACTTTGGGGTTCCTATGGTAATCCTGTCTCTTTTATTTTTATGGATTATGCCAAGGCACTTCCCACAGTTATGCATAATATTTTTACTGACGATTAGTTCGAACTTGCAATGCATAGTGTGTGAGGGAAAATGTTCATTTTATCTTATTTATTCTTAATTTCCTAACATAAAAATTAGTAGTTGGAAACGAGCAAAGACAACATGCAAGTTAATAGTTTGTAAGTTTTGTTTTCAGTCGTCACAAGAGTGGATCCTGCAAACATGGATTAGAATTTTTTCCTGAGGTAGGTAGAGGACAAGACAAGAGAAGCGAACCCATGTTTTTGATTTCTAAGGTCACTTAAAGAGAACGAGAAAAGAAAAGGACGTGTTTAGTTGGATTTGAACACTAAGTGAAAATAATTAATTCCCCAAGATCACTTAAGAAGTGTGAGGAAAGGGCATACATGTGATCATGTTGTGATTAATATCACAAAAATAAAAAAAATGAGAAACGAAAAACAGGTGGCTCTCTCAACTTACGGTTAGAAAATTGCATTAGTGAATAGATAAAATTGGTTGATTAAATGTGTGCAAACCAGTGGCTAAAAATTGATAACAAAGTGAATCAAAACATCCAGTAACCACTATAGGAGATAGTTTCATGAAGGCTCTAACTATACTAAGGAAAAAACTAGATTAGGAAAAGGTAGTGTGCATCGACCATTTATCAAGGTGATAAAAATTCAAAAAAGCGAATCCCCAAAATTTGGATGGAAAGCAAGTCGATTGCCTTACAAGAATGAGTTTTCACACGATATAGTCAAGGAAGAGAAATTTGACAAAACAAGAATATAAAAGATCCTAATTGAGTTTAAAAGGTGTGAGACAAGTAATTACTCTAATTAATTAACAATTCACTCTAATAAGGTGTGTAAAACTAAATGCAAAACATTAACAAAAGAAATGAACTACCAAATTAATGAAACAAGGGATAAATTTAGTCCAAAGCCAGAGTAAGTAATTAAACTAATTAACAAAATAAAATAGGCTAAAAGAATTAATTCAAAATAAAAAAGCTAAAGTTAAGAAATTAAGATATTAAACTAAATTAAAGTTTAACAAGTATAAATGAGAAGTGAAAACCTAAGTTTAAACTATGTAAGAAAGACCGAAATACAACCTAAGGGGAAGTGTTTAAAGACCATCAGGGTATGGCAAAATAAAATTAAAAAACCTAAGCGTCGAGGAAGGATGAAACCCTAAAATAAAAATGAAGCCTCGACTAAATTCATAGAAAATGATGTTAAAAACATGGCTGAAGGTTGGTTTTTTGAAAGTGAGGGTGGCGCTGGGTGAATTTGTTACAGGTCACGAGAGAGGAGCTAAGCATTAGGTGAGTCGGGGGGATTGTTCAGGCTAGGGATCCTGTGTTGGGGAGTTAGGGGGTCTATGTGGAGCGAGTGAGGATCCAACTTGACCGAGCTGGCTGAGCTAGGGGGGATGGGATAGGGGATAAGTAATCATTGGGTGTTAATAAATGCAAAATAAGTTTGATTTTACTATTTTTTTATTTTAATTTTTTAACTAACGTGTTTCTCTATGTGTGCAGGTTATAAAACAGAAAGATCAACAAATGGATTTTTTTGTTTAAAATTTTGATAAATTTTACTAAAATAAAGTTATCTAACAGGTGCAGGGGTAGCTTAATTTTTAGCTATGACTAAAAAGTCAACTAAATTTTGAGGAAAAGACACCTACAAACACAAAATTTAAAACTAATGTTTTTTATATAGAAATTTGCAGCAAAGGCAGAAAATCAGTATAAAGTTATAAAATAACAAAAATAAGATGTTATATATTTTTTTGATCTTTGTTATGCCTCAGAATATTGGCTAGGTGCTAAAAGGCACGTGCACGAGTGAGACCAGTGACAAAATGGCGTGCATGGTAAAAGTGTGTAGGACAAGGGTTTAAGAAGGGTATTAGTATGAAACCACGACGAACACGCAATGAAGAGAGAAAGGATATCAAGACTTATCCATATTCAGCTTTCCAATAAGTACTGAGGAAAAACATGACCCGACAAGGCGTGTGGAGTGGATAAGTTGCCAGCTTAACGACTTGGTGGTCAAGGTGAGAATATCCCACTCATGGAATATTGCCAAGGAAGACATCATTGTTGTGAAAGTGAAAGCTCAAATCAGGAATAAACATGCTTCATTGGAGAACCAAAGATGACACTTGGAATTTCATGTGTCTCCTGGAGGAAGGCATAGCGGTGGGTGTAAGCCTATTTATAAAGATGCAAAGTAGAGCAAAGAAAAGACACATTCAATGGACGGAGACCTAGAGAGAAGCCTTCAGGATCATCATAAGAGGATGGAAGGCAAATCTCTGATGGGAGTTTTAGGAGGTTATAGGGGTTGGGGTTCTCTTTAGAACTGTAGAAATGGTAGTATATCTAGAGGGATGGGTCTGTAGATAATCATTGTAATAAGGAAAGCATAGCTAGGATTTCTGATGCATGAGTTAGATCTATTTTGATACATTCAGTTTGTTATAACCCTTGTGAATGTAATGTGGTTACTGGAACTATGATCAATATAAATATATGTCTATGTTATAAATATATTGTTCATGAGTGTAAACCCTAGTGTATTTTCCTTATGTTATGAATCAAATATGCTCACTAGATGATGTTTCTCTTGTTATCTGAATGGGTATGTTGGTGTAATAGCTCACCCTAAGATCTCATGAATGAATGCATGATCATTTACCTTTCTACATCTAATTTTATATCAATGGTAATATCTTCTCACAATACTCACATAAAGGAGGGGCTTGGCACCCGTGCACACCTTGGGTGAGTGCCCAGCGCACACTGGGTGATAGGCCGACATGCACGGGATTAAGAAGTGTTTTTCTAAGGGAACATAAAAATGACTACAATATTGTAAACTACTGAGTGCTTCCAAATTTCATGAACTATTTGCACAGCTAACAACATGCAAACAACACATGTAAAAACAACATAAACACTCCAAGAAAAAAATTAGACAAAAAAAATGAAACAAATAAGGAAGAAGATGGGGTGTGAATCCTAAATCCGGGTGTGCCAAAATGTAAACAGATAAAAGTAATAGTAATGAAAGATAAACATGACAAATGTGCAAACCTTCCTATAACCTTTCAGTGTAAACCTCAAGTAGGTTTTAGAGACTTTTTTTGTGTAACCTTGTAAATGGATGTGGGTGCTCTTGAATGGTCTCCAAAATGGGCATACAATTGCTATGAAGCTACCAGTGGGATTAGAGAGCTTTTGAATGCAAATTGACAAAGTATAATTTACAAACAATTCAGGAGGATTTGACATAATACAAGCCTGCATTTTAAGGAAGAAGTGGTTGGAAGTTGGTTACAATTGGGGTGAATGCACATACTAAAAATAACATTGAAGGAGGTTGCAACATTTCTAGGGAATTTAGGGGAAGTGAATGAATTAGTTGCAAAAGTTACATCTGGAAAGGTGGTCGTACATGCAATTCAATTACCTCCATATTTTTAGGATTCTATAAGTGTAGTTTATTAGACTGGGGATAGTGGAGTCTAACTGATTGTTGAATGAGAATTTGAGTGGGAGTTGACTAGGATGTGCACACTTAATTAATAAATCATTTAATTAATAAATGATGATTAACTTAGCAAAATGGGGTACATAGGGATTAATTTAATTAATCCAAAGGGGTACAATGTGTATTAATTAATTAATTTAGTCAATTAATCATAAATGGGTGAATAACATGGTGTATTAGGATAACACTTGGAACAAGTGGAAACAAAAGTGTAATATTGGGGTGTCTATAAGATGTATAAATGTAAATAGATGTGTGGATGGAAAAATGAACTTCACCTTCCTATAAAGTATATAAAGAAAAATGTAATCCCTTTTCCCTTAAATGAAAGCTAGATGGATGTATTTGATGCTCTTAGATGCCTTTGGATGTAACCTTAGGTGATGGTAATAAATGCTTGGAGCTTGGTCCTTTATTTTATTTGCATAGCTTTGTATATATATGATTCCATTGGTTTAATTTCATAATTGAAAACTGGAAGGCCAACCCATAAGAAAATAATATTCCCAAAAGATAAAAGAGGCCCAAAATAGGTGAGTAAGATAGAAAGACCAGGGGAATCCATAGGGGATGAGGGCACTAGTGTCTTGGTTTGGCGCTTATGTCCAGAGTCATAAAATATAAAGCAATATATTTTATACTAGGTTATGGGGTTTGTAATACTAAAGAGAAAGCAAGAAAAATAGAAAATCGACCAAAGATAGCTATCGATTACAAGTTTTCTCACTTAGGAATCATGTAAATGCAAGTATGTTGTTAAGCCCTAGAAATGTACCCAAGTGCGTGATTTTGTGTCTACATTTTCCCCCACTTTATGTTGTTGAGTGAATAATCGATAACATAAAATATATAAGAGATGCCTCCCTGATAACCATATGGAGTGTGATGGTGATAATGTTTTGAGGAGATAAGTGAAACCATGGAGTGATAAAAATGAAGCATATTATGATGTACCATGTTATACTTATTGTTATGATTAATTTAGAACTGCTTCTTATTGTGTATTAAGGAAGAATTTGGAAAAGAAGAGAATAAGAGTAGTCAAAGTCATGTATTATGAAAATTCTGTAAAAGTATGCAAAAGTGTCTAAAAGTATGTAAAAAGGAAAGTGTGCACCTTATACATGAAGAGTGAAAGTGATAGAGAATGTCTTGAACTACTGTAGAAGAGAGTTTTCTGGGTGATCTCACACTAAGAATGAGTTTTTTGGGTGATCTCACATCAAGTACAAGTTTTTTGGGTGATCTCACGCCATGATAGAAGAGTGTTGGGGATAGAGGTATACTGTTACTCTCATTCCATGAACATTTCCTGAATTATACACCACTACAAATGGTGTGATCCATGTTTAGTTCCATATTGTTCCAATTGAAAATATTGTAGGAGATTACATGCATTCTGTATTATGAGGCCAATGCCCGATCCTATGAAATTTCCTTGTGAACTGTGCTGATATAAAAAGTAACTGTTACTGCCCATTGGTCATAGGTGCTTAGGAAAGTTTAGAAGTTCCCAGGAGCTAGTGTCTATATTCGGGCGTTGGAGTCTGTGCTGAACTGAGGACCCAAGTCATAATTTGGGCCATTAATAGTTATGTAACTGTAACTTTATTATGTTCCTATGTTGAACTATATTGTGTTATTGTATGGGGTGACTGATTCAAATAATGTATTCCCCCCTCATTTAAGGTGCATGCGACGGTGATAAGAGGATGCGGTCCATAGTGGCAATAACATACAATGACAAATAATTTCAAACAAGATGTAATAGACCACCGTGGTGGAAATAGTTCCTACAAGGAAAACACTACACATCAAACACCTGTTAGCATGTTAGAAAGATAAAACTTATGTCAAAGTATGTATAGATCAATTTGAAGTAATGTGCTAGTAAGAAAAGGAAGTAGTATAAAATGAAACAATAACACCCGTGATGTGTGAGAAAATAGATGCCCCCAAGAGCCTCGGTGGGACTAGTAAAAGGTACAGTGTCAAGCATCAATGCAGCATGTAAAGATATGTAAGAATTATGCATTCACAACTAAAGAACAAGTGAACAAGCATGTTTATATAGAAAAGATAATGACATACTGTGGAAAACAAAGTGTACATGTAAGTATAAGAAAACAAGAATAAAAGCAACCAAGATACGAAATATGTTTTGAATGAGTAAGATGGAATGTTATACAAATTGAATGTGATAGGAGTAGCATTCCCCCTGAGTAGATGTGGATGTGCATGATATGAGCTTAATTTATAAAAGACCCCTCAATAGTCAAGAATGAACCATAGAACATGATTACATCATCGGGAAATGGTTTGAGAATAGATGCTAGAAAGATAGATCATGAACCTTAGAGCATGAAGTGTGAGAGAGGTGAGGTTAATTTCAGATTTAGACCCTCATTAGTCAAGTATCAACCATGTAACTAGAGTAAGTCATATTCTAATGATGATACTACATGTGTATCAAGTTATGTAAGGTTGTTTACAAAATATTTATTGTGAATCACAGAGCGTATAATGTAATAAACAAGTTAGAAGTAGATCATAAAGACAAACAATAATAGTGGGGGAGGAGGAATGATTATTCTCTCTAAGTGTGTGAGTGATGGAGAGTTATTCAGGGATGGAAGAGAAACCATGCCATGGTGGTGGATGTGACAATGTGTCAGGAGTATCAATATTAGTGTTAGGAGGAGTATATTTGCCAAAGTAAGTTGTAACATTAAGAGTATATGAAGATTGATTTTTGTAATGGTAAGTATGTGAAATAGTGTAAACCTCAGGAGGAGATATGGCAGATGTAAAAGGAGTTAGAAAAGGGAGATATCCAATGCCAATTCTAGTGGATTGTGTGGTAATGGAAAGAGGGTCTTTGACTCCTTTTGCATGTTTACCTAATCTGTTGCCAGTGAAACCATAACGAAGCATATACCAATACCCATGACCATAATTTTTGAAGTTAGGAGGAGAGGTGGCCAAAGTAGGGGATTTAGGTGAATGATCAATAGTGTTGTGATAGGAAAATGGAGATGGATTTGCTAAGGCTTCATAGACCACACTTTGGTATAATAATTTAATACGTGCATGAAGGGTTGAATGGAGATTAATGTATAATATATGATCTCATCTTACTCTCCTTTTGATTAAGTTTGATTGCATTGTGTGACTTTTAGTTGATCTGATATGAGTTAGGATGTAATTGTCTGTCTTTTGATTGATTGTGATTCTAATGTTAAAAGCTCTAGAATTCCTGACAAGTGTGTGTTTGAATTCAATTTTGTAATAAAGTAGGTCTAAATCAGTCGAGGAAATGAAGCAGGAAGCGTTCAGTTTGTTTTCAGCAACATCTGTTCCTACACAGCTTAGTTCCAGAACTTCCAAGCTAGTTCCAGAACTCCATCACACAGTCATCATTTAGTTCCAGAACTTTCAGACTTAGTTCTGGAACTCCAGTATTTAGTTCCAGAATTTTTGGACTTAGTTCCAGAACTCCTGGGGATAGCTCTGGAACTCTCACAGTTTTGATCCTTAACAATTTCCTATGGTTCTGGAACTTCTCCAAAGTTCCAGGAACCGATGGGAGTTATCTATTTTAAACCACATCTGGAGATTTTGCATCTACGACCCTTTCAATCAGGAAGGATGAGAAGATTTCTGAACGCAGATCTAGGGAGAGTTATCCTACAGCTATCTGATCAACCACAATCTGACTCAGCATCTATTCTGGGCATGATTCAATTTCATCAGAATCATTGAGACAACTGTGATTGTAAAATGTATATAAAAGTAGACCTGCAGTAGATAGTAGATATATATATAGAATATAGAATAGAGATAAAAATAGAACAGAGAAGAGAAATAGACTAAGTACTCAGATCCAGTACGTTTGTAATTCTGAATGTTTTATCAATAAAATAGCCATTCCTATTTGAGAGAATTCTGAGTTGTTAAATCCTGATTCGAGGAGGAGCAAGGGCCCACTCCCCCAAGGACCAGGATATTCATTTATTTGGTATTTATATTTCTTCAGCAAATAGCTTAGATCTGTTAATTCTGTATTGTTTTAATTCTTTCAGTTAAACTCTGTTGTATACTTGTTCCTGCAGGTGTTTAGATAGATTCTTATATTTCTTGCAATTGTTTTCAAGCATTCTAAATTGAGTGTGTTTATTTCCAAAAGCAAGTGTGTTTACTTTCAGAAGCAAGTGTGTTTATTTTCCAGCAGTAAGTGTGTTTCCATTCTGCACGATGTGTTTCCTTGCAGCAAAGCTTTCAGTGTGTTTACTTTCAAGCAAGTTTTCATAGTTTGATTTAAATAAGGTTTTACCAAGAAGTCCTTAAGACATTAAAGAGATCCCCCAAAAAATACAAAAATATTTATATAGTCAACTACTAGATCGGTTAAAGTACTCCTTTTGCATATAGCTTTAGACACACCCCTGGTTTGATATGACATCAACAAGAAGTTGATTAAATGAAGGGAATGATGACACCCATCATTTTTGGCACCATTTCCAGGGAACACTAGTTGGAACTTTCTAATTAAGTGTTAGCAAGAGAACAAAACATACATCTAGTAGTTGAAGGATCTTCCCTGCTATATCACAAAATATATGAGTAGACCAAGAGACTCACAGGGTAGATTCCTCCCAAAAACATCTTCACAAGAATTCATAACATCCTCTAGTCAAAGTAAGGAAATTGATCAAGAATTAGAGGCACCATCATCCCCTGTCAGACAAGAAACAAAATTGCCATTTTTGGAATTCTTAGATCAGTCACCTGAAGGGAGTGGAACTTTTAGGAGAAGGCTTATTACCCAAGATCCATTTAGGGTGAGTTTTGATTCTCAATTGAGTAGTCAACCTCCTACTCCTGATTTTTCACCTTCCCCAAGGCATACCACTTACCACATTGATTGGGAGGAAAATTCAGAAAATATTTTTAAAATGGCACGAGAAGCTGAGAGAGAACCTGATAGGACCTTTACCTATCCAATCCAATTGGGAGATGATGACACATCAATGAAAAATATCTCACCTGCACATTTACCCACCTTTAGAGGGATGTCATCTGAAGATCCTGACCAATTTCTATTTGAATTCAAGGTACTATGTCAGACCTATGATTATAAAATAGATAATCAAAAACTCAAGTTGTTTCCATCCACTTTGAAGGATGCAACAATGAGGTGGTTCATGGGATTACCATCCAACTCTATTAGCACTTGGGCACAAATGGAGACTGCCTTCCTAGATAAATACCAGGATTATTGCAGAGGGAGAAATAGGAAGGAAGAATTCTTCAAAATCAAGCAGGAGGATGATGAAAACATAGAAGACTATTTAGATAGATTCCTCTTTGTTATCAAAAGATGTGGATTTGTGCTTACAGAGGAGTTAAGTAAAACCATTTTTCTTAAAGGTTTGGATGACGAATCTAGAGAAGCCCTTAACTTGATAGGAGGTAGAGACATTGATTAGATAAGAATGAATGGAATTAAAGAGATTTGTAGAAGCTATTCCAGAATGAGAGGTGGACCTAGAAAAGGAAAATCAGTGAAAAGTTTGAATCCAGATATGAACAAACTAATGGATGAGTTAGAAAACTTTAAAACAGACATTTTAGTGCAATTAACCTCTACTATGGATGGATTACAAGCTAAAGAAAATTCCAAAACTGAACCATTGGCTATGTATTGTCCTAGATGCAGGAAGAAGCATGCATTAAGAGACTGTCCTTTGGATAAAATAGAAATGTGTCTTATCTGTGAATCTAAAGAACATGATACTGATGTTTGTTCTTTACTTCCTGTTATTAAAAATCAGCTTAAACAAACCAGTGCCTCATCTACAACAGAAGAATTGAATTTTGTTCAGAGACAACCTAACCAAGGGTAGTTTATGCCAAGATCAGTTCCTAATCCATGGACAATGCCATGGGCTACTCAGGCAGTACCAAAAAATTGGGGACAACCACCTTGGGTACCTCAACCAACTTGGAACCCTCAAGATTGGGAAAATCAAGCTTGGTATGCTCAGGGACATCAACAACCATGGGCTGGTCAAGGAAATCCTTATGCTTGGTCACAACCTAGATGGAACCCTAATAATTATTCCCAAGGAAGAACATATCCAAATCAGAATCAACAGGCCATCATGGGATCCCCTGCACAAAATTCACAAAATGAGAATGTAGTCCAAACACAAATGCCAGCACAACTAGTAGCAAATCCAAGAAACAAACAAACAACTCCTGTTTATGGAACAGAACCAGAAAAATCAGTTGATTTACATGCTATGGATTGTAAGGATATTCAAACTGGATCTGGGAAAATCATTAACAGTCCACCCCTTGTAATCACTGAAATGACAGAAGAAAATGAAATTCCTAGTACTGTTGTTCCAAAAGAGGATATAGAAAGAAAAGAAAAGGAGCCAGATAGCAACACTACTGAGACTCCATTTCCAGAGAGATTCAAAGAAGCTATAGAAATCAAGGAGTCTGAATTGGTACAGGAACTAAGGAAATTGAATATTGAAATACCACTGTTACAAGAAATTAAAGATATTCCAGAATTGAACAAATTAATCAAAATGTTATGTATGAAAAAACCTGGAAGGAATAAATAGTACTGCAAGACTATCAAAGTAGATGGGAAACTTGTTGATTTATTAGTAGGAATACTTTTACTTCCCAAATACGGAGATCCTGGAAGTCCTGTTATTTCTGTCTCTATAGGAAATAAGGATGTACATAATGTTTTGATAGATTTGGGAGCTGCTATCAATGTAATGACAGTGGATACTCTGAAAACATTACCATTAACGGGTATACAACCTACTAATACCATATTGCAGATGGCAGATCAGTCTGTAGCAAAACCAGAAGGAATTATTGAAGACGTGTCAGTTATGGTGGAGTCATGGGAATATCCAGTTGACTTCCTTATACTGCAGCCAAAAGGTAAAACATTGGGTTATCCCATTATTTTGGGTAGACCATGGTTAGCTACAGTTGTTGCTTTGATAGATTGCAGGTCAGGTGATATGACAATCTCAAATGGTAAGAACTCTAAACAAATTTCCTTATATCCTACTGCACAACCTTTTACTGACAATCATGAACAATTGTGGGTTGATTCTCCTGAAACTAATAAGCAAAATTTGTCTTCTTTGGCTATGATCACATTGCAGGATCATGTAAGAGAAGTAGAAGAGATGATTAATCCACCATTGGATGAGAACCTGTTGTCCTTGAGCAATCAAAAATAGTTCTGAACCCATGAACTTAGTTCTGAACCCACAAACTTAGTTCTGGAACCTGCGAACTTAGTTCTGGAACCAGTTCCACAACCTTATAGTTCCGGAACCACATTTAGTTCCACAACAAACAGTTCTCTTTGATTGAAAATGATTTCACTCCAGAGGAACGAGATTTCTCATGGGGAGAGGATGAATCAGTAGCTTCAGTTTCAAGTACATCAGGAAGTGGTGAAGAATTTCTGGAAAGTAGCAGTGACGAGGAATTTGGCCTGCAAAGAGATAAGTATCATAATTCTCATTACTGTCCTTTTTCCAGTATTCTGTCTCAAGGAACTTTTGGAGATGTTGCTACATACCATATGTTGTTACCACATGCATGTCCATTAAATACTTTAATGAAACCCTTTCCACAAATCAGTTCATCACATATTGGAACCAAGCATGTTGAAATTCAACCAGGTAAAACTTTAAACATTAACAGTTGGTTGAAGGAGGATGAAGAAGCTAAATTGTTTGATGTTCTAAAAAATCATACTAAAGCTTTTTCTTGGGATTACAAAGATATGAAGGGGATTCATCCAAGTATCTGCACTCATCACATCTATACTGAAAACATTAAACCAGTTAGGCAGCCTCAAAGAAGGATTAACCCAACTTTAAGGGATATAGTCAAACAAGAAATTGAAAAACTATTACAAGTAGGTTTCATCTACCCTATCTCAGATAGCCAGTGGGTATCTCCTCTTGTAATTGTTCCCAAAAAGAATGGAAAATGGAGAATATGTGTTGACTATAGGGAACTAAACAAAGCCACAATGAGAGATTATTTTCCCTTACCATTCATAGATCAAGTCCTAGATAACCTTTCAGGTAAACAATACTTTTCTTTCTTGGATGGCTTTAGTGGGTACAATCAGATCAGAGTTGCTGCTGAAGATCAGGACAAAACTACATTTACATGTCCATGGGGAACCTTTTCCTATAGGGTGTTACCATTTGGTTTATGCAATGCTCCTGCAACTTTCCAGAGAGTTGTACTTGCAATCTTTGTTGATCTAACAAATGATTGTGTTGAAGTATATATGGATGACTTCACTGTACATGGAGATACATTTGAAGATGCTTTGAGAAATCTGGACAGAGTGTTAACAAGATGTGAACAACACAACCTGTCTCTTAGTGATGAAAAATGTTTGATGATGGTGGATGAGGGAATTGTATTAGGACACCATATTTCAAAAAAAGGAATTCAGGTGGATCAAAACAAAATTAGGATCATTTCAGATTTACCTATTCCTCAGACCCCCACAGATATCAAATCATTTCTAGGGCATGCTGGGTACTATAGGTGCTTTATAAAATATTTCAGTAAAATTGTTGCCCCCATGTTTAATTTGCTAACCAAGGACTGTGAATTTCTTTGGGATGAAAAGTGTCAGCATGCTTTTGAAGAAATTAAAGACAAATTAATCAGTGCCCCAATATTGAGAGGTCCTAATTGGGAAAATCCATTTCATATCCAAACAAATGCCTCAAATTATTCCATTGGTGCAGTATTGGGACAGAAAGATGAGGAAGGAAAGATGTATGCCATTTACTATCTTAGCAAGAATCTTACTCCCACTGAAAAGAATTACACCACCACTGAAAAGGAATTTCTTGTTGTGATTTATGCAATCAATAAATTCAGACATTACATTACAGGGTACAAGATATTTGTACACACAGATCATTCAACAATTAAGTATTTAATGAACAAACGAGTGGTTGGAGGAAGAGTCATTAGATGGTTATTACTTTTGCAAGAATTTGATATTACCATTGTGGACAATCCAGGTAAATCTAATGTGGTAGCTGATTTTTTGTCAAGACTAACCACCACAGGGGAGCAAGATCCAGTCAAGGATAACTTTCTAGATGAACAACTATTTGCAATCTCAGCAAGTACACCATGGTTTGCTGATATGGAAAATTATCTTGCAACAGGGAAGTTTCCTCCTTCTTTCACTAAGAAACAAATAAAGAAGTTAATTAAAACCAGTGCACAATTCAAATGGTTAAATGGAATGCTATTTAAGTGTGGTCCTGATTTTGTCTTGCGCAGGTGTGTAAGAGAGGATGAAATCTTTGACATCCTCAGAGCATGTCATGATGAACCAAGTGGAGGACACTATTCAGTAAAAAGAACAACTCATAAGATACTTGGCACTGGTTATTATTGGCCATCTCTGTACAAGGATGTGAAAAGATATATCAAGAGGTGTGATCCTTGTCAAAGGATGGGACAACCAACTTTCACCAATGAAATGCCTCTTCAGCCTCAAGTTGTGGTTGAACCATTTGAGAGATGGGGATTGGATTTTTTTGGTCCCTTTAATCCTCCTTCACAAGGGAAGGAATATATTCTTGTATGTACTGACTATGTGACAAAATGGGTAGAAGTGCAGGCATTGACAAATGCCACTGAGGAAGCAGTTGTTGATTTCCTTTGGAACAGAATTATGATAAAGTTTGGAGCACCAAGGAGCATAGTTTCAGATCAGGGACCACAATTCATGTCTAATATGATCCAAGCTTTCACAAGGTATTACCAAATCAATCATAGGAAGTCATCTCCTTACCATCCACAGTCAAATGGACAAGCTGAAGTAACAAACAGAGAATTGGAGAACATCCTTACCAAAATAGTTGAAGCTGGGAGAAAAGATTGGGTAAAGAGACTACCTGAAGCTGTCTGGGCTTATAATACAACTTGGAAAACTACAACAGGGTTTTCACCATATGAATTAGTCTATGGGAAAAATCCCTTGTTGCCTATAGAATTTGAACTTCAGACATTGAGGACAATAGTGAAGGTGGGAATTGAGTTGAATGCAGCTCAAAAAGAAAGAATCCTTCAACTCAATGAGTTGGATGAATTAAGGTTGGAAGCACTTCAGCAGACAGAGATGATTCAAGAGCAAAGGAAGCAATGGCATGACATACATATCAAGAAAAGGAAATTCAAAGTAGGAGACTGGGCATTGTTGTTTGATTCTAAGTACCAACAGTTCAAGGGAAAATTGAGAACCAGATGGTTGGGACCCTATCAGATTGAACAGATATTTGACAATGGTTCTATTCAGTTACTTCCCATTGATGGCAGCAGAAGAACACTCTTGGTCAATGGACATAGGCTGAAACTCTATAGGAAGCCTCCCACTAAGGATGAATTTTTGAGGAAGATTGAAGCAGACAAAGAATTTGATCATATGGAAGAACTCAGTTCTTCCAAAATGATCAAATAACTAGATGATAGATCTAGAATAAAGGGAAGAAGATGAAAACCAACAAATGGTGTTTTCTTCCCCAAAAAAATAAAAATAAAAAATAAAAAATATAATAAATTCTCTCAAAGGTCAATTGAAAACCAGCAAATGGCGGTTGACCTCTTTTTGGCTAGTTCAAATAAAGGAATTCTTTTGAATTCCAGCTGTCTTATCTAATCATGTTTTGTTCCACTTGTAGGAATGACGAGTCATCATAGCAAAAGGATTACATCATCAAGGATGGTAATTATGTCTTTTAACTCATTTAGGGTTGATTAAATGTTTGCATGTGTGATGTGACTTAATTTAAAAGTAGGTATGATGAGTCATCTATTTATACATTATGATTACAAGTGTGTAATCATGAAATTGATTTGGATGGAATAAGTGGCGGCATGGTTATCATTAGTAATCATTATTGCAAAAATCAAGTGAAATAAGTTGCAGAGATATTTTGAGGAAGGAGCAGTGAATTGAGTTTGTATTCCGCAGCAAAGAACAGAGAATTCAGAAGTTCCACAGCTAAGAACTGAGGTTCTGCAGCTAAAAACAGAGGTTCCGCAGCCAAGTCGTCAGTTCCACAGCTAAGAAAAAGGGCCTGCAACCAATTCACACAAAATCAAAAGAGACAGAACTCAAGCCGATATGGGGATTAAGAAGAAATCTGAACCAGAGGATGATTCCCAGCTGCTCGCAGATGAAGAAGTGGCATCCATCTTTGAGCATGCAGGATGGCTTGAATTCCTGAAGAAATTTTCAAGGCATAATGACGAATTGGTAAGAGAATTCATCATAAACCTAGAACAATCCAGAACAAAGGTGAGAAATGTCTTTATTCCTTTTTCTGTAAATACTGTAAGTAACGTGTCTGGAGTGCCAATTGTGCATGTCCCACAACCTGCCAAGGGGACTTTGAAAGAACTGGTTGAATTCTTACTGCAAGAAGAAGAAACTGAACCCCAGTACATCTATAATACAAAGAAAATCATAAAAGGGGTCAGAAGGGCCAGTTTTCCCAAACCCTTTGACAGGGTAGCATTTTGGATAGTAAAATATTTAACCTGTGATGGTCAGTTTGGGTCTGTGGGAAAAGAAGTCTTAAAAATGCTCATATATCTGAAGTATGGAGCCACCAAACCTGAATACATAATAAACCTCCAGGGTTTCTTTTTTATTCCATTCAGACCATGGCTCAGAGGTATTCCTGGGGTGTTGGGACAATTAGGCATCATGGTCTAATTCATTTGATATGCCAGCACCATTTCCTGTCAAAGAAGAATGGAGAAGAAATTTGGGACAAGTTTCTTGGCAAGTTCAAGAAAAACCCTAATATTATCAGAAGAACAATTCCAGCCCCATTCTCTCCTTCAGCTAATCTAGAAATTGATGCCCCTGTAGAAGGACAGAGGGAAATGGAAAGAGAAAACATACCAAAAAGAAGAAGGTCGGTGAGAAAGATAAAAACAATAGAGCCTTCTGTACCTGTGAAGGAAATTCCTTCTTCTGCAGTAGCTTCAGGGGAGCCAATATCTGTCTCTGACGGTGATAGCTCACCCACACAAGAGCAAGAAAGAATAGTAAGAAGAAGCTCTAGAAGGAAATTCACTACTGGGCATGTTGAACTTCCCCAGATAAGAAAAATTCATAAGAGGTCAAGGGAAACCCCAGAAGAAAGGAGTGAGCAGGAAAGGATGGAAGAAGAAGCTGCTGACATTTTGGGCAGTATGGCCATGACTCCTCTTGAGCCAAGTCAAGTTGAAATGGACAGAGGAGAAGAGAGATTTGAAGAGCAATATTTTTAGGAATTGGCTGAACCATCAGCAGTGCCACATGAAGAAGAAGAGTTGGCATCCAGGATAAGAAAAGGAAAATTTCCTTTGATAGAGGAAGAATTCCCAACTCCTCAAATAATTTCAGAGGAAGAAGAAAGACAACAAGTTAAACAGGCTCTGTTCTTGTCTAGAGCAGAGCTCATTATCAGAGAAAAAGATGAGGAATTGGATTTCCTCAAGCTCAAGTTGGAACAAAGGGAGATGCTCATTGGAGAGCTAACAACTCAGCTTGCAGCCAAGACTGAGGAATTATTAGCAACCAAGGAACAACTGATAGAAAAAGAGGAAGAATTTCAGGCTTCCAGAAAATAGAGTGTTGTGTCCACAGTCTCTGCACAGACTGAGTTGACCTATTTTCCACTCCAACAGCTATGGAATGATACTTGCAGGGAGCTCAGAGAAGCCAAAACATTGAATGAAGAATTAAAGACCAAGATGGAGGAAGAGATGAAGGCAAGAAAGGAATGGGAAGAAAATTTTTATAAGGAGGAAGGAAATAAATATAAATGTCTTGCCAAAATTCATATGGTCTGTATTATGAGTGAGAAATTACTTGCCTGCAGGAGGCCCTCTCCTGCATATAGTGTGTTTTTAGAAGAGCAGTTCATTCACTGGCAGCTGTCAAGGATTGCATGTGGGCTTCCACATGAACTCAAAGATGAATCTGAATTCATGGCAGCTTACTCTCTCTCCAGCCCTGAGCAGAAAAATCTTCTGTGTGAATTTTATCTTTGCAATTTTATGCTAGAGAAAAACACAGGATTTATGATCAACTTGTATGTAGGGGAGAGCCAGCTCAATGCATTTGTCTCTGTTTTGCAAAACCAAATTGCATGGAAGGAAAGGGAATCTAAATTTTTATTGAAAGCTAGCTCAACAGGTCTCTGTATGAGAGCTCATTATGGTAAACCCTCTGCCTTCCTCACACATTTTAGAACTCATGCCTTTGATGAGAGATTCAATACACACTATCTTGCCATTCTGCAAAAGAGTATTGATGCCTTCACCTCCTATGAGGAGGAAAATTTTGAAGATATTTATGAAGGATGCTCAAAGAGGTGGGAACTCCTTACTGTTTCCTTGAGAAGAAGGGAAGTAATTTCCCCAACAAATCTGATCTGGAGTTTAGAAAGGGAAAAATCATTATGCACAATAATTCCCCAAGTCAATGAAACCTACGGGAAAATATGGATGGGAATGCGAACAAGGCCCCCTCTACTTCTCACCCCCATGTCTCCTTGGCAAAAACAGAGAACCTCAAGACCCTACTGAATTTGAACAGTGGGAGAGGAAAATAGAAGGGAGCAGGGTACAGTACATCCAAGTTTAAACATTGGAAAATCCAGTTTCAGCCATTTGATCTAAGCAATCAAATGGAATGCAGAACTTATAACCCCACTTTTGAAGAATGAAGTTTGTAAAGGGACTTACAAACAAGTAAGTTTGGGGGAAATGATGAGGCCAGAATATGTCCGATTAATGTATAATATATGATCTCATCTTACTCTCCTTTTGATTAAGTTTGATTGCATTGTGTGACTTTTAGTTGATCTGATATGAGTTAGGATGTAATTGTCTGTCTTTTGATTGATTGTGATTCTAATGTTAAAAGCTCTAGAATTCCTGACAAGTGTGTGTTTGAATTCAGTTTTGTAATAAAGCAGGTCTAAATCAGTCGAGGAAATGAAGCAGGAAGCATTCAGTTTGTTTTCAGCAACATCTGTTCCTACACAGCTTAGTTCTAGAACTTCCAAGCTAGTTCCAGAACTCCATCACACAGTCATCATTTAGTTCTAGAACTTTCAGACTTAGTTCTGGAACTCCAGTATTTAGTTCTGGAATTTTCAGACTTAGTTCCGGAACTCCTGGGGATAGCTCTAGAACTCTCACGGTTTGGAGCCTTAACAAATTCCTATGGTTCGGTAACTTCTTTGAAGTTTCGAAACCGATGGGAGTTATCTATTTTAAACCACATCCAGAGATTTTGCATCTACGGCCCTTTCATCAGGAAGGACAAGAAGATTTCTGAACGCAGATCCAGGAGAGTTATCCTACAGCTATCTGATCAACCACAATCTGACTCAGCATCTATTTTGGGCATGATTCAATTTCATCATAATCATTGAGACAACTGTGATTATACAATGTATATAAAATCAAACCTGCAGTAGATAAATATAATAATAGAAGATATAGAATGAGATAGAAATAGAACAGAGAAGAGAAATAGACTAAGTACTCAGATCCAGTACGTTTGTAATTCTGAATGTTTTATCAATAAAATAGCCATTCCTATTTGAGAGAATTCTGAGTTGTTAAATCCTGATTCGAGGAGGAGCAAGGGCCCACTCCCCCAAGGACCAGGATATTCATTTATTTGGTATTTATATTTCTTCAGCAAATAGCTTAGATCTGTTAATTCTGTATTGTTTTAATTCTTTCAGTTAAACTCTGTTGTATACTTGTTCCTGCAGGTGTTTAGATAGATTCTTATATTTCTTGCAATTGTTTTCAAGCATTCTAAATTGAGTGTGTTTATTTCCAAAAGCAAGTGTGTTTACTTTCAGAAGCAAGTGTGTTTATTTTCCAACAGCAAGTGTGTTTCCATTCTGCACAGTGTGTTTCCTTTCAGCAAAGCTTTCAGTGTGTTTACTTTCAGCAAGTTTTCATAGTTTGATTTAAATAAGGTTTTACCAAGAAGTCCTTAAGACATTAAAGAGATCCCCCAGAAAATACAAAAATAAATACAGTCAACTACTAGATCGGTTAAAGTACTCTTGTTGCATATAGCTTTAGACACACCCCTGGTTTGATATGACATCAACAAGAAGTTGATTAAATGAAGGGACTGAGCGTAACCCCGCATAATAATCTCATGGTCAATCTTCATTGAAACTTTCCCATGGAAGCTCTAACTGACATAATTTTAATACTGAATTTTCCTATGTAGCCGTAAATGAAGTCAATGTCATGTTATCACCTCTCGTAGTACCGAGATCTTGCCTGGTTTCGAGAACACCTTCCAATATAAAGTGACTTGGAAAATTGAATGGCGAAAGGAGCGATATACGTCTTTATGTGGGCAATGCTTTCGTCTAACCTCTCATGAAAGAAAGACCTCTCACAAGGCCAAGACCTAGTTTAAATATCACTACTCAAGTAACCACAAAATAGGTGCTTTAAATTTTTGCACAAGCCATTACAACTAATAAATCTATCACTCCAGTTAGAGCACAAGCAAGATCTCATTACAAAAACATGCCTCACAAGTTCTCAAGAAGTCATGTCAATGATAACTCGGCAAGGGATTTTTTCCATTCTCCATAATTATTCACGACAAAAACATCTGAGGGATTAAAAAAAACATTGTAAAAACATTTTCTCAATTAGTCACTAGAATTGGGAAAATTTTGGATTTTTCTAGAGAAAAGTTTCCAATAATTTCTAAAGTGATAGATGCAAATGTATTCAAGGTTCCATTCAAAGACCAGTCTTAGATCTTGCATCTAAGGTTAAGATAGCTAAGTTTTAGAGCATTATAAACAAAGAATATATTGAGTAGACTACCATCAATTGAGTAGCTAGGAAGATCCTATGAGTGTTGTATTCTTACCAAGCAAGATGGAGATTCTTTTTCAGTTTGAAAATACTACAAAGCTAGAGCGCAACTTGAGGTAACTTACTCATATTTATGTGGTGAAATGGAAACCCTTTAGATGTGTGGATGGAATCCTTTATTTTCTAACTTTCTATAGATGATTTTACCAAAGAAAACATGAATAGTCCCTTGTCCCTTGAATGAGCATAGATGGATGCAATTTTCGGTATGCTTTAGAGCATTTAAGGCCACAGTTTGGAGATGACAAAGCAATGCATTATATAAAAGTCCTTGATATTTGGTCACATGGGGAGAGTATGGATTTCAAATGCATTCCCTTGAATGAATTTCGTAAATAACAACTGGAAGAAATGGTCTTTAACTAGGTATAAGATCACAATAGAATAGATGTGGAAGAGAGAAACATAGAATGAGTGAGGTAAAAATGCCCTAAATTATGTTGAAGGAAAGGGAACATATGCCAAACAAATATGGCTAGGTGAAAGTTGTAGAGTCATATACGGTTTACAATATTAAACAAACGCCAACTGGGACTAGTGTAAAGGGGAGAGACCCACATAGAGATCTTAGAGGCAACAAGATAACAAAAATTTTTAGTCATTTCAATATTAGGAATGTGTGGCATATGCTCATCATGTGCAAAAGGAAATAAGGAAAAAATTTGATACCCAGAGGTGCAAAATGTATTTTTTTTGGCTAAAGTGAGTAGTGAATTTCATACAAGCCATACAATCCTATTACCAGATAGGCTATTGCTGGAGATGATATGATGATTTCTCCATTGAAAAAGAAACATGAGATGACATTCACATATATAATAGAATCAACATTTTTCGTAGTGATATCTCAAGGTGAAGATAAGATAAATGTAAACAGTAAACAATGTGGTCAATTGGTTCCTTTATTTTCAGGTCCTACTCCATACGGAACAGGGGATTCACTAAGTGGAAAATATGGTAGTAACACATTCACTGTTCAAAGGGTATTAAATAATACATGTAATGTTAGTTTTTGATTCCTCCAATTATTTCAATTGATAATAGACCCTCCCATTATCTGATTATTAGAATGAAAATACCCCCTATTTATTCATGTACCTATACTTAACCATATTTCCATTACAATTTCATTTACCCCTTTTCTATTTCTACCCTAATATATCAAACAAAAGTATATATCATTATTTTCAATAAATTATTATTTTATTTTTGGATATATTTTTTCTTTAGATAATAGATTTTGAATCCATATCAATACACATTATTAATTATCTTAATGGTAATATTTAATCATTTATCGATAGTTCTTCAAATAATTTTTTTTATTAAGGGTAAATAGTTTTTTGAAAGGGACTATACCCTTGTATACAAAAGAGTTGCCTAGAAGCTAGAATAAGAATTAAAAATTTTAGCAAGAAGGATCAAAGTCTAAGATATTACAACTGAAGTTCTACGTAACCCAGAAGACTAGTTACACACTATGAACATAATACCAGTTCGAACAAAAATAGTAAGCACTGCCAAGGTTTTCACTTAGCAAAAAACATGAAGGAAGGCAAAAGAGCAGCACAAGCATCCATTTTTACTTCTTGGCAGCTTTATTGATACTAGATTTGACTCTTTTCCAGGAGGTGAAACATAGAGCAATGTCAGTCATATGGTTAGCAGTCAGAGATATCTAGCTGTTCGAATGGTTCTATTTGCTTTCTACGTTTCATGTGCCCCAAAGAGTTTCTGGTATTCAACGCTGAGATTAGAAACAATTTTGGACATGACTGCTCAATAAATTCTTTGATGGCCCTAAAAATAGCGGCATATGTATGTCAATCATGGCGAGTCTTAGCTTTCCCTAGATGGTTTTCCAAGGAGGTCAGTTTTTCTATAGATATCCTCAACGCTGACTGTTATAAATGCATCACTAATCAACCTCCTCCATCCTTTTCCTTACCTTTTTGTTTAGCTTAAGTTTTTTACTTCATCGTTCAGCAGATTGTATCATGATCCTGCTTCTAAGGTCTTCCAGCCTCATTAAAAGAGCTATCTCAGTATGTAATTCCTGTGGACTAGTGCACATATATAATGTAAGAAGGCAATCAAACATGCAATGTCAAGTTCAATAGGCAAACAATACTTCCCCACAGCATAAAGTGTATCCAGGTTCAGTCTCCTAAGAAGACCTAGTGATAGGTATGGTCTTTTAGAGTGGAGGCAGGTGGGTGGGAGAAGAGGTTTAGCAACAAGAGGAGTCCAAGGACGAAGCTTGTCACAGCCTAATGGGTAGTAGAAGCACCGGTGATGGGGGCACTAGAAGGAGCAGAGATGGGGGTAGCGGCACAGTGATTTTGAAGAAAAGAGCTGGATTAAAGGGAATCATCGGGCACTAAGATGATAGGATGACCAAGAGCACTTAAGAAGACAACATTTATGCAATTAACAATCATAAGACCTTGATGCAAGGGACCACACTTGAGTATGCTTTTGGAACTCCAAAATGGAGTGCTCAAGTTGGAATTAACATAGATAATGAGGGAAACACAACAAATAAACTAATAAATCTCTACGGAAGTGCCATTTAAAAAACCAAATTAGATGCTTAGCAGGGACAGTGTGACCAAATCTTACCTTCCAAAGAGATGAATCGATAATCATCATACGAGGTGAAGTTCCTATCATAAGGTGGATGGAATAGAGCTGACAAGGAGGACCCAAGATGCACAAATGTAATTATTTTCTCATTTTGTCAATGCCTTAAAATTAACATTTACGTTGATAGGTTCTTTCCAAATGGAACAAACTTTTGTTGAATGAAGTCGTGTAATTCACACTAGTTGAGGCTAGGTCGTGTCGAGCTAAATAGATCAGTTAATTTTGTGCAAGTATCCGTTGGTGGATGGCATCATCATGACCCTTGATGAGTTGACAGTCCTAATCACTTTAACTCACTTTAAGAGAAACCCTACATCATAATGCTTTGAAATCGATGACAGCAAGCTATCAATGAAGCTGGTGAAGTTTCCATATCTGACACAGAAAGTTCTAAACCTTACATATTGAACAGGTTCCATCTATATGTGGTGGTCCAATCGCTCGACTCTCAATTTGCACAGGGAGCCGACCTCCCATCTTCTCTGTGGTATACTGGTTACAACAATTTCCACTCGAATGCCTCTGAGCGTGAAGAACAGTCCGTTTCTTGTTGTTGAAGGTCGCATAAGACTGGGAACTTAATAATATATGTTTAATATTATTAAAATATTATTTATTGTTTATAGTTAAATTTAGAGAAGTATTATATCTTTATTTACAATATATTAAAAATAAATTTTAAATTATGAAATTATACTATCAATCCCTAATAATAAAGCAATTATTAAACTAAATATAAAAAACTTTAGTCAAACATAAATCATGTTTGGTGGTGTTCGCAAGACAAGGGTTTTCCCAATCCACCTTTGGGCTAAACCCCTTATGTGGAGTCTATGTGGCACCTACATGTCCTATTTTCTCCTTAATCCATTTTGAGGGAATTCATAGGCCTAACAATTCCACTTGGGATGCCACACATTTACGTGAAAATGGTGAATAAAATTATGAAAAATTACACTTAAATTTAATTTTTTACAATCTTTCAGAAAAACATTTTTTGCTTTTTTGAAAAGAAGTTTTACTTTTTTAAAATTTATTTCTAAACTATGGTATTTTAAGAAATTTATTACTTCCCATTCGATACACTATGAAAAATATTAAATGCTTCATATTCCAAAAAAATTGAAAACTATTTTTTTCGCATACGTTTTAATGTCTTCATTGTATTCATGAACAAATCAATTTCGAGATAAATATAAAGATATATCACCATAAACATTTTTTAATCCCTAAATCAAAGAATATATTCACTAAAAATTAATAAACATATATAAATAACAAAATATGTAGCAATCCATACATTGATTTTCTTTTGAGTCCCGAACATTGCTTTCGTAAAAATCCTCAACTGAAGCACTTCCCAAAAATCTATTAAAATTTTGTAACATAGCTTTTAAAGGACAATCACGAAAATATGTTGAAAGATAGCTACCAATTAATGCAATTATGAATGCCTTTGAAAAAAATTTAATAATTTTTACTTAAATCTTAAATAAATCACATGCACTTCTAACAGTTCTAAAAACCTAACATGTTCACTCCATAAACATATTTAGATTTTAAGGATTGGATGTGGCAATCTTGCTAACAATATTAGTGGTTCAAAGAACTTCATATCTTCTTTAATGAGGTATAATGCCTAATGGGAGAGTGCCAAATTTGGCTGTCCCTCTATGTTATTTGACCAATTATATACAATAATTTTAATGCTCATAAAACTATCCTAAAATAAAACAAGAATTGGGGCAATTTTTACCAACCAATAAACACACATATGGTCTTGTGATTTCATGTACTCTAAACAATAATGTAAAAATTTTAATGACTAAAGCTAATATGGTGGACCATAGGGGGATCAACATCTTTACTTTTAAAAATGTCCCTTCAATTGGGTTCCTCAAATCTAAAGTTAGGACATACCATTCTCCAAGTATTTAAAACTCATGCCTGTTTGATGGTCTATGTAATGATTCATCCCACCAACTACCATTTAAACTTCGACCCATGGTAGTATGAAAAATTGTATAATTACATGGAGTAATGTATACCATTTTCAATAAATGTGGTCATTTCAACAATGCAATTGGTCATAAGACCAATTTATTCAATACCTTAGACTCCATTTGGAATCATCTGATTTAAACAATGATAAGTCCTTAACAATTGTAGGAACATCTAATTATACCTGTACATATGGTGGATTTTCAGGGCATCATTCCAAGTATTGGCTAATGAAACCAAAAGGTAAGGATGCACCAAGACAAACCTAACGATTGTTATAAGAAGATTACAACTACTATTGCAATGCTTATGTGATACACCTATGTCCATATATGTGGAGGATGTTTTCCGATATTTCTATGTAATATTTGGTATGGGTTGTTACCTCCATCAAAATCAGGTCCCGGAACATCCTCATAATTGTTTAGGACAATATCAAACATTTGTTGTGACTTAGAGCATTCCATATAATGGCAAGGGGTGTACATTGTTGCTATTATCATTCTTTAAACATGTTCACTTGGCGTTGCTATAGAATTCCACATGTTCAAATGCATATCATACACTCATGCTTGCATAACTTGATATTATGTGTTTCCCTTGCTGATTTCGTTAGGGGTATTCACCATTACTGGAAAATGGCCAAAAAGTGATGCATAACACCGATCTCTACATCTCAAAGACAATAGTATCCTTCATGCTTATAAATCTCAGAACTTTTTCAATCACTGTTAGGCTATACATCCTTTGGACATGACAAGACCTCCTCATGCTAACAATGTAGGGAATCCTTCTTAGGGATATCATGTTGAGGATCCACTATAATCAAGTCATACCTAGAGGAATACCCTGCTTACAATGGCCAGAATGAGGTCAATTCCATCTAAATGGGGGCTTGGTCAATGATTCATGACACAAAATTAATAAAATTTTTCAACTAATCATTTATCATGTCAACATATACCTTCTGACCATGTGGAATCCCTTACATTAAGTGATAATATGGTGAGACTTTTAACATGATGATACTACAAGATGTTCCCCCATACAATTGTTTCCTCAGACATATTTTCTATAGTTTTATTAATGAGCCTCTATCAAACAAGAAATCACATGATTGGGTTCTAAACTTGTTTATTCTTAACATCAATGTGAAGACCTATGTATGAGAGCCATGAGGGGCGATCATTAGTTGATCTCAGCAATATATATGCATCTATAATATTTGACATCAATGTATGCCAAAGGGGTAACATGAGCTCTGAAAAATAGAATGAGAAATCCACAGTGATGTGTTAACCATATTGTCATTCTCTCCATCTTGATCCTAAATAGCATTTTGCTTGAGTGTCATTATTTGCTATCTTAAATGGACCCCCAACTTGTTCAATACATGTCTAACTAACATCTCGATGTCTATCCATTAATTAAAGTATGATAACGGGTCAGGCATAATATATTCTAACACCCAACAATACCCACTACCTTGTTATTCATGTTAGTCATCTATACTGAAATAGCTTCGTATACATTACTTTATTAGATATGAATACCACTCAAATCACTATTTCTCAAACCATTTATAGATTAAAGTAAATTGAGTTCATAAATATCCATCTGATTTGTAGAAAGTCCTTTGTGTCACAACCATCCCAATCAATGAAAACTTACTAGATATTCATAATCGACTATTTTCAACACTTTGATTGTAAAACATATGAGTGAATCCTATTATGGATACTAATTTGGATATGCCATAGAATAATGAGTAGGCATCCAATTCTCCTTGATTGACAGTATCACAATACAAATCACTAAATATACATGAATCTAGCATTCAACAATATTAAAATAAACTAGGATGACTAATAAATGTAAAAATTGCAAGTAATTATCATAGATTAATTTATCATGAAATCTAAAGGGATATGACACTTATGAATCTTAGCATGACATTCTGTGTAACTCGAAAAGGGGGTTCAGAATGTGGGTGATATTTTTGGTAACAGGGATAAGGATTTCATGGAATGGGAGGCTAGATTGATGCGTGATGAGTTGACTGCTAATACTATTCTCACTGTTAATAAGAATCTGATACAGGAACTAAAGGAGTGTCATCATAACATAGTGGTCTAGAATAAGAAAATTGGGGATATTCAAGCCGATTTTTTCATGCAGGAACAAAGGATCTCTATCCTTTAGGATCAAATGGCCAAGGACGACAACAAGCCTAATATGAAGCTCATGCTTAATAGTTCTGATAGTGATGATTCTAAAACTAATGGGGGTTTTGATACGGAGGCCGTGAACAACCAGATTAAGGACAATGAGGAGGAAATCCTAAAGGATCCTGTGAATGTGGACACCCAAACTGTGGAAAAGAAGGAAAAAATAGCTAAGCAAGTGATCATTGAAATTACAAGTAGGAAGGAAGGTGAGCGGAGCACCAGATCCCGTAACAAGGCTATGGAGAACTAATGGCTTGCCTTTGGCTGCCCTTTTTCCTTTTTCCTATTGGTTTCTCTTTTTAGGTTTTTTGTCAAAAAATGTAATGTTTAATATGCATACTTTTAAGCTTTGTTTTTTTGTGGTGTGGTGTTAAGTCTTTTTGACTTAGCCTCCATGGATTTTTTTTGGTTTTTTTTGCTAAAACTGGACTTTTTATGTTCGGTTTTTTTTTTGTGCCCTTAAAACCAAAATCTTTTAATCGTATCCAAAAAAAAAAAATTGTGTAATGGTTAATCACATCATGACACATAAAATGCACTTGACTATTTTTCATCCATACACAAGTTTTGGTATACCTACCATGTATAGTAAATCGATTCAAAATTATTTTTTCCCTCAAATTGAGAATGTGTCAAATTAAAATAGTGATAAAGAAGTTTCATACACAACATAATGATATATTTTTATGTGCCAATAATGTACTTACATTTCCTTGTTCCCCTATCAAGTTAGGGTGCACAATTACTAGTTCCTATCCCCTAGCCAAAGACATTGTTTAACACATGTAACACATGTTTTAAGCCCACACTACTATGCATAATATAAATTTTTGTGATCCATTTTATTTAGCATACAATATGATTCCAAAATATTTTAAATAGTCCCAAATTTTGACCTCAATCACCTAATATCAATAGTGTATACTCCATGTACAATCACAATCAAAAGAAAAATTCATTTACATATCCTTTATCCAATAGGTGTTGTAGCATTCAATGTGAATGCATGCCATTTAATTTCAAAGCCTCAAATTCATTTAAAATAAATGAAGCCCCTATAACCTAACAAGAAATAGCTATTTTCCAATAACGTAAGAAACATATTAAATGTGTGATCATCGATGACATGAGCTTCATTAGTTTGAAAAATGCCTGGTCATATACATAATGGGTTGTGACATTCCCTCAATAAGAAAAAAATTATTTTGGACATTTCCCACTAATAATTTTTGGCGATCTAGTTGAATTTACCCTCATTCATGACATATCAATGTATGCATGCAAGTTATTGGCCACAAAAAAATGTGAAAATATTGACACAATTATAACATGGGACACAATTTTTTATATTCTTCTAGTTACATAGGGGAATCATCGATAAACAACCCTCAATGTAGCATGGGTTATAACAATAGATAAATCACAAGGCATTACATTACAAAAGGAAATAATAAATATTGGGAACATTGATTAGTAAGGTTTGGCATTCATTATATTAACAAGATTGTAATTAGAGTGTGACCTGCATAACTCCCCTACATTTTCATTTAATTTTTACTCAAGAATGAAGAACAATAAATAAGTAAAGATAAAATAAAATGAATAAATGCTACATTCAAGAGTTCTTCCACTACATTTACACTAAATATAAAGTTAAAACGTTATTTCTACGACCTTCTCATTAACTATTTACTCTTTTTTATTATTTCATAACGTTAGTGTGTATATATATGTATATGTTTGTATGCATGTTTATGTTATCTATGTAAACACTATAAACTAATAATTATGAAAAAATATTGTTTATTAGAAATAATTCAAATAATATGGAATAGGGAGTGAAAGAAAATCTCTAACAAACTTAAAATATACAAAAATCAAGGAATGAAACCAAGTAGAAATATATGAAAAAAACTAGATATCCTTCAATGTATCACAAATCTATTCATATCAAAAACTATGTCACGAAGTGACTTCCTACTATATCTTGAAGAAGGAAAAAATAAATTAAAGCATTAATCCTACCAATACATAGCATCATGGGAGAAAAGTCTCTAGCAATGCATTGATGAAGGTCAAACATTTCTTACAAGAAAAGAGCTAGACATTTATGATCCTCATAAGCTGTGAAGATTTGGATAGAATGATATGATTTCTTGAAGGAAAAAAATAATTAAACATTATCTTATAGTAAATAGAGAACCTAAATACAAAATGTTTTTTAATTTCAAGTTCCCTTAAATAAATTTTATAAATATGATGCACTTGAGAAATATAATGATTCATCTTGTAGTGCCCACCAGCTTCCTACATCATTTTATTGTTGACTCATCTCATTTACTAGACTATAGAAATTGATACATTATTATTAGGATATTATGTGGTTTTTTGTGGATTTCCTTTGTGATACAAGTGGTGTTTCAGGCATGGAGTGCCAATCTAGTGTTGTGATTTATATTTCTTGTTTTCTTGTACTTATGTTGTTATAGATACTAATAGGATGTGATTTAGATCGATCTTACTTGATATATGATTTCCGGATGTATGTAAATTTTGTTGCATATTTTTATTACTATTTATTGTGATGATGATTTGGATGTTATCATGGAATAACATAGATGGAGTCTATATTTTGATTTACTATGAATGTACATCACTATGGATAGTTATCTCATTCGGATACTAGTTGTTTTCTTAATTTGGATTGTTAGCCATAAGTGATATAAATATTGATGTATGTGGTATCGTTTCACTTGTTGTATTGTTTTAAGTAGGTAGGATGACGTGTGAATCGAGTGTGCAGGGACTCAGAGTTTGCACAAGTGGTCATTTGGACTGAAACCTCACCTTCCCTTGTTAATTGATTTGTCTTATTATGTTGGATTCAAGTGGTTTTGAATAAACTATGCTATTTATATATGTGTTGTGATTATTCCAGGTACCTTTAGTTTTTTCCTTCTTGACCCATTTTTGGTATTGATTTATCTAACTCTTATTTAGAGTCATTTAAGGGGCCTAATGGTCCATACTTGTGTTAATGTTGTTTTAAGTTAATTTTGTTTTTATAGGTTTGGTGCCACTTAAACATGAGTTGGTTGGAGCTCACCACCTCTCTTTGTGTGCCTCTTTTCCCAAACTCGAATTTGGGATAAAAGTAGAAATCATAAGGGTTTTTTTCCACTTTGGGGGTCTCATTTACATGAAAAAATACCCCTTGGACCCTACATATGGGTAGGGGAACTCTTTTTTAGGTTCAAATGGGGTTTTCCCTTCTATTTGAGCCTCACTTGTCTCAATATCTTAGCTAACTTGTTTTGTGAGCCTTCTTCAGATTTTGGAATGGATTTTTTTATTTTGTTAATTTTTTTTGTGATTCTCCTCATTAAGACTCTTATTATTCTTGATAGAGCCTTAAGGAGAATCTTGGGATCGAGAGGAAGATGGGGAAACATTTCACCCTCTCATTGGTGAGGATCATAAAGATTCCTCTTCTTATTCATCCACTTTATAGGGGGTAAGGACTCTTTGGCTTCATTTTGCACTTGGGAGTTTGAAGGAGAGTGTTATCCAAAACTCCCCTTGTAATTTTTGGACAACTCATCAGGTCCCTGGTTAAAAATATTAGTTTGAAGCTCTAAATTAGTGTTTTGTGGGGTTGTTAACTCCATGCACTTGGTCTAGAGCTGGAACTTAGTGTTCCATGGGTTCTCCTAAATCACAGGAAAAAGGGGAGCATCAATTTGTAATTGGGAATATTTTAGTGGAACTTAGTTTTCTACAGGTTATCCTAACCCATGGGACAATGGAGAAAAGTTTGGGACTTAGGAAGAAAAAAATATTGATATCTTTATAGTTGAGAATTACCGTGTTACGTAGACTAGGAGAAATTTTATGTTCCACAGAAAAAAACATAAAGTTCACCCATTCAAAAGTGATGCACGAAGGAAAAGTTTAAAGTGCCGCAAAGTAAAGGAAAATTAAAGTTGGAAAAAAAATAAGGTTGGAACATGCAAAAAACTATCCTAGTGTTCTATGGGTTTCCCAATTTTAGTGTTCTGCGGACCTCAAAAGCCATGAAATAAGGAAACAGGGTTATAAGTCAAAACTCCACACAACATGAGAAATAGGCCTCTGACATGTGGAGAAAGGTAAGAGTTTATTGGGTACATGGGAGTTAATGTCTCATATGTTTCTCAATCCATGAATAATTTCAACACTCAAAATCCACACAACAAGAAGAATTCCCACGAAATAAATAAAACAATACAAATATGTGGAACATAGAGAGAAGCCACTGAATGTTCAAAAATCCAAATTATAAGGAAAAACCACGAGAAACCAAGAAAATCATATGAATTTTGTAGATTGTGCACATGAGCCACACCTAAATTGAAATCAACGTCCAACCACCTCACTAACCAAAATTTAATGAAGTATGGGCATTGTTCCTCTCCGTGTAAATATGATGGCATGTATTAGGATCCATGTAAGATATCCATAAATATCTACATGTATCTATGGTGTTTGTTCCTTGGTGGTTGAATCTCTCTCTTGTTGGTGCTTCTCTCTCCTCTCTTATTCTCCTTCTTTATCTATAAGTTTGGAACTCTCCATTGTAAAAAAAATCCCTCTTTTTTGTAATGACACCATGTTAAAATGACAACTAACTTCCCATGAGTTCCAAACCTCATATTTGGTCTCTGCAAAGCATTTTCAACTTCTTACATTATTGTAATTGGTCTATGCATCTTATAATAAATAAATTTTGTGTTCATGGATATTCTCTCCCCCTTACTTGTGTTTATTGAGTTTTTCATCTCTATTTGTTTCAATGGTCCATTGTGCGGGTTTTCTACTTACAGGTTTTTTTCCATTTTTGTGTGTTGTCAATGCATGGGAAGGGCTAAGTAATGTATTTTTGGTTCTATGGAACATTTAATACCCTTATCTCATGTATTTTCTTCTCTTTCTCCCCCTCGTGGAGAGTGACCAACCATTTACTCTTGGTGCTATCACTGCCCCCTTAGCTTAGGATTCTCTCTCTCTCTCTCTCTCACTGTCTCTCTCCCTTGGATGTGTTAGTTTAGGATAGCTTAGGCATATTGTTAGCATTATGTTAGATAATTAGAGGAACCAACCTTCTCTGGTGGTTTGTCTTAAGATTCAGGTCCCACACTTGGAAATAGTCCCATGTTGACAAAAAGTAATGATCTGTCATGATCATATCTAGGGTTATAGTTTTGAGATACAACATTTTTGGCATGCCAAGTGGGATGAATTTTAATGATATTTACTTCATTTCACAAATTTTGGTGTTTTTTGGTGATATTTTATCCTTTAGAGGTTTTAAATCAGAACATTTGATGACTCCAATGATCTCGAAAACCCACTTATCTCATCCACAAACCTTTTTCTTTTTCCCATTTCCCTCTTTCATGAATTTATGCAATCATAACTTCATTTCCTAATTGGAATCCTCATTTTCAACAAAATTTTTATCCCCCTCAACCCCCATGTTTCCAAAACCCTCCTCCAGATTAGTTTTATGATCCTTATCATAATGAATATGTATATAACCTAACTCACACTAACCCTTATGGTTATACAATTAACCAAAATGTTGTTCAAGAGTAGGGATATGTAGATTATGGAAGGATTTTCATGGCTAAAGATTATTTCTAGATCAAGATTCAAAGGTTGGAGGTAAGCATGATATAATTGAGGGTGAATCTTGTGATCAAGGTGATAGCAATTAGTTTTAGGGTGCCTTATCCATGGGTTGGCCCTATACCAAACTGATTTAACCCTCAACAGAAAATAGATTTTATGTCCAATTTGTCTCATAATATATCAAAGTGGGTTGAGTTAATACATGCTCACCAATCTAGTTATAGGAAACCTTGTCAATGGAGTAATCCTATTATATAATTTTATATCCCTCCCATTTCTTCTTCCCAACCTACACCATCTCAACATGGTTTTCATGTTCCTAGATTTATGCCATATCCTCTTGAGGATTCCCCTTCTCCATCTCCTTCACTTCCTTCTCATCTTCATTTTCTGCCCTCTTTCCTCCCAAACTCCCATCCCCTCCATGATAAAATGTTACACCTCCTCCATCATTTGAATTTTTCAAACTCAACCAAGAACTCAACCTCTCCCTCACTTCACAAAATAAAATTTACATGTGTTTGAGCCTCATGAATAACCATTTTAAACCATGAATTATTTTTAGATTAACCATTATACTGAGTGCCCAACTACTTGGTTTCTTTATTTCCCCTTCCTTCATTAACAAGATGCTAAATATTTCATAGAAAAAGGGGTTATTCTTCATCCTTTTGGATAGGAGGATGCACATGTATGCCTAGAGGGGTATATTGAGAAAGAGAAAAACATAGACAAAAATATTTAAAGTTTCAAGTACTAGAGCCAGGGTTTAAAGAAAATAAGGTTCATCATCCAGAAGCTATCAATCAACCTCCTAATAATGTATCAAAATCAACTGAGGTGAGTTACATTATAAAAAATCATGATATATGGTTGAAGAATGGAATGTTTCTAATAGCATAGTTAAAGATATTCCCCAAACATTTGAATAACCTCCTACCATTTCCATTGAGAAATATGAAAAGGAGGAAATCAAAAATGAAGACTAGATTTATCTTCATGCGGATGATGAAGTGATTCATCCCAAGAATAATGAGCTTGAAGCTAATGACATCTGTGGGAAAGTGGGAGAAGAAATAGTTCCAAGTGAGTAAGATGTTTTGATTGAGTGCATTGATCCTCATTTCTCTGCATGTTTATAAATTTATGCACTTTTGGAAGGTTGTAATGATATGCCAAGAACATCCTTGAAGCCTATAACTAATCAACTGGATCTTCATGATGAGGAGGAAGATAAGTTTGAATTATCAAACTTCTTATTTGGTGAGGAGGATGAGGAAAATCAACATGCAAAAGACGAAGAAAAGTTTTTTGCACAAGAATAAGTAGACAAAAGTTCAAATTAGATTGAAAACTATCTCCATCATAAGGAAACTCTACATGATGACCCCATTTGTGGGGATGAGCTTTAAGGAAATTGAAAAATCATAAGGATCAGTCCACTGGTTCCCAATATTGTATGCCTAATCAATTACTTCGACAATCTAGAGCAAAAAACAAAATTTTCACTGGTCACGCTAACTTCAGAGCATGAGGAAGAACATCAAGACATCAAATATCATCTTCAAAACCTCCAACAAAATGTAGAGAAACTTGAGGAGGTATACTTAATTATATTTTTAGTTGATACTTTGAGAAATAAGGAAGTGTGGGCTATACTTTCATTCCTACAATGTGATTTAGTTGCAAAACTAATCACATGGATGCATTTTGTGAGAAAAGGAATTAATTTTCCCAACATGTATCAGGTTTTGTTTAGCTTCCTTCACCTTTGGTTAGATTAGGAGTATATTAGGTTCGTTTATTGCAAACAAAGTGCATTGTGCACACTCTGCATGTTTCCATTTAGAACATGTATGATTTTAATATTTTATATATAGTTTTTGGCCTTTATTGTTGTTGCACAATATTTTTTAAGTAGGCTACATGGAAAACATATGATAGTTGGAGAAATTTTCAATGTATATCCTTTAGCTCCACAAGATCAACTTCATTCAGTACAAAGATCATGCAGATTTAGGAGACATGTTTTAAATGATGAGATCAATTTTCTTCAAGGTTACTCTTGACTCCATGACCAATGGATGCTTCAAGGATACTAGTCTTCATCATCTAGTAGGCAGATGTCTCTTGGAGGTCTCCAAAATATTATCCAAAATTCCATCCCTTTACAATTTTTGGAAAATCATCAAGTCCCTGGTTAAAAAGCTCAGTCTAGAGACAAAACTTATTGTTCTATGGGGTTGTTAACTTTGTTAAGCCTCGCGGCCTAAAGAGTTAGTAGGAGTTGGTAATGCATTTTGTTTATAGTTGGGAAGATTTGGTACATAGCTGGAACTTAGTGTTGTGTGGGTTATCCTAACCCACATCTTCAAAGGGGAGTGATAGTTTGGACTTGGGTGGATTTTTGTAGAACTTAGTGTTCTGCAGGTTCTCCTAACCTGTAGTAGCTCAATACTTAGGTAGAAAACATGGAGTGAGACCCTCATGGCTAATAAGTACAATGTTATATGGAGTGAGACCCTCATGGAAAATAAGTACAATGTTATATGGATTGGGATAAGTTTTATGTTCCACAAATTTTGTCAATTCTATGGAAAAAAAAAACATGAAGTCTTCCCATTCAGAATCCACAATGCCTGGAATAGAAGCTTGAAGTGCCACAAAGCAAAGTAAAATAAAATTTTGAAAGTGACTAAGGTTATAAGCCAAAAAACACTATCCAAGGGCTCAACGGGTTTCCTAAAAGCAATGTTTTGTGGACCTCAAAACCCACAAATTAAGGAAACAAAGTCATAGTTCAAAATGATGTGTAATATGAGAAATAGACCTCTGTAACATGTGAAGAAAGGTAAGATTTTCGTGGGTACATGGGAGTTAATGTCTTGTGGGTTTCTCAATCCAAAAATACTTTCACCACTCAAAATCCACACAAGTATAACTCCCACTAAACAAAACAAACATTAAGAAAGCCATGAAACATAGAGAGAAGTTGCAGAATGTTTAAAAAGCAAAATTACATGGAAAATCTGTGGGAAACCATCCTATTGAAAATCATATGAAGTCCACGAATTGCACATAGGAGCCACACCTAACTTGAAATCAACGTCTAACCATCTCACCAACCAAAATTTACTGAAGTATGGGCATTATTACTCTCCCTACAATTTTTTGTAATTGGTTTATACATCATTTAAGCAATAAATCTTGTGTTTGTACCTATTCTCTACCTCATACTTGTGTTTATTGCATTTTTCCTCTTTCTTTCTTTCACTGGTATGTTTTGTGGGTTTTCTACTTGTTTTTTTTTCATTTTTGTGTGTTGTCAATGTGTGGGAAGGGATAAGTAATGTGGTTTTGGGCATGTGGCACATATGTTTTCCCTTATCTCCTACACTTTCTTCCCTTTCTTCTCCTCACACAGAATGATCACCACTTTCCTCTTAGTGATATCACCACCCCCTTATCTTAGGATTTGATTTTTCTCTCTCTCCCTCTCTCTCTCTCCCTAGTACCTTAGATGTGTTAGTGTAGGTTAGCTTAGATGTAGTGTTAGCATTAGGTTAGATAGGTAGTGGAACCAACCTTCTTTAGAGGTTTGTATCAAGATGTAGGTCCCACACTTGGAGACATTTCCATGTTGACCAAAAGTAATGATCTTTGATGATCATATCTAGGGTGCTACTTTTGAGCTACAAAAATATATTGGGGAAAGAATTGGAGCTTAGAGATATTGGGATTTGGATTGTTTGGTTGAGAGATAATACTCTCATACTCTTGCTTTATGTTTTATTTTATGAACAAAAAGAATGAAATGGATTTCTTGTTTGTTTATGCAATTGTGTTAAATGCATAGTGTATTGTATGTAGTTTTTTTTCACTTGGTTTCCATCCATCTCACTTGAAATGGACTTATAATGTTGGGGAAGAGGGTGTAAACCCCCTCTTGCACCTACATGTCTTGATGGGCAAGCCATGATGGGATTTGTATTTTATTTTATTCCTCCCTCATATAGATGATGAGGGAGATTATTTTTCATATGGGTTGAAATATCATCTCCCTTCCTTTCTAAGGAAATATTACAATCTTTGAAAAAACTTGGAAAGGAGGAGGCTTGGAGTTGGGATTTGGATGTTATGTGAATTTTGGAGTGTGGTGTTCTTGTTGGAAAAATGTAGATATGGATTTTTAAATTTTGGTAATGGGAATTCTTGTCCCTCTTCCTCTCCATGAAGAAATTTGGATTTTCTTCATTATGTTTGGTTTTGGTGGATGTTTTGAGTTTGTGAGTGTGTGTGTTTGAACCATGTTCCCTTTCACTTTTTGGTGCATCTTGGAGGCATGCAACCTCTCTCCCCTATGGGATTGGAGGGAGGCTAACATGTTATGTACTTGTGGAGATGGCATGTAATTATGCCAATAGGTCGAGTGGACAACAAAGCCACTACTTCTGTGTTGGAGAAACATCATTCGAGGGAGGATCATGATCATTGTGACATGCAAAAACAATTCTTTATATGGAGAAAATGTGTATTTTATTGGAAAATTTGACATGTTTTTTCCCTTTTGGGGAGGCTTGCTCTCTTGTATTTTAGTGTTGTAATGTTTATTTTGTAAATTTCCTTTAAAGGAGAAAGAAGTGAGAAGTAAACTTATTTAAATTTGAGATTTCATTATCATCTCTTATGATTTTCTTATTTGATAAAAATTTATAGTGTTATGAATAAAGTGAAGTCCCTTTAATTTTCATGTAAAATTTATTGTTGATTAGGAAAGAAGTTATAGATTTTGATGGACCCAATATTTTTAATCCTCTTGTAGGATGGTATGGAAAGGAGGAAATTTATAAATTCGTCATAAAGAAAGGAGTTCATTGTATCATTAGAAATCATATTTGTAAATATTGGTAGTGTAGAATTTGTTTAAGAATCTATATTGGAATCTAGTTGTACATCTTAAATTTTTTAATTCCTCGTGAAACTTGCCTCTTGGATGGGAAAATGAATTAAATGATGAAATAGGAAAATACTTCGTTAAAATTTTGATCTCCAAAGGAAATTTAATTTTGGTTATGAAATAAAGACATTGCCTTGTCTTAGTGCAATGAATTTAATAAAATTCATTCTAAATTTTGTTGGCAATTTAGAATCACAGGAAGAATACCTTTGCTAGAAAACTTATGTATTTTGAAAATTGTTCTTTAAATTTGAGAATGTGGATCTTGTGAGAGAGTTTTAAAAAATTGGATTACTCGTTTACCATTGCTTCTAAAACATATAAGACTTATACTAGTTCATATAAGCAAATGTATATACATACTAGGTACTTAGTTTTTATCAACTCAACTTTCTTATGAATGAATGAATACATAGAGCTCAGTTAATTAGTTTTTATATATTTATGTTTGAGAAAAATAATGGCATTCAGGAATACCAAAATGATTATATAAAGTATATATAAATGTACATATATATGTATGTATATTCATATACGAATATACTTATATCAATGTATTTATAAAAATCGAGGGTATCTTAGAATACTTTAAATTTAAATGTTTTTAAACACACACACACACACACATAAACACATATTAAAACTAATAATGATTTAAAATAAATAACACCCAAGGGGGGATGTAACCTAGTGACAACTTCCCTAAACCTCCCTTTATTTTTTTGTTATGTGTGGCTCATACAAATGGACATTTTTAATCAACCTCAGGCAGGAGCCTCCACCTTGTGAAAATAAGCATATGCACATGGGATGCCCAAAATTTTCCCTCACACATATCCATACACAGGCTTGCAACCCTCCCCAAGCCTTTTGGATTGTGTCTAGAGGGTACATATACCTTGTGTGGGTACGGCCATGCTTCCAACTTGGTGCATGACTGTGACAAAATTCCTCTACTTGTTGGCACCTGTTAATGCTTTTGTGCACATATTTTTGAAATTATAGGAACTGAGAGGGGGGAATCAATGTTTATTCAAAATTTGACATACAATTCAATTTCCTTAACTTAATTATGGTGAAACCAAACAATCATTCACAAGCAAAAAACAAGATAACACACACATAGAGACAAGATTTAATGTGGGAAACCCTTCAAGGGAGAAAAATCCACTGAAACAAAAGATTTAGCTTGGAAAAAATGTATTATAAATGTTACAATTATTTCATTTTTGAGAACACACTCAACTTGGAGCATCAACTCCAATACTTTAGTCAAGCTACCACTTGAAATTTAACAAGTCTCTACTTGCATGAAAGCTTCAACTCCCAACACTTTATCCTAGCTTCAACTTGATCTTTTGTAAGTTTCCACTTATAAGGAAGCATAAAATCCCTGAGTGCTAAGCATCCACTTAGACTTCTTCACAAATTTTTGATCAATTTTCTTGTGTTGTCTGTCATAAAAATTTATGATCACTTCTTCAACTCAGCTTATTCTCTTCTCACTCTCCTTCATCTACTACAAGTACCTCACTCAAAGATTCCTCTTCATACACATTTTATCTTACATCTCACATCAGATATCCCTCTCAAACATCTGCTCTTTCATGTCTATAACTAGTGCAAAATTTACAGTCCTCAATGTATAAGATACACCCTTTAATTTTTAATAAATATGCATGCCATTCTATTCCCTCAATAGTATATTCACCAAAAAAAACACTTCAAGAAAAAGGAATATTTTATAGCATCAAGGAAGATACAATAAAAATTTTGTTTTTCACTTCACCTTCAATGACCCTTCACAACATATCTTTACAACTCGTACAAAGGAGGACTAAATGAAATTACAAAAATGTCCACTAATAATAATTACGTCTAATTTTGTGTCAGTTACACACTTATGAATTATATAACCTGTCAAGATGCTTCATATTATTACAAATCACTAGGAAAACTTCCTAAACTCTTTTCCCCTTATGATATATCTAAAATGTTCCTCTTACAACTTGACCTACAATCTAACATCTCTGACACGTAATTGCCATTTCTTTTTGTCCTCTTCCCTTTTGACAAGTTCCTTTTGTCTTTTTTATCTCTTAGATAAATTGAAAATTGTACCAAGCATGAAAATATGTTACAATACTATTTATTCATATTTATAACTCCTTGAATCCTTTTATTCTCACCATTTCTTATTCATGTTCCATTGGAGCTTCACTCACATTCATGAAGGTTAAAAACATTGCAGTCATGGTGCATGATTCATAAAAATTGATTTTTGTAGGTTCAAGATCCACAAAATATTTGGGAGAGTTGTATTTTATCTCTATTACACCTTCAAGACTTGGAAAAACTAAATTTTTTTTCATTCATGCCATGAGATACTTGTTTTTTTTAGGTACTTGTGAGTTTCCATGCATAGAAAAAACAATATTCAAAATATGATTATTTAGAGAATTAAAACTTGTTATCCAATCACCTATCATACATAAACATGAATATAATGGAGTATTCTTTCACATACAATTGAAATAAGTCATTTAAACATAACAAGGATCATCATATTGCTCCAACTTATCAAACTGGTATGACTGGGTTCTAGTCTTCTCAAAGGCCATTCTTAGCTCCTCATGTTCAAATGCCTTCAAATTGATCTCTAAGCTCAACTAACACTTTGAAAAGGTTCAAGGACATAAAAAAAAATGTACAAGAATTAATAAACATACCTTGTTTAAACAAAAATTCATCTACTCACTTGTAGAAATGAGCTTCTTTACTAGCTCAAAAGAGAAGTTTTGGATCACTCAAACTTATGCATACAAGCACTTTAAAAAACCAAATGAAGTAAGTTATTAGCTCATATGGGAAACTTTATAGATGAAAATCGACACGTGACCTTAAAATGTACTCAAATCCCTGAGGTCGTGTCAAGGCAGCCGATGTGGAAATAATGGATGGCTAAATGGTAGAAGAATGTGGAAGTGGAGAAATGTGTGTGGATAGATTGTCAAGGCAATGCAATGTCTCTAACTAGAAGTAATGGGATATACTTGTCAAGTGTGATGAAATCCTATCTAACTGGGGTGGATCGGATGGAGAAATTAGAAAGGAAACACAAAAGATGCAGTCAATATCGAGCTCTGGGGATATCATGTCTATCGGTTGTGGAATTCATAGGAATCTAAAGGGGGCCTTATAAATCTATACAGAAAAGGTCATGGGATAGGAAAGAATGACAGGAGTGATTCCATTTAGCACTATGGATGGTTAGTAGGTTCAGTCCAAAATGAGAGGGTTGGGTGAGCTTCTTCATTTAGGATATTTAACTGCTTAATGATGTCAGGGGGTAGCAGTGAGGATCTAAATACCAATGCTATTAACCCAAGATATAAGTATGATTGGATCTCGGTCCCATTAAATTGGGGAACTGTAAGGTCACAACTATAAACTCTCTCTGGTTGTGGTTCGTGTATGGTCATGTGGTATGATCTAGAATCTATGCCCAAGGGAGGTCAGATAATCTACACACAGGGTTATTCCAAAAATTGTAAGCATTATCTGCTTCAATATTCAAAACTAATAGTTCAATATTTTGAGATTATGGTACTGGGGATCTAGCAACTTGTATGCGTAGTCTTGTATCAACATCCATTAATAAATTTTCTAAGTTCGGTTTCCTAACTATTGGATCAATTGCATAAGTTTGTTCTTGGTTTTATTCGTTGATGGTTATTAAAACACTTAATGATTTTAAGGTAATCTTTAATTCGGTTGTTTTGACCAATACACATAGGATTTATCATCTTCAATGTTTAATGCGTCAAGTTATCAGTTGATTCTTTGTATATCTCTATTTTTTTTGAAAATGTTGAATCTAAGGCCTTGATCGATATCTGTTAAAGGCACTGCTAGATTTGGTTAAGGTATAATTGGATTGAATATGTAATCTTTGGGTTCCCTAGACCCTGTAATTGTAATGTATGAAGTGATTGAATTGATCTAATTAATAAAATTAAATAATAAAAGTAAATATACACTATGTTTATGGTATTTTTCAATATATGAATGAACAAAATAAATAAAACAACTAATCTAGTAAAGAAAAAATATATTTTTGATTGTTTTCAAATATTTTGAACAAATCTTCTAATCTAATAAATGAATTTAATACAAGCAATTAACCGGATGTAGCTAAATGCTTGTGAAATCATGTTAATATAAACTTAAAATAATTAACTAATTGAATCCTTCCTAATCAAAATCTTCAATCCTACCTCAGAGACAAAATAAATCACAACTTCAAAGAAACTATTATTCCCTACAATGTCCCTGAAAATATTGAAGAGCAATATTTATAATATGATCTGATCTATTATGATTGCTTGATAATTGAAACAACAAAACAATTTAGCTATTCTACTTGATATGAATCTGAATGAATACTCATGTTTTTAAATCACTTTTGTAGAAATAGGAAGGAGAGAATTCCTTTCTATCTGTTTAATTACCTGCAAGATTCGGTGAAATATTTTCAAGTGAAGATTGTGGATGTTCCATTGCACCAAGGGTTAATTCTACTACTACTTAAAGATGGTACCCCGATTCCCACCAAAAGTGTTGTAATTAGGTATTGTGAAGATTGGGAAGAAAATTTGACTCTAGCTGATAGATGTAGGATAAATGTTTTGAAAGAGGAGGCTAAGAAGGAGTTGGATGTGGCATTTGCTCTTTAATTTCTTAAAGGGAAGAAACCAAATGCTAGTACTTTGGAGGGTTGGAGTGAGGGAAATGTTTTCTTAAATTTCCTTGCCAGTAAAATTGAAAGCCTTGAAGATATGGTTACTCACTTGAAAGTTGAGAATAATAGTTTAATTATAAGAGCTCAACTTTATGACGCAGAGCTTCATATGTTTAGCAATAAGGTGGATATCCTTTAGGATATGGTAGCAACTGAGAAGGGGGAGAAAAGGATGTGGGAGGTTAGTAGCTCTGAGGATGATGATGATTGAGCCAGCAAGGGTGGGGTTGTAAAACTGTGTTCAAGGATTTGGGCCAAAAGTACCTGAGGGGTGGTTTGTGGACTTTTTGATGACCTCTTTTATGGGTATTTTTGTTTTTTGGGTTTTTTTTGGGTTGGGTATTCTTGGTTTCTTAGTTGTTTAGCTCGTGTAGAGTCAAACCCTTTTTGACACGAGTAGGGTTTCTTTTTACGATGGTTTTTTTAATAGTTTTTTTTATGTATATGATATCACATTGTAATATATTTATGTATGGCCCTTGGAGTGTTTCCAAACTTTATCTATAAAAAAATTGAATGAATATGATTCAGATTTGACAGTTTAATTAATGAAGCAAACAAATAACACCTCCAACATCGATATGAAAGAATAATGGAAAATATGGATGTGTGAATATTTTTCCCCTTAGTTTATCCTTTTGATTTCTTTGTCCACACGAGTCCAACTGGTGGGAATGAATTGAAAACAAGAGAAGAAAGTGTAGGAGTAGTAGTAGCTTGAATTGGAAAATTGATAAACAATGCAGGTGGAAGAGTGCAAGCAAAATTGAACTGAGATTGGCTTTGGATATTTCTAGTAAGAAAGGCAACAAATTTGCAATAACAAGAATAATCAAAATTCTCCAGGTTTTTCTTGAGAACAAGAAATGGTTATATAAAAAATTGGATGGGTTGTGAACTCACACACAAGGCAACCTTATGGTGCCACATCATTGGATGAAGGGGCAGTTCAAACTAATTAATTCCATTTAAAAATAGAAGAGGGAGTGAAGACCATACAATCAAGCTAAAATTTAGCTAATGTGGTTCACAAACATGCCCTGGAAGTGAAGTTAACTAAAATCACACATGTCTAATTTATGCATGAAGGTTTCTGGAAAAATCATGTAGAACGCAACCCTGCACAAGGTGACGAACAAAAAACCACCGCCCTAACTAGGGCGGTGGTCACAAAAACTGCTGCCTAGGTAGGGTGGAATTTTTGACACTAAAGGAAAAATAATCACTTTATTATGCAAATCACTATGTTTCTCTTTATACATTCATGACTAGTCTTGCATTCTAGAATTTCTTGGTGGTAGGAATGAAAATGCACCTGTATCATCAAATTTGTCCAAAAAATAACCCAAATGACTTCATCAACATAAATATCATATCCCCCAACATCCTTCACCAAAATTTGAGCATGGGTTCCTTTGTAAATTTTGTCTGTACACTGAATTCTTCAAAAATAGTTGTTTTCTTGTGGGGTCCACCATGTTTCATAAACTCAACCCACCATGAATAATATGATCTGATGAGTTATCTACACACTGATCAAATTTTAAAAAAAAACAAGCTCCATTTGGAGTCATAACCAATCAATTTTCTCCATACCGCTTTCAATTGGGGTTTAGGAGGGTTTTAGATAGTGCCAGAAAAATGGATAGAACTTTCTTATCCTTCATCCTTTTGAATTCATAATTTTTTCATAATATTTATATCCACATATCTATTCAAAAAATTTCTCTTATGATTTATGTGAAGAATTTTTTCAATTTAGATTGAATGCTAAGAAGTCAAGGCACTATTTTAGCATACCTTACTGAGCCCAGTTTTGAAAAAATTGCAATTTCTTACACAAAATTCATCCTCTGGTCCTAAAATGTGGTCCACACCTTCATGAATACCTCCTCCATGATATAAAATGGATAATTTTTCATGGTTCACTCTAAAAAATCCAATCTCATCTCATTTGTGCATGCTAAACTTGTTTGTCCTAAGGGCGGTCATACATATGGCCATAAATATGCCTCTAAGTGTTTTTATGACCTTTAGATTCATATGAGGACTCTTGGAAATGTTCCTACACATTTTTCATGCTTTCATTTTCCTTGATATATATTTTTTTCTTTATACCCTCATGCTAGGTCCTTGAAATAGGCCAAATTGAGCTAGTTTACATTGTAACTCATCATGTCTGTCCTATTATTCACCATGTAGTCCCTTAAACATGTCCAATCATGTGTCTCATGCCTATACCATGATTCACATATATACCTCATTCTTCACTCCACCTTTCTAGGTCACTTTTCTATTTAGGCCTAGGGATTAGGCCTACTAAACTGAGTTAGCTAACCAATTCCACTCATGTACCTCTATATATCCATCATTTATGACCTTTGTTTCCACATCATATACATGATATAAATGTATGAAATCATCCAAGGCATGCTCTCACATCATCACCATTATCCTGTACTAGTCACTAGTCTCTCAAGAAGTCAGTGCTTAACTAGGTATTCTCAAGCCTTGTGTCTATGTCTTACCTTCTCAAGTTCCCTCATTCCAAGATCTCTTCAACTCTTAATTTTCCATTAATATTCATTTGAAACCAATGAAAACTTAGTATCCACATGCCAACAATATCCCTCTTTGTCATTGATGGAAAACTCTTAGTTTTTCTCCCCCTTTTTGCATTAATGAAAAAGTGCATGCTTTTAGTTCAAGGTATCTACTTGCATCATCTTATTTGGGATCCTTGATTTGGTTGGAAACATCAACCAAAATCATAATTCAAGATATCCCTCTTGTATATTCTTCCTTAACCTTGTTATTGTCTTCATCATGCATTAAATTCTCTATTTCTCCCCTTGAGAAGATGCATTCATAATACATACACATGCCAACAATTTGATATTTTAGTGAAAACATCCTTTTGGCACATACATATGTCTATCTCAGCTCATAAGACTCAATTCTATGATTAATTCTTCTATATGATGCTTGTAGGCAAGATTTAGGAGTTGGGTCCCTAAAGTGAACTTTTAGAGCAATTTTGGAAATCTTTAACAAAGCTCATTTGTCTCAAGAAATTCTGGTTTTTACCTCCCCTTGAGGTGATACCATCTATATCTAATCATCTATTCAAGAATAAGGTTTCAAATCTTGATCTCATATCATATTTGTCATCAACATTCCTTTGTCTTGAAACATATTTTGAACATTGTTTATTATCTTCTTTGTAGCTCACTTGCTTGATCATGACCTTACTCCCCTTAGAGTGTCAGAAACTTAATCAAATCAAATTTATCTAACATTCATACTCTTCTAGAACACAATATTTAGATAATATTTCTTTGAAGGTTCCTTTTGCCTCATAGATAGTTTTTAACTTGTAACTCATGTTTTAGGTCCACTAGGTATCTTACCTTGTGTCTATGTGGTTTAACAAAGTCTTCATTTATCATGCAAGTTTTCCCTTGAATCAATATACTCTCTATCAATTATACTTGAAAGTTCTCTATTAATCTTCTTTTGCACCTACAACTACTTTGGAGTTGAAATCATAAGTAAATTTCCCTTGTAACTTTATATCTTCTTCAGACCTGTAGGTCATTTTAAGACTACTAATATGGTTATGTTTCTCTTTCATCATTAATACCCTGATTTACATCAATTTAGACAAATTTGTAAATTTATAACTCATCATGATTCTTAAGATACTTGTCAATATTCCAACTTTCTTCATACAAGACTTCATATGTTAAACAATACTTCTCTTGTAGTTTACTTTTTCAAGTTTCTAGTGTTTGATACAATCTTCATTTTACTAATACCTTCATGCTCTAACAAAAAAGTTCATGGGACCATTGAAGTCTTATTTAGACTCTAATAACCTCATGTCTAGATTTTAAACAGCTTAAACATCTATCCCACTAATGTTCAGAAAACATGGCCTTCAATCATCTCTGATGATCTTAAGCATAGATTCTCTATAGACTATACATCAACTTCAATTCATGATCAAACTTACTACCATTTCAGACCTCTTGAAGCATACTTTGATCAAGTTATCTTGAATGGATTTCAAGCCATTTTCACTTTAAAGGTTAAATACATTCATCACCTTGGCCCATTATGATGGTGTGCCCAAATTTTAGAATTTTAGCCTTCCTTGATCTCTCCCTTCAATTTTTTACCTTTTCTTTATATTAACTTCAAACACTTCAATAACTTGTGTAAAATATAAATTTAGAAATCCTGAATAACTAACTTATTCATCAAAGATGCATTTATACCCATTTATCCCCTAAGGATCTTGCAATAATTCATTGTTACTTATCAAGCATATACCCAAAAAATTTTTGTCTTTTTCAAGGACCCTTTTTCCATAACACCTGTGGTGAAAGATGTCATATATTTTCAATTGATTTCATGTTTCATCTTTTCTTGTTCATTAACCCCTGAGATAAGTACTCTTTAGCCTATTATGCTTTTCACCCATTTATATTAGGGTCCATTGACTTCAAAATTTGTCTTTCCTTCTATAACCTATTTCTTTAACATTCCCTGTCAAAGTGAGTGTTTTCAAAGATCAAAATTCCAAAGACCATATCTTTCAAATTGAAACCTTTAGGAATCACTTATTATAGACTCATTTCAAGATGGTTTATATCTTAGATTTTAGTCTGAAAATTAATGTCTTTCATAGAAATTAGGACACTTCATCCATGATTTCACCTTAAAGTTTTTAGGTTGAAGGTTCCAATACTTTCCCAAAACCCTTTTTCACTTAACCAAAATTTCTTGATTCAAATTTTGACAAGTTCCGAGAGGCATTGACTAAGATTATTAACTTTTAGAGTGTCAATTCTTGGTTTTAAGTTTGAAATCTCAAACCTAATGAATTGATTTCAAGATAAAGCCATAAGAGAGATTTTGCCTAGTGAGAAACATAGTTGATTTTACTCACTTGATCTAATGATAATTGTAGTACCTTTTCTCACATAAGATCATGATCAAAATATTTATCTCACTTGTATACTTTGGTAATCCATTCAACCATTTATGAATTCCAAATCATGACTTAACATCAAATCTTCCCAGTCTATCTTGAAACATGAGTATGCACAAACTATCCTTTAGTTTTTACCTAGAATCAACTAAAATAGGGTTTGCATTTCTTTCACAAGAGGTATTCTTAAACCTTCTTGACCCCTTGATTTTGATTACTTTTCTCATTTCTAATTTTTGAAGAAATTCAACACAAGACTTGATCAGTGACATCATTCATCATTCAAATCTTAATCTTCTCATGATATTACCTTATATCGTCATTTGGTGAAGCATGAACCTTTGATTGAGATGAGTGAAGACATTCCTGTTGCTATTTTCACATGATTGACTCAAGTATTACTTTCCATTGATGATCAAATTGAATGAAGGGTGTTATGCATAATGACCTTGTAGACCTTTATAGTCAACTTCACTCCTTGTGTCAATGTTTCTAGAGACCATATACCTACATGATCAATTCTTTACTTTATCTTTTAGATGGATATACCTTCAAATATTTCTGTGATCTTTCACAAGGTTAGAGAAATTTTCTTGAACTTAATCAACTTCTTGTGACAACCAAGACACAAATTCTCATCTTGTATACTTCCCATTGACAATTTACTTGACTAGAGTCCTTGATATAGACATCATTTGAACAACAAACCTTTGAAAAGAACTTTGGACACTTATGATAACCATGATAACTTGTGAGAACAGACTTGATGACAAAGTACACATTTATTTTATAGTTTGGACATGAGAATTCAGTTATCAGAAAATCCTTTAGTTACACACTTGATACTATCCGTTAAGACTCACACATCATTTTCAAATTTGGGATCCACATTAAGACTCAAAACTAGGACATTTCAGATCACATGACATACTTAACCAAGACTAGATCAGGATGATTACTCAAGACCACTTTTTTGTAGGGAAACTAACTCAAGACATTTCTTTACAAATTTTACATACTTTAACAGGATGACTCTAAAAACATGCCAATACTTAATGTAACCATTGATACTTTCAAATTCATTAGGGGATAAAATATTTATATATCTTGGTTGAAATACAAGTCATTATGATACATTTCTTTTACATGAATAATGACAAAGTACCTTTGAATACTAAATACTGGTTACATACATCTTTATGGGAGGAGCTAGAAGCAGATACATACCTTGTGACTCTTCCATACTTAGGCAACTTAGGACTCTTTGATTATTTCAACTGAATGGAAGTACACTTTCAAGAGCACACCATTTCTTCTTCAAAATAGTACATGCCTTATAGAAGCCTATAGAAGGTAGTAAATTTCCCATTATCTCACTAAAAAATAGATAGTCATCAAGGGAGCATGATGACTCTATTCTTTCTCTTTTTTCTTTGACGCTTTCTCATTCTTCTTGAATGTCCTGCTAGATGTGATAATTTCATCTCCTGAGTCTTCATCACCTAATTGAATTCTTGATAGATAAGTGTGATGAACTTAAATCCCTTGCTTTCTCCTGAATATAAATAGAGGTTATTTATGATTGGGACTTGGATTTCTCTCAACCTTCTTAATTTGATCACCACTTTTTGATATCTTGCTTGGGTTGGTATTTCCCATGAATTTCTTTGACTCACTCTTAGGATTGGATTTTACTTTATATACGTTCTTAACCTACTCCTTTTGACTTCTTGAGCTCTGTTGTAATGCCTAGGAGGTTGATTTTGATAGAAATGATTTGAAAAGTGTCCAAGTTTATGGGAATTGAAGCATATAACTTGCTTCTTGATTCTATATGGATATGGCTTGAGATTCCACCTCAAATTGCAACTTTATGAACATGACACTTTTTAGCAAAATGCCCATTCTGATTACAATTGTATCATACTATGTTTTTCATGCTTCTTGAGTTTTCTTCTCTCCAAAAATGACTAGATGGTTCATCCAAGAAATATTTGGCAGTGTGTCCTTTTTCTTGGTAGTTAAAATAGGTGATGTTCTTTAAGTACTCATCTCTGCAATCTCTCCATGGATGTTCATCTAAGACATGATTTCTATATTCCTTAGCTATATGTCCAAAAATTATGATAAGAAAAGAAATAACCATTAAAGTTTATTTCATACATGGATGCAGTTGGTTGCCTAATTGATTTTAGCCTTCTTGAATTTGTCCCCTTGGTTATATTCATGTTTGATTGTCTACTTAGGACCAGCCATTTTTTATACTTCACACTTCCTTCATAGGCTCTCCTTTGAAGCCTAGTACATGTCCTATCTCCTGAATGCTCTTTAACCATCCAAAATTCCATCCAAATCTTTAGATGATATTCTTCAATCTTTCCATACAGCATTCAATCTTCCTTACTCTCCTTCTAGGTCAACTTTTAAGCATATCAATTTATCTTCATGTCTCATGCAAGTGTCTTGTTTTTATTAAGGGCTTTTTGTCACTATTGTCAACTTGATGATTTGAACTATGTGTTGAGTTTAAGGTAATCTTATTCTTATATGAGTTTGAGAGAGGTTGAGATCAAATCCATTTTGAGATTCTAAGGTATTTGAGTCTATCTTCATGTTCTTCAACTTTAGGCTTCTGTCTTTCTTCAAGAAGATTGATTTTCTCTTCACATTATTTCATTATTTTCTTTAATTTGTGATTTTTTATTCTTCGGTGTTTTAATTATTCCATGGAACTTATCAATTCTAATTAAATATTTACTGTTGAGCGACAATGAAGTTGAGAGAGAGAGAGACGTTAAACCATATCTGGAATGATTATTTGAATGAAAATGGGTGGGAATATGAAAATATTGATGGATATGCATCGATAAATAAATCCCTTAGAAGAGGTGGATTGGGGACCATGTGGGAAGATGCAGCCAAAGAAAAATTCTCACAAAATTTAGACCCATAGAAAGGTTAGGAGGGTTCAAGACCAGATCATCAAAAAGGAGGAATCACGTGCTTTGTGGGGACTGATGGTGACCTAAACTTTGGGTCCCTCATTGGAAGGTTTCTTTTGGATAAATTTCTCCCTTAAGGAGGACTAGGCTAAGGAGTATATCAAAGGTCCATGGATTCTTGATAATATGGGTCTATATCTTAAGAAATGGACTCCTGGATTCGATCCAGAAATTGAAAATATGAAAGACATGTCAATATGGGTGAGGTTGCCCGAGTTTCCCCTTGAATACTGGAATGAGCAGGTTTTAACATCCATTGCTAAATCCATTGGCACCCTTATTGGTTTTGATGGGGCTACAAAATCCATATCTAGGCTAAATGTAGCCATATTTTGTAATACATTGGATGAAAATAAGAAACTCCCTAGCTACATAACCTTGCATTCCTCTGTGGGGATCAAAAAGCAAAAAATTGAATTTTAAGACTTCAGAATGAAATGCAAGGACTGTTCCAAGCTTGGACACAAATCATGCAAGAGTAGCAAAGGTGAAGATCATAAGCAGTCAGCAAAAGGGAAGATAAAGAACCAAACTCCTGGCATGAAAGGAAGGTAGATCTTAAGGGGAAGTTGAGAGGCATCAGTAAAAAAGAGACTAATATGGTAGCCTAAAACCCCATGCAAAGATCTAATTAAATCAGATGGGTTGAGGACTCCATCCATGGAGAATGAGAAGGTAAAAAATATTACTCTTCCTAGATCTTAGTTGAAAGGACTCCCTCCATCTCAAAATGAGGATTCATCCCTAGATACTATATCTCAATAAGGGATTTTAAACCCTTTGGAAGTCACTGGAGATTCTCTCAATATCTCTGATGGGTCGAAGACTCCTGCCATGGAAAATTAGAAGATTATGAATATTTCTCTCCCTAGTTCAACGGCAAAAGGTCTTCATACTCCTCAACAAGCGAATTTAAATTGGATTGATACTAAATATGGTCTAGAAGAAGGAGATATTGAGTAGGAAGAAGAAGAATCCAAGGAGTAGTAGAGGAAGAATCCTCTACTTCCTTTCCCCGAGAAAAGTGTAATAAAAAACTCCCCCAATTACACATGGAGGATGAAGACAACACCAAAGCCATGCAAGATAAGGATAATTTCTACATAAATAAAAATGCAGGTCCCCCTAAACCTCTTTTCTCTGACTCCTAGTATTGCTATAAAAAAGGAAAGGAAAAAGAGGATCCATGTGCCTATTCATCTAGAGTCAAGACCCATAGGGTTACTGCTGATGTGGGAACCAATAAACAAAAAAGGAGAACCACACTAGGAGAGCAAAGAAAAAATGTAACAGAGAAAGATGTGGCTCAAGGAACCTAGCTCATATTGCTCACGATTCCAAGGAAATATCTCTTTAAAAAGAAATGAAATTCATTTCTTGGAACATGTGAGGCCTGAATAGTAACCATAAGAAAAAAAATCTATTTTTTAAGGAAAACCAACAGGCCTCAGCTTCTCACTATAGTGGAAACTAAACTTCAACAAGACACTATGAAGAAGGTTCATAATATTTTTTAGAAGAAGTTTGATTACTATGGTGTTATCTTGAATGGTGCTTCAGGAGAAATTGCTAACTTTTGGGAGAAATAACATCGCAATGGAAGGGTTATTTATGAGACTAAGATCCATCTGGTGATTCTCTTTTCATTAGTTAGTAATCCTGATGATCTTTTGGATTTTCTCAAACATCTATGCCCATAATTGTACCAACAGTAGGAAAAATATTTGGGATGATCTTAAAACATTCATAAGCACTTGCAAATATTAAAAATGGCTGATTATGGGGGAATTTAATACATACCTCTCTCCTCTTGAAAAAAAAGGTGGAAGGATAGACTACAACAGTAGCATGGAAGACTTTGCTAAATTCCTCAGTGATACAAACCTCATGGACATTTAACTGGAAGGAGCCAAGTTTACGTGGAATAATAGCCACATGGGAGATGATCTGATACAGGTTAATCTTGATAGATCCCATATTAATAATGACTAGATCATATCTCAAGAATTCATACTTAAAAATATTCCCAAAATAGGGTTAGACCATAATCCAATTATTCTACACTTCCTGGAGAAAGAAAAAAATGGCTGTTACCATTTTCACTACAAAAAGATGTGGATAGACCACCCAAGCCTTTTTGAAAGGATGAAAGAATGGTGATATATCCACATATCCAGATCTGCAATGTATGTGATAGTGTAAAAACTTAAGAATGTCAAGAAACAAATCAAATTCTGGAACAAAAAAGTTTTTGGTAATATCTTTGAAAGGAAAAAGAAAATTTAGGAGGATCTAGCTAACCTAGAAAAAAAGATCACAGAAGATGGAATGGAGTGCAATGTTTATCAACATGAATAATACATGCTAGCTGAATATCATACTATTTCAGCTCAAGAGGAGTCCTTATGGAGGTTAAAGTCACAAGCCTTGTGGCTCAAAGATGGTGATCGGAATACTAAATACTTTCACTTGACTACGATCCATCACAAAAGCTACAATCAAATCAATGAAGTCACGACCATGGAGGGGGACACCAATAAAGATGCAACCATCATTAAGGAGGAAGCAATGAAGTTTTACAAAAAAAATACTAAATAGAGAAAACTGTCAAGATGGGGATTCAACTAACTTCATCAACAATATTCCTTCCAACCTTATCAACCCATCCTCCTTCAGTAACCTCAATGTAAAAGTTACTATGGAGAAGCTTCAAAAGAATGTTTTTGCCATGGAAGGTGATATGTCTCCTATACCTGATGGATTTCCAGCCTTCTTTTATCAAATATATTATGAAATCTATAAATATGATCTTCTTAAAGTGGTAATTGAATTCTTTAGGACTGGAAACTTACTCAAAGAAATAAATTATACATTTATTGTTATTATTCCAAAAGAAAGGAGCTACTAATTTCAAGGACTTTAGACCGATTAGCTTAGCCAATGTTCTTTATAAAGTCTTTACTAAAATCTTATCTACAAGACTCCAACTCCTTCTTTTGAATCTTATCACCCATCAGTAAGGAGGTTTCATTCAGGGAAGAATTATTCTAGATGGTATCATATTGGTCCACGAAGCTATTCGCTTAATGGAAAAATCAAAGAAGGAAGGAATAATTGTAAAATTGGATACGAACAAAGCTTTTGACCAATTTTCATGGGGATTTCTTGACAAGGTTCTTGAAAATTTTGGTTTTACAAAAAAATTCAAAAAAAATATTTACAGTTGCATTTCTTCTCCTATGTTCTCTGTGCTTGTTAATGGATCCCCTATGAGGTTCTTTAAGAGCAACAGGGGCCTTAGGAAAGGAGATCCAATGTCTCCCCTTCTCTTCATTATGATGGATGAAATTTTGAGTAGGAAATTTGGAAACGCTATCCAAGAATGAGAAATCAAAGGATTGAAGCCATCATCATCTTAGCTTAAAGTTGTAAATCAAAATTTTGTTGATGACACAATCTTCATTCTCATGGCCTTGGTTATGGAAGACAAAAGACTAAAGGACATGCTTTTGGAGTGTGAAGAGGTCTCAGGGAAGGTAATAAACTTTGATAAAATCCCCCTCTACTTCATCAACACACCAGGAAGTAGGCAGAGAAAGATATCAGAGATCCTTGGTTGTAACATCAACACTATATTAACTACTTATCTAGGTATTCCTCTCTTTCATGGTAAAATCTCTCATGAAGTTTGGAATAATCTTATTAGTAGATTTCACAATAAGTTGGCTACTTGGAAGGGTGTTGTTCTCTCACAAGCTGGTAAATGCATTCTTATTAATAAAACTTTACAAAATCTCCCTATCTTTATCATGTCCCTCTTCAAACTCCCTAGGTAAGTCATTGATGAAATTGAAAGGATACAAAAATGCTTTCTCTGGAGCGGGGTTGAAGAACATGATAGATATCACCTCATTGCTTGGAACAAATGTTTTTCAGTCTAAGAAATATGGTGGACTTGGCATAAATAAAATTCAGTGGATGAACAAACAATTGATAGCTAAGATGGGATAGAGATTTCTTAATGAAGATCTTCCTTGGACTAGGTTGATTAGAGCCAAATACTTAGAAAATGCTAGTGGACATGATTGGATTCATAAGGAGGACCTGCCTAGTGGCTCTTAGTGTTGGAACACCATTTTTTTCTCCAAAAACTTACTCATAAGAGGAAGCAAATGGAATTTAGGTAATGGGTAAAATATTTCCTTTTGGGAGGACAAGTGGCTACTGAAATCTCCTATAAAAAATAATGCAACTTCGGTGTAGCTGGAAATCCCTTACATAAATTTGTTAGGCAAGAAATTTAAGAACTACATCCAAAACAATGCAGATGGTATAAGTTGGATTCAGCTCCCTGCTCTTGACCAATAACTCCTAGAACCCATGAAACTACTTCAGACTTTTCTTAACTCTTTTCATCTTGCTGCAGATGACTCAACAAACGAGCTTTTTTCAGAGGATTCTTTTGATGGATCTTATTCCATTAAGAGTGGATACATGATTTCCTTTGATCCTAAGGTTACCCCCACAATCATTGAGTGGAGAAAAGTGTAGTTAAAATATCTGACCCCCAAATTTAATCTATTCCTTTGGATTTTCTTTCAAAATAAAATGCTTACTACTAAAAATTTGATAAAAAGAGGACAACACATTCCTAACAGATGTAACCTTTGCAAGCTTACGAAAGAAACAACTAATCACCTCTTTCTCCACTACAACTATGCTAAGGAAGTTTGGAACTCCTTTTTCAGGTTGATGGAAGTTAAATGGGTCTTTCCTGATACCATCCTCTCAACTTAGCAACAATGGCTCTCTCCTTTTAGGCACATGATTGTCAAAATAATTTGGATGTTGTCCTTTCCCCACATCATTTGGCTCATCTAGAAAGATATAAATCAAAGCATATTCAACAAAAAAAATCCTTCTATTAGTAGGATCTTTAACCAACTCATGGAAGGGATTAAATATGATATCTCTAGGTTAAGGCCTAAGAAGAATTTCAACCAAAATGATCAAGAGGGTAAGATGCTTAAGAAATGGAATATTTATGATATTTGCATTCCTATTTCTCCTCCCAAAATTGAAATATCCTTGATTTCTTGGATTCCCTCACTCTAAATTCCTATAAGAATAACTTTGATGGAGCCAACAAAGGGAACCCTGGGAGCTTGCGGGGTGGAGGGTGTATTAGGGGGGATTCTAGGAAAATTATAGTTTCTTATGTGGGACCCATGAGACTTTACACAAATAATTATTCTAAATCCCTTGCAACATTGTGGGGAATTAAAATTACTCACTCCCTTAATATCCAAAACATAATAATTGAAGGGGACTCATTGAATATCATTAATTGCCTCAAAACTAATTCCCAAGTTAGTTGGTCTATTAAAAAAATCATAGATGAGGCAATTCAGATTGTTAAATATTTTCCCAATTATACTCTTGTTCATACTTATAGAGAAGGAAACTATTTAGCAGACTCCCTTGCTAACATTGGAGTCAGTGCTAATGATTTTCAAATTTGGAACAAATCCTCCCTTCTTCCTAATAATGTACAACTCATCATTAAAAAGTAGATTCATCAATCATAACTTGGTGAACGTTGGGGAAAAGAAAAACACTTTTTACACTAGGCATTTCAAATCTCTCCTTCAGTTCTTCTCTACTACCTATTTCTCACGCCATTACAGTTTTGGCTGCCATGGGGGGAGACATTTGCAAAGTGGAGCCCATTAATTGCAGCCATTGGAAGGAAGATTCTGAGGTCTGGGAGATCCTGAAGAAGGGTGGGTTCAACCACTTTATGAATACGGTGAAGGGCCATAACTACCACATGTCACATAAATTTATCCAGACCTAGAATGGATGCAAGATTTTTTACTGTATGCCTGGGAAGATTAGCTATGTTAATAAACAAGAAACTAACTACGTAGTTCCATGATATAACTAAACCTATCATAAACATCAAGATGAGTGTTAAACAAGATAACTTCTACAATAATGAATTAAACTAAAACACTATCATTTTAACTCTAACTACTCTATGATTACTTAAAACATAAACTGAACCTAGTTAAACCTATGAACAATCAAATTGGATTTGTTGTTTACTTCGATGGAGGTGAAGAGGTCTGTCAAAAATGGCTACAAGACCAAGTTAGATACACTCATACTAACCAAATATGAAGTTATGGATGCAAGATGGAGGAGCTTCAACAATGGAGGATAGCCAAGATCAAATGCCTTATTAGCTTGGCTAATGCAAATGAGGTCTAATGCCAAGATATCTAAATGTGAGAGAGAAGGAACCATTTGAAAGGAAAGCCTTAGGCTTGTATTTATAGTTTTTGGTTTGGAAGAGTTTGGAATTCTTGTGCATGTGGGACAAAAGTATAAAAAGGATTAGGTTAGTTATCTTTGGTTTAAGCTAGTTAAACTTGTTTAACAAGTGATTAGAGACTCATTAAGAGTTGGGAGGAGTTTTATTAACCAATTCTGACTAATAGATAGCCTATGAAGCCTAAAAAAGTGGTTCAAAGAGAACTAGGGAGATTATGAATGGTCAAAAGGAGGAATATTTAGCTATTAAGATAGATATTAGCCCAAATAGCTTATTATAGGAGGAATACGACCAAGAAGTGTTGTAAATGGGCATCCGAGAATGGAGTGAAGATTAGATAATTAATGAAGTGTCGTCAATTTGAATGAATTAGAGGAAACACTAAGTGTAAGAATATTTTATGTGTCTACATTTTCCCTTCTTTGGGGTGGTATAAGTGACATCACTTCAAAGATAGTAGACAATCATAAACAAGTAAAATTTTGAAGCGGTAAAAGAAAATTAAGTATAATGAAGGATGCTCCTTCGATTATCAATGGTGTGATGGAAGAACTCAATCGACAATCGAAAAGATGACAGAAATAGAATAGAAGAAAGAATAGTGTGAAGAAGAAGAAAATAAAGGGGATATAGAAGAAAAGGAGTATGAGGAAGGGGGAATGAGCTAACATCCATCCAGTGCCTTTTAAACAACTTTATTTTTCATCATATTGCTAGTGATCTTCATCATCGGTCCTTATTAAAAATAATGAACAAAAGTGTAGTATGACATGAAAAGTCATATACGAACAAATGTCCATTGCTAAAAACACAGACTCCATGCAACATACAAAATGCAATGCAATACGAGAAAGTAAAAGATTCCTAACTCCATGCAACATACATAATGCAATGTAATACGAGAAAGTAAAATATGCCTAACCTATGAAACATACATAATGCAATAATGTAATGTTTTTGCAAGATACATAATGCAATGCAATACGAGAAAGTAAACAAGCTAACCTCACAGAGAAACATAATGTAATGTTTTTGTTATCAAGATTCAATTTTTACCTTTGTGGATTAATGACAAGGTTTGACAATCATTCCCCAAGAAAGGATACATGCAAGGGGAATAACGAATGACACTTGAGTTTGATTAAAAAGAAATGTGCACTATGAAACAATACCAGGAAACTCATTGTGCCCCAGAGTAAAGACAAAGTAAGTAACCTAGCTTTTGTTGATGAGTGTAGATCAAGATGATTTGTGAGTCGCACACATAAACAAGTGAGAACCAAAGAGCAACGTTTTGTAGGATGATTTTTTTATTTTTAAAACATATTTGAATGTTTTGATCTTTCTAACATATTTGAATGTTTTTGTGATTTTTCTAACATATTTGAATGTTTTTATGACTTTTCTAACATATTTGATTTTTATTTTTTTTTTGAAAGTTTTCTAAAACTATGTACAAGAAGACAAAGAAATGTGGATGCCCCCAGTGATAGATGGGATGTACAAGGGCAGAATGCCACGCACATGCGCAAGAAAGTGAAGATGTGAAAATGCCCCAGTGATTAGGTGGGAGTATTCAAAGGCAAACTCTTCACGTGCTGATGATGAGCGGGGGATCAAGGCCAATATGAATAAGTTCAACATGATGATGAACGTAAACCAATGAAGTTCTTATAAGGAGCAAGGATTCCCCTAACTTAAGCTGGCCAATAAACACATGATAAAAAGGAAGTGGAAGGTTGTTTTTGTGAAAGGGACAAAAGTGTCCGCAAATATGGAAAAAATAAAATACCATACACATGGATGTTTTGAACAAAGTAGAAGAACAAAAGATGTTATTAATGTAGCTTAGAAGCCTCGTGATGAAAATTTGATTAGCCAAAAGCACAAATCATGTGACAAGATACAGACTAGAGTAAGAGTTTGAACAAGGTCCAAAAAAGGTTCTTGGTAACATAATAATTTTGTTTTTCTCATAGAGATCTAGTGTGTGGATGTGGAAATGAATTACCTCTTTTAGGGAAGATTTAATAGGTAACAAAGTGAAGACAATCTAGCCAATGTGTAGGAATGATTTATTTTTATAGGTGAATTGTGAATGGAGGGTGGAAGGAGAGCCATACATTACTCCACTGCCAGCCAAGCGTCCATAGCCCCGATGAAGATGTATTTGATTCTAATCGCAACATTTCTCTACTACCATTCAGGAATCCATAGCCTTGATAGAGATTATTGGAAATACCCCAAGAGAGATTAATATATCAATTTGATTTTGTTTTTTAGCTTTTAGCTTTTGACTTTTGATTGATTGATTTTGTTTCTTTTTTTACTTTTTGAAAACTTATTTCAGCTCTCTTGTTTGACAAGGGGTTAAGAACCATTGATGGCTTGATGGAAGGAGGTGGAAGTGATTGTGATGATGACATTGGCTAGTGTCAACAAATATGTCCAAAAGTTCTTCGCAACAAGTTTATTAGATGTTGATTGTGATAGGATCTCTAAGAGGTCAGTCATTCTTTAATTTACAAGGTGATAAAAGACCAAGGTCAAACAGATACCATAGAGATAAATGTCGCAAAATGCATGCGAAAAGGCTAACCAAAATAACATCAAAGGGATGAAAATGGTAGGAAGACTTGCAAAATAATAGCAAAGAAGGATAGAAAGAACATCCATGTGTACGCAATACCTGATTGCAATGTTTGATCTTTGTACCTTTGATTTTTTATGTTTTCTCAATTTTTTTTTATTTTTGAATTGTTTTGATTTTTAGATTTTTGATAGTTTTTGGAAAGGTAGGACCAACAAATTCAATCTGCATGATAAGATCCAACAACAATGTTTGTGACTTCATTGATAAGGGAGATTAGGCCTGTTTTTAAATCAAGCGTAACATTTTCCCCGATCTCGATGATCGTGGTGAGCTCATACTCAACAAATGACTGTGATTTATTTTGAAACATGGATTTTGTATGTGGGAGCTTGAGCTCCCTATCCATAGGTTTCTGCACTTTGCGCCATACTTGATGGTTACATTGATGTGCATTCTTGAATCACACTTGATTTTTAACCTTAAGATCATTGGAAGTGTTGGGAACTTTGGAGCTCTTGGAAGTTTTGACTTGAGCTTGAATAAGAAACTATTTGGGTTTCTTATAAGCTGATGCATGACTTGTTTGATCTCGAGAAGGAGAAGAAAGAAAACATGGAATTTTAGAAATGATGTGAGAAATGACTGTAGGATTGCCATAACCATTGATAAAAGAAAGATGTGATGGATGAAAAGGATACGGTCCAAGAATTGAATAGGATGGGCTACCAAATGGTGAACCGCTGATAGAAGATGACAAAGGGCTTCTAGAATATGGCCCTAAGATAGATGAAATTAGGCTACAAGGACATGGTCCAAGAATAGAAGATGATGGGATACACAGAGGTTTCCCATAGGTAGAAGAGAATGAAGGAATAATATGAGGTAGCCCAAGAATAGAAGGTAATAGGTTACCCCAAGGTGACTCACATATGAAAGATAATAGAGGGCTACTAGGACGTGGAGCTAGAATGGAAGAAGATAATGAGGGAATACTAGGGGTGACCCAAGTACAAATGAGGAGGGACTACTCAGAGGTGTCCCATAGATAGAAGAGGATGAAGGGATACTAGGACGTGGCCCAAGAATAGAAGGTAATGGGCTACCAGGAGGTGACCCACAAGTAGAAAATGGAGGGCTACCTGGGGGTGGCTCCAGGATAGAAGAAGACAATGGGCTACTAGGGTGTGGTTAAAAGTGAGATTTTCATTGAGGAATGATGATATATAAGGAATGATTTGGAAACAAGAAGATAGGCCATGGATCAATGCTAGACCCCGACATCTCATCATGCTCAGAGGAAGGTGAAGATGGAATAACAAAATAAGAATCAAGTTCCATGAACTTAGGCACTTCCTCTATGTTCTGATAAAAGGAATCAATTTCTTCCTCCCCATACACAAGCGTATCAAGTTCCAGAAAGAATCCTTTTTTGTAATCCTCTAAAGGGATATCTTCGTGTAGTCTGATTGTTCCTTCATTTTGAGAGAAATCAATCAGTAGAGGTTGTTATTTCTTCAACCATAGGAGGTTGACTAGAAGAAATGGGTCCGATAAGCAGGGAAGATTGATTGACAGTAGAAGATGAAGATGTTTGATGATGTAGATGAGGGGAAGGCTTGACCTTATCACTCCCATGAAGAGTTTTGATAGTGCTTTGAAAATATATCTTAGCACATGGCTTCTTTCTAATGGTTCGACGTGGTCGCAAACATTGATCTTTAGAAGATGGATGAGGAAATGGTACGATATGGTTGAAAGGGCTCAAGGGCCAAGAGGGATTGAAGTTGGAATGATAGAAGAAGACAACTCAAGAGAGGAAGTAGGCCTAGAGGGATGCATCTCATGAATGGATGATTTAGATTTGGACCTAGGTAATTTTTATAGAAGACATCGTAATATAGGATGGAAAGTAGGATCACATAGCCATCTGCTAAGTTGCAACTAGGATTCGAATTGGATGGTTGACTAGAGGGAATCCAAGTCATGGAACTCTTTGACGGAGGAAGGGGTCGTTGAAGTGGCTGCAAGGTGGTCTTGTGAAGGGAGGACCGTGAATCAAGAACCAAATTAGATGTTTGATCAATGGAACTTGGAGTCACACGAGTCTTCAAAGGAGGAAGACATTGTTGAGGTGATTTGGAATAAAGGTCCTTTGAAGAAAGGGAGGACCATGATTCAAGATTTGATCTAGGGGTATCCGAACAATAGTTGGGATCCGAATCTTCAGAAGAAGAGTGGGAATCCGAACAGTAGTTTGGATCTGAATCAGAAGAAGAGTGGGGGGAACCTGAATAATAATTTGGATCAGAAGTGTCCAAACCATACCACCAACTATGAGATGAAGGTGGGGAACAAGGGTACCCGAATGGGCCCTCTAGCGTGAAGAACCAAATGAGGTTTAGTTGTAATGGGAATCTTTTGATTTGAATTCCTAAACCTAGGTTCTGTATTTTTGTAAGTGTGATGAACTCTACGATAATTAGTCATTATTAGCATGTGTTATAGATGTGAATGCCTAGACCTAGATAGTGTGATTAAACTTCTTAAAACTGAAGAAGGCCCCATGTCGATTTTTGAAGCATAATGGAAACAAACTAGACATTTCGTAAGTATGGAAATGCTTGTGTGATTTTCCAAAGGAACCTAAGGAAAATATACATCGTGATGGCATAATTTCAATAACCCAACAAGATTGTTCTAGAATAATTCTATAAGTTTGTTTAACACGTAAGGAACAATCATGCAAGTATAGATAACCAAATAAATTGATCAAAGTGTTTACCTTTCACATTCAACAATAGTTTTGACGTTAGATAGCCAAATCTATGTCAATAATTATGTCAAGTTCAAAAAAATGAACAAGGCATAAGTATTAACAAAGTGTAAGTGTGACTCTCAATCAAAGGATACCACGACAAGTTCAACAACCAACAAGGCCTAAATGTTAAAGGGTGAGGTTTACAAATGTAAGCCACGTAACCACACCAATTGGACACATTAATCAAGCTTCACGAAGAAGTGAGATATTAGTGTCAAAGTGGTATCGAAACGATGCAAAAAAGTAAGTGAAACATTTCAAAATTTGGGACAATGTTTGAAATAAAACTAAGTCAAAGTATACTAAGGATGTGCTAAAATGTGGGCAACGTAATGACACAATGAGGACACTTAGATCACGTTTACGAGAAACATGACGTAAGTATTTTAATTGTGTCGAGACAATGCAAACAAGGTAACATGTCAAAAGGGAGATCAAATGATGAATCAACCCTAACTATGATGATGATCTTGAAATCAAGATCAAGTGGCCATCAAAGATATAAAACGTATCCACACACTTTAGACGTTTAAAAACTCAACCGAAAAATATGAATGAGCATAAACGGACAAAAAAGTGGTGAACACTATCTATGACAACACTCCCGAAAGATGCCTTCTTTTGTCCCAAATGGGCAACAAGAATGCAAAGGTATAGATCAAAATATGTGAAAATAAACTAAATATCACTTGGGAAGAGTTTTTCCTCGTCCGAAGGTGAGAAAGAAACTAAGCTAAGTGATACATCATTTAATTTTGTGATGAAAGACACTTAGATCTAACTCAAGTGGACTCTTTTCCTTGTTCGAAAAAACAAGGTTCAGACTCCAAGTAATTCATCACTTCGTGATGGCTCAACAAGACGTGAAAATGGACTAGCAAAGTGGGCTCCAAGACAAAATGGTTTTCTAATAAGATCACTCAACTAGGTGTCAACAATTTGTCTAAATGCGAGCTAGATTTACCCAAAGAGTCACATTGGCTAGTTTGGGAGTATCTCGGCTTTATTTACCTCCTTCTAATATAATGAGCAACTAGTGCGTTCAGTTGTATTGTCATTGGGGTCGCGATACAAACAACTTTGACTCTAACTTGTAATGTAAAATCTAGTCAAGTGGGTAAGCAGGAGCACTTCCTGTTTCATCCACGAGGTTACTCAGCGGTGGATTACTTTAGGGTTCCTAGAACCACCCCCATTGTTGTAGCTTAAGGCATTATGCCAAAGGGGTTATGTTCTAGTTGAGTGGATAGGGACGTACCCTTTTCTGAAACCTGCAATACAGTGTGATGTGAAGTGGTGTGTTTTTTATCTTGCTTAGCTTAATGTGGTTTTAAGTAGCACACCTTTTGACAACCTATATGAAAACATGTATTAGAAGGTTTTATTTTTACAACTCCTTTCTTTGACAAGCGTTAGGCCCTACATGTAAAGAGTTAGTAGTTTTCCACAAAAGATCATGATAAAAAAAGAGATTTTGCGTGTTGCTTTTGATTCCTAAGATCACCAAATGACGCGAAGGAAGAGCATACGCAACGTGGAAACTCAACTAAAACAATTTTCTAGAAAATACATTAAGTGTTTTGCAAAAGTTAGAGTTCATTTTAACCAATTTTGAAAGGTCAATCCAATTAGGAAGTGTAAAGTAAGTGTTTTTGAAAGTGAAAAGAAGGTTTTAGAAGTGTTTTTGGTTCCCAAGATCACCTAGAAGGTGCGAGGGAAGAGCATACACACTTCAAAAACCTCTTTCTAACTAAGAAAATGAAACACTTAACTAATTTAGTCAAAAACAAAACAAAATAACCTTAAAACAACTGATTAGTCCCACAAAGACCTTTCAAAGTGTTAGAATAACCAAGAAAACAATTTTGTGAACTTTTAGACATGTTAGAAAATGACTAGTTATCTAATAATGTAAACCATAAATTTTCTATAAGTCAAAATCCTAATTTTATGTTTCCATTGCGTAGTTCACTTCAATACCTTTCCAACGCAAAAAAATGGAGTCATTTCGAGTTCAGGAGCAAACGTTATGGCCTCCGAAAGATTGGTAATGAACACAGACACATACGACCCAGAATGACATGTACACACGTGCACCATGATTTGTGCAAGGTGTTTTTACACCCAGAAAGACGTACGCGCCAATGATACATGTACGTGTGCATAGGTGTTTTTGCTACCAGAAAGATGTGTACACCTGTTTCGATGAATGCATCTAGAATGTGCATGTGCACATAGGTGTTTTTACACCCATAAAGACATGCACATGTCTTTTTCAATGGATACGCATCCAGAATGATGCATGTGCATGCGCATAGGTGTTTTTGTACCCAGAAAGACGTGTATGCACCTATTTCAATGGATACACCTCCTTTTTGATGGAGACACTCCCCTTCAAGACACATACACATACCCCCTGTAAAACCTACAAAAATCATGGAAATGAAAAATTTCAACAGTCAAACAGGTTAGTTGTTAATCAAAGAAACCTACTTCTAGTTTAGACCCATAAAATATGCATAAACAAGGATGATTTAGCTTACTTAAAAAATGAAATCAAGTGAATAACAAGCTATTTCTCCTAGAAAGCATGAAAGTGAACTTAAAAATCTTGGAAAAGGCCTCCATTAATGGAGTATGGACTAAGAGTCCCACCGGGCGTGCCAAATGTATGCATGAAAAGATTAGCTATGCTAAAACAAGAAACTAACTAAAGAACTTCCATGATCTAACTAAACCTATCATAAACATCAAGATGAGTGCTAAACAAGATAACTTCTACAATAATGAATTAAACTAAAAAACTATCATTTTATCTCTAACTACTCTATGATTACTTAAAACATAAATTGAACCTAGTTAAACCTATGAGCAATCAAATTAGATTTGTTGTTTGCTTCAATGGAGTGAAGAGGTCTCTCTAAAATGGCTACAAGGCCAAGTTAGATACACTCATACTAACCTACTATGAAGTTATCGATGCTAGATGGAGGAGCTTCAATAATGGAGGATAGCCAAGATCAAATGCTTTATTAGCTTGGCTAATGCAAATGAGGTCTAATGCCAAGATCTCCAAATGTGAGAGAGAAGGACCATTTGAAAGGAAAGCCTTAGGCTTGTATTTATAGTTTTTGGTTTGGAAGGATTTGGAATTCTAAGGCATGTGGGACAAAAGTCTAAAAAGCACTTTAGGATTAGAGCTAGTAAACATGCTTTAGACTAGTCAAGCTAGGTTTAGGTTAGTTAAACTTGATTAACAAGTGATTAGAGACTCATTGAGAGTTAGGAGGAGTCTGATTAACCATTTGTGACTTATAGATAGCCTAGGAAGCTTACAGAAGTGGTTCAGAGAGAACTAGGGAGGTTCTGAATGGTCGAAAGGAGGAATGTTTAGCTAATAAGAGAGATATTAGCCCAATTAGTTGATTATAGGAGGAATACGACCAAAAGAGTGTCATGAATGGGCATCCAAGAATGGATAAAAGAATAGGGAATTAACAAAGTGTCGTTAATTGAATGAATTGGATGAAATGCTAAGTGTAAGCATATTTTAGGTGTCTACAGTTACAAAAATAGGGAGTTACAAATTGTTGAGGAAACCATATCGACTGTCACTAGTCTCCATCCAAAGGGTATGCATTTTTTCAAGAACAACTATGGCAGAAAGGAGGAGGAAAAATTTCTTGAGTGGGAGGAAGAGTTTATTGAAGCCAAAAGTGGATACCTCAGAGAATCTTTGCCTAAATTATATGACAAGGTTAGTTTGATTATCATGAAATATCTTACTTTGGATGGGAGGTTCAAAGTTACCCCGTTTTTTCATCTTGTGTTTTTGAATTATTTTAGAAGGAACATTGTGGTTAATTTACCTATCTACCTCCTTCAATCCTTTGGCCACTTTGTGAATTTGGCACTACATGGGAAACATGCCAAACCCTATCACCATGTCATCATCATCTTGCTCTATAAACATTTTAACCTTCTCATTATCAATACCCCCCATGCTCCCCCTCCGCACCTACCTACTTCCCCACCCCCTTCTTCCTATAAACGTCATCTTGCTACCACTTTTCCTCTTCTCCCTCCTTCTGGCCATCTCTTTAGGAGAAAAAGGGAAACACCTAACCATGTCCCTTTGTCTGCCTAACCTACTTCTTCAAGAGATGTGGATGTTGTTGCTATTTTTCTATCAATTGGTGAAAAAGAGGACCTAACCAACACCAAGACCAAAGGTTTAAAGGCTAAGCTCGACCTGCACTTTTATATGATTACTTGGATTAGGAAAGAATGTAAGATTCTAAAAGATAATGTCAATGGTTATAAACTTGTAGTGGAAAGTGGGAGAAAATATGAACATTTGATTGATGAAATGGAAAAGAGAATTAAATCCATTGAAGAAGAACAAGATTATAGATTAGAAACAAACAATGTGACATTCTCTCTGGTTCTTAAGGGCAATCTAGACATCTTATCAAGCTTCACCTCCATGCTTGAATCCACTAACAAGAAGGAAAATTATAAGTATGGAACTACTGTCCAAGATATCAAAGATAATCTATGACTCCTCAAGAAGAACTTAACTAAGACAACTAAGGAGTGGTTAGATATGATCTAGGTTTCTTATGTTTTGATATCCTCTATGTAATCATTCTTATTTTTTGATGTTTTTTTGTAGTTCTGCGTAGGTCTTATTGGGGTTTTGTCTGCTCTTTTGTTGTTGGTTTCTGCAACACCTCATGTTTCTTGTTGTATTGATCTTCCTTTGTTAATGCTCAGTGTAATTTTTTATGATGATATTTCTTCAACATCTGGGCTTTGGCCTTTTGTACCCTGGGTAGGATCCTAGTAAAAAAACCTTAGATCATAAATAAAAAAATATTTCATCCAAGATGAGATACTTATCTCTTGAGATGCTTCCAAAGACTATCTCTATATCCATGCTTATGTTTTAAAAAGAACCTCCTCCAAGCTATTATACTTGATTCAAGAGGACTAGGCTCTGATACCAATTGTTGCAAATTTTAGGCACTGAGAGGGGGGTGAATCAGTGATTATTCAAATTTTGACATACAATTCAATTTCCTTGACTTCGTTATGATGAAACCAAAACATCATTCACAAGAAAGAAACAAGATAACATACACAGAGAGACAAGATTTAATGTGGGAAACCATTCAAGGGATAAAAATGCACTAAAACCAAAGAAATAGCTTGGATAACAATTTCCTATAATTGTTACAATGATTTCCCCATTGAGCATCCACTCAACTTGGAGCATCGACTCCAATACTTTAGTTAAGCTGCCACTTGACCTTTAGCAAGATTCTACTTGCATGAAATATTCAAATCCCAAAACTTAAACCAAGCTTCAACTTGATCTTCTGTAAGCTGCCACTTACAAGGAAACATCAACTCCTTGAGTGCTAAACATCCACTTAGACTTCTTCACAATTTTTTGATCACTTTTCTTGTGTTGCCTCTCACAACAAATTATGATCACTTCTTCAACTCATCTTCTTCTCTTCTCACTTTCCTTCATCTTCTACAAGTACTTTAGTTAAATATTCCTCTTCATACAAATTTTATCTTGCATCTCATATCAGATACCCCTCTTGAACATATGATCTTTCGTGTCTACAACTTCTGCAAAAGTTTAATCCTCAATGTATAAGATATATTCTTTGATTTTTAATCAATATGCAAGCCTTTATATGCCCTCAATAGTATATTCACCAAAAAACACTTCAAGCACAAGGAAGATTTCATAGCATCAAGGAAGATACACTCAAAAGTGTCTTTAGAACTTCAACTTCAATGACCCTTCACAACATATCTTTACAACTCGTACAAAAGAGGACTAAATGAAATTACAAAACTATCCACTAACAATAATTACGTCTGATTTTGTGTTAATTACACACTTATGACTTACACAACATATGAATATGCTTTATATTATTACAAATCACTAGGAAAGATTCCTAAAATTGTTGCCACTTATGGCATATATGAAATGTTCCTCTTACAACTTGACATGTAATCTGACATCTTTGATATGTAACTACCATTTCGTTTTGTCTTCTTCCCTTTGGGTGACTTCCTTTTGTATTTTATCTATTTTACACAAATGGAAAAGTGTCCCAAGCATGAAAATATGTTACAATAATACTTATTCATCTTTATAACTCCTTGAATCCTTGTATGCATGCCATTTCTTCTTCATGTTCCATTAGAGCTTCACTCACATTCGTGGAGGTTCAAAAAATTGCAGTCATGATGAATTCTTCTTCAACATTGATTTATGCAGGTTCAAGATCCAAAAAATAATTTGGAGAGTTGTATTTTATCTCTATTACACCTTCAAGACTTGGAGAAATTAAAAATTTCTTCATTCATTCCATGAGATGCTTATTTTGTTCAAGGAACTTGTGAGTTTCCATGCACAGAAAAATAGTCTTCAAAATATGATTATTTAGAGCATTAAACCTTGCTATCCAACCAAATATCATACATCAAAATGAATCTCATGGATTATTCCTTCATATATAATTTACAAAATTCATTAAAACATATCAAGGATCGTAATATTGCTCCAACTTCTCAAGCTAGTATGTCTAGGTTCTAGTGTTCTCAAGAACCATTCTTGATTCCTCATGTTCAAACATCTTCAAAGTGCTCTCCTAGATCAAATAACATTTTGAACATTTCAAGGACATAATTTTTTTTGTACAAGCATTCTGAGGTATACCTTGTTTGAACAAAACTTTATCTACTCACCTGTAGCAATGAGCTTCTTTACTAGCTCAAAAGGGCAGTTTTGGATCACTCAAACTTATAAATGCAAGAACTTCAAAAAACCAAACGAGTACAATCTTAGATAATATGGTACACCTTCATGCTATTAAGGATAAAAAAATCACTTTATTATGAAAATCACCATGTTTCTCTTTATACCTTCATGATTAGAATTGCATTCAAGGCTTTCTTGGTGGTAGGATTTAAAATGCACCTGTATCATCACATTTCTCCAAAAATATAACCAAGATGACTTAATGAACATAAAGAGCACACCTCAAAAATCCTTCATAAAAAATTTGAGCTTGGTTTCCTATGTGTCTAAGAATCAACACGTGACTCTAGAATGCACTCGACCTACCGAGATAAACGATATGAGATGGAAATATGGCTATGGAATTGATAAATAGGATGAATAGATGGAATATGCAAAAAAAGGTAGAAATGGAAAAAATATAGATCATGGCAAATGAATGTCTTGTATGGGCTCTACAGGAATATGATCATCTAAGGAAATGAATGCTTGTCTAACTTGTGTATGAAAAATGGAATGGTCAAGGAGGATAGTAGCACGGAGGTTTATATCAATATTAGAATCACCAAATATACCTTGAATGGGTTATGGAATGCATGGTAATCATCTTGTGTCTACATCGTAGAAATCTCCAGACAAGGTCATAGAGATGTGAGAGGTGACATGTGGGAAGGATGAATTTTTGGATTGCAGAATCTAATATGCATGATTATGGTTTTTTTTTATTATTGGCAAATAGTTTTTTGAAAGGGACTATACCCTTGTAAACAAAAGAGGGCCTAGGAGCCAGAATAGGAATTAAAACTAGAATAAAAAGGATCAGAATCCAAGTGTGACAATGAAGCCCAAAGTAGCCAAAAAATAGCTACCCCATCAAGACAAAAACAACAAAAACTCTACAAAAAAGCAGCAAAGAGACCGCAAAAAAACAAAAAAAAAACATACAAGAGCAGCTAAAGCACCTACAACTACTTCTTGGCAGCTTTGTCGATGCTGGATTTGATGTTCTTCTAGGATTTGAACATTCCCAAAGTTGTCATGTGGGCAGCGTCAGTCTTATCCAGCTGATCAATGGTCCTTTTGCTTTCCTTATCAGTGCCCCAAAGTGTTGCCGGAACTCCACTGAGATTGGAGACACTTCGGACATGCTGCTCAATGAACTCTTCAATCGCACTAAAAATGGCCATATTATAATCATGACGAGTTTTGGCCTTCCCTAAACGGGAGTCTAAGGAGTTCAGCTTCTTGTAGATATCTTCAATCTGGCTGTTATCAATAACCACCTCCTCCTCCTTCTTCCTCTTACCTTTCTGTTTTGCCAAGTTCTTAACCTCATCCTTCAACAGCTTCATATCAGCTTCTAAGGCTTCCAGCCTTTTTGTAGAGCTCTCCATATGCACATCCCGGGGACTAGCACTGCTAATATTCAGGAGGTCATGTGCAATTTCAATTTCATGAGGACCCTTCCCCACAGCAAGGGTATCGAGGTTAAGCCTTCTAGAGGACCTGGTGACCGGTCTGGCCGAGGTGGAAGTGAAGGGGGGGCGGGAGCAGCAGTAGGGGGAATGGAAGATGAAGCCTGGATGGCCGGTAGGGGGGTGACAGTAGCGGTGGCGGGGGCAGAGAGTGGAGAAACGGGGCTAGCAGTAGCAGAACCTGGCAGAGGGGGAACTGAGCTAGGGGAGGAAGGGAGACCAGGATACCAAAGAAGACATAATTTATGCAGCAGCAAAATAAGCCCCTGGTGTAAAGGAACCACCTGGGTATGCTTTTGAAACTCCAAAATGGAGCGCTCAAGAGAGTTCAGAAAATAATGGGGGAAACAAACCATGTGATTCCTGCGGAAGTGGTTGAGGAAGATAAGGTGCTTAGCAGGTACAGTGACAAACCTCCCTTCCAAAGAAATGAATCGTATCATCATGCGAGTAACCTCATCATAAGGCGGAGGGATCGAGCTAACAAGCAGGCCCGCGGTAACATGGATCAGCTTCTCAGATCCCTCCACAAATCTCCTCTCTTCAGCATCTCTGTCGACCCTTTTGTTAAAAAAATGGTAGCCCTCCATGCCAAGGCTAGTCGCTTCAGCAATAAGCTCCTCATTGACCAAGATCTTCTGCCCCCCATATTCCACAGTTCGCTCCTTCCAATCCTTCGCAAAACACACTGAGATGCTTTGATCATGGCCCTGAACCTTCTCCATGAAGTTGGTGATGCCACCCTTGCTGAGTATATTCCATAGCTCTACATTATCCTTCCATTCCGGGTCCACACTAGGCTCAATTTGGCAAGGGGGACCCCCCATCTTCACCGTGCTTAACTGTTTGCAACAAATTCCAAAATCCTTGAGAGCACTGAAGCCAGTCTGCTTTTTACTGTTGTAATCCGCACAATGTTGAAAATGAGAGTCGTTGCTCTTCCCACGAACATCCGCGTGCCTGCTGATCTGAGCCTGTGGAAGTTCACATGTGGGAATAATGGCCTTTTTGCTAGCCCACTCCCTATCATCAATTACATTATTACTGTCTTCGGTATCCGTGGAGCCTTGTATCCAAATTTTAGCAAGCACAGTGCTGCCCGCATGCATGATTTTCATATCAATGTAACTCCACTTGAACTTCCCCATATACTTCACACTATCTTGATTATTCGACAAGATTTGCATAATCATAGTTTTTAAGTCAACACGTGTGGGAGTTTTATTGATACTGATCCACGCCCAATAATCATAACTCAACTCAAGAAATTGCGTGCGTATAGAAATCCGCATGAATGCTGTTTTGAAGCTGCTTAGGGATGCTATTGTTATCCCAAACAATGTGATTAACATTAATGCCATAATTAGCCAGTGCATCTGCCAATTTATTACCCTCCTGGTAAGTATGCATGATCCTGATGTTATTGAATGTTTGACAAATACTTATGGACTCTGAGATAAAATCCTTGATGCTCCAACTTGGAGATGAGCACTGTTTAAGGAGATTAATGATATTCAGGGAGTCCCCTTCAATAATGAGGTTCTGGATATTTTGAGTCTGGGCAATTCTCAGGCCCCATAAAGCAGATAATGCTTCGGCAAAATGATTGGTTTGAATTCCCATTTTCCCAGCATACGTAGCAATCAGACTACCTTTATGATCCCGTATCGCTCCTCCCCCTGCCGCAATCCCAGGGTTCCCCTTAGAGGCCCCATCAAAGTTCAACTTAAACCAATTAAAATCAGGAGGATGCCATTTAATCAAAGATCTATCAATGCTATTCCCGGGATTGCTACAGCTATTGACGGTTCCAATCTGCCAGTTGGATAAGATATATTCTTCATTCTCTGGATATCTCTTGTTCTTGGGGGGTTTAAATCTAGCAATGTTCTCTTTGATACCATTAGAAATTTTACCAATACTAAGTTTATAGTTTTGCTTCTTATTTCTGAAGATAATATCATTTCTATCCTTCCATATCCTCCAGATTAAATGAGGGATAACCAGCTTCTAGATCCTTTTGACAACACAATGCCTAAAGGGTGGGTTCCATTGAGTCCATAGCTGATTTAGATCCTTCGGCACCACCCAGAGAGCTTCAAATTTAGAGAGGGAAAAACTCCATATTCTGGTAGCATACTCACAATGAATGAACAAATGAATGATATCCTCAGAATCTTTCTTACAAAGATGACACCTATTAGGCATTATAAATCCTCTTCTCATCAGGTTGTCAGTGGTAAGAATCCTGCCTCTGATAGCTAGCCAAAGGAAAAAAATTATTTTAGGAGTTAATTCAGTCATCCAAATCTTATTCCAATTGAACTCTGTTTGACTACTGTGGAAGAAATTATTATATCCAGTTTTGACAGAGTAGTTCCCATCATTGGAATTATTCCATACCAGCTCATCCTTGGAATCCAGTTGACTTAAGGGAATAAGATCTAATTGATCTTGAAGGGAGGAAGTAATTTGCATCAGATCATCTCTCTCCACAGAAAGTTTTTTCCAATTCTTGTTGGTGCCATTTCCCTCAATATAGTCCTTGATTTTGATGCCATACTTGCTTACAAGACTGTCCTTAACTATCCCAAATCTATCCATGAGATTGCCATTAAACCAATTATCATCCCAAAATTTTATGTCCCAACCATCCCCCACTTTCCATTTACTACCCTGCTTAATGAAATTTCTGCTCTTAACCAGATTGTTCCAAAAGATGGAACCATAGGGGAGGTGCTCATCTTGCAGGAAAGAGTACACAGTTTGATGATTTAGGTATTTTGCTTTGATTAAATCAATCCAGGGTTGTTTCTTAGACAACATTCTCCAGCCCATTTTAGCAATGAGGGCCTCATTCATTTTCTCAATATCTTTTATACCCAGTCCTCCCATAAACTTCGGGGTGCAAACCTTATCCCAAGCAACTAAGTGAAATTTGAACTTCTCTTCCATGCCTTGCCATAAAAAAAATTTCTGGATCCTTTCAATCTTATCTCTGAAGGAAGAGGGGATCTTGTAGAGCGACATGACATAAATGGGTAGATTTTGAAGAGTACTTTTAATGAGCAGGCACTTACCAGCACTAGATAAAATGGCTCCTTTCCAACCAGCCATTTTTGTTTTGGAATCTCTCCAATAAATCATCCCACACCTTATTAGAGAATTTTCTAGTGCCGAGAAGAAGGCCCAAGTAAGTGGCTGGAACCATTATGGTTGAACCAGAACTTGTTATCTTTATCAGATTTTTCATTCAAGGCTTTCATATGTGAGATAATGCCAAGTGGAACTGGGGTGGTTTGGAAGATAAGTTGTCTGAGGCCCTGATCGATATCAGTTAATTGTGTCATGGTGTTTGTTTTTGACACTCTTGGGTCAGACACACATTGTCTAGGTTTCCTAGGGCCTTGGATGGTCATGTGGATGTGCAAACTACTGAAGAAAACAAACAAACAAACATTCTAAGAACCGCAAGAGGGCAAGGTCAAGTGTTTAGGAAACCTAAGCCAATATAAGGATATTTAAGGAGTTGTGTTAATTTCCTTTATAATTAACTCTATGTTCCCAAATTAACAAATTAATAGCAAATAAATTTGAATTAAATCAATTCAGTTACTCTCCTCGAATCTAATTAAATCTACGTGTAACTGGTTAATCTAACAAAATGAAAGCTTAATTAATTGAAAACTATGAAAGAAAATTTAATCTACTTGTTTTTGTGCTTTTTTCAATAATTTTTAACAAAAGGGAATAAGACATGAATAAAATAAACTAAGCTAATCTAATCTACTGTTTTTGGAATTTTGTGTTTACTGGAAAATAAAATAAAATATGCATAGACAATGCAACTTCCTCTTATTAAATGAAAATTTCTTCTACTTTAAAACAAATTAAATTAAATAGTGAAATAGTTGGATGTGGCTATTTCCCCATTGCAGAGGATTTACTTCTAATCTAATAAAATAAATGTTTTTCCTAATTTGTAATTGTGGATATTGCTTTCTTCTAGCTTTACGTCATAATCACGTGAAGAATGAAAAGATTCTCAGAAGCAACTCTTCCCTTGAAGCTTCCTCGGTAAAATAGAAGCTTTTCTAAATGAAGAAATATAAAATTAACACACAGATACAAAAGCTTCTAAAACTCACTTCCTGTTCAAATCCATAGGGATAGGCAGGGAGTAAGATTTCAACATAAGCTTTTCTTGTGTGCGTGTTGGATCTAAATATTGAATGCAATGAACTTATATGAACAATTTAATAGTGAAGAATTAACAATACACTGTGCACAAGAACCTCCTCTAAGTTCTTCCTAGGAAAATCCAAAGGGATGAGATGAGAAGAAATCCTCAATGAAATCTTTGCAAATGGAAACTATTATAAATGTTACTTAAAACAAATGTATTCTAGCAAATTGTGACTTGAAATCTATCTAAACAAACAAAACGAAACCTCTAGGAATTTAATGACACCTCCAACCTGGAAATGTTGTACATAGACAAATCCAATGCTGATAATGCTTTGTAGATCCCCTCAGCTTATTTTCCAATGAATGTCCAAATGTGTCCAAGGAGTTGTGCTAGTAGTGTGAAGAAGAATAAAGGTGTGTTGGAGAGAGCTAGTTTAAAGGCAATCTGGTAGAAATGCAAGCAAGAGAGAAACAAGTAAAATGAACTATGCTTGCTTATGTACTTCTTGGTAGGATTCCAATAGCATAACAGTGCAATTCCAAATCAAAAGACTCTAACCAATGCTTCAGGAAGAAGCTTGGTTTTTATAGAAAATTGGCAGAGAAGTGGTCCAACCCACTTGGCAGCCAAGAAGTGCCACATCACTCATGGGGGTAATTAACTTAATAATAATAGTAAGTTAGGAGGGAGAAGTATATACACATATAACAAGCTCAAGAACAACTGATTTGGTTAAGAAACATGCGTGAGAAATTAGTTTGAAGAAGGTGAGACACATTTAAAACATGTTGGAAAATTCTCAGGTAGAAGTGCATGGAACCACCAGTCTGTGCAGACTGGTGGCTACACAACTGTCGCAGCAGTTGCGTAACCACCACTCAAGGAAGACCAATGGTTATGTAATTTAAGGCCGAAAGGTTAAGGAAAAGTCTGAAAAATAACTAAGGAAAGTGGGAAAAGTTGGAAAATGAATAGGTAAGGTAAAGAAATCTATAAGAACATGCTGCAATTGAGAAATTGGACTTGGACATCATTTGAATTGATATTTATCATCATCGGGGATTTGAACTGTTCCGAAAATGTATCATCATGTAAATTTGGTTGTGTATATATTTCCCCCTTAGAGAAGTGTTGTAGCCATGAAGAATCATAAAATGTGAGGTCTGAGTATGGCACTCTGAAACGAGAAGGTTAGAAATTATACCTGACATGCCCATGTGTTTGATACTATGCCAATCCAAGATTCCCGCTACCTGTAAGAAGAAAAAGGGAATCAAGTGCAGAATATAATGTATAATCGACAAAACATACTAAAATAAAATGACAAGAGGACTTACCATATCCGGGGATAGAAATATACCTGCGCCAATGCACTACTCTCCTGCCCTGTAAAACACACATACTCAAAATAATGTTAACACATGTTATATATATATATATCTCAAAATTACTATTTTTAGAAATCATTTGCACTTACCCACTTAGTGAAATTTGAGCTCTGGATTACCTATGACGGTTTCACATGAGAGTACAGTCAAAACAAAGAGTGTTCCGACATGATGGCATCCCAACTAGTGGGAGGAGCAGTGGGTCACAAACAGGTAAGTGATTTACAATTATTTATTTCTACCCTAAAATGTATAAAATGTGAAAAAATTCAATTAGGGGGGTTATTTTTGATAATTTTATAGTTCAAAATGATCATAAGGGGGGTACCACCTAGGATTTGTAATTTTTTTATTCAAAAGGTAATTTTTGTTTTTTTGAGTTTTTTGGGCCCTAGGGTATGACCTTATTTTCAAGGTCAGAACCGATGTGGCGATTATGCAACCGCCACTCTGCATAGAGTGGCAGTTACGTAACCACCATGTCGGTTACGTAAATTTCCACGATGGTTACAACTACAAATAGGGGCGGTTAACATAAATAATAATTGTGAAATTACCATGGCAGTTACACAACCACCACTCTACATAGAGAGGTAGTTGTATAACCACCCCTTTGCACAGAGTGGCAGTTGCATAATTTTTGGGGAAACTCTTGAAATTGAAAAAGTATGGTAATTTTTTTATTTTTTATTTTTTTTATAATGTTTTTGAGAGCTTATTATGCATTGATGGGAATCTAACTTTCTCTTTTTTTATGTTTATGGATGTAGGGGAAGTATGTTAGATGGAGCAGAGATTGAGAGTGTGATTGGTTTCCCCAATTTTGGATGCATTGACTCAGGATGAGAGGAATTACTACATAGGGCCGGGATATGGAGGATATCCCAGACACAAGTTGGTTGCACCAGCTAGTCATTTATTATGTGATTTATTGATTTATTGGGATGCATACCAGAACACTTTCTAGCTGCCTGAAGTTAGAGGGAGTGGACGATCACTTTAGAGGATGTCTACCAGATTTTAGGGGTTCCTATCACTGAAGGAAAGTTGACTTGGATAGTGCTAGTAGTGGTTTAGTGGCACAGTCATGACAGTGGGCAACATATATGAGAGATGCACATGCACCTAACATGAGTGCCAAACATGGGATGAGATTGTTATCAGTTGCCTCTCCACCTATCCCCACCTTGCACAAGGCCATTATTGGCATCTTGGCTTCACACTTGGTTGGGGACAAGGGTGGGGACAAGCTTCTTTACTATTGGGCACCCATCATTTAGAGCATTGAGCAACATGGCCGCATATATGTATGGGGCATTGATATCCTTGGTGTCACTTATCATGATTTATACAGAGTTTTCTGACTGAAGGGAAATGCCCTTAGTCATACCACATTGGTCATGAGCTGGGTATATGAGCACATGATCCCTTATCAGAGGGGAATTGGGATAGTAAATCCCAAAGCGATTAGAGTAGCTGAGATGGGATTGACATGGCCCACTCAAGGGGCCACATCATCAGTTTCTACACTTACTATAGATGACATGATCACACATACCATATCAAGACATGGTTGCCTATGGGGTGAGAGATGTATTTTTGACTACATGTAGTTCTACTACATAGTTATTAGATCAGACCAGCAGAGTGGAGGTCCATCTAGTTCACAAGGTACCACAGCAGTTTCGATACCTTACATTGATGCCCTCCTAGCAGTACCGATATTATACAGAGTGATTTGAGAGGATAAGATAGCCCAAGGGGAAAGCTAGAGTGGACTATTGTCACTCCTGGAGTTCCGATTAGTACACCCTAGATTACACAAGACCCAGCTAGACCAAGGTAATCCTACAGATTGAGGCAACACTTCCACACACAATGGGGAGGAGGAGGAGGAGGAGGCTGAGACAAGAGGCAGAGGAGACTGAGATTAGAGGATGAGGAGGGAGAGAGAGGAGAGTGACACAGAGTGGGAAGCCACTAGAGAGGCTTCCATAATAGCTAGGGCTGAGGTGGAGGTAGAGGCAGAGGTAGAGACATTGCACTTTGAGGACCCTTTGACCACCAGAGGAGGAGGGGATGAGGAGTCACTCTATGGATGGGAGAGATGGCATAGGAGAGATACTATAGCAGAGGAGGTTAGAGTAGAGGAGAGGTTCCTACCAACAGCTCCCACACCACCACCAGCATCGGTTGATCCAACCTGGATGCCCAGAGATCTAAGTAAGTAAAATACTCTTCTCTCAACTTTACTTTTTAGACTAAACTGTTAGAAAACTATATACTATATCACTTTATTTATTATTTTTAGAGGTTTTCTAACTCCATTGTTTTTACTTGTACTTTGTAGCTACTATTAATGGCTGGTGAGATCTTATTCAACAAATTCTCCTAGATACTTTAAGACTCCCTACAGGGAAGACACGAGAGAAGTTGCTTATAGATGTTGGGAAACCAATGATGGTTGGATCATCACACAGATGTGTTTTCACTAGTATGGCATGCTACAGAGGCCTGACCCAGATGAGAGCTGAGCTTACTGGATACGATCTAGGCTGAAGAGGAGACAATGGACGAGACCATTCTCGCAGTGGAGCTACTACTACTACTGGTAGATCACCTGCCCCATCTCATGGGCACTCTCACATGGGAATTCTCACTGATCAACACATGGAGGCTCTCACTCCTCACATAGGAGTCAGCAGTAGGATCCCTCATCCTACACCTTCATGGGATCCCATAGAGAGGGATAAGATACATGCCTTTATTGCTTTGAGACCATTTTTGGTATATATGAATTTTTTAGATTTTTGGCTCATAGATGAGCATTTTGACCACACTTGCAGAGTGTGATGGCATTGTACATGAAACTTGATATTATTGATATATACAAATATACATTTCTTTTTGGTTTGGCTATTATTGTGTAAGAGTTGACTCAATCATGGTTCGCTTCACTTGCGTACTGATACTCTTAGATGGTTAGAATTTCTGATACTTTTAATATGTTGTATGGATGCATGTTATTGATGATGCTGATGCAAATGCGTAAATAGAATGATTTTTTTTTTTTTATATGATGCACATGAGAACAAATTGTAATTAGATTATTTGGTTTTCAAGTAATATTTAACACTTCTTCTTTATTGGAAAAATGTGATGAATGTGATATAATAAGAAAATGAACTCACTCCATTCCTAACTCCACATAACTAGTAAGATGTGAGAGCTCTTCACCAAGAGCCAAGGAAGGACACAAGTTATATGATTTTGATGAATGAAGATGGTGATAAAAGACAAGATTTTGACAAAGATCCAATTAGGAACTTGCAACTCAATCCTAAGCAAGGTCAACTAACCAATTCAAAATGTGATTTTCTTGCAATTTTATCTAGACTTAGATATTTAGATGGCCTTTTGATTGAAAAAATATGGTTTTAAGGATTAACTCTCTTGTAACATACACATCTAACTCATTTTCTTGGGATTTTTAAGATTTCAAAGCACTTTTTATTCATTGACTTATTTACAACTTATTGACTTATTTGACGGACCCCCTACATCTTGCCCCATGCTACTAGTAAGAAGCATGGGCTCATCACCAAGGACAAGACATAGGTGAGTAAGGGCACTTCCCTCCTTTCCCAACCTCACGCCACCAGTAGGAAGCATGGGCTCATCACCAAAGATTGGTAGGGAAAGAAGTGTAGTATTATTTGTAAAAGAAAGATTTTTTGTATTTATTGTTGATTTATCTTTTGTTATGTTTTTAAATTTGAATTTGTGCTTTTGGGAAGGAAAACTTTCCCCTAGCCTCAACCCCACGCAACCAGTAGGATGTGAGGGCTCACCACCGAAGGTTGAGATAGGTGAACAAGAGCTCCAGGTGAAATGTTTAGATTTCTTTTGTTATCAGAGAATTTTTTAGGGAAAGATGTGACATCAAGAAGCTTCTAGAATAGACTATGGGAAAAGACACCTGAGCTAGAAGAAACCATGAATAGAACTAAGTGTGCAAGTCTTGGTAGGACCAATGTCAAAATTCCATCTTAATTGCTGAAATGATGAAGAGATTAAATAATTTGGAGATGATATGATGGATACTTGAAGAGATATGATTGAATGTTTTTTCCAACATTTGAAAGTTTTAAAATTTTCTTGAAAAGTAAGTTTCTTGATTTACAATTTCACAATATGATAATGCAGATGATATGCAGTATGGATGCAATAATGTACAAGTGGAGATGCTATTAAACTATGCATAAAATTTCTTAAGGTGAAGTGAATTAACTGATTCACTAAATTCTCTCAACCTTCTAGAGGACACAGGTGGTACACACCATTCTTAAAGTCTTCTATTACTTGGTACGGGCCTAACCATTTGGGTCTAAACTTTCTTCCTTCGCCAGTATTTTTTTCAATCTAGTTATCAAGTCTCAATACTAGATATCCTACATGTATTTCTCATTCATACACTTTCTTATTATACTGATGACACATCCTGTCAGCATAAACATGGTGATGTTGTTCACCTCTAAACTGAGCTTCATCAAGGGTTTCCAATTCAACTAGTCACACTTCTCGATATCCATCTTCATCCAAAATGCCTTGTAAAGATATACGAAGACTAGGTAACTCTACTTCTAATGGTAAGACCACTTCAGATCCAAAGACTAAAGAATAAGGGGTTTCCCCCATGGGTGTTCTTACCAATGTCCTATAGGCCCACAAGGCTGAAATAACTTTAGATGCCAATCTCTTTTGTTCTCCTTAACCATCTTAAGGAGAATGGACTTTAGGGTTTTGTTTGTAGCCTCAGCATGTCCATTAGCCTGAGGATAGTACAAAGAGGTTGTGTGATGGGATATTTTGAATTACACACACAATTCTCACACCTCTTCATTTTTGAAAGGTGTGCCATTATCTGAAATAATGACTTGTGGGACTCCATACCTACAGATGATCTGGTTTAAGATAAACTTGGCAATTACAGATCCAGGTACAGTAGTAAGAGGCATGGCCTCAACCCACTTTGTAAAATACTCAGTGGCCATGATAATGAAGTTATGGCCATCCAATGATGAGGGAGAGAACTTCCCTATCAAATCAAGACCCCAAGTAGAAAAGGGCCAAGGTGTCACTATGGGTTGTAGAGCTTATGTAGGAATATGTATCTCGTGTGAAAACTCTTGACATTTTTGACACCTGCGTACATACTCTACAACATGTCATGTTCTAAAGTGGGGCCAGAAATAGCCCAAGTGATGAATCTTATGAGTGGTTGCATGCCCTACAAAGTGACCACCACAAACTCCATTGTGGCCTTCGAATAGGATTTTCTCTGACTCTTCTTCATCAACACATCTTAACAACATACCATCAAAGGCTATGATAGAGCACTTCTTCCACAATTACGTACTTGGTGGCTATGACACGTAGCCATTGTCTTTGTTGTGAGGTTGCTCCCTCAGGATATGTTCGGTCCATAATGTGATTGACAATATCAGTGTACCATGGACTCAAAGCAATGGGAGGCTTTGCCTCTATGAGAACACACATTCATCAGGAAAATCTAAATCTACTAGTTCCCCACAGTCTATAGGGTTATCTGCTAACCAATCAGTGATAATTTTTCCCTTCACGGACTTTTGGTTAACAAAGGTGAGTTCAAACTCACCCATCAACATAATGAAATGACCAACCTTCTTGGATAAGGCAACCTGAGTTAAGAATGTTCACAATTGCTCAGATTTAACTATCACTCATGTTTCTTGGTTAAGCATGTAGTGCCTTAACCTCTTTGTTGCAAAAACTATAGCCAAGCACTCCTTCTCTGCTTGTGTGTATCACATCTCATAATCAAGAAGAGTATGACTAATGAAATAAATGGCCCACTCATGACCATCATCATCCTCTTGTGCCAACATGCACACAATCGAGACATCAGTGGCTCAAGAATATAAAATCAAAGGACGATCAACTTTCGGTGGCATGAGCATAGGTGGTGACATAAGGAAGTGCTTTACTGACTCAAACACTTTGTGACACTCAGTTGTCTAGGTTTGGAAACAATTCTTCTTAAGTAAACAATTGATAGGGTGAATAACATATGTTAATTAAGGGATAAACCTATAAATTTCCCCAAGTTTACCTAAGAAAGACTTGATGCTTGACTCATCACTGGGTGGGGACATTTCCAAGAGTGCCCATATTTTCATTGGATCAACATCAATGCCTCAAGATGAAATGATGTATCCTAACAACTTACCTCCTGTTACTCCAAACACACATTTCTCAGGATTTAGCGTTACTCCATATTCAATTAGGCATGAGAGAATGACACGAAGCACCTCAGGGTGATCACCACATTTCTTTGCTTTCACCAGTAGGTCATCAACATATGATTCCACAATCTTATGAATAAGATCATGAAAAATGTATGTCATTTCCCGTTGGTAAGTGGCTCTGACATTCTTTAAGCCAAAAGGCATGACTATTGTAACAGAAGGTTCCCCAAGGAGTTGTGAAGGTAATATTTTTTTGGTCCTCCTTAGAAATCCTTATCTAGTTGTAACCAAAAAAAGTCCATAAGAGACAACAACTCATACCCAGTCATTGCATCAATGATGACATCAATTGAAGGCAGTGGAAAATCATCTTTGGGACAAGCCTTGTTAATGTCCCTAAAATCAATACAGATGTGTATCTTCCCATTATTTTTTAGAACTGGGATGATGTTTGAAACCCACATGGAATAATCTACCAGATTGATAAACCCTACTTGTAGGAGTTTCATTACCTCCTCTTTAACCATTAAAGCCACTTTTAGCTTCATGGGTCTCAATTTTTATTCACGGGTTTAGCATCAGGCTTCATAACTAGATTATGCACTACAACATCAGGAGTGACACCCATCATTTCCTTATAGCTAAAGGTGAAGGCTTTTGAATGCTCTTTAAGCACCTTCGTATGTGCTTCTACTTCTTCTAGAGACAAAAGAACCAAGTTTCAAGGATTTTAGGCTCCTCTTCCATCCCTATGTTTATGTCTATCATTCCTTCGATCAAAGAGGCATTACCCTCTTCAAAATCAGGTGGGGCTGGAGGTAACTCCAACTCTTCTTCCTCGACTTCATAGATCTCAAAATATTTCAATGAGGAAGAGTTCATCATGTGATCTCCAAAGTAGGAGGAAGGGTGAGGTATAAGGGAAAATCCCCTCTTATAGTGCACATGATGAAGATCAGTGTATGGATTGATGTATCCTAAGATTGCCTCATCATTTTCTGTGAAATCCAAAGTGACGGGCTCATTCTCAGTCTCAACATATGCCAAAATTGCATTGGTTGGCATCCTTCAAACCAAAGGTTCAACTCAGAATGAAATGGTGAATTCAGTTTCCTTTAAGTCCTCACTTGGACAAAAATGAGAGGAGGAAGTAGCCATAGAATCAGCCAATAGGTTTTTCTCTCATGGAATAGCTTCTATGGAGATAAAGTCAAAACCCTTGCAAAGCTCAAGAACAAACTTGTAGAGTTGTAGGTGCTCTCTTGCTCTGGTCTCATAGACTTTTGAAACTTGATTAGCAATGAGTTGGGAGTCATCCAAGACTCTAACATTGTTTACACCCATTCTCTTGGCCATGATAAGACCAAGAAGTAGAGCCTCATATTCAGCTCCATTGTTTGTGCATTCAAAGTTTAGCTTGAAGGAAAAAGGCATGATCCTCCCCTCAGGTGAAGTGTAGACCACCCGTGCCCCAACACCAAAGAAAATTTTTCCACCATCATAGTTGAGAGTCCAACAGTCATTGGGGAAGATAGAAGTTTGATTATTTCTTGGAGTCTTCTTCCTTAACTTCTGAGACCTCAACCATACAAACTCTTCAAAGACATCAGATGGAAGAGAGGTGAATTCCAAGAGCATGACCTATGCCCAAAGAATCAAATGGAATAATGATAGGTAGATCATTCTCCAAAATCTTAACAATTTCTATTGTAGTTTTTGTTGACACAGTTTCTACTACAGTAACCTTGTTTTCATTAACATCAACCCCTTCAATTGCCTTAGGGTTTTCCAACTCGGTCATAGGAACAAGATTAGATGTAACATTGATCCCTGTGGCTTGTTTAACTGAATGATTGGGAGCTCAAATTCAGTATAAACCCCCAGGTTTCTTCTTTAAATTGGCCAAATGGATATCAAATGGCTTTGGGTCACCCTGAGCCATGAATACCTTCCCTAGATGCAAGAATCTGACTTCTTGGAATAATGTGGAAGGTATTTCCTTTCATTATATGAATCCAGGGTCGACCAAGAATCATATTATAGTTAGTTTCCCAATCTATAATATAAAATTCAATCAACATGGTCTTGGGTCCAAGAGTGACCAGAAGCACTATGGTTCCAATAGAGGTTGCCTTGAGGCTATCATAGCCTCTCAACATGTTTCTAGTGGAGGAATAGTTTGTTTCTACAACGCCTTAATTTTATAGAAATGAGAAAGGGACTATATTAACAACAACCCCATCATCTATCATAGCTCGCTTAACATAATTGTTGTAAATCCAAACTTACAAATATAACATAGGATAACCTCTTCATGTTAACTCAACGTCAGTAGGAATCTTGCTAATATCAAACACAAATCCAACATCTCTCTCAGGCTGCCCTAGGGGATAGACATCAAAGTCTATATGATTGATTTGGGCCTCTAGAGGAGGGGTGACATGGATTAGGTGGCCAAGACCTAGCACTTCTAATAAATTAGATCAATGTATAGGGGAATTCTTTAACAAATCCAAAAAGGAAATGTGGGAAAAGGTCTTAGTCAGATATGTGATCAAATCATAGGCTCCTACTGGCTTAGGAGCTACTGGGCATATCATTTGACATTGAGGGATAAATGGGAAGAGGTTGTGAAGAATAATCATGGGTGTGAGTCACTGCATTAACTTCAGGTTTGGTTTCTAACTCAACTAGGCCTACAATCTTAGGTTGATTTTGATTGTCCAAAGGAGGAGCTACTCGAGGATCCATAGACGTAGAGGCTTTATGATCATTGTTTCCTACAGGAGCCCCCTTGTTGGTACCATGAGGATTAAGCTTCCCATTTTTAGGATGTTGGGAAGGGGTCTTTATAAATCCCAAGAGTAGCATTTTGTGGAGCAACAGGCCCCATGTGAGTGTTTTGTGTAGGTGTCATGGGATTAGCCAAGAACATCTCAATGAAGAGTTGTCTCTGGTCTTCTGGAAGCCATTGTATGAATTTATTACAATCACGACATGTTTGAGCATCATGTCCTATAACCCTATGGAAACCACAATATAAGTTGGGATCATAGTCACGAGGTCTTTGGTTCTGGTTTTGTTGTGGCCCATAGTTCCTATTGTTATTCTGTTGTTGGTTATTGTAGTTGAAGTTTGGAGGCCTCTGGCCTTGGTTCTGATACTGATTTGGAAATTGGTTCAGATATTGGTTTGGGTATTGAACCAGGGCCTTGGGCCTGAACCTATTGAGGAGGAAGGGGGAGGGTGACTAAATTCAACCACATTAATAGAAGGAGTGAAATTGTTACTCCTTTGGTTGTTCACATTTTCATTGTTATTACCATTATTTGAATTATTAGTGCTAACAACATTCAACTACTTAGATTGATCAGTTACACCATCCGTTGTAGCACCATGGTTCTTGTTGAGGACCTTGGGTCCTTGATTGTTATTGTTTGAACCATTTGGGTAATTTGAATTACCTTGAGAGGGAGTGACCAATTTCCCATTTGAACCATAAGTCTTTCATCCACTGTCAATCACCACTTGGTCAATGCAGAGAGCACCCTCTAAGACCTCCTCATAGCTCCTAAGAGGAAAATTTTGTACCTCCTCCTTAGTTTCTCAATTGAGGGAGTGGAGGAATAGATCACAAAGCTCCATTTGATCCATGTTGGGAGCACTAGCCGAGGAGTAGAGGACTTTCCACCACCTCTGGATGAAGTGAGCAGTGGATTCATTATGCTCTTGTTTAATGTGAAGGAATTCTCTTATTCCTGTTCTTAAGAGTTTGTTCATGTCAAAATCCTTTATGAACTCTGAAATGAGTTGCTTAAATGAATGAATTGAGGCTTCTGATATTCTATAGTACCAGTCGAGAGCAATCCCCTCAAGGGTCTTGGGGAATATCTTTTCTACAACCACATCCCATGGGAGTAGCTCTCTAATTGAAATCGCATACACTTTGATGTGAGCATTTGGATCCCCCTCCGCTTTGAATTTTGGAAGATCTAGTAATGGTCATGGGAGCATTACACTTTGTATGGTAAAGTCAAGGGGCTCCTTGAGATATTCAGAATATGTGCCCACTGCATAAGACTCAACCATGGACGACCCTTGATGGGGAGGTGGAGGTGGAACAGGAGGTTGATACGGTGCAACATAAGGAATTGGCAGGGGCATAAGAAACCCCGTGTTGCTGAGCATATGGACCAAGGATAAGAAAACATGTCCCCTTGTGGTGATTTAGAATACATGTGAAGATATGGGGGAACATTGTTTTGATACAGATTGGTAGGTGTGAAACTAGGGAACATCACATTATCGGTTGGGATGGAATTTGAGAACACACTTCTGGTTGGCCCCTATGGAGGATAACCATATGAAGGATGAGAGGGCATACCTAGTGTGCCTGATCCAGTAAGAAGGTCTCCAGGGCTAGGAACACCCATGTATAGACCTGAGAAGGTGATGGTGTATTAGGGATATAATTATAGTTCTGAACATGGTGGGGAACTTTACCTTGCCCTGTGAATGGTGTAGAATGAGAAGGTTGGGAAAGTTCTAATTCCCTAATTCTATCCACCAACATTGAAATCACATCACCTGATGAAGGTGTTGCATTTTTCTTAGGCATGTGTTGAGCCTTGTTAGGGGGCAAAGGCACGTGATATCCTGCTATGAATTGATCCTTAGTAGGCCACCCCACTTTAGATGTATTTTCTATTGTAGGAGGAGGGGTAACAACATTTTTATAAGAAGAACATCAGTATACCCTTGCATCCTATCCAAGGAATGATCTATAGCGTTAAGATGCTCATCTCTTCAGGTTGAAAACATGCTAGGAACTCATCATTTGGTGAATAGATAGGAAGGGAAGAATCAGTTTGCATACTTGATTTAAGGCCTAGATAAGACCTGAGGATATAACCTTTGTTCACCCATAAATATCATGTTATTTGAGCCGGAGAACTCTGGTAGTGGGCTATAGTTGGGTTGATCTATCTCCTCAATCCTAACCGATGAACCAGTTTTATACCCTTGAGGAGGGGGAGTGTAAGGAGATGGGAAATTTTGTGAATAATTGTCAACCCACCATGAAAAGGAAGGTGACTTTTGCATACCCATCTGAGAATAATAAGCTTCAAGACCCAAAATGGGCCTATTGTATTCCTGACCTGACATATTCGAGGGGTGTATAAACACCCACAGAATAATGGGAGAGGAGAAGGATGGATGAAAGAAAGGAAATAAAAGAGGAAATGAAAAGGAACTAGTCCTTCACATTGGGTTCACCAATTTTGTACATCTAAGAATCAACACGTGACTCTAGGATGCACTCGACCTCCCAAGGTCATGTCGGGACAACCGATATGAGATGGAAAGATGGCTATGGAATGGATAAATAGGATGAATAGGTGGAATATGTGAAAATAGGTGAAAATGGATAAAAGGTAGATCAAGGAAAATGAATTACTTCCACGAGAACTATGGGAATTTTCTCATTTAAGGAAATGAACACATGTCTAACTTGTTCAAGTGAAATGGAACGGTCAAGGATAATGGTTGCATGAAGGTTTCAATCAATGTCAGAATCACCAAATATACCTTGAATGGGTTGTGGAATACATGGGAATTGTCCTGCGTCTGTCCTCATAAAAATCTCCAGACAAGGTCATGAAGTGTGAGAAGAGACATGTGGAGAAGGATGAATCTATGGATTGTGGAATCTAGTCTCAACCAGGCTGATTGTGTATAAAATCATTAGCTTTATCCACTTTTTCGTTCAAGGCTATCAACTATGAGATAATGTTGGGTGGAACTGGGGTGGTTTGGAATATGAGTTGTAAGGCCTTGATCGATATCTGTCAATTATGTAACTGCATTTGGTAGTGGAACTCTTGGATCACACACACTTTGTCTAGGTTTTCTGGGGCCTTGGATGGTCATGTGGACATGTAAATAATCAATATAAGGAAATAAACAAACACACAAAGAATCTGAAAGAGAACTAAGGTCAATGTTTGGGTAACCTAAGCCAACTAAGGAAACATAGGGAGTTGTGTTAATTCCCATCTAATTAAATATATGTGCCTAAATTAAACAAGAAATGCAAACATATTTAAATTAAACCAAATTGATTACTCTCCTTGAATTTAATTAAATCTACGTGCAACTAATTAATTGAAAGAAAGGAAACTAATTAATTGAAAAAAAATGAAATAAATCTAATCTACTTGTTTTTGTATATTTCAATTATTTTTAAAAGGAAATAAGACATATAAAAGAAACTAAGTAATTTAATCTAATGCTTTTGGGTATTTTCTTGGTTTTATGGAATTAAATGAAGAAATCTACACAGACAATATAATTTCTTCTAATTAAATGGAAATTACTTCTACTCTAAAATAAAATAAACTAAACAGTGAAATAGCCGGATGTGGCTATTTCCCTATTGCAGAATGAATTTAATCTAATCTAATTAAAATAAAGGATTTTTTTAATTTGTAATTGTGGATATGACTTCCTCTGGTTCTACCTCAGAATCACGGAAGTTTGGAAAGCTTCTCAGAAGAAATTTCTTCCCCTGAAGCTTCCCCGGTAAAACAATCAACTAAAGCTTTCTAAATGAAGAAATGAAAACTAATGCACAGACATAAAGCTTCTTCAAAATAACTTCCCTTTCAAATCCACAGGGATAGGTAGGGAGGAATATTTCAAGAGAATCTTTTCTCATGTGCTAATGAAATCTAAATAATGAATGCAATGAAATTTACACATACATTGATAGTGAATAACTAAGAAACTATGTGCACACTAACTTCCTCATAATCTTCCCCAGAAAAATCCATAGGGATGAGCTGAGAATAAATCCTCAATGGAAGCTACTTACAGGAAAATGTAAAACTATAGTAAATTCTACTTCCTTAAAACAAATGTATTCTAATTGATTATGAATTGAAATCTATCTAAATAAAACAAAGAAAGCTTCTAGGAATTCAATTACACCTCCAACCTGGAAATGTAGTACAGAGACAAATTCAATGTTGGTTATGCTTTGTGATCCCCTCAGCTTCTTTTCCAATGAGATATCCAAATGTGTCCAGGGAGCTGTGTTGGTAGTGTGCAAAAGAAATGAAGGAGTGTTGGAGCTAGCTGGTTTGCAGGTAGTCTGGTAGCAATGCAAGCAAGAGAATAACAAGGAAAATGAATTGTGTTTTCTTGTGTACTTCTTGGTAGGATTCCAGCAGCATAACAATGCAATTCCAAATCAAAATACTCCAACCAATGCTTTGGGAAAAAGATTGGTTTTTATAGAAAATTGGCAGAGAAGTGGTCCAACCCACTTGGCAGCCAAGAAGTGCCACATCACTCATGGGAGGGGCAAGGTTACGCAACTACCAGGGTGGTTGTAATAGCCATTGGAAAATAGTTTCGTAACTTAAGGTTGAAATGCTAAGGAAAAGTTTGTAAAATGACTAATGAAAGTTGGGAAAAGCTATGGAAATAGATAAGTAAGGTAAAGTAAGGCTACAAGAACATGTTGCAAGTGAGAAATTGGACTTGGATACATCATTGAAATCTGATATTTATCATCATTAGGGATTTTAAGTGTTTTGATAATGTAGCACCATGAAAATTTGGGTGTGTATAATTCACTTCATAAGTTTTACATGTACTTTGCATTATACACTAGAAATATTTGGTTTTCCATCATGAATCTAACAACCCATGACTCTACCTATAAATATTTTCAAAACAAAGGTTTTTCTTCAACTTACACACATGATCTATAATAAGTTAAAATGCTACACCCTAAAAGGATCTCTAAAGAGTCCTCTACCACCCAAGTCATCATACCATCCTTTCCATACTATTTAGAGACCATACCAATTATATTCTCCTTTGTCGATCTAAAACTATGGTTTTTTTGGAGGATTTTAGACAATACTCAGATTGCTAACAATGGTTCATAAAAATATCTTATCCAAAATACTTTTGAATTAATTATTTTTGCAAAACCATCTATAGCTCCATGCCCTATTACGTCCACCAAAGGCTCATATATTCCATGCATTTATCTACACAAGTCTTGTCAGTTTATATTGCAATACTAAGAAGTCACGACACTATCGACCTGGGAAAACATTACTAAGAGCTCAGATTTGAGCTCAAAACCACTTTATTATGCTTTCTCAATTAATGCATACTTTGGTCATGAAACTTTGACCACGTACCTTCTAGGAATACCTCCTCCATGATCTAAAATATATAATTTTTCATAAGTGCACATGTACCTTCTTGAACAATCTCATTTGAGCATGTTAAACTTGTTTGTTCTCAAGGGCAGTCATACCAATGACCATAAATATGCCTCTAATTATTGATTTATGACCTTTAGATTCATATGAAGACTCTTTAAAATATACCTACACACTTCCCATTATTTTATTTTCTTAATATAGCTTTTTGTGGTTCATGCCCTCATGTTAGGTCCTTGAACTAGGCCAAGTTGAGCTAGTTTACACCGTAACTCATCATGTCTGTCATATTCTTCACCATGTATCCCATTAAACATGTCCAATAATGTGTCTCATGCCTTTACCATGCTTTCCCAGCTTCTTCATGCCTTCACTTCACCTTTCCAAGTCACTTAGCTACCTAGGCTTAGGGATTAGGTCGACTAAACTAAGCTAGTTTGATCAATTCCACTCATGTACCCCTGTATTCATCCTTCTAACCTTGTTCCCACATCATATATATTCTATACCATGTATGGCATCATCATGGTATTCTCTCACATTATCACTCTACTTGTATTAGTCACTATCTTCTCGAGAAATCGAGTCTCAACTAGGTGTTCTCAAGCCTTTGTCCTTTCATTCCTTGTCTCACTCATTCCAATATATATTGCATTATTCTTTATCATTAATATTCCTTTGACATAAATGAAAAATAAATATCCAAATGCCAACAACATATGGACCTTGTAGTAGGGTACGACCACCCATATCAGGGCACAATGGATATAACATGAAGGTTTTATTTTAACCAATATTAATTTACATATATATATATACACACACACACACACACACACACACACACACACACACACACACATACATACATACATACATACATACATACATACATACATATACATATATATATATATATATATATATATATACATACATACATACATACATACATACATACATACATACATACATACATACATATATACACACACATATATATACATATACATATATTCATATTTTACCCTGTGAAGTTTTAAACACATACCCAGAAAATGTATCCACAAGAAGTAACTAAATACGAATAAATACACCCAAGGTTTTGAAAAAAGTATATCAACATATAAGATATCTCATTTTCCGGACTCCAAATGGGATGGACATTTTTTTGATATGGGAATAAATTTAAACACTATTAATATTCATCAAAATTGTCATGGAAGAAGAGATCTAAAACCTGTAACCAAGGCACAAATAGAAAAGGATGAGGAGAAAGCTAAATCCATTAGGGATGAGATAACATTGTATAGAAAAATCTAGGGTTTCTACTGAATTAATAGTGTAAACTGATTTCATCATAGGTATCTTATAAGACCTAGGATGAGCCACATAACATGTGGCCTCAATATATATTTTAGCTTCATAAATTTCTTGTGATGTCTTTTTCCCACTCTATTCTTTCTATAAATCAATTGAGAAAATTATTATACTTAAAAAAAAAAATTAGGGTTAGGGGTTTTATTTTTTAGGGGGTTTTAAATAGTTAGTGTGCTCTTGAATCAAACCTTTGGAGCTATGAAATTAATTATCCAAATGTCCCCTTAAATTATTCCTTTCCATATTAAGTATAATTAGGGTCCATACCCTTGTGAAATTGAAAGAATTACCCTATTGGTTAGGGAGACCCCCGTTTCAAAGGAAAGATTCAAATCAACTTACTTTAAAATGTTTTTTTCTCAATATGATGCCATTCCTTAAAAATAATTAATACCTTGAACATTAAGTAAGGACACACATTTCAATAGACGTTCTATTTTAATAATAGTATTTTCATTCATGATTATGAATGATACAGAACCCTTGGAGTTGATAAAAGGATGTAAAGTAAGGTACCTCAATTCTATACTCCATGGGGAATTATTTTAAAACCATTCTTTTATATTGGTATGCGAAGAAAATGACTAGTTAATTACTAAACTTTTAGGAAAAGGACTTTTATTCCAAATATCAGTATAAAAAAATTCCTCAAATTTGACGGGTAGATAATTTAATTTGACGGTTAAAATTTTGGGTCAAAATTATGGGATTTACATCTAGTATCAGATCTTGATTTCAACAGAAGGAACTCTAGTGAAAATTATGCAAAATTACCCTTAAACTGAATAACTAAATGAACAACAAATTTTTTATGCTGAAACTAATTTGGTTCATTTTCACGCATGTAGGATGTTGAGGTGTGTATTTGACCATTCTATGATGAGGGCAAAGTCACAAGGTCTACTTCCTTCTAAGATGCATGCTACAGACCTTGGACCACATATTTTGGAGGAATTTCAGTAGGTTATGTGTGTTCTACAAGACCGCGTTCTAGAGTAGTAGAAGCTAATTGAGGATGTCACACAACCTGAAGAGGATGTTATTGAAAAGGATGGATCTCATTCTGCACAACAACATCATAGTTAACATCAGTGTGAGAGATCTCAAAAACCATCAATACAAGTGGAGAGGATCACTTCGTATAGATGTAGCTATTCTCTGAGCATTGTACATTCACCACCACTAGAGAGACTACCATCACCTCATGGAGAGGGGACTTTAGAGCCGCGTCCACAAAGTCAAGGTGCAAGAAGTGTTATTAGGGATATTATTTGACTACAACCACCTACTTATGGAGGTAGAATAGATGGATTTGAAGCCAAGTCATACATCCTTAGTCTTGATAGTTACTTTGGGCTACACCCATATGAGAGAAACTCCAAGGCCCAAATGGCTATCCACTTTCTCTATGATGTAACATGCATTTGGTGGACAAATGAGGAGCATAAGCTCTATTTAACACGAGAAACAATTAAATGGGAGATGTTTGAAGAGATATTCCAAAATTGCTATATGTCAGGTAATTTATTCAGTAATGGGTAAATTATTTTCATTATCTCCAATAGGGTTTGGGCTCAATGGTATAGTATGAGATGCATTTTATCGATTTATTATAGTATATTGACTATTTATAGGACGAGAAATTGTAATTCAACATGTTTATTAGAGTCCTGAATTTAGAATTAGCTAGAGAATTTAGGATCTTATCTCCTACAACTTTGGAGAAGGTTGTGGATAAGGCCTACTTAGATGAGAATAACAGCAAGGTCCAAGAGTTCTGTGATAGGAAGAAAAATAGGTTATAGGAATGGATTCATTCACTACATGATATGGGATCATAGGGAACTATACCACCCCCATGAGGAGGTTTTAGGCCCATACTGGAAGCTTCGAGGTAGAGGCTGAGGCCAAGGATATGGTAGAGATAGGAGGCAAGGTGAGAAGTAGGCCCATTCACATCACACTCAACAATCAACCAGATTTGGTACCTCAAGGTCAGTTTAGTAGAGTATAGGTGGGACACCCACGTAGAGGTAGGAGACATGATGTTTTATTTGTGGAGCTTTGTACCATTATGCCCACTTATGCCCTCAAAGACCCTATTTTTCTGATAGGAAAATGAAACCAGTGTTAGAGAAGACAATAGGTGATGTAGGATGCGCTCATCATGTGTATGTTGTGGTAGAGAATCAAAAATATGAGTATTATGCCACAATGATTGAGACTATATGTATCATCATGGGTATTTTTGTATCAGTATTATTTGATCTTGGTGCTTCTGATTCTTTTATTTCACCCTCTATAGTATACTGGTGCGGGATGGTGGCTTCTAGGTAGTTAAATAGATGGAAAATAGAGTGTAACACCCATGTTGTACTTCAACAAACTAAGGAAATTTTTTTATAAATCATTAATTACATTGTTATTCCTTCATTGGTTTTCAGTACGCAATAGATAAATCCAACATACTAATTAAGTTTATAAATCCCTTAATTATTTTTATGCTGCAATGATTTAACATTATTACTTAGATCAACACTAAGTAATCAAACACTAATAGATATTACAGAATCTATCTTGAAAACCTATGATAGCCATGTGTTAATTCAAAGGTTACAAATCCTTCTTGATCCCCTTCATCACTCTATATGAGCCAATATACATTGTATATGTTTTGCTAGACATTTTTATAGGTGCATAGATCATGTGCATCTTATTAGTGTCAGCCAGTAAATAATGCAAGTACGTCACTCCATCTCAAAAAATAGATAAAAGAAGAAATGGTGAACAAACAATGCAATCAGTCCTTTGCACTACCATGACCATAGTTTTTGGAATTATGCTAGTAAGCCTAGCTTCGTGACTACACGTAAGACACTTGAAACCTATCTGCCAATCACCACACATCCATCTCAACATAGTTATCAAGATTATTTTCTATTGATTAAGTATTAAGTTTACAGTTAACCATTTTAATGTATTCATTTCTAATGAGGTATATTTTCCTCCTAAGGATAGGTTAACATGGATTCATTAAATTTTCCAATTCATGATAAAGGTGTATAGTGAACTCATCGAGTCACTAACTAACATGTGTACCTCATCCTGCATGTTGTAAGTATACTATTTTAGCCCACCATCATGGATTTAGCTTAGTTAAGCATGTGAATAATCTAATTCATATTGATAAGGTAATCATCACATATGAACATTAATAATCACTTTATCTTTTTAGTTTACTCAAATAAGATGTGTACAACTATACTATTCCATGTATACCTTCGTACATTATTCCATATCGTTATAACCATTTTCACATTGAGGTATAGTGGAATCAATAAGGTTACTTACAACATTAAAACTTTAACTTAAAATTGTTTAATTCTGTTGTTGAAATACAAAAAATATGTTTCTCATTCTATCATACATATAGATTATTTTACATCATCTTATTTACCTAGGAAAACATATATAATTTCTTGACATACTTTTGTTCGTTATGAATTATGTTGTATTTCCTTGTTTGACTAATTATTTTCGTTAGATAATAATTTAAATTGTAACAACGTCATAACATTTTTATTATCACATTTAAACATCAATTTACAATGAATACCTTGTTGTTAAACAACAACACATATATGTCTTAAAACACATATACGATGATCTGAACCATAATCATTAAAATTCATGATTAATAACATCAATACATAATTACAAATTGATTATCAAGGATAATCATTAAATACATCAAACCCACTTTCCTTAACAATTGCAAAGTATTTCTTTTGCATTAAAAACAAGTATAAAAACATTTGTTACAATCATATGAATCATCTCATTAATGGACAAATAATTTTTCTTAATCCAGTCCCTTAATAACTTGTAATACTTCTCAATCCTGGAAGTTGTAGGGTAAATTAAAATAAAATGAATGTTCAATTTGATGGAATTGACATGAAATATCAACTCTAAATCATGTTGCATCATTATGAAACCAAGAGTATAAATTGGTTATCTACTTCCTGCCTTTGAATAAAATAAATCAAACAACATAAATAAGTCAAAATTTGCAATACAGTAATGACATTATTATTCTTTCCACCAATGATAAACTTCAAACCATATAGTTTTATAAAAAGAAGATACCATATGGGAAAAATATGAAATTAAGAACTTTCTAAGATCAAGTTCCACCACACCCATTAGTTGGCTACCGGACTCAGAACTTTTAATCAGTATCAAATATATGATAATAAAAAAGAATAAACATTCATTGTAATCCCACATGAATCAAATATATTATAATGTATGCCCAAGTCGATAACTACCCAACAAGAAAAATATGGATGAGTTTATGAAACCAAGTATTTACACCATAGTTTGTTCAAGCATACAAATTTACTAAAGCAAAATATGTTAACTCCCAACTCAAGGGAGTGTTTATACAACACCGTGAGTTTACTTGTCGAGCATATGATAGCTCTATACTTCCCCCTCATAATTGGTATTAATCACAAAACTAAAGTATTCCTTAGCTTGAAACATAGTCAACTGCCACACACACACACCTATATGTTTGTATGTTTATTTCATTATAGTAAACATATAACTACGCTACCACAAGAGGCTATCAGTTCTTATTCTTTACTTGATGAGTATATAAATTTAATAAACTCCATACATCACCTAGACAAGACAATATTTTATACCCCAACATTACTATTATGCATCATAAAATACCCAAGTCAACGTATAATAAAATTAGATCAATTCATATCTATCTACCTAGAATCCCACATGAAGTTAAACGATCCCTCAAACCGAACAAGGTCAAAACCATGAAGTAACAAAAAAATCATTCACAACCATTTTTACCATCCATATTTTAATACGATAATATATAACTATATAACTATATATAGTTATATATATATTTTGATATATATATATATATATATATATCCTTGCTAATATTGCTCACGGTTGGGTCGAATTGAGAAAAAAATTTATACAAGAATTTCACATCTCCCAGATTGACAGGAAGTACTGAAAAACCAACACATATTCCAAAATACTCAAACCTAGTTAAAATAAAGTTGAATAACACAAGATAAAGGATACCCATCTAATGGAAATTCCTCAATCAATTTTATCATTCAAAAAATGTATTGTTTAGAAAAACACACATTTTATATTCAGAAAGAGAAGAAGATCAAAAAAAATTTATATTCTCTATCTCATAAGGATTCAACATAGAAAAAATTTAAGGCAATTTATGCCTGTTAATCCTCAAAAATCTCTTCTAAAATTCCTTCCCAAATGTCTAAGAAACCAAAAATTATGAGAAAAAAAGCTTCCCATAGTTTTTCCTCTGAATCTCCTCAAAATTCAACCCAACGAAACCCCATCTTCCTCATATATAAAAAAAATTCATGCCAAGATAATAACATTTGTATTTGTTAGAGAAAACTAAAAATATCCCTACTGCTAATATCTCACATACCTCCATGCACAATTCACCCAAACGGGATTTAAAAAATGCTAAAACTTAACCACCTACATATGCATAGCTCTAAAAAAGGGAGAGCTCGAGATTAAACCGGAACAAAAAATATAAATCCTTTGTGTGCACTAGCTTGTCTGAGAAGCTTCTCTTTTTTCAAGCAACCACATAAAACATTTAATGCCATTTAATTTTAGAAGTTTCACATAGTTCCAGACTCAAATCTCAACCACCATCTTTGGTTCACCCCCACAAAAAAAATAGCCTAGTGGAGATTTAAATGAGAAGTCCTAGATTAAAAAATTATGCATGGATTGGTTAATATACCAAACTAAATTATTAAACAATCTCATGCACTTTGATTATGGTCAAAGACCATATCATTAAAAACCAATAGAAGGCCAAGGAGTATGGTCAAAGACCATATCATTATCAATCAAAAAAATTCAATGGTGTATGATCAAAGGCAAAATAAGTTTCATAACATTATTATGTAATTACCAAGGTCTTAGACCATTAATTTAGCTATTATGTTAGCTTGTTTTTTTCATGTACAATGGCCATCTAAAAATCATAATACCTTTCAAAAAAACATTAAAACCTTGTTCTAAGTTGCATAATGGTGGTCTTAGACCAATACTATACATAGGTTAGTAATAACCACTTTTCCTGGAGTATGTGATCAGTGAAAGATGATAATCAAACAAGACAAGTTTTAATCCCATGCACAATGTGATAAATCAATCAATCATTCATCAAAAACAAATTATATGTGCTATGGTAAAAATAGTTTTAAAATATTATAGGTATATAAGAAGACCAATATAATTTTCCTTGCAATACTTTACCATATTCCAGGTCTCTTGAGAAATGTAATTACATTACTTATAAAATATCATCAAGTCAACCTTATATCCTTTACCTTAACAATTCCAAGTTTTACATGTTCTATTAGAGGATCATATTATCACTTTAAAATCAATGACCATCACAACATCAAAATAAAGTTAGTATATTTTAAATAGTCATAATTAATTCCAATTTCCAAAATTATACATTAAAAATATGTATAAATTCCTCATATTATGTAATTATTATTTCCAATAACCTAGATGAACCAAAATAACAGGTACAATAACCAAACAGTACATCAATGCATCATGATCATCACACGCAATAAGGTAAGGTAACCTCATACCACAAGTACAAAAAAATGAGTTGCGACTTAATAATTAGACAAAGGTCATAAGGTGATGAGTGCAGGTGCGGTGTTGGGTATGCACATACACACATACATATATTCCCTTGCAGAAATATGTGTGTGTATAATTTCACACATGAACTCTCATCTACACCAATCAACTTGTTTCCAGGGGTTAATTATTAATTCACATCATATGTTTTCAACCCAAAATAGAATGGAAAACTGAAATGTGACATAGAGTAGGATTCTGAAGCCAAAGTCATTGTGGACACCTATATGAAGAGTTGTATACTCGATCTTGGTGTGTTTTCCATGACTTTATATCTCTAGATCTTACCATCAGGGTCCAATGAGGTAGTTTTGGGTGTGGATTGACTCAATTCTCATCAGGATAAGGTAGATTGTAGAAACAAGATCATTAAGTGCTAGGATGATTTGGGTAGTTCAACAATGATCACCAAAGTTTAGAGACTAGTTTCCTTATGTATGATTTCCGCAATACAACTCAAGTGGATAATGTGTCAAGGATGTTATATGTATGCCATCATGATCAGTGATAGATCTGAGGATGTTCTAGCTAGTTCACCACTTGATGAACATCTTATTTTTAGAGAGTTTGCAAATGTCTTTCCTAGTGAGCTTCTTAGTTTTCCACCAAATATAGAGGTGGATTTCACGATTGACTTGGTATCAGGTGCAGGTATAGTATTCTCAAGCACCGTATAGGATATGAAAATCTTCATGAGCTTTCTGAGTTATTAGAGAAGGGTCTTATCCACACTAGTATGTCCCTTTAGGGTGCACACTATATGATTTTTGTGAAGAAGAAGGATGGATCCCTTCACTTGTGTGTCGGATTTCAAGAAAACTAAACAATGATGACAGTGAAGAACTAATTACCATCTTCTGAGGATTAGTTGATTTATTTGATCAGATGTGGGGAGCTAGAGTGTTCTCCAAGATTGATCTTAAGTTAGGGTATCATCAGTTACAGATTACAGAGGTAAATATCCACAAGACAATGTTCCAAACTCATTATGGGAACTACAATTTCACCATGGTTCTCTTCGGATTGAATAATGCACATGTAATTTTCATGAGCCTCATGAATGGGGTTTTCAAGACTTTTTTGGATCGATTTGTCTTAGTGTTTCTTAATGATATTATGATATATTCCCATTCAGAGGAGGAGCACAAGGAGTATTTGAGATAGGTTTTATAGGTTCTGAGGGAGTAAATATTTTTTGGGAATTTGGAGAAGTGTTTATTTCTTCCAATCAGAGATTCAGTATTTGGGGCACATCATTTTAGGTGAGGGTATCTCAATAGATCCCTCAAAGATTCATGTTATTAGATTGGCCAATATGCACCCACCATAGTGATAGAGGTTAGGAGCTTCATGGGATTGGTAGGATATTATCAACATATTTGTGTAGGACTTCTCTAGGATTGTAAATCCTATCACTTCCCTTCAGCACAAAGGGAAGAGGTTCATCTAGTCAGAGAAGTGCGAGTAGGCCTTTCAATTTCTCAAGGAGAATTTGACTATGACACCTATTCTTGCAGGACCATATCCTTTGGGTGAGTTTGTGGTTTTACAAATGCTTCCTTGGAGGGACTTGGGGAATTTCTCATACAAGAGAGATGAGTTATTGCATTTGAGTCATGTAAGCTCAAAGGATTATGAGTTTAACTATCCTACCCATGACCTTGAGCTTGCATCCTTCATTCATTCTTTATTCCATTTGAGTCACTTTCTTTTGGGTAGACCTTTTATTTTGAGGACAAATCACTTGAGTCCTACAACACATCTTCTCACAACCTAATCTTAACATGTCCAATGAAATTGGATGGAGTTATTTGTGAGTATGATATGGATATCTAATATATTAAGGGAAAGGAGAATTTCATTGTTGCTGATGCCTTGAGTAGATGACAACATGAGATATAACCTGCTTTGACTCTTCATTTAGACCTATGAGGCATGATACTTTAGCACCTTTCGGGTGACAAATTTTATGAGGGTACTAGGTAGGAGGTTGAGTCACATAGGCCCTTAGTGGGAAAATATGTAAGGTTACATTTAGAGGAAGATGGTATTCTTCATTTTCAAAGGCACATTTATGTACCCAAGGTAGGAGATTTGCATATTTTTATTTCTGAGGCTCATCAAGCCCCATATGTAGCTCATCTAGGGGTGAAGAAGATGCATGCAGACTTGAGACAATTATATTATTGGTCAGGGATGCATTGTGACATTACAGATTTTGTATCTTTTCTCAAGTTCCAAGGAGTTAAGGCCAAACACTCCCACCCAAAATACCTTCTTTACCCACATGATATTCCAGAGTGGAAGTGGGATGTGATTTCCATGGATTTTTTTTTATCTCCCCACTTCATTGTATCATCATGATGCCATCATTGTGACAATGGAAAAGTTGACCAAGGTTTCCCACTTCTCACCTACCAAGGTCACATATGATGTAGTCGTCATTTCTAAGGTATTTCTAGATGATATTGTAAGATTGCATGGGATTCCAAAAATAATTATTTGTGACTAAGATTCCCTTTATACTTCAGACTTCTGAACCTCCTTCCAGTCAACTTTGGGTACGCAGATTAATTTTAGTTTAGCTTATCACCCCGAGATGGATGGAAAAAATGAGAGGGTGAATCAGATGCTTGAGGACATGTTAAGGATGTACATCATGGACCAATAGAGGAAGTGGGAGGATTACCTTTACCTTGTGGACTTTTCTTATAATAAAATATATCATAGTTCGATTGGCATGACCCCTTATCAGGAACTATATGGGAGGCCGTGCAGGACACCTCTGAGTTGGGATTGACTAAATGAAATGGTAGTTTTTGGCCCAAATTTCTATTTAGGATATGGAGTAGTAGGTTATCACTCATTAGGAAAACATCTTGAGTAGGCCTGAGCATACGTAGAAAAGTGTATGAAAATACTAAGAGGGTTGATTGTCACTTCTTTTTAGGTGACAAGGTATTCTTGAGAGTGCATCTGTACAAGATTCTAATCCATTTCTAAAAGGGCTCTAAGCTATCCCCTCATTTTATGGGTCCATTTGAGATCTTGGAGGTCATTAGGCTAGTTGCTTACCACCTAGCATTGCCAACACTTATCATTCCCACAATGTCTTTCATGTATCAATTTTGAGGAAGTATGTGCCATATATTTCTCATGTTTTTGATTGGTCAGCCTTGTACGTGGAGGTTCAAGGGAAGTGGACACTGGATCCTATGCATATTATGGAGCACCAGAGGCTGTCCCTTTGGGGGTGAGACTTGGACCACGTTAGGAGTGTAGTGGGACAAATATGATGAGACAAATACTACATGGGAGGATGCGATACCATTGAGGGATAGATATCCTTATCTCTTCTAGTGACTTCCAAGAGGAAGTCTAATTTTAGGAGAGGGGGATGTAGTGCCCACCATATTCTTGCATCATTTTATTGTTGGACTTTCATTTACTAGATTATAGACATTGATACAATACTATTTGGACATTATGTGATTTTGTCCTGGATTAATTTGTGATATAGGTGGTGATTGAGGCACGCAATACCAATCTAGTATTGTGATTTATATTACTAGTTTTCTTGTACTTATGTGGTTATGGATACTATAAGGATGTGATGTAGTTAGTTTTTACTTAATATATGATGGATGTATGTTAATTCTATTGTATATTTTGGTTATTAGCTATGGTGATGATGATTTGGATGTTATCATGTAATAACTTAGATGGATTCTATATTTTTATCTACTATGGATGTATGTCATTATGTATAGTTATCTCATTCAGATACTAGTTGTTGCTTAGTTATATTTTATATCCATAATTGATCTAGTTATTGATGAATGTGGTATAATTTCACTAGTTTTATTGTATCGAATGCGTATGATGAGTTGTAAATCGAGTGTGCAGTTTATAGGTTCACACAAGAGAACATGGGACTCAGAGTTTGCACCTCCAAGTTTGCACAAGTGGTTGTCTGGGAAAAAACCTCACCTTTTTAATTATCGGTATTTTTATGTTTTTGAGTGGTTTTGGATAAATTAATCTCCTTGTGTATGTGTCATGATTATTTCGGATACCCTTAGTGGTTCCTTCTTGACCCATTTTGTATTAATTTGTCTAACCCTTGTTTTAAGTTATTTTAGGGGCCTAATGGACCCTACATGTGTTGGTGGTGACTTAATATTATTAACCTTGTTTTAAGAGGTTGGGACCACTTAAACATGAGTTGGGTGGGCCCCACCACTTCTCTTTGTGTGCCACTTTTCCTAAACATGAATTTGGGATAAAGTGGAAATTATAAGGGTTTTTTTTCACTTTGGGGGTCTCATTTACATAAAAAATGAACCCTTGCATCCTACCTATGGGTAGGGGAACTCATTTCTAGGTTTAAATGGGGGTTTCCATCCCATTTGACCTTCACTTGTCCCCATATTTTAGCTAACTTATTTTGTGAGTCTTCTTGGGATTTTGGAATGAAATTTTATTTTAGATTTTGTTAAAAAAAATTGTGATTCTCCTCATTAAGAATCTTAACTTATGCTTGATGGAGACTTAAGGGGAATATTTGGCTTGAGAGGAAGAGGGGACATTGTACGCACCCAAAAATTACATTGTACAACATATAAGAATGTGATATGTATCTAATGATGAGGAAAACCTTTTACAGGGTAACATTGAAGTCCAGATCCTTACCTTTCTCATTTTCATGTTTGTTATGACTCTATTTGATCTCTTTTCCAAGTTGAGAAGCTCATTTTTTTATCAAACGGTCACTTTCTTCCCTTTCATGCTTCTTTGTAAGCAATGGTTTCATAACCTCCATGGCGGTTGCGTAACTTCCCCTTTGTCAACAACGGTTGTCCTGTCACCTTAAAACCGAGAGTTAAAACACAAAATTTTGAACGCGTGTTTGGATTTTGGGCATGATTTTCTGCCTCGTTTCTCAACCAATTTATTTATTTTTGGGCTTGTTGTATTCGTATTGTATTCCTATTCTTCATTTTCCAAGTTTAGAAGGTTGGCTACCCCTCATTTGGATGATATGTCACTTCTTTATCGACCCGTTTTTTGTACTTATTCTTTCCCAAGTTTTTATAAAAGACAAGTTTTTACCCATATGATGGGTTGGATATCTTACATTTTTTGGTGAAGAGTTATGCTGCTGAAATTTATAGGGACCACACAAACAATAATTTATTTTCTATATTCTCTCAACCATTTCTTACAACCATGCCAACCACAACCAATTTCTTACTTTTCTTTTCTTCCATCCAACTTCTGCACATCCCAAGAACAATTGGACATCAAATCTAGAAAAGGACATAAAGTTGCGTACATAAAAAATGAAATTTTACATATGGGAAGCTATCATAGAATAGTAGCAACCAAGTTATAGGTGTAATTGAATTATTTTAAAGATTTACATAGTTCTTTCTTTATTGTAATTATAAGAAAACAATTTATTTAGATTAATAGAAGTGGAATATCCTATCACTTCCCAAATTAATTCCTTGTTTGATATTGCTATTAAAACATTTATTACATAAATATTATATTGATATCCTCTTCCCTACTTATCCCTATGGATCTGCAAGGGAAAAAAGTTCGAGGAAGATATAGTGCCAACAATACTATTTTATTTCTTCATTTTTATTATCCCATGTGTTTCAAATTCACTCTATCATGTAAAGTTTTATTGCAAAGAGGAAATTGTTATGAGAAACTTTATCCCTTTTTGGAGAACCAGAGGTAGAATTCTTATTATAAGAAATTCACTTTTCCTATATTAATAACTTCCAAGTACATTTTACGTTTAGAATAAATTTTATTATACACCCCTTTAACAAAGGGATAGCTACATTCAACTATTCTCTATTTTATTTTATTTCCTTAGAAGTAATTGATTTTATTTTAAGTATTTCCATGTTTCTGTGTATGTAGAATTGTTTTATTTTTTATTCTATTTATTTAATCTTAAAAATACAAAAATATATTATGAATTTAGATTGTTTAGTTGTTTTATTTTATTCTGAAAAGCCTCATCAATAACAACAATAAAAATTAGTATAGTTAATGCATTTTACTTTATTTAAGTATTAGTGAATGTAGTTTAATTAAATTAAAGGTAATTTGACTGTCTTTTATTTAATCTAAACTCATTAACATTGCTTATTTAAAGTTAGGAATTTAAATTATCTTAAAGGTTACAAAGAACACAACACCCCATTACTTAGCGGCTTAGGCTACCTGTACTTAGTCCTTAGCCAACAATTTCATCTAATTGTCTTATTTCTCTCACGTTGCTCATGAGTTGGTGTCCTATATGACCATTCCAGGCCCACATGAACCTTGTAGAAGGATATTTGAACCAATTATTAACACGGTAGGCATTAATTGATACTAAAGAGATATAGACCTAGGTCTGCGAGCTTTAGTTTTTATATCAACCCCTTTGCCACCGTAAGTTATCATCCAGCTTGACATTGTCAACAAGAAATTGACCATATCCAAACAACACTGGGATGATCTAGCAAATAGGGTTAGGTGAAAAAATCCCTATTTTTCCTTTTAAACATCCCCTCTCACTCTTGCATGACCCTATTTGGAGAGGTATATCTACAAGCGGGAGGGACATTCCCTCAAGTTCAGAAATGGGATCGAGGCATCCTCGGTCTTACTGACATTGACCAAGAACTATAGATAACTATCATTCTTGACCACAGTATCACCCCCTTATAGGTTAGATGAGCATTCATTTCCCTCAACAAGTAAGTTAATAAATTACAAGTTGATCGTTTACATTTTTCTTGATTTAAGGCCCTAAAACCATCACCATTCCCACTTACCATATCTATATCACACATACCCATCTTAGTTCCACTTAATTTCTCTCATTTTAGCTATCTCAACATGACCCCAGGAAGTCGAGTGCTCTTGGAATCACACGTAATTTTATCAGTGTATAGACACATGTCACCATATCATTGGTGAGAATCATAGAGATTCCTCTTCTTATTCCTCCACTTTAAAGGGGGTAAGGAGTATTTGGATTCATTTTTTACTTGGGAGTGTGGAGGAGAGCTTGGGGAAAGAATTAAAGTTTGGAGATCTTGGGATTTGGATTGTTCTATTGAGAGATAGGCCTCTCATCCTCTTGCTTTATGTTTTAATTTATGTAAAAATGAACGGAATGGGTTTCTTGTTTATTTGTACAATTGTGTTAAATGCATGGTGTATTGTATGTAGTTTCTTTCACTTGGTTTCCACCCATCTCACTTGAGATGGACTTGGAATGTTGGGGAAGAGGGTGTAAACCCCATTTTGCAGCCACATGGCTTGATGGGAAAGCCATGATAGTATTTATATTTTTTATTTTATTCCTTCCTCATATATATTATGAGGGAGATGAGTTTTCATATCGGTTGAAAGCTCATCTCCCTTCCTTGCCAAAGAAATATTCCAAGGTTTGAAAAACCTTGGCAAGGAGGAGGCTTGGAGTTGGTATTTGGAGGTTATGTAAAGTTTGGAGTTTAGTGTTCTTGTTGGAAAAATGTAGATATGGATTTTCAAATGTTGGTAATGGGCATTCTTTCCCCTCTTCCTCTCCACAAAAAAATTGTATTTTCTTCATTATGTTTGGTTTTGGTGGATGTTTTGAGTTTGTGAATGTGCATGTTTGAACCATGTTTCCAGTTCACCTTCTTATGCATCTTGGAGGAATGAAACCTCTCTCTCCCATGGGCTTTAAGGGAGGATAACATGTCATGTACTTGTGGAGATGGCATGTAATTATGCTAATATACTGATTGGATAACCAAGCCACCACTCTTGTGTTAGAGAAATCTCATTCAAGGGAGGATCATGATCATTGTGACTTGTCATCTCTTGAGACTTATTTAGATTTGAGACTCTGTTGTCATCTCTTGTGCTTTTCTTATTTGAGAAAAAAATGTATAATGTTATGAATTAAGTGAATTCCCTTTAATTTTCATGTAAAATTTATTGTTGATTAGGAAAGAAGTTATAAATTTTGATGGACAATATTTTTTACTCCTCCTTTAAGCTGGTATGGAAATGAGTAGATTTATAACTTTTTCATAAACGAAGGAGTTCATTATATCATTTGAAATCATATTTGTAAATATTGATAGTGGAGACTTTGTTTAAGAATTTGTATTGGAATCTAGTTGTACATCTTACATTTTTTAATTCCTTGTGAAACTTACCTCCTAGATGGGAAAATGAGTTAAATTATGAAATAGGAAAATAATTCCATAACATTTTCATCTCCAAAGGAAATATAGTTTTGGTTATAAAATAAAGGCATTGCCTTGTCTTAGTGTAATGAGTTTAATAAAGTGCATTCTATTTTTTTTACAATTCAGAATCACGGGAAGAATACCTTCGATAGAAAACTTATGTATTTTGTAAGTTTTTATATACATTGTAGAACATGGATCTTATGATAGAGAGTTAAAAAAAATTGGATTAATCATTTACCATTAGTTTTAAAATAGATAATACTTGTATTAGTTCATATAATCAAATGTATGTACATACCAGGAACTTAGTTTCTACTAACTAAACTCTCTTATGAATGAATGAATATGTGGAGCTTAGTTAACTCGGTTATATATATTTATAATTGAGAAAACTAATGGCATTCAGGAATACCCAAATGCTTATATAAAGGTATATATATGTACATATATATTATATTCATATAAAAATATATGCTAATGTATTTATACAAATTGAGGCTATATTAGAAGGATTTATATATATATATATATATATATTAAAAAAATGATCTAAAAATAAATAACACCCAAGGGGGGACGCGGCTTGGCTGCAACTTCCTCAACCCCAAGGTTTTCTTATTGTGTGTGGCCCACACCAATGGGAAATTTTATTCAACCTTGAGTAGGAGCCTCCACCTTGTGAAAATAAGCATATACACTTGGGATGTCTAGACGTTTCCCTCACACCTGGCCATATACAAGATTGTAACCCCTCCACAAACCTTTTGGATTGTTTTTAGAGGGAACATATGTCTTGGGTGGGTGTAGCCACATTTATACCTTGGCATAGGCATATGACGGACTTACTCTACTTGTTAGTGCTTGTTAAGGATTTCATGGACATGTGGACCCTATAGCAAGGTGTGATCACCTGTATTATGGCATAATGGATATAACATCATGGACACACACACACAAAAGGAAATGTAGACACCTAAAATCCACTTACGTAGTTTTATTACTTAAATTTCACTAACGACCTTTTCATCTTCTCCTCTAGTCAATTGACAACACTTCATCAATTAACTATTCTTTGCTCCATTCTCGGATGCCCATTCACAACATTATTTGGTCATAATCCCTCTAATAATTAGCTAATTTGGATAAAATACCCTCTTATTAGCTAAATAGCCCCCTTTTACCCATTCAGAAATCTTCCCATTTCCCTCTGGACCACTTCTACAAGCTTCCTAGGCTATTAATCAATTAAATATCCAATTAGACTCCTCCCAAACTCTCATAGGTTACTAATCACTTTATAATCAAGTTTAACTAGCCTAAACCAAGTTTACCTCTTCTAAGGCATGTTTATTCACTCCTAATCATAAAGTGCTTTTTGGACTTACCTTTTGTCCCACATGCACTAGAATCCCAAATCTTCCCAAATGAAATCCTATAAATACAAGGCTAGGGCTCCCTTTCAATCACACATTTACACCTTGATTATAATATCAAACATCTTACACACTTTAAGACTTTGGAAAATATCTCATTTGCATTAGCTAAAGCTAGAAGCACTTGATCTTGAGCCATTTCTCATTGTAGTAACCTCTCCATCTTGCATCCATTCCTTCAAGCTTGGTTAGTAGAAGAATATCTAACATGGCCTTGTAGCCATTTTAGTGAGATATCTTCACCACTTGGAGAAAACAACAAAAAATTGATTGCTTAGGATCTAACTAGGTTCATTTATATTAATTGATCTAGAGAAGTATAGGTAGCATAATAATGTTAGTTTGATTCATGCATTATTGTAGAAGTTTACTTTGTTAAGATCTCATCTTGATGTTTATGATAGGTTTAGTTATATTGTGGAACTACTAGGTGTTAGTTTCATGTTATTATCATAGCTAATATTTTCATGCATACATTTGGCATGCCCGGTGGGACCTTACTCCATGGTCCATAGAAGTTGATTTCAAGCTTTGTGATTTACATGCATTTTTCTAACCATTTCATGCATTTTGACGATTAAATAGATTTGTCTCAAGCATTTTGCTAACCTTATGTGTGTTGAATCTTCCTTTTGCATGCAAAGTTAATGGGTTTTTGTTAGAAATTGGTTTAAAGAGAAAAGTTTTGACCTGTTTGCAATTTCAGAAATCATTTTTTCATCTTTTTTCTGTGTTGTTCTAGGCATGCATGCAGGTGTTAGAATGGGGTGTGCATATACGCTCAAACTCACACGCACTTATAGCATAGGTGCACATACATGTCCTATAGGGCACATATGCTTCCATGTTTGTGCATATGCTTCCTTGTATTTTTAGCTCTCTGTGATAAAATTTACCAGACGTGTGCATACACTTGCAAGGGATGCACACTTGCATGAACATGCATCTCTCTTAGACATGCATACACACTTACTTCCCCTCTGTGTTATCTTTCCTTTTTCAACAGACGTATGCATACGCTTATAAGGGTGCGCATATGCCAAGAAGGGCACGCAGGTGCTTCTCTGACCCACACACATGTTAAAATACTGACTATGTTTTTTTATAGGGGCACACATAGGTGCTGTATACATGCACATTTGTCACTAGGGGCACACATACATTCTAAAGGGCGCACAAGCATTGCAATATAAATTGAACATTGTGTTAAAATAGAAAAATTTGTTTCCTTGGATTTTCTAACACTTTGCAGGGTCTTCTTGAGTTACATTAGTGGTTTTCATAGTTTCATTTTCATTTATGAGGCTAGGATCATGTATGCTCTTCCCTCACACCTTTTAGGTGATCTTGGGAATCAGAAACTATTCAACACCTCTTTCATGCTTTTGAAAACACTTCATTAAAGCTTTATAGAGGGAATGAGAATTCAAAGTTGGATAAAAATAATAAGTTGTGTGTTTTATTTGTAGGTTTCCTTCATTATTTACTAACCAGTTGGATTTATCATTGTGTATGCTCTTCCTTTGCATCTTAGGATGATCTTAGGAATCAGAAACAACATTTGATCCTCTTTCTATGATGCCTTGATCATTTTGAGAACTACTAATATTTGCATGAAGGACCATATCACTTGTGAAAAGAATCAGGATCTAAACAAAAGCTAACACGTTTGTTGTAGGTTGTCAATGGTTTGCAAAACCTCATTAAGTTAAAAGATAAGAAAACACACCACATTCAAAACACTTGATATGCAGGTTCGGATAAGGGTAAACCCATCCACTTTGAACTAGGAGAAGTACCCTTTGGCATAAGCCTTAAGATAACAAGAGGGATACTCCTAGGAACCCCAAAGTAGTCCACACAAGAGGGAACCTTGTGGATGAAATGGGAAGCACTCCACTTACCTACTTGATTAGTTTACACTTGTGAGTTTAGAGTCAAAATTATCTCCATTGTGACCCCAGTGAAAATACAACTAAATGAATTTATTGCTCATTGTATCGAAGGGGGTAAAGTAAAGTCAGGATACTCCAAGACTAGTCAGTGTGACTTCCTTGGCAAACTATGCTCACAGAGGTAGTTTGTGACACCTAGTTGAGAGAACCAAATAGGAAGCTATTTCTTCTTGGAGCTAGCTTTACTATATCAAACCAAATCGTGTTTTATAGAGCTCTCGCAAAGTAAGAACTTTCTTGGAGTTAAAACCTTGTTTTTCGAATAAGGAGAGAGTCCATTTAAGTTTAAAACTATGTGTTATTCATCACAAAACCTACAATGTGTTACTTTATCTTAGTTTTTCACTTACCTTAAGACAAGGTGAAACTCTGCCAAAGTGCACTTAGTTTGTTTCATCCCCACTTGGTTTTACTCCTTTGTCTTCTTGTTTGTCCATTTTGGGGAAAAAGGAAACAAAACACATGGATACCACAAGAAATAATTGTGTCCACCACTTTTTTAGTCTACTTGCATGACTATGTCGCGGTAGGAATGCAAGTGTTGAAAGTGTGAGTTGTAGTATTCACGTTCTAGTAGGCTCTTTTGTCTCACACCCATATTGAGACACATTATCATCATAGTTAGGTTGTTTCATCATCGAATCCTTTTGAGTTTGTTACATTGCTCATATCATATCCATACAAATTTGATACTTACGTCTTGTTTCCTTTGTGAAACTTGATCTAAGTCTCTAACTTGTATCGTTACGATGCTCACATAAATAAAAAAATTCTTGATATACTTGAATTAGTTTTTTATACCTACATTTCCTTAAGTTTTGGAGAATGTCGTCACTTTATTAGCATTGTAGTGACATCATTTTTTGATACTAAAAATCTTGCCTTTGTCTACAAGTCCTTGTTTACATGTCCAAATAGTGTTGTTACGCTGCTCACATCTGTGATCACCTTTTTCACAACTTAGACTTTGTTTGTTTCTAGAAACTAATTTTAATATACCTTTTATGAGATTGCATCCACACCCTCTTATTTCTTAGGCCTTGTTTATATAAAACTTTACCTAAGTGGTGATATCATGTTGTCACTATTTGTTCCTAACCTACCTTTTGATGGTGCATTTTACATGAGGAGTAGTTTCCTTTAGATTGGATTGGTTTATCAAAACTTGCATGATTGTGCCTTGTGTTTTTTCATCATATTGATATATTTTTCTAATCTTATTAGATCCTTTTATTCATTTGTCACTCAATCCTTTGACCAATTGTCAATCATTCTTGTAAACATTACAACAGTCACGTTATTTTTTAGGTCATTGTATCATTGATCACATTAAAGAACATTTGTAGATAGTCCCCTATCACAAAGATGGCATCTAAGAGATTGGGTCTAACCCTTTCACTGGTCATGATTTAGGACCCCTCTTTTCTACGATAAAAGACTCGAATGATTTAATTGACCATAGCGGTGATGAGGAAGACTCACCTAAGGATAATTTTGAGTTCGATCCCACATGCTTAGATGAGTTCCTTTTCCTCAATAAGGAAAGAGTACTCACACACGTGGTAGAGTTAGGTGCCAAATTGACACCCGAATATGAATTTATTACACCTAACTATGTCGCCTATGAAGAAGAAGATATGCAACATCCTCTTATTAAATTTGATGATGAGCTAAAACAAGGACATGCCTCTACATCATATAACAACAATACCAAAACTGAGGTACCCAAACACACAAGAGGTTATGAATTACCATTGTTTAAGATACCTCACAGAGTTAGGATAGAACCTAAGTGTAAGGAACTTCCTCCTATGCATGAAAATATCAAAGGACCTAAAGATGACGAAGTCACTTTGCAGAAAAATACAAAATATTAGCAAATAATTAGCTAGTCTAACTTCCCATGCAAAAAAGACAGATAAACAAGTAAAAACCTAGGGTGAAAAACATAGTGAGCTTCATACCGAAGAGAAAGAGGGTGAGGTTTCTAAATATGAACAAGATGAACATGCTAGCTTCCCCTACCAAAGAGAAACTCCTCACACAAGAGTTGTAATCCATGAAAGTTTTTCTATTTGAAACTTATGAGCCTTCAAGAGATAAATGTAGGGCATAACAATAAATATCAATATGAAGAACTATGTCCTTACCCCTTTGATAAGGCTATGTTATGCACACCCTTTCCCAAAACTTCCTTATGTTGAAGTTAGAAAAGTATAAAGGGAAAGGTGACCCACGTGACTACACTTCACATAAAGGAATTATATATGGCTTGCTAGGAAGTAGCTTACAATGAAAACTACCTCATCTCACTTATTCCCACAAAGTTTAGGGGGTGAAGCCTTAGAATGGTTTCTTCACTTACCAAGAGGGTCTATCTTTACATGGCATGACTAGTTTATAGGTTTATACATCGCTTCTCATTCAATGTCAAGAGTGACATTACCATGTTGGAGTTGTGTAACACTAAACAAAGGCCTAATGAAACCTTCACTACTTTCTTACATCGATGGAGAGTGTTAGCTAGTCACTTCCTTGTACAATCCCTATAAAATATTTGGTTAGTATTTTTGTCTCCAATATAAACCCAGACATCGCTTTCCATCTACAAATGTATTTCACTAGTAACTTCAAGGAAGTTATAGAAAAGAGAAGCCAAATTAAAAAGGATTTAATAGATAAAGGGACACTGAAACCCTTCTCGAAAGACAATCGAACACCTAAACCTAGGGAAAAACCCAATTTTTTCAATAAAATTAAAAATGTCATAGGGGATGGTATCACAAACTCAAAATGCATACAAGTGGTTCAAACCGATCCTCCTTTCTGATTAACTAAAATAGAACTATATGCTAGGAAATAGTAACCTTAGTTAAAGACTAATTAGGAGGACTAAAACATTGTATAAATGCAGTAGATAGATATGAAATTAATCTCAATAATTATACTCAATGAAATGAAACCCTAATTATTCCAAAGGAAGTAGAAGAATGACTTAGCTAATTGTTGATATGGTCACACAGTGTCACAAGTCTAATAGCAGGTTCCAAAACCCAGAATAGTCACTCAGAGGTCTTGTGAAGGGTAGATCTGGAGGTTTTGAATTGACTGAGGCACCCTGTAAGGTACTAGGGTGCCCCGAGGTGCCCTAGTATATAATTTAGGTGCCATGGTCTCTGAAAATACTCAAAAAATTGTTTTGGAAGGGTCACAAGTTGGTTCCAAATGCTTCATGTTTGTCACACTGGATTCGCTAACTAAATTGTGTAATGACCTGCAATGTAAAGAGAAGTATTAAACCCTAGAAAAATAAAATATGCAAATGAATGGGTCAGACTAACCTCATATTCCAAATTAGTTGGTCTTATCACTAATTGCATTGCATTTTTGACTTGGAATGTGTGTGTCTAGTGTGTGTGTGATGTGTGCATGTCGTTCCCTAAGTTCTCTCGTGTCAGTCACACTTTGTGAAGTAGTGAGCAATAGTAGATATAAAAAATGTAAATAGTATGTGTGCATGAAATAGAATAGAATACCTCCCCTATACATTATGTGTGACACAGATCTCCTAACTTGAATATATGACACTATGTGGATGTAAGTGATGCAATGGATGTAACTCTAGATGGAGTGATAGTAGTGATATGATGTAAAGATCTAGGACCCTCATTATGGTCTTATAACTTTATATTTATAGGGATCTCAAGTTTAATTTTTTAATTAATCTAGACAAGGCCAACTAGGAAGAAGATAAGGATGACCAAACTATAAGTGACCCAAAAAGGACTGAAAGAGGATTTACATAGACCGAGGCACCCTAGGTTGGACCAGTTTTCCCAATACAGCCTAAGGTGACCTGATTTAGGGATAGAATGTCAAGGATGTTTGGAAATGGGTTGATAAGTGTTGGAAAACATGTGGGAAAGAAAAAATAAAATATAAGAAAAAGATTCCCAAAAGGTGTGATTAATTAGTACTTTCTAAACTTGAGAACCTTCTAAATAGTAGTATAAGATGGGGCTAAATATTGTCTAAAGTGTATAATTTTGTGTCCACTTAAGGACCCATTCAACCCGCAGCCCCTAAACATCAAGTGTTCACCCATATCATAAACTCCTTATCCACAATCGTAAAATAGTTATGACGTAGTGAACATGGTCTAGTACCCTAAAACAAATGCCCTATGCCAATGGTGCACCTAAGCCATCATGGTATAAAACCATGAGTACTGTGAATATTATCATGTCAAGGGGCATAAACCGATAAGTGCCTCAAGATAAAAATCTTCATCCAAGACCTTATTAAAAGTGGTGAGATGAAATTGATTCACCCGAGCCACATTAAACACCCAATACAAAATATGGGAATATTCAAAGAACCATTTCCTAAGCATAAAAAACATGAAATGAAAAATTTGGATCAGGGAAAAACTTCCAATGATTACAGAGCCACCAATTATGTTTGTGGCCAAACCAGTAACCCATTTGATTCACTTATCACTTGTGTTCATTCTCTTGATGAACATGTTAATATTATATGAATTGTTAAACACAATTATGCTATGGTGATACATCGCGCTCCTATCGTGATTTTGGAACCTCTTTCCTACCTACTCCTCAGGAGGTTTGAGATGGATCTATTATAATAACTCAAGAAGACCACTTCTAAACCATTTCAATCTTAGATCTTCTCAAGATATCAAACATTCATAAAGACATCCTGTACAAAACACTTCAGGGATCAGGGGTGTCGATTGATACGATGCCTTCACACATCCAAGAAATGGTTGTAAACCTTGCTTTAATGGAACACCTTTCCTTCTCCCAAAGTGAAATACCACATGATAAACAAATATTCATAACCTACCCTTATACCTAGAGGCATTTGTTACTCAAAGAAAGATAAAGAGAGTGCTTGTGGACAACGGTCTGGTTTGAAAATCTACACCTTGAAGTTGGTTAGATAGTTGGGATGAATAAATGTAGATTTATATTCTCATGTCATCACCATCACAACATATGAAAATGAAGAACAAGAATCAATTGGTAAAATAGTATTTCCTACAGAACTAGGGGCATTTGCTACTCATAAGGAGAGTGCTTATGGACAACGGATCTGGTTTGAAAATCTACACCTTGAAGTTGGTTAGATAGTTGGGATGAATAAATGTAGATTTATATTCTCATGTCATCACCATCACAACATATGAAAATGAAGAACCAGAATCAATTGGTAAAATAGTATTTCCTATAGAACTAGGGACAATATATCACGACACTAAGTTCCATGTCCTCGACTTGGATCTTCCTTACAATATGCTCCTAGGCCACCCATAGATACATGCCCTGCAACCCTCGATACTTCTGTAAGTGCCTTAAGTTATATCATAATGGGAAAATAATAACTATTCCAGGAGATCCTGAACCATTCGTGCATTATAGAGCCTTGCATAGTTTTTCTCGTATGACATATGAGTGTCCTTCTACAGATATAGTTATACCACTAAAAACCAAAGCTATGAATGCTCGTGTTGACCTAGACATGTTAAGTGTTAATGATAAAAGCACTCCTAATTTTGTTTCTCCCTTTTTTGCATGGGAGATGAAAGTCCTGTATAATGGCCTAGTTGAGGAGTATAAAAAGGCCCTCCAATTTCATTATCACCTAAAAGACGAGGTAGACTGAATTTCTAGTTCAAGAGCTCTCCAGATAGTTATGTTAGTCCTTTTAAGAATTTTGTTCCTCATGAACTCTTATCAGATGAGAAAATGTTGGAAGGCCCCAAAAATTGGATCCATGAAGGTACAAAATATTTAGGTCACCAAGCTCCAGAATATACCAAATCTCATAAGATGATGCATGTCATGGGCTATGAGGGATAGGAGTGTGGCGCACATGGAAAGGGAAGATTAGAACCTTTCTTGATTCCCCACTACAAACCAGATAAACACAACCTTGGTGTTAGGCCTCATGGAGTCCCACCCTCAGAAATTAATGCTACCTCTTCAGAACGTGGGGATGTCTCATCTCATTCGGATAGAAATGAAGATTCTTGTCATAGTCATGCATGAGGACCTTTCCTCTATAAAATTTTTTCTGGACCACTTTCATCTTAACCTTATCCCCTTTTGATTCCCAAGTAAACCTCGTATATCCTGATATCATTGATTGGGACCAAAAACTTCATGTACTGATTGATCTCTTTGAAAATGATGAGGCAATCACAGAGTTTTTGGGTATCTGAGATACTATTCTGATCGGTAACCAAAAAAAGGGTTTCTCCATCAATTTGGATGAATGCACATACTTCGGGGAGGAGGAAGAGTTGTGCAGTCGTTTACGAAAAAAATAAGCAAGGGAAAGATTCCTATAGAAAATCCTTGCAAAAAGAATAAGTCTAAGTCCCATAGTGAAAACCTCTTTAAGGCGTTTGTGGACAAACAAATAGAAAAATAAATGGACAAGATAGTTAACCCACTTGAAGATGATACTCGTTTTGAGCCACCTGTAGAAGAGGATCTTAATCTCCCCCCTCATCCTACACGTATGGAGGAAACATCTAAAATGTTGGTATAGGAGACCATAGATGTCAATATCGAATTAGAAGATCATCCTAGAATGGTAAATCTGGTAACTTCTCTCTCAAGATAGGAGTAGAAAACTTTTGTGAGCTTAATACGAAAGTTTACAGACATATTTGCATGGTAATATGAAGATATTCTAGGCTTGGACCCATCCTTATTTGTGTATAACCTTGTTGTGCATCCAGATGCCAAGCCTATCAAATAGAAGATAAGGAAGATGCACCCACGTATTACACTGTTGGTCAAAGAGGAAGTAGAGATATTGTTGGCGGTAGGTTTTATCAAACCTATCGATTATTCATAATGGATATCCAACATAGTGTCAATACAGAAGAAACTAGTTGGTATCAGAGTATGCACTAATTTTAGAGACATCAATAAGGCATGTCCAAAAGATGATTTTCCTCTAGGTAACATTGACATGATTGTTGATTTAACTTTGGGTTACAAAATGTTGTCCCTCATGGACAACTTTTCTGGTTATAACCAAATCGATATTTTGTAGGATGATCAACATAAAATTTCCTTTACCACCCCTTAGGGGATGTTCTACTACTAAGTGATGTTTTTTGGTCTCAAGAATGTCAAGGAAATGTATCAAAGGGAAATGACAATAATATTCCATGGCATGATGAATGACATCATGGAAGACTATGTTGATGATATCCTGGGAAAATCTAGGACCAAATAAGAACACCTAGAAACATTGAGGCCTATCTTCCAACGTCTTCAAGACTACAATGTTAGAATAAATCCAAAGAAATGTGTGTTCGGCATGCTATCAAGAAAATTAATGGGATTCATTATCTCAAGAAGATGGATTGAGGTAGATCCTATTAAGTTTATCATTATTACTGAGATTCCTCCACCTAGGAACCTTAAGTAGCTATGTAGCTTACAGGGAAAAATTCAGGCAATCCACCATTTCATCTCTCATCTCGCAGACAAGTTCCATCCTTTCAAACATCTACTAAAAAAGATGTTACATTCCATTGGGTCTCTGAATGTTGACAAGCCTTTGAGTTACTCAAAAAATATCTAACTAATCCTCCTGTCGTCATGTTACCTACTCTAGGAAATCCTTTTTTATTATACATCTCATCCACCCAATGTGTTATTGGTGCACCGTCAGCCCAATACGGCCTAAGCCAAAAAGAAACAATGGTTTATTACCTTAGCCACAATTTAATTTCTTATGAGATGAATTATCCCCAAATTGAAAAATCTTGCCTAGCTTTGGTATTTACCTTTCAAAAACCCCATCATTACCTGTTGAATAACTAGACTAATCTCATCTCTAAAGTTGACCCCTTAAAATACCTTTTGTCTAAACCTACGCTTACTAGAAGGATGGATAATTGGATCATCCTCCTAAGTGATTTCGATATTGAATTTTTTATCCTAAAGTCACTCAAATTACAAGTACTTGTTGATCAACTAGCCGAATCTCCCTTACCAGGGACAAAACCATTGTGTCTGGATCTATCAAATGCTTCCCTAATGTATATTGAGGGTTCTATCATATGGAAAGTACACTTTGATGGCTCATTCAATTTTTATGGTTCAAGAGCTGGTGTGATACATTTCACCCCAACATGAGACTTCATTTCGAATGATTTTCTATTGAGTTTCCCATATACCAATAACATCGCAGAGTATGAGGCACTCATTGCTAGTTTGAAACTTGCTATCAGATGGAATATCAGAAAACTAATAGTCATTGGAGATTCACTATTGATCATTAAAAAAGTCAATGACGAGTAGAAGGCCAAGGATGAAAAGATCATCCCATACAAAAATATGGTTGAGACACTAAAGGAGTATTTTTTATGTCTCACTTTTGAACATATTCCAAGGGTGTAAAATTGCTCAATAAATGCCATGGCCACAATCAGATCCTTACTTTACATTCCACCCCAGGAAAGTAAATTTATATTAATTTTTGAACATCTGTGAGTGCTTGCAAATGACATGCCATAATTATGTCTAGTATGTGAATTTGTTGGTCCCTTTTTCCCTAGTATGAGCCCATTTACAATTACCTACAAGACGGTAACTTTCCCACAAATATTTCCCACCTTGATAAAAGAATCCGTATCTGATGCATAGCACAATAGCACATTACACCCTTTTAGGAGACACCCTCTATCATCATGGCTATGAAAAGAGTCTTTTACGTTGTCTTGATTTTACTAAGTCTGTCCAAGCTATCGAAGAAGTACATGAAGTTGTTTATGGGGCTCACACAAGTGGAATGGTTCTCATTAAGATATTGTTAAGAGTAGGCTACTATTAGCCTACCATGGAATCAGATTCTTGCAACTATGTTAAAAATTGTGCATTATGTCAGAAGTATGGAAATATTATTCATGCACTAGCACAGGACTTGCAACCAATCAAGACGTCATGGTCATTCTCTAAATGGGGGTTGGAAATCATAAGGAATCTCACTTCTACCTCCTTATATGTCCATATGGATATCATAATGTCCATAGAATAATTTACCAAGTGGGTACAAGATGTTCCCCTCACATATGTCACAAGTATGCAAATTTCTAAATTTATCATGAACCATCTCATCTTTTGTTACGACATCCCTTCTGCAATGGTAGCAAACAATGGTAAATATTATAAGAAAAATATAGTGAAGGAATTATTCCAATGCTTCCAAATTATTTTAAAGTGGTCTACTCCCTATTACCCTTAAAGTAATGGAAAAATAGAGGCCTATAATAAAACCCTTGTTCGAATTATGGAGAAGATGGTGAGTAAGACTAGTCAAAACTGGAACTTTCAAATCCACCCCACCCTTTGGGCCTATAGAACTTCCATTTGCACTCCTACTGGTGCAACACCCTATTCCCTAGTATTTAGCATTAAATCTATCATTCCCCTAGAAATTGAGCTTCCCTCCCTGAGAATATCTCTATGAGACTACCTAGATAAAGATGAAGATTACTGAGTGGCTCGACTAGTAGAGTTAGAGCTCCTAGATGAGAAATGCTCATGGGCACTTAATCACTTAAAATTGTATTGTTGATTGTTTCGTGGCTACAACAAATGGATCATACCTCATCAATTTTAGGTAGGAGATCTAGTTCTCAAATAATATGAGTTCAACACCACCCAGGACTAGGAAAAGAAAATTAATTTCCAAGCCCAACTAGTTAGGACCATACATTGTGATCGATAATTATGGTTTTGAGGAATATAAACTTACTCACTCAAATTATGAGTAAATAAAGGAACACATGAGCATAATACATCTCAAGTGGTTCTATGCTTGAGTATGAGGTTCCTAAAAAATCAAATAAAAAACAAGAAAAAAAATAAAAAAATAAAAAAAGTAAAGAGAAAATAGATCGTCCAACTATGAAAATCATGCAATTGTGGCACCTTAGACAACTCCCTTGGTGAAAACTAGTTTACGACACCTTGGGAAGATAGGTTGTTCACAAGAATTCTCATATCTATAGGGAACATTTTCTTTATCCTAAGCCAGTTTCTGCCTACATTTGAGCTTTGTTCAAGACTATCCTCTTTGGCCTTGATCTGATTATTTCTCCTCTTATATATGTAAGAAAGGTTTTCCCTTGTTTTTCCCTTAGATCTGGGTAAACAAAAATAAAAATAAACTGCTGCCAAGATACTTGAACTATGGATTTTATTAATTAGAAATGATGTTACACAAGAAATTCATCTCCTACTATTGCTACATTGAGTGCTTTGGAGATATATTTATAACTCATCCCTACTCCAAGATTATAGAACTACTTACCTATAATCTTGGGCAAGACTTGACTACATCTTCTACTTTACAATAAGATAAATGTGGAAGGAATTTATTCAAACAATACAACTGAAGATTTAACTACTTCTTCCAATTGACAAGGAGACAAATGTGGAAGATATTTATTCAAACACTACATCTCTAGATTGAACTAATTTTAATTCCACTTGTCAAGGAGACAAATTTGGAAGAGATTTATTCAAACACTACAATTCTAGATTGAACTCCTTACAATCATACTCAAATACTTCTTCTAATTGACAAGGAGACAATTGTGGAAGATAATTAATCAAATATTACAACTCTACATTAAACTATCTCTTCTACACATAGTTAACTACTTATTTCTAATTTCCAAGTCTACTCTTGCATGATTGAATCTTTCAAAATGACAGTTGTTTTGCCATATTCCCATCCCTAATTTTTTGATCATTACTATAAATTCATTTGGATTAAATTCTTAAAACCTTTTCTAGATTTGGTGATCCTTGTTGTAAGCTTTCCAAAACATCTTGAAATTCTCATTTTCATTTAGAAATCCGGGAGATATCACAGTTTTACTGAATCTGTATTTTTTTTATCTTATTTACTTTTCTTCAACCTTATTCTATTGAAAATTCAAATGAATATATATCCCTAATTTTTGTTTTTGTGTGAAAAAGGAGAAATTTTTTTCCTCCTAACAATAAGAGGATCAAAAACCTCTCTCAGATTCTCATTTTGAGATCTTCAACTTTTGTTAGAGAGAATCTGATGTTGCCTGTGTGAATCTTACACTTGAAAACCTTCTGTTTCAAATGATGATATCTTTAAACCATTATTTTTGTGTAAAACTGGAGAGATTATCTTCATCACAATAATAAGAGGAACAAAAACCTCTCTCATAATATCATTTGGAGCTTTTCAATTTTAGCTAGATGGATTCTTGTGTTGGTTTTCCTAGTACAACGCTTGAAAACCTTCTTCTTCAAATGTTGATATTTTCAAAAATATTATTATTGTGTAAAATCAGAGAGATTTTTTTCATCATAACAATAAGAGGAATAAAAACCTCTCTCATAATCTCATTTTGAGCTCTTCAATTTTAGCTAGATGAATTCATGTGTTGGTTTTTCTAGTATTGCGCTTGAAACCCTTCTTCTTCAAATGTTGATATCTTTAAAAATATTATTGTTGTGTAAAAACAAAGAGATTTTTTCATAATAACAATAAGAGGAACAAAAACCTATCTAATAATCTCATTTGTAGTTTTGAAATTTTAGTTATAACAAGTTTTTCACTGATTATGTGAGTCATGCACTAGTTCTGTGAGTCCTATGCTAGTTCTGTGAGTCCTACGCCTAATTCCTGCACTAGAGTCCTACACTAGAGTCATGTTCTTAAGTGTTACACCCAAGTATTGTGATATTTTTATTGTGATTCTTACGCTCCTAGCTTTATGTGTGTTGGATTTCTTTGTGACTCGTGTTCTCTTAGCTATGTGAGTATTACACTTGCTATAATACATTAAATGACCTACTCATACACAATACTACATTCCAACTTATAAGAAATATTAGGAGATGAAAACATTCATATTGTAATGGAATTTTCAAATAAAGATCAAATGTGTTTGACATTTAGTCTTAAATAAGTTATCTAGTTCTTAAGACTACATCTAAATCCACTTTATAAGATAAGTAATAATGTTATTTGGTGCAATGTGTGAGACTTAATTTGGTCTCATCAAATGGATGACAAGGAAACATGATGGATTTGCTTGATATGCCTCGGTGAAGCATTTGGATTCCCTCATGAGTATGGATGATAAGGGAATGCCCCCCAAGTGGATGGGTGACACAAAAAAGAGGTGGACATCCATTTGATATGAAGAAGGAAACAACAAAGGAGTCAAGGAGTAGAAGGATGATAGGGGACACTTTTCTCATAGCATGAGATTTAATTTAGATAGTGAAAGTTGGAGAAACCTTACTTTTTTGTTACACAATAGATATATCACCATGATTATTAAAGAATTGTGGTGTGTAATCCACTATGTGCATAAACAAACACATACACAACAAAGAAAGTATAAAAAGTAAAGAAAACCCAATATACACTGTAAAAGTATGCATCTTGGCTGTAAACAAGTCAATATGATAACAAAATGTGTGTAATTGGTCCAAAAATAATATAAACAATGCAACATAATTCAAAAGGAAGAAAATTAATTATGCCCCTAATGTGTGCCACAATGATAATTAAGAATATTTAAATTCCCGCAAGCAAGGAAACTAAAATAGAAGGGGATTAGGATCAGACCGAAGAGCTGAGTTAAATAAATCCTCATGAAACTCTTGTTGGATCCATGGTGAAGGTTTATCTAAGAATAAGAAGGTTTATTTCCCCCAAGAAATGATGCTAAAATTCATGGGAGGGGATAAGAGAATAGATTTCCCAAAGTGAGGATGCATGTGAGGGAGATGATGGATTTGACTTGCCCTAAGAAAGAATAGGGACATGCAAGGGATAAACTATTTTTTTGTGATAGTCTTAAGATGGTAGGAACAATCACTAGGGTAGGAGTTAATTGTTTCGATTTTGTTGGATTGTGTTGATTTGTTGCGATTTTTGATGTCATTGCAAATTTTTTAGGATTTTGTGATTATTTTAATGTTTTTGATTTTTTCGATATATGTGATTTTGATGATTTTTAAATTTTGATGATTTTTAGAGTTTGGGCACTCAAGAAAGAGGGTATTATTAGAAAAAATTAAAGTGGCATAGTAGATAATGCCAAATGTGTCACAGGGAAGCATTTGAATGACTCGAAAAATTTGAATTAGTTGATTGGAGTGCCCCCACGAGTGGATGGGCATCATGATAGAGAAACAAAAAACTACATGTTAGGAGAGAGAAGAAGTTGTGGACAAACTTCTAGATGAATGATGAAAAAAAGGAACGGTTGTTAAAGAGGAAAAAATAGAAGAATTTAGGGTTTTAGGGTATAAATAGATTGGTGGGAAGGGTAGAAAATATTGAGACTCATTTGTGATATTAGACTCATTTTTCCATTTGAGTGAGATTAGAACACTAATTTCTAAGAGAGATGGCTCGATAAGCATAGTGAATACCTTGTGCAAATTATCTTTGAGAGTTTGTGAAGAGGCCAAACGAGGGTGCTGCACGGTAAGTAACAAAAAAACTTAGTTTTTTTATGCATTTAATGCTAGTTAAGGCTAGAAGAAAAGTAGAATTTAACACTAGTGTATGCACTTGAGGGCACTAGTGTATCCCATGAAATGTGCAAGTGTGCAAGTACACATGATAGCATTTAATTAACGGTATGAGCGTGATGAGGTAAATGCATTATCGTGTTATACGCACTAATGTCAAGATAAGACAATAAATGTTAAAGTGGATGCGCTAGCGTAGATGAAATAGCATTAAAGTGGACATGCTAAGGTATTAAAGGATGTGCTAGCATAATTAGGTGATTTGTAGAAGAATTTTTGGAGGTTAGAATAGAATAAATAGGATCTATTCATTTTATTGGATGATTTTAAGGAGAGACCATTATCATTATATGTACAAGATCATCATAGATGACTATGGTTGTACCAGAGGAGATTCACACATAGTTAGTAGAGATAGTTTATCGTACTTCTAGAGGCGACATTATTAACATTACACATTTTTCACATATTATACTGGACCATTTTTTATTGACTGCACTAGATGAGTGATGGCACAACTAGAGTCAAACTATCATGATGCCGACGGGTGATATGATGGTGACCTTAGTAGATGTGCATCAGATCCTTTAGGTGCCGATACAAGGTAGATTAGTGCAGTGACATTAGAATCCCATGCAAATAATAGGACACATCAAGTAACTCTTCCTCACACCCAACCTCCCGAGGTCGTGCCGAGACAGCCGGTGGGGATGGAATACACGCGGGATGCAGATAAGCTAGTTAGGTAATCTTATGTCTTCAACACGCAATAGCGGGATTTACAAATCTAAGGCAAAGAAGGCCCTCCTAACCTGAACCAGTGTGATAGATTGTTTGGCGAGGATAGCTACTCGAAGGCTCCAATCAATATCGAGCTCTGTCGTGATCCAATCTATGGGTTGTGGAATACGTGGAAGATGACCTATGGGTGCTTCGTATATATCTCCTGACAAGGTCATGAAAATGGAATGACTAAATGTGTAGTGGATCTTTTGGTGCTTTATGGATGATTTTCTGGTCTAGTCTAGAAATCTTTAGCTTGATTAGCTACTACGTTCAATAATGATAGTTGTGTGATGATGTCTGGTGGGAGTAGAGAGGACCTAAACACTAATGTTCACAAATCAGAGTCAATATTTGATTGATTTGTAGGCCCATTGGGTTGTGGGACCTGTGGATCACAACCGTAAGTTCGTGGTTGTTGTGGACCTCCTATGGTCATGTGAAGAATCAATTCCTTCTTCCAAGTATCCAGTAATCGTATGCCTTTTCGGCCTCTATGTTTAGAACTAGAAGTTGCACAATTTTCTTGGAGTACCTAACAGGTGTTTTGACAATTTGGATGTGTAAACTAGTGTCTATATCAACATGAGGAGGTCTCCTGCGTTTGGCTGTGGGACTAGTGGATCACAACCGAATGTTTGCTCTCTTTCAGGTCCTTCTACAGTCATACAGATATCTATCAAGGTAGTCTATAATTTGGCTGATTTGACCAGAACGTGTGTGCTTTGTCATCTTCTATGTTTAATACTCTTAGTGTGTGCTGATTTCTTGTAGGTCTATTGTTGTTCGGAAGACCTGAATTCTGAGATTTTGGTCTATGTCAGTTATTGCTGCAACAATATTTGGTTGAGGCACGATTGGCTCAAAAACATATTCCCTGGGCTCCCTAGGTCCCATGATTGTCATACAAGATCAATATAAGCCTAACTGAAATGAAATAAACTAATTATGCAAGATATATCTACAACATATATATATTCCTCTATTTTTTGTATTTTTGATAGAATTTTAATAGAATTGAAAGAGCAACTAATCTAATATATTCAGAAAATGACAACTAATCTAATAACAAAATTAAAACAAGCAAGGTAGCCCAGTGTAGCTACTTGCCTGTGCAGTTGTGAGTTTATCCTAAATAACTAGATAGCTGATTAACTTAATTGAAAGATTCTCGATCCTACCTCAGAAGTGAGGAATGAATCATAGTTTCTCAGAAACTATCAATCCCCACAGCTTCCCCGGCAATATCGAAAATGAAACTTAACTGAAATGAAATATTTCACTACTCTATTTGATATGTTTTAACTAGAACTTTGACAGATAAAACCTGGAATTTGCATAGAACAGTGGCGAATCCAGTAGTGTATGATTTTGTCCCCTCAGAATGATCTCCTCGTTCCTTCGTGTTCACGTGAGTCTAGAAGAGTGTGTATATGCTAGCATCAATAGAAGAAGGTATTTTGAACAATGGTAGCTTTGGATATAGACCGAATATAATGCGAGTAGGAGAGGGATAGCGTAAGTGACAGAGCTTGGCGTATGTAATTCCTAGCGGGATTTATTGCGGGAATACAACACAAGTGTACCGAGAGATTCTAGAATCTACCTTCTGTGAAGAACACAACCTGCAACTCTAATGGATTCAATCTACAAATGACACTACTCTGCTCTAAACTAATTTGTATGAACAACAATGAACAAGACTGAAGCAAGAAGATCGAATGGCTTCTAACAGCAAAGGAAAACTAGCATGGATGCAAAAATGAAAACAAAATGAGCTCTAAACAAGAAATTGAAAGACTAAACAATGGAAATGAGAAGTTGAGGGGCCATTTTCTTGAAAACAAGCTGGATACTTATAGATTTCACATTCACCCAAAGGTAATTCCCATTAGAACTCTTTTACCATTAAACAATGAAGAAACACTATTCCAGGGGACATAAAACATTAATACGAGCCAAGGAAGTTGAGAAAAGCTGGTGAAAGTTGAAAAATTACGCAAGTCACGATCAAAGGAGCATGCTGGAAAATGCGTGAAGGACCGCCGCCCTGAGCAGGGCGACGGTTACAGGACCGCCGCCCTGTTAGGGTGGCGGGCGGTTCGTCACTAAAGGTCAAAAGGCTTAGAAAAGAAAGGAAGAGGAATAAAACAAAGCACAAGAAACTTGGATAAAGCATTTGGGATGTTAACATATACTTCGTGAGCTTCTCTGGATCCTGAACACCTTGCGAGGTGACCTGTATCATCATTGGGGCATGTGTGACATCATTTTGGCGGTACAGTACCCTATAATTTTGGGTATGTACATATTGCCCCCTCGGAGAAGCATTTTAACCATGAAGAGGTGTAAAATGGTGGGTCCGAGTATGGCAGTCCCAAAATGGGAAGCTAGAAATTATACCTAACACACCCGTGTGTCAAAATTTCACCATCTGAGTTCCTGCTACCTACAAAATGGAAAGAAGACTCAAGTGTAGATAGATAAAACAAATCGAAAATAAATACTAAATTAGTATGAAATGAGGACTTACCATTTGCGCGGGGATAAGAACTTACCTCCGTCGGTGCTCTAAACCTATGAAAGGTGCATTCAAAATGAGTCAAAACACTATATATATAAACGGGCCCACTTTCCTATTCATTTGCACATGTTGATTTGATAGTTTTTGAGCTCTGGGACCCACGGTGACAATTTTCAACGAGAGTATAGTCAAAATGTTCATAGTGAGATATCGATCATGCCTCCATGAGTAGAACATCGGCCTGTGAGATCTCAGGTTAGTTCTTCTTGATTTAACGTTTTTGCACCCAAAATGTAAAAATGATGAAAAATTTGTCGGGGGGGGGGGTTATTTTTAGAAATGTCAGTTTTAAATGTGTCTCTTAGGGGGGGCGCCTAATGGGTAGGCTTTTGTTTTAGCTAAAATGGTCAATTTTTTGCATTTTAAAGCATTTTTAGGGCATGTGACCCATTTTTAATCACGGGACAGGACCGCCACCCTGAGCAGGGCGGTGGTTATAGGACCACCGCCTTCCAAGGTGGCGGTTATGGAACCGCCACCCTGCTCAGGGCGGCGGTTCTCTCCAGAATGCTAAAACAACACTAGTTTGAATTCATTTTTGCATTTTTAGTGTCCTTACTTGCTTTAATGATTTTTCTAATGCAATCTTGATGCTAACTTGCTTCTTTTTGTGTGTTTTTGGGTGTTTTTGCAGAAGAAGGAAGAGTACATTAGATGGAGCCGAGAGAGGGAGAGTGATTGGCTTCCAGCAGTGTTAGATGCTCTCTCTCAGGCTGAGCAGGATACTCTTCAGAGGGTAGGTATATTGAGGATCGCATGGGTCCCCCATGTTGCACCTGCCAGTCACATACTATGTGACTTATTTTCTTATTGGGATGCAGATCGGAACACTTTCCGAATTTCTAGGTGTTAGGGGTGAGTGGACTATCACCCTAGAGGATGTCTACCGCATTTTGGGAGTCCCGATTATTGGGAGGAGACTTTCATTTGATACAGCAGTATCCAGAGCTCAGGTGACTCAGTGGGCCACCTATATGGGAGACATAGTTGTCTCCACTGGTTCAAAGAAGGGGGTGAAGGTCCATTCTATTCCTGGCTTGCCCATCCCTCTGATCCGTCAGGCCATTATGGGCATCCTTGCTTCGAGATTGATCAGAGACAAGGGAGGGGATACTTTTCTCTACTGCTGGGCCCCCATCATCGCACAGATTGAGGCACATGGTCAGATTTATGCCTGGGGAGCCGATATACTTGGGACCACCTATCACGACTTATACAGGGTGGTTCAATTACAGGGACAGTCACTGAGCCATCCGACCTTAGTTATGAGCTGGGTCTATGAGCGCATCATCCCTTATGGGAGAGGCATAGAGGTGGAGGATCCTAGGGCCATGAGGGTAGCTAGATGGATAGAGATGATGGTGCTTAGAGCACCCCACCAGCCAGTTGCTTCCCTGACTACTGAGGATATGGAGGCCACACCTTATCAGGCCATGGTAGGGTTGTGGGGCAGGAGACCTTTACTTTGATTTCCTGCTCTACTACAGGATAGCTTGTGGATAGGACGGGGAAGGTAGAGACACACCCCTTTGATCGAGTGCCTCAGCAGTTCGGCCTTGCTTACATTGACATGCTTCCCCCAGTGGTGCCAGTGTTCAGATCAGTTTGGGAGGCTAGGGGAGGTCCTAGAGGCCAGGGTTGGACTGTTGTTACTCCTGGCATCCCTATTACAGCTAGGAGGGTGGTACGCACTCGAGAGAGAGTCGGTGCTCCTCAGGCACCTTTACTTTGGATTACCGCCGGCCCTGCCCATAGCAGTGATGACCCCATTGATATAGACTCTGAGTCTGAGGAGTTCACAGGGGGAGAGACGGAGGAGGAGACCGAGGACATGGAGATCAGTGAGTCGGGTGGGGAAGAGGATAGCGATCCCGAGTGGCATGACACTCAGGAGATCTTACAGGCTGAGAGGGCAGAGCAGAGTGTGGAGAGGGTGACTCTAGTCTCAGAGGAGTTACTTTCTCAGGACCTAGGTGGAGAGGATGAGTCCGTGGTAGGATGCCATGTTGTCCCAGACGTAGGAGGGGGACACCAGTCAGTGGCAGCATCTGTGGCAGGTGCAAATCCTAGAGATCCTTCTTGGAGGCCCGGAGATCTGAGTGAGTTGTCACTCTTCTTTTGATATTTGTTTTTAGCTAGGATTTCCTTAGTTGCTATCTCTCTTTTTGTTCATCCTTGGTTTCACCTTTTGATCATTTTATAATTTGTTTTCTCCTTTGCTTGCAGAGACTGCTGATGAGTGGCGAGACTTGATTCGCTGGGTATGTACTGACACCCTGATGCTCCCCATGGAGAAGACTCGTGCCAAGCTATCCATAGATGTAGGGGAGCCTTCAGCAGCCGGTAGGCATACCGATGTTTTTTCCCCTGTCTGGCATGTGGCCAAGATGGTGACCTCCCTCCATACCGAGTTAGCTGGGTATAGGACTGTAGAGCACCTGATGAGGAGGAGCCACTCTCATAGTGAGGCTACAGCTATTGTTTGGGATCCGAGCCCTCAGTGCACTCAGAGAACCGGCGTAGTTGGAGTCCCAGGCGTGATCATGTGCCTTCTGAGGGATCTCATAGGGATTGAGAGGCCACTTGGCTCTTTTTGTAGTGACTCTTGCTAGATTGTTTATACGACCATTTTGTATTTTCCGGGCTCATTGAGCATTTTGACCATGCCTAGTGCATGATGGCATTGTACATAAAACCTGATTATATATATATATATATATATATACATCTCTTTTTGGATCTAGATCTCTTTGTACCTAGAGTTTTGTGATTCATTTTCACATGTATATTAGATGTTTATAAAAAATGTTTTTATATGCTTTTCAGAATGTATGCAATGGAGAACAAATATCACAAATGTTTTCTTTTTGTATTTCGTGATGCTGATGTATGATGATGTGGACACTATGTGATCTTGAACTTTAGTTTCTATAAGAAATTTTCTGGTACTTCATATTGTTTTGAAAAATGTGATGATGAACTGGTATGATGAGCAGATGAACTTGCCCCACTCCTAACTCCACGCAACTAGTAAGATGTGAGGGCTCACCACCGAGAGCTAGAAAGGGCACAAGCTATGAGGTGTGTTGAAATGGTAATGATGGGAGATAGACAAAGAGTTGGTGGAACCAAATTAGGATGCTACAAACCTATCTTACTCAAGTGACTCCATAGTTTAGAATGTAACTTGCTTTGCAGTTTATCCAGACTTAGATCCGTAGATGGCCACTTGGTTGACAAAATCTGGTTTTCAGGGTTTTGAACTCTCTTGGAATTTTGGACATCTGATTCATTTGTTTTTGACTCAAGATTTCAAAGGTTTGTTTGAACTATTTGCTTATGACTTTTAACATTTACTGTCAAACGAACCCCTATACCTTGCCCCATGCTACTAGTAGGAAACATGGGCTTATCACCATGGACAAGGCACAGGTGAGTAAAGGCATTCCCATCCTTTCCCAACCCTACGTCACTAGTAAGAGATGCAAGCTCAACACCGAAGGTTGGTAGGGCAAGGAAATGTGTAAAAGTAAAATTTTCTGTTTGATCTATATTTGACTTACTTACTTGAGCAAAATGTCAGGATGTTCTTATTTCCAACGAGATATATACACGGGATAGATGTGACACTGTGAAGCTTCTAGAATAGACCATAGGCAAGACACCTATCCTAGGAAGAAACCAAAAGTGAGAACAAGCATGCATGCCTTGGTATGGCTACCATTAAGACTTTGTCATATCTTGCTTTAATTGATGAAATGATTCTGAAACAGTTGATGATGTTATGAAAATGAAGAAGTATGATTTGAATGCTCCTGCCAATACTATCAGAAGTTTGTAATGAATTTCTTAAGGATAAGTCCCTTGATCACCAAATTTACGAAACGAGTGAACAAAATGAACCTATCTAAATGAATATGTAATGTAGATATAATTATACAAATAGTGTCGATGCTTCATGCATAAAATCATTTAAGATGCAAGGAATTGACTGATTCATTGAACTCCTCACCCTCTAGTGTGCACAAGAGATACGCACCATTCCTGTAGTCTTTCATGACTCGATATGGGCCCAACCATTTGGGCCGGAACTTTCTTCCTTCACCAGTTTTCTTATCGATCTGGTTGTCTAGTCTTAGAACTAGATCTCCTTCATATATTTCTCACTCATAGACCTTTTTGTTATACTGCCGGCACATCCGGTCAGCATAGGCTCTATGCCATTGTTCGGCATTTAACCTGGCCTCATCTAGACTTTCTAGTTGAGAGAGGCATGCCTCCCTGTAAGCTTCTTCATCCAGAATCCCTTGTAGTGAGATGCGGAGACTGGGTATTTCAACCTCAAGTGGGAGAACTGCTTCTTCTCCAAATACCAGTGAGAAAGGAGTTTCTCCTGTTGGTGTTCTTATTGAGGTTCGGTGGGCCCACAAGGCCGGATATAGTTTTAAATGCCAATCTCATTTATTCTCCTTGACTATTTTAAGGAGAATAGCTTTCAATGTTTTGTTTGTCGCTTCAGCCTGCCCATTGGCTTGAGGGTAGTAAAGGGAGCATGTGTGATGGTTTATCTTGAACTTGCTACATAACTCACGAACCTTGTCATTCTTAAAGGATGTGTCATTATCTGAGATAATGACTTGTGGGACACCATACCTGCAGATAATTTGGTTCAAAATGAATTTGGCAATCACTAAACCTGGTACAGTGGTGAGAGGCATGGCCTCCACCCATTTGGTAAAATATTCCATGGCTGTGATTATAAAATTATGGCCATCGGTTGATGAGGGAGAGAATTTCCCTATCAAATCTAAACCCCATATGGAGAAGGGCCACGGAGTCGCTATTGGTTGCAGGGATTGTGCTGGCATGTGAATCTCGTGAGAGAATTCTTGACATTTGTGGCACTTACGTACAAATTCCACTGCGTCATGTTCGAGAGTGGGCCAAAAATAGCCCATCCGATGTATTTTGTGAGTGGTGGCATGACCACCGAAGTGGCCCCCACATATCCCACTGTGGGATTCATGAAGAATCCTCTTGGATTCTTCTATGTCGACGCATCATAGAAGCATGTCGTCGAAGGCTCTACGATAGAGTACTTGGTCTAAAACAACATATTTAGCTACAATATTGTGTAACCATCTTCTTTGTTGTGGCGTGACAGCTTCTGGATACGTATGGTCCATGATAAAATTGATAATATCAGTATACCAGGGACATGTAGAAATGGGGGGTCTGGTTTTGACAAAGTATACACATTCATCGGGAAAGTCTAGATCTACCAGCTCACCTCCATCTAGTGGATTGTCAGCTAACCAGTCTGCAATGATTTGTCCTTTAACATATTTTTGGTTTACGAATGTTAACTCAAATTCTCCCATTAGGGTTATGAAACGTCCAACCTTTTTAGACAAGGACCCTTGTGTGAGGAATGTCCGTAAATGGTCTGTCTTCACAATGACCCTTGTTTCTTGATTTAACATGTAATGTCTTAAACATTTTGTGGTGAAGACTATGGCAAGGCATTCTCTTTCTGCCTGTGTATAACACGTTTCATAATCGAGCAACGTTCGGCTAATGAAATAGATCACGCGTTCTCGTTTATCATCGTCTTCTTGAGCCAACATGCAGGCCAGCGAGACATGAGTGGCTCGTGAGTATAGGATTAAAGGGTGGTCTGGCTTGGGAGGCATTAGCGTGGGTGGTGACAACAAGAAGTGCTTAACTACTTCGAAGGCCTCATTGCAATCTTCAGTCCAATCGATACTATAATCTTTCTTGAGTAAATTATTGATTGGATGAATGGAAAAGCTTAAATCTGGGATGAACCTTCAGATTGCACCGAGTTTCCCAAGAAATGACCTGATTCCAGACTCATCTGAAGGTGGGATCATTTCGAGAACAACCTGTATTTTGGCTGGATCAACATCAATCCCTCATGAAGATATAATGTATCCTAGAAGTTTGCCTCCTGTTACACCAAAAACGCACTTCTCTGGGTTTAATGTGACACCATACTCAATTAGTCATGAGAGGATGATGCGGAGTACTTCCGGGTGATCACAATGTTTCTTGGCCTTGGCCAACAAGTCATCCACATATGATTCCACAATTTTATGGATAAGATCATGGAATATATACGTCATTGCCCGCTGATACGTAGCACCAACATTCTTAAGACCAAATGGCATGACAACATAACAATAAGTTCCCCAGGGAGTTATAAACGTGGTTTTGGCTTGGTCTTGTTCAGATATTTTGATTTGATTATATCCCGAGAACCCATCCATGAGAGACAAAAGCTCAAATCCAGCTGTTGCATCAATGATGATGTCAATGGATGGTAATGGGAAATCATCTTTGGGACAAGCTTTGTTAATATCCCAAAAATCTATACAAATGCGTATCTTCCCATTCTTTTTTAGGACGGGAACGATATTAGACACCCATTGTGAATAGTCAACGGGCTTGATGAATCCTACCTGGAGAAGTTTCACTACTTCCTCTTTTACCATGAGAGCCACTTTTGGCTTCATTGGTCTTGACTTCTGTTTAATTGGCTTCGCATCTGGTTTAGTGACAAGATTATGTACCACAACTTGTGGTGCGATACCTGTCATTTCTTTATAACTAAATGCAAAAGCCTTTTGATGTTCTTTGAGGATTTGGGTGTGTATTTCTATTTCTTCTGGAGTTAGCGAGGATCCCAACTTCAAAATTCTTGGTTCTTCCTCCATTCCAATGTTTATGTCAATGGTTTCTTCTATCAAAGAAGCGTTACCTTCTTCAAATTCAGGTGGGGCTGGAGGTAGTTCCAAGCTTTCTCCATTTTCTATCTCGTAGACATCGAGATCCTTCTGTGGAGGAGACTCTATCATGGGATTTCCAAAGTAGGAAGAGGAGTGTGGTATTAGGGAAAGATCAACTATAGGGTGAGCAAGGTGTAGCTCTGCATAGGCATTTAGATATTCGAGAGTGATTTTATCACTGTCAACATGATGTAAGATAGAGATTCATTCTCAGCTGTATGTGTTAGAAGAGGGTTCGTTGATATTTTCTTCACCAATGGTTCAGTACGAAGTGATACCTTGAAACTTGTATCTTCCAACTCATTACTTGGGGTAAAACATGAAGCTGAGGTTGCTATTGAATCTGCGAGAAGGTTCTATTCTCGTGGGATTGCCTCAATGGATATGAAGTTGAATCCTTTGCTTAGATCTAATACCGCTGTTTTATAGAGCTGTAAGTGCTCAGCTCTAGTCTCATATACTTCAGAGACTTGGTTTGCAACTAATTGTGAGTCTCCTAACACTCTGATGTTATTAACACCGATCCTTTTGGCTATGATGAGGCCAAGGAGGAGGGCTTCGTACTCAGTGCCATTGTTTGTACATTCAAAGTTTAACTTAAAAGAAAAAGGTAGGATCTTTCCCTCAGGAGAAGTAAAGATCACACCTGCCCCGGCTCCATAGCGACATCTAGCTCCATCGAAGTGGAGAGTCCAATACTTACTAGGAAAAATGGATGTTGGGACATTCTTTGCATCTATTTCTTCTATTTCGGTTACTTCCACCATGCAAAGTTCCTCTGCTGGAAGAGAACCAACCCCTAAGGTACATCCCATACCTGTGGAATCAAATGGTAGGAAAATTGGTAGATCTTGTTCCAGTAACTCGACAATTTTTGCAGTAGTTCCTAATGATACTTGTTTCTACAATGCTAGCTTCATCCTTGAGGGCTGGGATGCCCTTGAATAGGTTCGTAATTTCTAGTTCTGTTGTAGGTATTAATTTTTCTTCTGGTTTTGAGTCGATTGGTTTGTTAAGTTGGTTTGTTGGGAGTTCAAACTCAGAGTGAACGCCTGGTCTTTTCTTCAGGTCTGCTAGGTGTATGTCAAATGGTTTTGGGTCACCTTTTGCTACGAATATCTTTCCTAGGTGTAAGAATCTTATTTCCTGGAATAACGTAGAAGGGATTGCTTTCATGCGATGTATCCATGGTCGACCGAGGATCATATTATAGTTGGTTTCCTGATCTATGATATAAAACTCGGTGAGGATTGTCTTGGGTCCTAAGGTGACTGGTAATATTATAGTCCCAATTGAAGTAGCTTTAAGGCTATCATAACCTCTTAGCGTATTTCTTGTTGTGGAACAGTTTGTTTCTCCATATCCTAGCTTTTGAAGGAAAGAGAAGGGGACAATGTTAACTGCTGCCCCATCATCAACCATTGTGCATTTAACATAATTATTGTAAACCCACACCTGTAAATGCAAGGCCGGATCACCTCTATGTGTAATTTCAGCATCTGTTGGCATTTTGTTTATGTCGAATATAAACTCGGTATCCCTATCTGGCTGCCCTAGAGGGTGGATATCGAAGTCTATATGGTTTACTTGTGTTTCGGGAGGTGGAGTGATGTTAATTAAATGACCTAGACCTAGTGCTTCTAAAAGAGCAGCCCTATGGGTAGGAGAGTTCTTCAACAAGTCCAAAAAGGAGATGTGAGAGAAGGTCTTTGTTAAGTCATTAATTAAATCATAAGCACCCACGGGTTTTACCAACGTTTGTTGAATGTTATCTGGCTCTAGTGGATAGATTGGATTTGGTTGAGAAGAATATTCTCGTGTTCTTGTTATGGCTTCTACGTGCAGCTCAGTATCTAATTCCACTAGACCAACTATCTTGGTTCGTGGCTGATTTCCTAATTGCGGTGCGACAGGTGGATTTAGTGAAGTTGAGGCTTCATGATCATTATTTCCTGTCATTACACCTTTGTTCATCCCATTTGGATTTAATTTATTATTGTTATTGTGATTTGGAAGTGGATCATTGAAGATCTTAAGAGGTGCATTTTGAGGGGAAACTACCCCTGTGAAAGTATTTGGCATAGGTGTCACAGAATCTGTTAAGAACATATCTATGAAGAGTTGTCTTTGTTCTTCTGGAAAACGTTGCATGAACTTATTGTAATCGTGACAAGTCCTAGTGTCATGGCCTCAAATTTTGTGGAAACCACAATACGAGTTGGGATTATAACTCCTAGGTTGTTGGTTTGGCACGTGTTGTGGTCCAAAACTCTGATTAAACCATTGACTATTAGGATTAAAGTTTTGTGTTTGTTGTCTTTGGTTTTGGTTTTGATATCCAGTTGAGTTTTGACTTGGACCCTGTGTCTGGATCTACCATTTGTTGTTGTTGTTGGGGATGATTAAAATCCACCGCGTTGATTGTTGGGGTGAAATTGTTGTTTCATTGGTTGTTAACTGGTGGTGGAACATTTACAACATTTTCTTTTTTAGTTTGGTCAGTCACTCCATCTGTTGTCACTCCATGGTTTTTGTTAAGGATTTTAGGTCCTTGATTGGCATTTGTGGTAGTAGGATAAGTCGTAGTGTTTTGGTTGGGGATGATTAACCTCCCATTTGTTCCATATGTCTTGCGACCGCTATCTATTGCAGCTTGATCTATTCGGAGAGCACTCTCGAGCACTTCATCATAAGTTCTTAGTGGGAACTTATGGACTTCTTCCTTTATCTCTCTGCTGAGAGAATGAAGGAATAAATCACATAGTTCCATCTGATCCATGTTTGGAGTGCTTGCTGAAGAATAGAGGACTGTACGCCATCTTTGGATGAAATGAGCAACAGATTCATTGTGTTCTTGCTTAATATGCAAGAATTCCCTGATCCCTGTTCTCAACAATTTGTTCATGTCGAATGCCTTGATGAACTCTGAAACGAGTTGTTTAAATGAATGTATTGAGGCTTCAGGTATTCTGTAATACCAATCGAGGGCGATACCCTCTAAAGTTTTGGGGAATATTTTAGCAACAACTCCATCCCAAGGGAGCAGTTCTCGAATGGCTGTGGCATAGGCCTTAATATGTGCATTCGGGTCTCCCTCCCCTTTGTACTTGGGTAGATCGGGGAGAGGTCTTGGAAGCATGACGCTTCGTATAGTGAAGTCTAAAGGTTCTTTCAAATATTCTGAATAAGTTCCTATCGCATAGGTTTCAACCATTGATGGTGTTTGCTGAGGGGGTGGAGGTGGAATGGGTTGTTGATATGGCGTAGCATATGTATTTGCAGGGGCATAAGGGAATCCCTGTGGTTGAGTGAACATGCCGGGAGAAGAGAACATATCTCCCTGTGGTGATTTGGAATACATGTTTAAGTATGGAGGAGCATTGCTCAGGAATGGATTGTTTTGTGCTAAGCCAGGAGGTATCATATTCTCAACTAGAGCGGCGTTAGAAAACATGGTTCTAGTTGGCATTTGTTGTAAATACTGAGGAGGCATGCCCAATGTGCCTATTCCTGTGAGGAGGTCTACTTGGCTGGAATGATGTGGAGGATTGGAAGTTCCTGCTTGCATGAACTGTGAATTTTGACTTGCTTGAGCAAGTTCCAACCCTCTAACCTTCTCAACTAAGGCTGAGATGACCTCGTTTGGTGAAGACACGGTATTTTTCCTTAGTGGCGTTTGTTGTATATCTTGAGGTTGTATAGGCATATGGTACCCTGCTATGAATTGATCGGTGCCCTGCCAAGTTTCACCGAGGGCATTTCCTATAGGTGGAGGGATGGGGGTGTTTTCTTGGAATGAGACCTCGGGTTGTGTTTGCAAACCTCCTATAGATGGGTACATATTTTGAGAGCATTGTTCACTCCTAGCATAACGTGCTAAGTATTCGTCATCTAACAACAGATATGGATCTGACTGTCTACTAATTTGTGGTCTAAGCAACACCTGAGGAGATGAACCAGATTCTCCAGTGAGCGTCATATTGTTTGAGCCTGAAGGCTCTGGTTGTTGCGTTTGAGTGAGCTGATCCAACTCCTCTATTTGGAAAGAAGAACTATATCTAGTCCTTTGAGGTGGAGTTTGTGTTGAAAACCGGTTAGTTGAATAGTTGTCACCCCATGCTGAGAGCGAGGGTGATGGTTGTCTATTTAGTTGATCGTAGTATGCTTCAAGACCTAGGAGAGGTCTGCCATATGCATCGTATCCTGACATATTCGGGGGGTATATGAATACCCGCAGAATAATGGGAAAGAGCGAAGGTGGATAAAAATAAAAGAAGAGTGTGAAAGTGAAGCTGAATTAGAGAAGATGAAATAGTTGTTTGTTTCATGTCAGGTTCACCAATTTTGTTGGTGAAGCTGATGTGAAGGCTAATGAGGTGGAAAAGATGAAAAGTATACTAATTGGAAGAACAAGTACAAATAAGACTCTGAATTTACGTGTTTAATCCAGGTTCACCAATTTTTTGGTGAAGCTGATGTGAAGGCTAATGGGTGGAAAAGACGAAAAGTATACTAATTGGAAGAAAAAGTAGAAATAAGACTCTGAATCAGAAGGTAGGAAGTTTCACGTCGGGTTCACCAATTTTGTATGATGGAAAAGTGACATGCGAGCATGAGAATCTACAAGTAACTCTTCCTCGCACCCGACCTCCCGAGGTCATGCCGAGACAGCCGGTGGGGATGGAATACACGCGGGATGCAGATAAGCTAGTTAGGTAATCTTATGTCTTCAACACGCAATATAGGGATCTGTGAATCTAAGGCAAAGAAGGCCCTCCTAACCTGAACCGGTGTGATAGATCATTTGGAGAGGATAGCTACTCGAAGGCTCCAATCAATATCGAGCTCTGCCATGATCCGATCTATGGGTTGTGGGATACGTGGAAGATGACCTGTGGGTGCTTCGTATATATCTCCTGACAAGGTCATGAAAATGGAATGGCTAAATGTGTAGTGGATCTTTTGGTGCTTTATGGATGATTCTCTGGTCTAGTCCAGAAATCTTTAGCTTGATTAGCTGCTACATTTAATAATGATAGTTGTGTGATAATGTCTGGTGGGAGTGGAGAGGACCTAAATACTAATGTTCACAAACCAGCATCAACGTTGGTTTGACTTGTAGGCCCGTTGGGTTGTGGGACCTGTGGATCACAACCGTAAGTTTGTGGTTGTTGTGGACCTCCTATGGTCATATGAAGAGTCAACCCCTTAGTCTGAGTATCCAGTAGTCGTATGCCTTTTTGGCCTCTACGTTTAGAACTAGAAGTTGCATGATTTTCTTGGAGTACCTAACAGGTGTTCTGGCAACTTGGATACGTAAGCTAGTGTCTATATCAACGAGGAGGTCTCCTGCGTCTGGCTGTGGGACTAGTGGATCACAACTGAATGTTTTCTCTCTTTCAGGTCCTTCTACAGTCATACGGATATCTATCAAGGCAGTCTATAATTTGTCTGATTTGACCAGAACGTGTGTGCTTTGTCATCTTCTATGTTTAATACTCTTAGCTGTGCGCTAGTTTCTTGTAGGTCTGTTGTTGCTCAGAAGACCTGAATTCTGAGATTTTGATCTATGTCAGTTATTGCTGCAACAATATTTGGTTGAGGCACGATTGGCTCAAAAACATATTCCCTGGGCTCCCTAGGTCCCGTGATTGTCATACAAGATCAATATAAGCCTAACTGAAATGAAATAAACTAACTATGCAAGATATATCTACAATATACATATATATATATATTCCTCTATTTTTTGTATTTTTGATAGAATTTTGAATAGAATTGAAAGAGAAACTAATCTAATATATTCAGAAAATGACAACTAATCTAATAACAAAATTAAAACAAGCAAGGTAGCCCGGTGTAGCTACTTGCTTGTGCAGTTGTGAGTTTTATCCTAAATAACTAGATAGCTGATTAACTTAATTGAAAGATTCTCGATCCTACCTCAGAAGTGAGGAATGAATCATAGTTTCTCAGAAACTATCAATCCCCACAGCTTCCCTGGCAATATCGAAAATGAAACTTAACTGAAATGAAATATTTCACTACTCTATTTGATATGTTTTAACTAGAACTTTGACAGATAAAACCTAGAATTTGCAGAACAGTGGTGAATCCAGTAGTGTATGATTTTGTCCCCTCAGAATGATCTCCTCATTCCTTCGTGTTCACGTGAGTCCAGAAGAGCGTGTATATGCTAGCATCAACAGAAGAAGGTATTTTGAACAATGGCAGCTTTGGATATAGACCGAATAAAATGCGAGTAGGAGAGGGACAACGCAAGTGACAGAGCTTGGCGTATGCAATTCCTAGCGGGATTTATTGCGGGAATACAACACAAGTGTACCGAGAGATTCTAGAATATACCTTCTGTGAAGAACACAACCTGCAACTCTAATGGATTCAATCTACAAATGACACTACTCTGCTCTAAACTAATTTGTATGAACAACAATGAACAAGACTGAAGCAAGAAGATCGAATGGCTTCTAACAGCAAAGGAAAACTAGCATGGATGCAAACATGAAAACAAAATGAGCTCTAAACAAGAAATTGAAAGACTAAACAATGGAAATGAGAAGTTGAGGGGCCATTTGCTTGAAAACAAGCTGGATACTTATAGATTTCACATTCACCCAAAGGTAATTCCCATTAGAACTCTTTTACCATTAAACAATGAAGAAACACTATTCCAGGGGACATAAAACATTAATACAAGCCAAGGTGGTTGAGAAAAGCTGGTGAAAGTTGAAAAATTACGCAAGTCGTGATCAAAAGAATGTGCTGGAAAACACGTGAAGGACCGCCGCCCTGAGCAGGGTGGCGGTTACAGGACCGCCGCCCTGGCAGGGCAGCGGTTTCATCACTAAAGGTCAAAAAAGCGTTAAAAAGGGGGGTGAGGGATAAAACAAAGCACAAGGAACTTGGATAAAGCATTTGGGATGCTAACATATACTTCGTGAGCTTCTCTGGATCCCAAACACCTTGTGAGGTGACCTGTATCATCATTGGGGCATGTGTGACATCGTTCTGGTATCATAATACCCTACAATTTTGGGTACAGCCCTCATCATTTCGATGGGAGATGATGGGTAGTGGTCAAAGAAGCCATATGGGTGACATATGTTTTTATAGATGAGTGTTTGATGATTCGAAGTTGTATATGGTGACATAGAGACCATACCGGCTATATCCATGGATGACATATGTTAAAGAGATATCCACAACTGAGGTGGATCACTTCATTATCAACAGTTGTAGCCACATATTGGAGATGTACATGGTAGATCGTGTCAAACAACAATTTGGGGTAGTGTAGAATATACCTAGCGGTGAGCAGTGGTATGCGTGTGTTGCATGTTGAGACAGTGGAAATTTGGTCCATGGTATTGGGGAAGAAAATTGTTAGACTATTTTTTTTTAGAGTTACACCTCAAGTATATGATGTCTGAGCATAGATCGTCAATCCAAGGATGATGTCACAGAGTATGTTTCATGGTATGCAACTGATTATGCCTAGCCATGCGATTACTATTCCACGGGAAACTATAATAGCAGGGATAGCCGCAAACACCTATGGTTGGGCCACTATAGAGGAGCCATGGGTAGATTGGGCTAGGCAAGAGGCTGAGGCTATGTTACAAGCTCAATCACAGGCACAAGGGCACAAGCATAAGTGCAAGGCATAGGTGTAGGCATAGGTGATACATATTCCATTATAGATTCCATAGCAAGTTCTGATACAGGTGCTAATATAGGTTGTAGTTCAGCCACAAGTTCCATTATAGGTAATAGTGTATATACTAGTGGTGAAAATACAGGTACCAAGATAGGGACCTTTATAGGTTCAGGGGCAGGACCGATGTGCAGGTTCCATTATAGATGTAGGTGTCGTTTCAGGCAATAGGTATAGATTCCATTGTCACCACCGAGGCCATTAATTCCAGAGGTCAGAGTGCCGTAGGTAGAGGAGAGATGGAGGTGGTGATGGATGGGGTTAGCAGGAGGGTAGGATGTGTGGCATTAGAGTATGCATAGGCACAACCACAAGGATCAAGTGCTAGCTCCAAGACCATTGGTTGGGCTATTAGTGGTAGTTTTATAGGCATAGAGAGATACTTCCATGATACGGGGAGATATTGCATTTATCACCGTACAAAAACTTTATAGGAAGCTAGATCAGAGGACTGCTAAGAGAGACAACATGAGACAATATCTGCAGTAGAGTACTACAAAGAGAGATCACATTGTTCTACATGTTCAACAACTAACCTTAGAGATGTCACACGCCATGTGGCAGAGCTCACGTGGTATGGGTGATGTGATGTATGTACAATATTGTCTATATCACATGGGAGATGAGGTACTATCCACGCCCTATACGAGTTAGTTGTTCCCACGGATCATAGAGACCCCCAGACTAGTAGCTAGAGAATAGAAAATAGGTCCATGAGGTTTGGCAAATCATAGAGGTCGTCAGGTTAGTTAGATTAGTGTAGATACCACCACTGAGAGGTAGGGAGGAGAGACTAGGTAGTCCCTGTATTAGAGAGTCACCCGTGACTCAGCTATATGATATGTTGTATATGTTTTTGTGCATGCCTCATGATGAAGGCACATTTTTTTAGATTGATGCCCTTGATGGCATGTTATATATATGTATATGACATTTTTGGATATAATGTACATGGACATTTTTTATTTGATGTATATGGATGTTTATGTGTATCGACATGATATAATGGATATATATTGAGATTTGAAATGACATATGATGATGAGATGCTTGATTATATTTGATGTAGTTCTAGAGATGATCATGATATATTATAGTAGATGAAGATTTTTTATTTAATGTATTATGGATGTATGATGATGTATCATGGATGCATGATGATTACATGTTTTTTGCTTAGCTTACATGTTTTGTAGCTGTAGCATTTATTCATGATGTATATGGTTGTGTTAATTTTATTTATTATTACACATTTTTCAATTAATTTCCGTGTGATGAAAAACACACACAAAAAATATTACAAAACAATTGTACATAATTTATTGCAAATGTCAAACCCTATACACATGATAATTGATAGACACCTTGATTATCAATGAGTCAAGATGATTGTGAAAATACTATGTAATAGGTCCAAAAATGAAGACAAAATTTGTTGGGGTAAACAATCCCAAAACTTCAAGGTAAAATGAGTTAATGTAACAAATTAATACAAATGATTGATCAACAAAAGACATAAAATTGATCAACACAAAGATGAGGAATGAAATGAAAATCAAAATGAATAAATAAAGCTAACAATGAGCCCAGTTAGTAACATGATGCCATAAATTGGTCCAAAATAAATATAATAAATTTTAAAAACCTCATTCAAAAAGCAAAATGAATATAACAAAGGTAGTAATGAGCCTAGTTATCTTTGCCTATTTCAATTGGTCAGAAACATGTACACTAATGTACACAAACAATCCACTACACAAATCAATAACATCTCACAAACAATATACAAACCAAAAAATGCTAACAAGATGTACCTACTGCAAGTCAACATATAATAACAATCTAACATGAGTTGTTAACATCTAACTACATCCCTTTAATGTGTTCCACAATGAAGAATATGAAGATGTGAATGCCCCCAACAAATGATATATGCAAGTGGATTAGATCAGAACAAAGAGTGGAGTAACTACTCGTTATGACACTCTTATTGGATTCCATTGAAGTGCAATCATGAAATTGATTGGTTTTACATTTTCCAACAAGGAAAAATGGGATGGTTGAGAACCGAATGTGCCCCAAGCGAGGATATATGAGAAAGGTTGATTGATGATCTTACCCATAAGAAATGATACATGTCATGGGTAAGAAAATTAAGAATTTTAGGATGATCTGGAATGGTTTTATAGATTATAACCAAAAACCTAAAATTGAACATGTTGATACTGTTGAGTTTTAGTGAAACATTTTCTGAATGTTTTTATGGTTTTTACATTAGTTTTGATTTTTAGGAATTTGATTATTTATTATTGTTTTGAAAATTTTGTTTTATATGATTTGTTTGAATTTGTTGTGCACCAACCAAAAATTAAAGGTATCCTTAAAACGTATTAAACATGACACAAATGAATAATCCCATTGAACACCAAAGGTCTGAATACAATAGAAGTATGGGAGTTGATGTAAGCATGGGATTCACATCAAGCTAGGAGGAACACCCCACACAAGGTGGTTTCTCTTTTTGAATGGAAACAGGGCGAGGATGTGGAACAAGTGGTTTGTGCTGACATGCTACTAACACTAGGGATACTCTTAGAGGATTTAGAAGTAGAACTTCTTCAAATGAACCTCATTCATGGGCTTTTAAGAATCTTTCCATCTTCATTGGATAGTTTATATGCTGAGTGATCCAAACTTTCAGTGATTCTTTCAGGGTCCCAACTAATTACGGTTCAAATTGCCTTGTTTTTCATGCTCTTTTGCACTAGTATTTTAAAATTTTGCTTTAAGTAGTGAGGTTTCTCACATGCTCTTCCAATTGGTTTCATCATTTTATTGTACTCCTCATTTCAAGAAAGTATTGATTAGATATACCTTCAACATGATGTGAATCACAAACATGAGTAGTTTGATCTAGTGAAATATTTAGTCATCTACAAGACGCACTTGGTGAGTCATGTATTTCACTAGGTTTTGCAACCTGATTGAGGGAAGGGAGCTCAACGTTCATGGGTAATAGTGACTTTAGAACTCATATACTGAAGGGAGAAGAGAGGTTACTCCTTTTGCCTTCTTCCTTTTATATCTCAATTTTATAGTTATGTGTGCTAATTCAAGAACCATAGCTTTATCAACATTATTTTTAATATTGATTTTATCATTTGATTGGGAAGCATTGGATTCCAGAGTAGATATGATGTTATGATAGGAACACTTTGAGGAGTCTATGGAATTTTTTAGCTATTTTTGACATTACATTTTTTTGAAAGTTATATCATTATCTTGTAATGATTTTGAGACTTCCTATGATTTCCTAGAATTGGGAGCCTCTGATGTGCCCTAAAGATCATCATCTTCCTTTCTAAATATTTGACCAATGGATAGGTTCAGAGGCATGTACTGATCCACTTTTGATTGCAATATTTCTTCCTTGATGGGGTGTGACACATTAGAAGAGGTGTTAAATGATGTTTAAGAACACTATTATGTGAAGCCCCCATCTGGAAAAAACTGAGATGGTTGAAGTGATAGGTTGAGCAAGGCTTGTGAGGGGATAAATTATATTACCACATAAAATTCATGAATTTTGACGATCTGCAACATGGCTTATAATTCCATAGTCGCGGCTATTAAAAACCGTGATCATGGATTTTTCTAGGCTAATTCCATGTCCTAAAACCGTGCTTGTGCTTTATAAATTCGCTACATGAATTTGTAAACCACGCTTGAACTTTGTAAACCATGATTACGACATATTCAAACCATGCCCATCGCGCTTATTTCAGGGTGTTGGCTTGGCTTTGTAAAACGTGAATGGACCTCATTTGTTACCATTTTAGCACCACGATTATGGTTTACAAACCGGATTCATGTTTATTAGGATATCATCAATTCTGACCCTGTTTAAGGAAATCTATGTTTTTTCCCAACCAAAGCTGGGGGATTTAAGGTCAAATTATTTTACAGTGTAAAAACAACAAAACCTCAAATTTTCTCTTCTAGAGACTTGAACCATTGCTAAAAAACTAAAAAATTTCACAAAAATGGTACCATCACGTAGGGGAGACTGTTAGCTTTGTAGAAATATTGATTTTAAAGTGAATAGAATAAGATAAATATCATATTATAATTTTTTACTAATAATAGGTCTTTAAGACATTTTTTCTCGTGAATGTTCATGTCTACGTTTGAGATTGTAACTTTTGTTTCACTTATCAGAATGTAATAAAACATATACCATCCCAACTGTGGCAAAATTCTATACACATTAAAAAAATTATTTGAATTCGATATTTTTTGATGAAGTTATGGCGGGAAAATGGAAAGTGCTCTGTTTTCTAAATATTTTAAGACCACTTTCATGGAAAAAATCATTAAAAAAAAAATTTACTCAAAAAAGTACAAAATAAAATCCATCCCAAGATAGACAACTACATCTGACTTTTCACTAAAGGAAAAAAAATAATCAAGATTTGGTCATCCAAATTGTGGGCAAATGGACTACAATCTTATAGGCGTTTTTAAAAAAAAAAAACCAAGTCATATGAATTGTAAGTGTTTAATATAGCTAAACTTGTCCGTTTTTTTTTTTTAAATTAGTATTTTAGAAACAAGATTCTGAATGCTACGATTCATATTTATATAAAATTTTCTAATTTTGAGTGCGCATATTGCTAATAATCCCTACAAGTTGATATTATGTTGTTATTTGCAATATGATGTCCACTTATGACCCCTTTTTTGTCCCCCAACTTGCTGCACTTACCCTAATGACGTGGTACCAAGGGTTATCAGGAACAACACTTTCACACACCATGGTGGAATCCAACAAATCATATGCGAGCACCAAAATATGTTAGACGAGAGATTTAAAATGTGTTTGATTTATGTCAAATTAAAGAAGGCATGCAATAGTTGCCATGGAGTCCACTGTTTTATTTTGCGTGCAAGGAATTTTTTCAAATAAGCCGAAAATACCGCTTGAGACTGTCAACCATGCATTTATAAGGAAAAAAATTACCATCCTTTACATGATATTCTCCTTCTACTTGCTTGATTATCAAAAGAGAATCTCAAAAAATGGTTAGCTTTTTAAGCCACCAAGATATTGCAAAGCCTATACGTATTATTAGAGCTTCATAACCCATGATGTTATTAGGCATGGGAAACCAATGTGGTAATATTTGGGAATAACATTTCCATCTGGCATGCATAGCACAATACCAGCTCTTGATCCATGCATATTACAAAAGCCATAAAAAAAGTCCAAGAAGGGATGACATTAATGTACAAGATCTCTTCATCTGGGAACTCAAAGTGAAATGGTTCTGAGCCTAGCAGTGACATTGTGGCCAATTGATCTACTAGATATTTCCCTTTTATGGTTCTTTGATTGAAAAATTCTATGTCAAAATCACTTAGGAGTACCACCCAACCAGGTATTTTGCCTATTAGTATAGGTCTTGAGAGTAGATATTTTAAAGGATCGACCTTCGAAATAAGCTTTGTTATATAATTTAGTAAATAATGTCACCATTTCTGAAAGGTGAACACTAATTCCAGACATACTTTCTCAACTTGAGAATATCTAAGTTCATTATCAATCAATGTTTTATTGAGATAGTAAATAACCTGCTCTTGTCCATTTTCTTCGTGTTGCAAGTAATGCCTATGGATCATGTTTTGATGTGTACATGTGGAAGAATAAACAATGTTTCCTTGAATAGGTAGCATTCTAGCATCCAAAAGAAAGTTGATAGGTATTATTTCAACTTAGTAAGAGAATCATGACATTCTTGTGTCCATTTGAACTAGACATACTTCTTGAGAACCTGATTAAAATGATGACACTTATCTGCAAGTGAGATATGAAGCACCAAAGTGGATAGACTGAATCTTTCCATGGAGATTCCTTGTAGATGGAAATAGGTTTTGTTGTGGAGGCATATCCATGATTAATTTTAACTTAGTGGGGTTAAACTTAAATTCCCCTCCATGTGAGACTATGAATCCCAGGAGCTTTCTTGAAGTAACACCAAAGACACACTTATTTGGAGTAAGGAGCACCTTATATTCTCTCAATATTTCAAATATACGCCGTAAAAAAATTAGATGATATATTCTGATTTTGGACTTAGCAAGGATGTCATTGACATAATCTTCCATGATGTCATGATGTAAATCATGGAAAATAACAATCATTGTGTCAAAACTGATGGTTTCCCCTACCTTTCTTAAGGCCAAAAGGTATAATTTACTTTGTAACTACAAACTACCCGATTTACAAGGTGTTGTGAATAGCTTGTTTTGTTGGTATTCCTTAAACAATATTGAAGTCTGGTTTGTAACCCAAAAATCCATCCATTAAAGTTACAATTTCAATGTCCTTCTATAGAGTCAACTATCATATCAATATTTGGCAAGGGGAAAGTCATCCTTCAAATATGCTTTATTGACCATGTCAAAACCGTCAATGCAAATGATCTTAAATTCCCTACTGTCTTATTTGCAACAAGAACCATGTTAGTTATCCACTCAAATTAATCTATAGATATGATACAAGTATGGATTCCGATTAATTTTTCCGAAGTTCTTCATTGATTAAAAGATGCAACCTTAGGATGCATTTTCCTCAACCTTCTAGTCTTACACTGATCCACCCGAACCTCATTGGAGTAATTTATGTATATTGTATAGCATTAAAATATTAAATAATATTATATTTACAAGGCCTATGTTAGGTAAATCATACTCTACCAATAAGAGTTAATTTACCATACGTATGTTACATTATTACATGGTGCTAAGTTGACTAACGGTCCTGCTAATCAACCAAATTTACTGTTCTCTAGTTGAGGAATTTTTTATGGTTGACCATAGCATGTTGAATTAGGGTTGAGTTACATAGGAAATCATACCTAGAGATGCCTATATTAAAATATATAAACCATATATTCAGGACATGATGAAGATAAACATATTTGTATTATTGTTGCATGGTTACAACTCACTGTTTTCACGCTGCTACCCTAAGGTTGCTATGATTCCTATAAGATCAATTGCAAGTGGAACCTTTTTAATATGTCTTTTAATGCATATTAATAAGTCTGCCCTTAATTTAGGTTATTGCAAGATGTTTACATATTAGTAACAGAGCAGGATTCATAGCTATTGCATTTAGGTTAGACAGAGGTATGGAGAGAAGAAATAGACAGTGTCTTGGATAAGAAATATGCATTCCAAATTACAGCAATCCCTAATTCCTACACTAATATGTCCCAGAATGTCAATGCTTCCCCACAACCTCCTGGAGGCTGTCTCCATGTACCAAATTCAATTTCATGTTTTCGTGTTTCCTTAAGTGCATTGCTACAGTTCAGGGAATAGATTAAGGGAGAAGCTCATATGATTAAGAAATTTACACATCACCACACGTAAATTTGAGATGTGTTTTTGCAGAGTAGATGCAAAGATAAGACACATGCCAAGTTTTAGGGCAACACAACTAATGGAGGATTGAAGCGGGGAACATGGTGCAAAATCAACATTTTGTTTATTTGACTGCTAAAAGTTAGCATTGTTGGCAACAATCACAGGTCCCCATTTTTTATAACCTGTTCCCATGCACACTGAGAGAGCATAATCACCAATTTGCATACACTATTCTAGCTAGTGACATTCCACTGAGTTTCCTTACACCTCCAAATTGATGTGTTGAATCCATATCACTCGAAATACAAATGTAGTGACTTTTGCTTTGCACTCTTCGTGACACTCCCATTGATCAATATGTCAAGCTCTTGATTCGACCCCATGTTGCGTTACGCCAAAAGTTTGATTTTTTGTCTTAAATACACGCATTTACACTTATGAAGTTCTAGTTGATTTTGTGTAATTTAGGTCATAACACTTCCTTTAGATTTTTAGATAAACGACCTTGCAACTGCCCTCAAAACCAATCTAGTGAAGATTATGTATTTATAAACCAAGGTGTGAAGATTTGCACCAATAAAACTCTCATGGCATAGCAAGTCGACCTCCAATGAATAGCATCTGCAATTTTTTTTAAAGACATCCATAAGGGTGGAAAATGAAGCGAAGAATAGTCAAGGGCCTAATGTTGATTAAGATATGAGCACTAGGGTAAGATGAATCAACCCTCTAGAATGAGTTCTAGTTTCTATTAAGTTGTAGATTATACATTTCACGTTCCTGACATCAGATCGATAAAACATTTAGTCCACGATCTAAACAATTACAAATGACGTTGAGCAATAAAATGAAAACATGGCGGCATAACAAGATAAATGAAGTAACAGCTAAAGAATCAGATGCAGAGCAAACGGAAGACCTAAGACCATCTCGGGGTAAGAATTAAAGTCATTCTACCACTTGGTCACCCTGTTAATGCCATGTCAACGCTACAAAATAGAAGAATACTCTTGAATTTTAAAAGTTTTAAATATTATATTATAAATTACTTATGCCAAGCGCATTGGGCATTGTCGTCGAAAATGAAAAGGATTTGAGGGCTATAAATGTCACAGGGCTAGCTATGCAGTGGATTTCACTAGCCAACGTGCTGCACTAAGACACTAATTTTTTCACTCACCTTAGAGGATCAAGCTACTCCAGCAGTCCCAAACTACACCTTCAATCACTTCATCCACCACCCATTCCCAACTGCATCTCCAACTCATGCACAAGTGAACCCTTCCAACACCTTTCACAATTGCCCATACAACTGCTCCAGAAGACCACTCACTGAATACCATAGCTGCCCATACAATCGTCGGGAGCTCTTAATATGCCTTTTTAGTTCACCTGAGGGAATACACAACTCATGCCTCCACGACTCATCACTAACCCAGCTTTCCAACGCCGCTGGCTGGCTCACTGTCGAACAACCAACTATTCTTCATAATGCCACTAAGGAACATCACATGCACCTTTCTGTCATCCATCCATGAGTCTTCCTGAGTTTCCATGCCAGTCACCTACACGTGCACAAGTGGGGGAATTCCTCCTCGTGAGTCCTTCCCGGGTGTGAGCCTCTACTCACCCCGACCTGCTGACTTTTCTGTCACCCAAGTCCAACACCACCCAAGATCCCTACGGGGAGCACTACAAGCTCGCCATCTTTGTAGACCGCATCACATGCGGGTGAGGTACTCTTCTTCCCTCGGCTCGATCCAACCTCTGATCTTGCCCTGATGCCATGGCAACTGTCATCGGCATGCCTACTCTTTGAGACACCCGTCGGCGTCCAGACTGCATTGACTCCTACTCAAGTCTTCTACCTTAGTTTTCAGCTCACCACACTGCAACTGTATCCATGATGTCCTTGACTTGACCCACCATGTCACGCATCACCATGTGAACCAACCTCTGTCCACTTCATGAGTCTCAGCCACTGCTTCTACACCCACTCCGCATCCACGCTTCCACTACGCCTCCGATACATCTATGTGAGCACTCAACTCATCTACGTTGCTTTAACCTCTGCAAGGTTGAGGAGCTTGCCACACTTGGCTCACTCACGTTCGAGTTACTTCTCCTTCGTTTCAACCTCTAGATCCCAGTCTCACTCCATCATGCCTCTTGGTTGTTTCCCACATGAACTTTGCTTCTACGGGCGTTGCCACCTCAAAGGTCTCCCCAAGTCCACTGTCACTTAACACTGGAGTCCCACTACTGATCCATGATGCACATCTCTGTATGGACATACTCCACAAGGGTAGAGTATATATCCAAGGTCTCCTGAACACCCGAACCTCTGAATGTCCACGTGCACCAAGTGTTCCACACTCCACTTGGTGGGGTTGTGAGTTCACCACGTTGGTCTCATTGTCTGCCATGCTCATTTGGCTCATTAGGCTTGCGATGCACTCTCAACACAAGGCCTCTATCATGTAAGGTCTTCATGCTCAAACCAACTCACTCTGCCACTACATTACTCTCATGAGTTTCCCAACTTGCTCCACGTACATTGGGTAAGTTCTTCGCTCCAAGACACCCTGCACTATTCCTAAGTACAACCAACTTTTCTCACCAACCCACCTCAGCTAAACCTTGATTCTGAGACATCCTTGGGCTCATAGCATGGTCCTTTCAATCCCCCATACACAACTCTTTCTCACTACATAGCCCTCAAGAGTTGTATTGGTGCACCATCGGGAACTTCCCAGGAGGTCACCCATTTTCAGCCTATGCGCTTAACTCACCTAACTTGCACATATCTTCTGTAGGAAAATACATGTGAGGTTGTCAACCCTAACCCATGCCTGGCCAACTGTTTGCCTCAGTCGGGAGTCCCTCTGGCTCCCTGGATACTGCCTCGTGCACTACCCTGCTCGGATGGGGTCTACTCATCTTGGGGGAGGCGGTCGCTCTATGAGCATGGAGACGCGCGCCCCTTATAATAAGTTTGGGGTTTGAACCCCTCTAAAACCCATAATTTTTAAACTATTGTACTTAGCGGCATTTATAACACCATCCTCCAAATATAGAGGCATAAAACCACAACTAAACCCACTACCACATTTAGAGGAGAAAACCCTAAAAAAGGGTCAATTTTTTTCCCCCACTTCACTTATTTTTTCATTCTGAGCAACATTTTCCAAAGGGGGGTGCTTGAAAACTACATTTTTAGATTTTTTCTGGTTTTTCACATTGAGAGCCATATTGAGCTCTGTAGGCCACCAAGGCCTAGGAAAACAAAAAAAATTACCTGTCATTCAATTTTTTCAGCATTTTGGATGTAATACTATATTCTCAGTGTATTTTACTAATTTATAGGTTTCCATATTCACCCAAAACTTTATAATTGTTAATAATTGGAAAAGCATTGTAAAAAATTAGTGAAAATTTTGGTTCTATAACACTCATGATTTCTTCGGATCTCATTCACGGCGTTCGGTATAAACAGTGCCTCTAGGAAGCACTTACGGGTAAATTTTTCACTACTGCTACACTTAACGCTTAATATAGTTACAACAACGTTGTCTAGGCATCGACCCTATATATTAACGGGGATTAATAAGGACACAGTGCACACACTTTGGGCCCTCCCATCCATCTATGAATGATTACATGACATAAATCTAGACTTAGAAATTATCCAAGTATATAGAAAAGTTACGCATGCGTATGAGGATATTTCTTTGAGCCGGTGTCAATAATCACACAGACCCCTTTCAATACTATTTTGGTACCACGTATTGAATTCTTTCACGTACTTTAACGCCTCTTTCACGTACCACCGGGTATATAGAAAGGGCAAGCTTCTTCCACGTACCATCGAGTATATCGGAAGGGTGCATATATAGAAAGGTTATGTATATCAGACTGACAGTATATAGATTGGGAGACCTTATACCTGGAGTGATAAGAGCCTAAACCCTGTCAGTAATTTCTGCAAAATGGGCACCAATGCCCCCAAATTTTTTCTTCCAGATTCACAACTACTTAAAGGAAACAAGTATGCTTCCTAAAAGACAAAAATCAAGACACAGCTTGAGTTTGAAGAGATCTGGCCTGTTGTGACTAGTACTCTAACTAGATCAACAACTGATACAACACAACAATGACAGTTTGATAGAGTAAATTAGAAAGCACAAACTTATCATCTTGTTTGGAGTGTCTGATGATGTGCAAGCCCACATTCAAGATGCCAAATCAGCCAAAGAAGCGTGGGATAAATTGAGCATTAATATATAAGGCCAAGAACAAGAATGTCATACTGAATTTGCAGATCAGTTACATACACTGAAGTTCAAACAAATGAAAAAATCGAAGCTTTTTTGAGAAGAGTTGCAGAGTTGAGGGCTTCACTTTTAGCCCTAGGAGAAGCAGGTCAAAGATGAATCTCTTGTTCCCATTGTTCTAAGAGCTCTCCCTTCTTCTACCACATTTTTGTCACAACACTAAACTTTTCATATACGACAGTTAGTTTTGACAAGTTGGTAAATCTACTGTAACAAGAGGAAGCCATGCATAATAAGGATGATGAAGAGGAGCAGGAGCACTTTCTTCACATCAAAAATGGAAAGGAAAAGGTAAAGGAAAACCTAATTCCTATCAAAAGTCCCAAACATCAGAATCAGTATCACATGGGGACAAACAGCAGAAGAAGCAATGTCCAATCTGTAAAAGAGGACATGACTTAAAAGATTGTTGGTATAATACTTATAAGAAAGGTTCATCAAGCAAATTCTAGACCTCAACAACAACAATCTTACAAAGGGACATTCAAACTACAATCAAGGGTAGAAAAAGGGGAACTGGAAAAGAAGACCCCATCAGTAAGGAAATATTGCTGAGCAAGAAGAACATTCAGATACTGAAGACTTCTTGTATATTGCTCGATCAAGTGAACCTTCCATGTCATCTAGTGATGTCTGGTATGTTGATTCGGATCCACTCGATACATGACTAACCACAGAGATTGTTTTACTTCAATGAGGGACACACCTTTGAAAAATCATGTTTCGTTAGGTGATGATTCTTCATACACAGTTTAGGGGATTGGGAACATTTCTCTACCTCTTGGTTCATGCAATTGTAGATTATCAGATGTTTTATATGTCCCTAGGTTGATTACAAAAAATTTACTTCAGTCAGTCAACTCCTTGATCATAACCTAAAAATTGACTTTGATAGTCATTCCGATAAGAAATAGTGTCTTGATTCGAGATAAATCACAAGGCTCAAAAATAGTTACAAAATCCTCCAATGTGGGACACATGTTCCAGCTTGATTTTGTCCACAGAGATGATCAGGCACTTGTGGCTAAGAACTCTACCTCTGCACAGTTGTGGCATCAAATACTTGGTCATATAAGTTTCAAGTATCTTGAGACACTTTGCCAGCGTAATATGGTAAATGGTTTACCATCTCTTTAGAAGGATATAGAAAAGTGTCCTCACTGCCTAGCATGCAAACAACACAAAGCTTCATTCTAGAAGATTACTTTTCAAGCTCATGGTAAGCTTGACCTGGTTCATACCAATCTTTTTGGTCCAATGCAACCAATTCATTTTGGATTTTAGTACTTCATGCTTTGTGTTGATGACTATTCAAGAAAATGTGGATTTTTTTGTCTTCACAAGAAAAGTGAAGCTTTTGAAACCTTCAAGAAGTTCAAAGTAGTCTATTGAGAATGAAACTAGTCAACACATCAGAACTCTCCACTCATATCAAGGGGGGTATTCACCAGTGACAAGTTCAAAGCCTACCTACAATTTCATGATATTTGTTGACAAATTCCTCCTCCACACACACCGTAGTAGAATGATGTTGTTGAGAGAAGAAATTATATTTTCATGGAAATGGTGTGATGCATGATCGATGATTTTGGACTAGCAAAGACATTCTGGGTAGAAGAATACAAATACAACAATATATTTGTTCGACAGAGTGCCCACAGTTTCTCTTGACATAGTAACACCACATGAATCATGGTCGAAGTGGAAACCATTTGTTGCACACCTCATAGTATTTGGGTGCAAAACAAGTATGCACATACCTAAGAAGAATAGAAAGAAGTTGGATATAAAATCACAAAAACTCATCTTCATTGGGTATAGATGAAGAGACTCTTGGGTATAGATTGATGGATCCTAAGACCGGGAAATTCTACACCAGTTGCTATATTTTGATTCTTTGACCAAGAAGGAGAAGTAGAAAATCCTCCAGAAATGATGTAGATTATTCACCAGGTTATAAACAAAAGCTAATGTTCCCACTGATATGAATATTATGGAGATGGTTTTCAGATATAACCATGACCCATGGGAATAGTTCAGCGTATGACAAGTGGTATACTAACATGTTATGGATGTAAGAAGTGATGTTCCACTAGAGGACATCCACCCTCTTGAAGTTGGTATAGATTATTGAAATAATCTTGCAAATAAAAAAGAAAATAGGAATAAGAATTAAGACATAATTTTCAAGTTCCCCAAGGGATATGTAGGAAGAAGTCTTCACTTATATTGAGAGGTTACATACACATAGATCTCCTATTAACATGTGAGTCATCCTATATATCCGCATGGAAGGAACCTTCAGAGAATAATCTCTTCAATCCCTTAGTTATCTCAGCACACTCAACTAATCCTAAAATAATATCAATGTGAAAATGAAAGATCTTCACAACAATGGACTCACGGACTAAGGGTAAAACCTTTATTATTAATATGGAGAGATATACATTGTTTCTTATTTAATACTATTGTAATTTGTATTTATTTAGACCAATAAAAGTGGGAAAATAACAATGAGCACTTTACAATTAAACCATGATAAGTTTTCCTCCTTACCACAGAGGTTTCAAGAGATAAAAAATTGTTAGGTGTTGAGTAGTTTGATTATTTCCTTATGGAGACAATTTCATTTCTATAAGCACTAGATAAAAATTTCTCTAAAAGAAAAATGAAAATCTGTCATTTAGTGAAGTTGAAAGTAGAACAACATAATTCTGTGATTCATAGAGTTCCAAGGACAGAAAGTTTATTAGATATTTGGGTATCACTAAGCTGATTATATAATAGAGAACAGTGGAACAAAGTGAAAGGACTAGAAAGGAATGGGTATGGTCCAAGAAAAGAATTTAAGGAGACATTTGTCTAGTGGTGAAACTAAGATCAAAAAGTATGAACAATCTCAATTTGCTCATATGGTTGGAAGAATCAGATGGATTTCAAAAGTCCTTTGAATGGAGATTTATAGAGACTATGATGGACTCAATTTATGTTGTACAAAGAAGAAAAGCTTATCAGGAAATCTGATGGCCTCAAATATGACTTTTAAGCAAGTTCCATCAAACTTATGGATGAACATCTCCTACAAAATTCAGTATTGTTAGAAAGAGCCCAATCTTTACCTAAAAATCAAATTACCCACGGAATTGTGATTTTCATTTTCTAGTGTCAGAAGATATCTGCACATGGTTTCAGTGAATGATTGAATGCAACAAAAGTGTAAATCAATTTTTTGACAATAGATTCAGGAATGCATTACTTGGATTGGAATTATGGCAAAAGAGTTATATTTTTTTCTCATAAAATACGTAAGACAATAATAAATTCTGAGGCACAATGAATCTCATGAAGATATGCACACCTATTGAGAATACCCATCTAGTTACTCATGATCAGATCCATCTCCTGTAGTAAATGCCAAGGATCAATAGTTGATTCCTCTCATTTACTCAATTGAGCTAGACAAGTGTCATGAGCCTTGTTGGCTATTATAGAAGTGACATGATAAAACCAAAATCTTTGTCATTTCTAGGATAGGGCACCAAGGTGTATCTCAAGATATCTAAGGCAACAGTTTATCTTAACAATTTCACAAGATATAATGTACATTTCTGAAACTGTCAAATGGATTTGGAGATTCAGGTCATTTAAGGAAACAATCTCCAGAAAACCCAAGGATAAATGATGCGAACAAGCATGGGACTTGAGCAATATCATGTTTCGAAGTGTCAAGAAACACTTTGTTCAAGGAAGTTATCATTTTGGGTAGGTGAAGCCATGTGAAGTGATAGACTCTGCAACAATCAACAAGTATGTCATTACATGGGAAGTATCTTATGTGGAAATGGCGAGGTAAACATATTGGCTACATACTTGTTGAAGATCAAACTTTCTATAACCATGATGTAAATGAAGCTGATTCTCACCGATTGTTGGAAGTTGCATCAATTGTATGAAAGAACAAATATTCCCAAAATTGAGTTAATGTGATTTCATACCAAGATGTCGGTGAAGTACAATATTAGGATGATTTTGTCCAAGGTGCGTGAAGGTCTGCATGGCACAAAAACATGCATGTGACAAGTTTGAAGAGATTCAGTAGAGTTATTTCAAATGAGATAATGCAAATCAAGGAAGACTAGGGTAAAACTATAATGTCACATTTTAACTATGCATTGTTAATTAGGATATTTTATTTGATTAATGATGTGGTTTATTTGTATTTCATATACTTGTAGGTTATCTGTTGTGATTTAACCCTGGATAAGGAAGCAATGTAGCCATAGGAGTCCCTGTGCAAAATATATTTACATGGTCCAATATGAAATAGTTGCACCACCTCTGTAAATGTTTGAAATATAAAATCAATTACAATTTGATCCAAAGGTGTAAGTGTTTAAGTTTCATTTTGGGATATTTCACCCAATTGATTTTTTTGATTTGATTTCATGCCAAGTGTGAATTTTTCCACTTGCCATATATGAAGAATGATTTGAAATTCTATAGAATCCTTGATTTGTATTCCCATGCTTTTAACCATTGGATGAACCTATAAAGTGGATAATAGAATGGAGATGGAAATTTTGAATACATGTGTAGATGCCATTTTTGATTTCATATCTCCAAAGCTTTATTGGTGAGTATCCAACATAGGTAGGAGTAAATGATTTAGATGGTCCATTTGAAAATGGTCATAGTTTTGTCAAAGATATCATTATCAGAAAAGAGAAATGGAATGAGATGGGGAGTATTTCAAATATATGATATTGACATGGTTTTCAAGGCATATTGTCAATTTTACTAGAATAAGACCATTAAAAATGATTCAAGTCAGGGATAAAGTACAGGGAACTTCCACAATGGGAGTGATTACCTCTGATTAGTGATGGAATGACCAGTTCAAAGAATTGCATGAAATATATTAATTTATGATGGTATATTTTAAACCGTACTTGAGGATTTTTAATGGCATGATGAATTCTCAAGGAACAATTGTACATAAAAGAGTGCTAAAGACAATAAATATTTGTTTCCTCGGCATATTGAAATCATTAAATAGAAACCCTTAAGAAGGACCATAAATCATAAAAGTGCATGTAAGGATGTTTTGAAACATAGATGTTGTCTTTGTAGCTCAAATTAACCACTCCGATTTATGTATGATGTCATTTTGAAGGAAATGTCATGAGTCAAACTTCCTAAACAAGAATTTTTATTGATGGTAGTGAAATAGTAGTAGGACTTAACATGGAACAATTAATGAGGTTCATAGATCCATGTCCAAACCTATTCTTGGTGAGTTTTACTATAATAAAGGAACAAGTCTCTGAACATAGTTGCATGATGCTCATTAGCTTAGGAAATCTCAAAAGATAGAATCAAACTCAACATTGATTGAGATGATTGAATCATTATCTTTAGATTTTTCATTGGTATCATGAAGGACAAATGTGGGGTCCTGAATACTTCCTGTTATGTTTGTGGAGCCTGTTTTCATGTTAGAGTGTGGTACACCTTCTATGTGTTACACTCGGGTATTTTTACGGCGGTCCCGCTCACCTCACTGAGTTCAAGGGGGTGGGTCAATCGGGGGTTCGGGGGCGAAGCCCCCGAAGCAAATTTTCATGGGTGGTTTATTAACCCATGGGTAATGGGTAACCGTTATGGGCTGTTTTTGGGCCCATGGTTTTTTGGTACCCATTGTTTTGATAACCATGGTTTTTTTCCCATAGGTTTTGGGATACCCATGGTTTTTGCCCATGGTTTTGATACCCATGGTTTTGTATCAAACTGCTTAAGCAATTGTCTATTTATATGGTCTTATGCATATGATAGATAGATGAAGCAAATGTATTACAGATGTGCTTTGAATTCGGGTGTGAATTCTGTAGAGTTTGTTGAGCATAGCTCCAAATGGATCTGGGTATTGTATTGAGAGAGTGGAGGCTTGTAATAAAATCTGAGCAAGTGATTCTTGGTGGACGTAGCCCAAATTGGGTGAACCACATTAAATCTTGTCTCTCTATGTTGTGTTATTTATTCTGCACTTTTATTTGAGATCTGTAATATTTTCTGCATATTAGTTTCTACTGTTGCGATTCTGTAAGGGATTATTCCGCATATTTTATCTCTTATTTCCTAACAATTGGTATCAGAGCCTGGTTTGGTTTGCTGAAGTGTTGAATCACAGGGAAATTTTTATCTTGAGTGGGAGCTATGGCAGATGATGGAAGATCTAGGGTTGATAAATTCAACGGGTAGAATTTTAGTCTTTGGAAGATGCAGATGGAAGATTACCTTTATCAGAAGGATCTTTATACTCCACTGTCTGAGAAGGTGAACAAACCCTCAAGTGTGACAGATGCGGAATGGGATTTGTTGGATAGGAAGGCACTTGGGACAATCCGGCTGTGTCTTGCATCTTCGGTATTATTTAATGTTTCAAAGGAAAAGACTACAAAAGATCTGATGGATGCATTAGGGAAGTTGTATGAAAAACCCTCTGCCTCTAATAAGATATTTTTAATGAAAAAGTTGTTTAATATGAAGATGTCTGAGAATGGTTTAGTAGCAGATCATTTAAATGATTTTAATACGGTTGTGAATATGCTAGCTTCGGTTACAATAGAATTTGATGAAGAAGTTAGGGCTTTATTAATTCTGTGCTCTTTACCTGAAAGTTGGAATAGCTTGGTAATGGCAGTAAGCAACTCGGTTCCAGCTAACTCGAAGTTGAAGTTTGAGGATGTTGTAGGGGTGATTCTAAGTGAGGAAATGTGAAGAAAAAGCTCTGGTGAATCTTCTACTTCAGGGAATGCTTTGACAGTGGAAACTAGAGGGAGATAGAAGAATAGAGGAAACCGTGGAAAATCAAAGGATCGGGCAAGGTCAAAATCCAAAAGCAAGATAGTATGTTGGCACTGTGGAAAGTCTGGGCATGCAAAGAAGGACTGTTGGGAGCTTCAGGATAAGAAGAAACAACAAGAAGAAAACAAGGAGGCAAATGTGGCATCAGGTAATGTATGTCAGGATGCTTTGATTATTTCTTTGCATAATATTAATGAATCTTGGGTTTTAGATTCAGGGGCTTCTTTTCATGCTACTCCACATAGGCATTATTTTGTTGATTATGTTCAAGGGGATTTTGGGCATGTTTTTCTTGGTGATGATGAGCCTTGCAGTATAGTTGGAAAAGGTTTGTTCAGGTTAAGATGCAGAATGGGAATACATGGCTATTGAAGGATGTTAGACATGTGCCTACATTAAGAGAAATTTGATATCGACGGGGCAATTGGGAAGTGATGGTTGTACTGTGATATTTACAGCTGACTCTTGGAAGGTTACCAAGGGTGCTCTTGTGGTGGCAAGAGGTAAGAAGGTTGGACCCTTGTATTTAACCACTGATAGTACTAATGATTGTAATCTTGTGGCTTCAGAAGTAGATACAACATTGTGGCACTATAGGCTCGGTCATATGAGCCATAAGGGCATGGAGATCATAAAGAAGGATTTTCCTGGATATACAGAAATAGGTTTGGATTTCTGTGAGAACTGCATATATGGGAAACAAAAGCGAGTAAGGTTTCTCAAGGTTGGACCTACGAAAAAAGAGAGTAAGTTAGAGCTGGTGCATTCTGATGTGTGGGGGCCAGCTCAGGTATCATCTCTTGGGGGTTCAAGTTATTATGTTACTTTTATTGATGATGCAATAAGGAAATTTTGGGTTTATTGTATTAGAAACAAATATGATGTATTTGATACTTTTTTTAAATGGAAAGCCTTGGTAGAGAATGAAACAGGTCTTAAGTTAAAATGTCTCAGGTCAGATAATGGAGGGGAGTATTGCAGCAATGAATTTGATGATTATTGTTCTAAGAATGGAATCCATAGGAAAAAGATGGTTCCAGGAACTCCGTGCAGCAGAATGGGGTGTCAGAAAGGATGAACAGAACAATAATGGAATGTGCTAGGAGCATGAGGATACATGCAGGACTACCTCTTTATTTTTGGGCAGAAGTGGTGAGCACAGTTGTGTACTTGATAAACAGAGGACCCTCAAGTGCCTTGGATGGAGGCATACCTGAGGAGGCTTGGTATGGTAAGAAAGTTGATTATTCATTTCTTAGAGTCTTTGGATGTGAGGTGTTTGTTCATATAGACAAGGATGATAGGACCAAGCTAGAGGCTAAATCAGAAAAATGTACTTTCATTGGTTATGGTGGTGATGACTTTGGATTTAAATGTTGGAGTATTAAGGACAAGAAAATCATTTGGTCTAGGGATGTGGTCTTTAATGAGAAAGTCATGTATAAGCAACAGTTGCAGGAAAATAAGGGAAGAATCCAAGAAAGAATATGCAGTGGTAGAGGATCTTCCGGATGGGAAAGTGACACATGAATCAGTTCAGGAACCTACTCAACAGGAACCCCAAACTCCTATATTGAGGAGGTCTTCTAGGGTAAGAAGAGAACCTGAACATTTTTCTCCTTCTCTTTATTATTTATTACTCACTGATAGTGGAGAGCCAGAGAGCTTTGATGAAGCAATGCAGGTAGATGCCAGGAAGAAGTGGGAGCAAGCCATGGATGAGGAGCATAAGTCTCTCATGGAGAACCAGACTTGGGATTTGGTGAAGCTACCGGAAGGAAAAAGAGCATTGCAGAACAAGTGGGTGTACAGAGTTAAAGATGAAGAAGGAGGAAAGAAAAGATATAAGGCCCGGTTGGTGGTCAAGGGGTTTACACAGAAACAAGGTATAGATTTTGATGAGATTTTTTCTCCTATAGTAAAAATGACTTCTATCAGAACTATTCTTGGAATAGTGGCAGTAGAAGACTTGCACTTAGAAAAATTAGATGTAAATACTGCATTTCTCCATGGTGATTTGGAGGAGGAACTATATATGCAGCAACCAGAAGGATATGAAGTCAAAGGTAAAGAGGAGATGGTGTGCAAACTGAAGAAGAGCTTGTATGGCTTGAAACAAGCTCCACGTCAATGGTATAAGAAGTTTGATAGCTTCATGATGGAGCAAGGTTATATTAGATGTCATTCTGACCATTGCGTGTATACAAAGAAATTTGAGGATGGAAGTTATATTATCCTATGTTTGTATGTTGATGACATGTTGGTTGCAAATAAAAACATGCAAGAAATAAAAGTAATCAAGAAACACCTAAGTGAATCCTTTGATAAGAAGGATTTGGGGGTAGCCAGAAAATCCTTGGTATGAGGATAACTCGTGATAGGAAGGAACAAAAGCTGACTTTATCTCAGGAAGAGTACATTAAGAAGGTATTGGATAGGTTTAACATGCAGGATGCTAAATCAGTTGGGACTCCTTTGGCAGGCCATTTTAAGTTATCAAAGGAGTAGTGTCCCAAGACAGAGCAGGAAAGAAACCAGATGTCCAAGGTACCTTACTCATCAGCGGTTGGTAGTTTGATGTATGCTATGGTGTGCACTAGGCCTGATATTGCCCATGCAGTGGGAGCTGTGAGTAGATTTATGAGTGATCCAGGTAAAGAGCATTGGCAAGCAGTAAAGTGGATCCTTCGGTATTTGAGAGGGACCATGGGGATAGTTTTGTGCTACAGTGGATCAGACACCACTTTACGTGGTTATGTAGATTCAGACATGGCTGGAGATGTAGACAGTAGGAGGAGCACGACAGGTTATATTTACACTGTAGGTGGGACAACAGTGAGCTAGATTTCACGACTACAGAAGTTGGTGGCTTTGTCAACCATGGAGGCTGAGTATGTTGCTTGCCACAGAGGCAAGCAAAGAGATGATTTGGTTACAAAATTACTTGAGGAGTTGGGGCATAAGCAGGAGGAATGTAAGCTGCATAGTGATAGTCAGAGTGCTATACACCTAGCTAAGAACTCTGCTTTCCACTCCAGGACAAAGCATATACAGTTGAGATATCACTTCATCAGGACAGCTTTGGAGGAAGATAAGTTGAAGTTGGAGAAGATTCATACCAGTCAGAATCCTACAGACATGATGACCAAGGTGGTCACAAGGGATAAACTAAAGCTATGTTCAGCTTTGGTTGGCCTTCACAGATGACTAGTGAAGGGTTGAGAAGCTTGCTCAAGTGGAAAACTAGTCTCCAAGTGGGAGATTGTTATGTTTGTGGAGCCTGTTTTCATGTTAGAGTGTTGAAGTACACCTTCTATGTGTTACACTCGGGTATTTTTACGGCGGTTCGGGGGGGTGGCTTTGACCCCCGAGTAATCAAGGGGGTTCGGGGTGCGAAGCCCATGAAGCAAAATTTTCATGGGTGGCTTATTAACCCATGGGTAATGGGTAAATTGTTATTCTGTTTTTGGGCCCATGGTTTTTTGCACCCATACCCATGGTTTTGGGACCCATTGGTTTTTTGGTTTTTGGCCCATGGTTTTGATACCCACGGTTTTGTAAAACTACTTAAGCAGTTGTCTATTTATATGGTTTTATGCATATGATAGATATTAATGACAAAAATTATTGCAGATGTGTTTTGAATTCGGCTGTGAATTTCTGTAGAGTTTGTTGAGCATAGCTCCAAATGGATCTGGGTATTGTATTGAGAGAGTGGTGGCTTGTAATAAAATCTGAGCAAGTGATTCTTGGTGGACGTAGCCCAAATTGGGTGAACCACGTTAAATATTGTCTCTTTGTGTTGTGTTATTTATTCTGCACTTTTATTTGAGATCTGTAATATTTTCTGCATATTAGTTTCTACTGTTGTGATTCTGTAAGGGATTATTCTTCATATTTTATCTCTTATTTCCTAACAAATGTTATGCCAAGATTCTATGGAAATTTGAAGAAATACCCAGTTGAATACTTTGAGTCTAGAATCAAGATGGTCCACTCCCTATTTATTTAAAAGTTTTAATGCATAAGTTTAAGAATCTTGCAAAGTTGGCAGTCCTAAAACCTTTTAAATTATCGAAATGACAATATGAAGAGGTTTTCTTATATCAAGTCTTACAGTTTTAAAAAAATTAAGTTGGAATTGTATTGAAAATTTATTTGAATCTGAAGAAGATTTTGTCTCTTGACCTAAACCATAAGCCCCAAATCCCATCCAATATTGAACCAAGGAAAATCCTGATAAGTGTAAGTCTTTCAAAAGGAGTCAAAAGAATTAAGGAGAATTTGTTATCTAAAGAAAATTTGTGCCAACTTTATCAGAAAATCCAGGATTGAACTTAAGTAGAAAAATGAGTCAATTTGAGTTCAAAGCCTGAAATGGAATTTAGGAGCAAGGTTGAATCAAGATAAAGAAGTACATTGCATAAAGGTCATTACACTTACAAATATGTTCGCATCAATATTTCTAATTGAACATATAATTTGTTGAAGTATTTTAGAGTACCTAATAATTTTAACAAACTTAGTTTTTCACTAGTTTTCCCCATTGACGGGATCATTCCTACATCTCAGCACCAATCAATTAATGGAAGTCAATTTCCATGAATTTAGTGACCAAGAGCATTCATCTAAAATTGTCACATTTTTTGAATGCTTTATATGGATTCAGTCAGTATCATCTCATCAATGTTTGAATCATAATTGATATTTCCTTTAGTTTTCAACCAATGGCTAACAATGCATAAGATGTTGAAGGCTTTGATAAAAAAATAGTAAATTTAGACTCACATGATATTAGCATTTTGGTCATTGATGGAAAATTAATAAAATAATGGTTACTGTATTTATATGGATTATAGTTAGCATCTCATGAGGTCAGATGCATAGTGGCCAAATGAGAACTATGACCAAATTGTTCTTGACATAACCATGAATCACATTATAACATTACAAACTGTATGGTTGAAGATACATGGTAGTATTTTTACCATAGATTTCATTTAGTTAAGGGGAGAATATGATTGAAACATAAAGATATTTATTTGATGAGGTTATTAGAGGATTGCAATTACATGTGAATGGAATTTTAAATTAAACAACAATTTTGGTAAAATGTAAGGGGGAGAATTGATTAACAATCATACAGACCATTACCAGATTTAATCTCATAACTATATGAAAAGTAACATTATGTGGCCAAGGCTTGTAGGATTATACCACATTATTTTATCAATTAGGCGATTCATATAATATTGTAAACAAAAGTATCAAGCTTAGTTCACCATAGATAAACTATGTAACTTATCACTCTTATCATTGTGCACTATATATTGCATTTTGACCGACATAAATTTTATTTCCAAGCAGGTCATTAATTAAGTATAAGGTTTTTTAGGTCAGCTATTAATTTTTAAAAACATCATGCATTTCATCAAGATTTGAGCATAAAAGTGCAAGTATGAACATAATGAAAAAGTGTTAATGAATTGTAAGTTATCAACCAAGATTCATTTGTGAGAACATATATGGCATGAAACAAGCCATGTTACATTTCAAACACAATTATTCTTGATGACTAATAAATGAATTATGGAGCTAATTAGATGACGAGGTAAGGTGCAATGGGTACTGTTCATTACCTAGTTGGTGTTACTTAGCTGATGTAGAAGTATGATATCATGTCATTTTGCATGTAAATGACTATATTTAGTCAAATTAGCCCGCAGACATTTATTGAAGATAATTTTTGCAAATCTACAGAAAGATATTAATATGTCATTTGACATGAAGAAATTCAGAGGTTATGTTTGGAATGTATTTTAAGAATGGTGGAGGTCTATATAGTTTCAAGCCCTGTTCATAGGTGGCAGGATCAAATTTGAGAAATGAGGTTGAGCCCTACTAAGCTCTAAATAACAGGATTTTTGTAGCTCATTAGGTCCACTTATGGTGTTCACATTGTGAGTTTTGAAATTTTACAGTCTTAGTCTCTTGGATTTTGTTAGGTAATCTAAATCTAAGATCAACTTTGGTATTGAGCGTATCTTTATTTTCATGATTGTCAAGTGTTTATGATATACTGTGGGTATTAATTTATGAGTTTTGCTACAATCTAAAATATTGTACAATTAGAAAGATGGAGTAGGCACTAGTAGTTGATCATGAAGGAATGAAATATATGATCTTGAAGCACGGATTGTCAAGCTAGTGTCATTATATTAGGATTGTAGAAAATCATGCTAGGATTCATCTATTTCTGGTATTTGTATATTCATTTGCTAAAAAGTGGCCATTAAGATCACCCAATTTTGGAGAAACATGTATTTTAACAATGGCGAGACAAGCTAGGAGTCACTTTCCTAAGTGTTCAAAAATAGTCACTAAGATGAAATAATGGGATGAATCAAGTTCTGGTACCACTTTTCTAAGGAGATAGTTAGTTGCAAATCACATCACCTTGAGTTTTTATGGATATGCTTTTCTAAGGTCAGGTTCATTTGGTGTGATTGCATAACATTGTAGTTTTCCCCAAGGTGTGGGACTTGTAATTTTTTTTGGGAAAAACTCTCCAATTTAAAGGTTGGTTCCTTATTCCTCTGTTTAGGTGCATTTCATGAAAATTCATAGAGGGATCTATTGCTAAAACCTAATCTAAAGGGGGTTTTCCAAGGAGACAAGGGTATAAAATCCGGAATAATAGAGATTCAACAAAGCTACCAGGTGATGAACCAAAGGAATGATGAACAATTATTTTACACAAACCAACAACCAGGGGACAATGGCAAGCATGGTGACCAATTGTACGTCCTAAAAAGGACAAAAAATTTAAAAAAACAAACTACAATAAACAAACAAAAATAGGAAAATCTACAAACATGGGATACCACAAAGAATCATAAGATTTCACATAAACCTTTTTATTTCTTACAGACTAATACAATGCATTACAAGATAGCCAAAAGGTGGAAAAAAACATATCACAATTTAAGGTGGAAGGTGTGAAACTCGACAAATTGAGTTTTCCCCAAGAAGGAAGGGAACTTTGCAAAAAAAAAAATATCTCAACCCTTTAGGTGATGTCCTACCTTACTATTTATAGTTTCAAAATTGCAGAGGATTTATTCTAAAGAGAGAGAATTTTCCAAGGAGATCAGAGTTAAGCTCAATGCAAAAAAAATTAATTAAGTTCTACAAAATGATGCACCAAATAGTGATGAATAATCCTTGGTTGGTATACCTCAAAGGAGAAGGAAAGCAACGAAAAACATCAAATCTAATCTAGTTGTTGAGGCAGAAGACAATCAATGTATTAAAAGGGATGAAGATGTTTCAGAACCATTTTTATTCACCTAACCTCCTCAAAACTTGAATTTTCAGATCTCCATGGCAAGCCTAAAAGGAACGAGATCTTTCTAACGGTGTCAGATTTGCAATATTTTGAGCCCTAAGTTGAAAGATATACCCCTTCGAATTTTGTATTGGGTCCATACAAAAGAGTGGGGAAACTAGTTTGAAAAAATGAGGCCCTTTTTAATATGGGACACGTGGAGGGCTGGATGCTTGCTCAAGGGCTTAGGGTTAGCAATCTATATTTTTCTCTTGCGCAAATGGCATAAAAAAAGGGAGGCTCTTGACACATGGCTTCCTCCATTAGACCTGTGGAATTTCTATGTTTTTGGCTAAGTCCTTTGCTCGGCAGGGTCATATTTCTTGACCAGGGACACATGGCAGTCTAGCCCCACTTGTTTGAAAACCTCCTTTCAACCTTGTTCTTGAACTACTATTGTTTCGACACTTGGCACCCTCCAACTGGTCTATCACAGTGCATTGACTATTCAACCCGACTCATGTCCCCTTTTGAAGATAGGACGCGTGGAGGCTCTGCACTCACTTGGAAACTGCTTGATCAAGATTTTTCCCTTTGAAGGAGCATCATCATTGACACTTGGAAGCCTCCACAGGCTTTAGACTTTTCAACAGACCCTTCTTACTTTTTAGACCCTGGGCTATGTGGCGAGCTAGCATTTGTTTGAGCCTCTACCAACTTTGGAGATGCTACTCTTGGAGATGCACTTACACTTCATACTTAGAATTTGTGGCCCACCTTCCACGACGATTCTATACTTAGCCTATTTTGAGTCTCCGCCCTGATTTTCCTTTGTGCCTTTTGACCTTGGTTGACCATTTTCTACAATATGGAGGGACTGGTGTGGCGCAAGTTTTAGTCTCCCTTTTTGGATTCAACTTTGAAGAAGCGTCCATTAACACATGACTCTCTCTGCTGCCTCCTCCATACTTAGCTAATTTTTGGACTCATTTTAAATTGTTTTGAGCCCGAAGACTTTGGATCTTTGTCATTTCTTCTTTTTCTTGCTCCTGGTTTCTTTGAGACATTGCTCCTCTTTCCTTGACCCTGCTATTCCATTTCTGAGCCTACCTATAACCTGTTAAATAGATTTAAGACATGGATTCGCTCGATAGAGCCATCTCTTTTCTTTCTTCATGCATAAGGTCATTTGGTCCTTCGTAGGTCCCACCACTCCATCGTTGAGTCCTTCTTGTATCTTGTTTACAAGATTTAACCATGTTTTATATGGTTCTTCCTGAGTGGGATCGTGGCTGATCCAATATTTTTCCCAGGGGGTGAAATATGGATAACAATTTGGTGACACACAGGGGTATCTTCCTGCTAGATGAAAAGACCAATTGCCTTGTCACATCTATTGTGCATGGAGTCAAGGACGACGGTCTAATACTGATCTTGCCTCTGATTCATGAGCCTGACTATTGTACTCTCAATTTTCATAAGAAATCTCGAAATGATGGTTTTTGAGAGTAGAAAATTGTTTAGACCCAGGGCTTCATCTATTTCGGATGGGTTATGTAAGAGCAACAAAACTGCACCACAACTATATACAAAATTTGAAATCATACATGCTCTAAGTAGAACATGCAGAGCGTGCAAAGCACTTAGGAGAAAATAACCTAAACTACAACAAGACAATGTGCACAAGCACTTAGAGGAATGATAAACTAAACTAATATGTACAAGGGTGAACTTCCTTTTAGTAGCAGTGTTTAAGATAGATTCCATTCACTGGAATCTGTAACTCTTCACCATCCAATGTAGACAATTGGAAAGCATTGCTACTTTTACATTTTATGACCATGTAAGGGCCACTCCAAATGGCATCAAACTTGGAATGCCTTCCTAGTTTTTCCCAATCCACATCCCATTTCAAAACTAGGTCTCCTTCCTGGAAGGTCCTTGTTCTTGCCTTCTTGTCAAAGCATCTCTTGATTGAAGACCTGATCCTTCTCCATTGTTTGAAGTGCATGTTCTCTGGTTTCTTCCAACTCCATCAGCTTTGCATACCTAGCCTCCATTGGTTCAAACTCAGACATCTCCAACTACTTCATGAGTTCCAATGCTGGCAACTCAAGTGATATAGGAAACACTTCCTCTTTCCCATAGACATGTTTGAATGGAGAGATACCTGTAGACCTCTTAGGTGTTGTCCTATCAGCCCATAAGGTTGATTTGAGTTTTGTATGCCAAGTTCTATGATTTTCATCCAGAGTTCTTCTGACAATCCTTAGCAAGTTCTTGTTTGTGGACTCAGCTTGGCCATTACCCTGAGGGTAATAATTTGATGAAGTGCTCAAGTAAATCCCATTCCTAACGGCCCATCCTGTGATTTTGGAACCTATGAATGCCAATGCATTGTCTGATATAATGGTGGCTGGCACTCCAAATCTGGTCACTATCCCTTCATAGAAATCTAGTATGCTAGACTCATTAGCTTCTTTGAGTGCCACTGCCTCGGTCCACTTGGTGAAATAGTCTGTTGCCATCAGAATCCATTTGTGGCCTTGGCTTGAATTTGGATTGATGACCCTAATGAAATCCAATCCCCATTACATGAATGGTTGGTCAACTGAAACTGGGTGCAATGGAAGTGCTGTTAGCCTTTCTTTTCCTTTGAAGAATGCACAATTTTTGCACTTTTTGATCCATGCATAGCAATCACTAAACACCTGGGCCAATAATAACCTGCCTTCATGATCTTGAGTGCTATCACCCATGGAGAAAAATGGCCTCCAGCTGCTTCATCATGGAACTCTTGTAACACTCTCTCCAATCTGATCTGTCCCAATGCATCTTAACAGAATGCCATTGATGTCCCTCTTGAACAAGACACCATCAATAAGCACATATGGGATGGCCTGTAGTCTGAAATGTCTCCTTTTTGTTTTACTCATTTCTGGAGGACACATGCCTGTTTGAAGGAAGTGCACCATGCTTTGAGTCCAACAAGGAGTGGGTACATCATCATTTTCTTCCTCTTGACTATTTTGCAAAACAAAAATAGCTTCTTTTTCACTATTTGCCTCATCTTGTTGACTTGAGGCTAGTTTTTCACACAATCCCTTCCCATGGACCAGCTTAGTGACCTTGATCTCAATGTCATACTCCATGACATGAGTGATCCATCCTGCTTTTTTTTCATTCATATCCTTCCTGAGAAGGAAGTCCTTTAACTCCTACATGGGAGACTAATAGTTGGATTTTATTGTTTGAAACCAGATGTTTAAACTTCTTTAACCCTCTGATCACTACTAGGACTTGATTTTCGAAGGAGTATCTCACTTCATAATCTTCTAGACCCTGGCTGAAGAAAGCAATTGGCTGCTCTATATAGTCTTTGTTTTGTTGTACTAGGATTGCAGAAATTATGTCACTACCACCAAATGCATATAGTATGAAGTCCTTAGAGAAATTTGGATTCACGAGAGTTGGGGCTTGTGATATAGCTTCTTTGATGGCCTCAAAACTTAATTTTCCTTCATCTGTCCACATAAATGCAAAACTCTTCTTCAAAATCAATGTTATTGGCTTGACAAGGGCAGCAAATTTTGGTACAAACCTGCGGACAAAATTGATTTTTCCTGAGAAGATTTGAAGAGATTTCTTATGGCTTGGCAATGGAAAGGCTCTTATTACTTCAACTCTCTCTAGGTCAATTTCCAAACCTTCCTTTGACACAATATGGCCTAGAATCCTACCTTCATGGGCCAAGAATATGCATTTTTTAGGGTTCAATGATACCCCAAATCTCCTACACCTTTGAAACACCTGCCTTAGGTGAAAAAGGTGGTCTGCTACATTTTTGGAGAACACAGTAATGTCATCTAGATAGATCAGTACTATTTTGTTGATCAACCCCTTGAATTTCATATCCATTTCCCTTTGGAAAGTGGCTCCGGCATTAGACAATCCAAATGGCATTTTTCTGTAGGCATAGGTGCCCCATTTGGTGGTGAAAGTTGTTTTGAACTGATCATCTTCTTTCACCATGATCTAATTGTACCCTGATTAGCCATCTAGGAGAGAGAATCTCTCTGATCCAGACACCACTTGCAAGATCTACTCCATTGAAGGGAGTGGGTAGTGATCTTTGAGGGAAGCTCTGTTCAAGTCTCAAAAGTCTACACACAACCTAATCTCTCCATTCTTCTTCCTGACTGGGACCAAGTTTGCAACCCAGCTTGAGTGTTTGATTGGAAATATGATACTTGCCTCTATCAGCTTGTTTAGCTCTTTCTTCATCAGAGGTTCAATGTGTGGATTAACTGGTCTCTAATTTTTCCTGATGGGCTTAGCAGTTGGATCTAGTTCAATTGTGTGTTGTGCTAGCTTCAGATTGAACCCTCTTAAAGAAAATACATTTGGGAAATCTTGGAAAATTTGCATGAATTCATAAATTTATTTCTCAGTGGCCACTTTTCCAATTTGAAGTGTTTTTCCTTCTCTAACTAGAATTGACTCTGAATCTTCTCCTTTGATCTGTATATTAGCCTTCTCTCTTCAAAATTGATCATTAGGATTGAAGATAGACTCTAATGTCACTAAGCCTTTGGGAAGATTTTTTGTATGCAAATGCACTACTTGATCTCCATGTTGTTGCTCTAATCTGTTTTGATTCCTAGCTGAGAACTCAGCTTCTTCTTACAAAAAATTAATGATCTTGTCGATCATTCTCAAACACCTGCCAGCATGTGTTGTTATCTGGCACTGTTGGCCTTACAATTACATGGATATGTGGTTGTCATTTGTTCCTCTTGATGCTTTCAACCACATCAAATGTTGCTCTAACTATTGCAATCCTATCAACAGCTTCGTTCTCCTTCCTGGGTATAAACACAATGTTGAAGGCTTCGAAATCCTCAATGAGATCCCATAACCCTATTCTTGTAGCTTTTGAGCAGGTCATTCTTGACAGCATTTTGTCATTTGACTTGATTGGAAACTAGTTCACTGTCACCAAACACTTGCAGGTTCTTAATTCCTCATCTTCTAGCCCAATTCAATCCACAAACCAAATCCTCATATTTTATAGTGTAATTTGTGCAGGAAAACTGGAAATGGAAGGCTAATTAATACTTCATACCTTGGGGTGACACAATCATAGCTCCACCTCCATGGCTCCTTGCCTACTTCTCGAGCCATCAAAGAAAAATTTCCATACTTCATTTTCATCCTTATATTCTGGCTTAATGACATCAGGAAGAGGATGATTCTCTTCATGCAGGCAGTAGACTCCTAGCTCAGATTCTTCCATCTCCTTATAGGGATCAAAAGCATGTCTTTTGACCACCCATTCATCGAGAGTCAGGTCCAGGATACACCCCACCTTGGTGTCTACTTCAGAAGTGTTTAGGAGGTCTTCCTGATCAAAAGCTAAACAATTTGCATTGATTGGGCTAGGCACATAAGACTCAATGTGATAATCTACTATGGGCTCGGATCTGATTATGGCCTTCACCCCATACCTTGTTCTAAAGAGCATATGTGACCAGTCAGCAGACAAATAGCCTCCAATTTTGGCAGTGAAGTCCCTGGACAAACACAATGTAAAATGTGGTGGCAAGTCTATGACTGATACATTTTGCAATATAGTCACATTGGGGTAGGCATGCAGAGTGAGGCTCAGATCCTTGATGATTCCAATAGTTGTCACTGTTGTCCCATCTAATTGTACTACCCCTCTAGAGATGACTTCATACTGGAGACCCAGTTGATCAACTATTTGTTTGGGCATTACATAACTACTTGCCCCATAATCAATCATGCAATTATGCACCAATTTATCCCCAATGATTAATGAAACATAGAATGGAGGAGGTCTCAGGTTCTTACCTTGTTGCTCTCGATGGTTTTCCCTAGGTTGAGCTGTATTGGTAAGCACTTTCTCTTGTTGGTTAAGGGGTTGATTTGAGCTTGACCAATTTTGCATGGCAGTCTACAATAGATCCCTCTACCTTGGAATGGCCAGTGACTCCCATAGTGAAATTCTCACACTTTTCCTCTTCATTTGCTCAATGATATTAAACGAGCTATCCTTTTGTTGCCCCTTCCCCGGCACATTTTTTTCTTGCACATGGGTTGTTACAACTGGTGCCTGAATGGATTTGGAAGGTGGTTTGGATTGGCTCTACATATTGGGAGTTGTATTTTAGATTCCAATTCCTTATGGAGCAATGGAGGATTGAGGATCTCTGAGTTTGGTGAATTTCCTTCTCCAATATTTCTCTTCTTGGACCATGTATTGGCAGCTATACTTTGAGAAGGAGTCTGATTCATTCCACAGAAGTCTTCAGCTTGCCAATTGACAAGCATAGTTTCAGTTGGAGGTCCCTCTTGCTGGTCTCCTTGCTGTTGATTTTCTTCTTGGCTAGGTTCTTGTGACACACCAATGGTTTGCACCATCAAATCCTGATTTAGTGCACCATTGAAGCACATCGATTGATTATGTGGTTGACTGCATGGGAAACACCAATCATATTCTTGTGCCATGTTATTCTATGCTGGAACCAATGCCCTTGATGTTGAAGCTGTGTTTGGATCATATGGACTAAAAGGTCTAGTAGCTTGAGGTTGTCCTTGGTGTTGACTCTGAGTTACAGCCTGGGCTTGTGGTCTATTTTACTGATACGGGGGTCTAGCCTGATACTGAGCTTGAGGCTGATATGGCCTAGAACTCTGAGCCTGCTATCTTTTGATGGTTACTAACTCATTCCATAGGTTTTGAAGTTGTTTCATAATTTCTTGAACCTCCTTTGAGGTGGTAGATGATGAGGTGGAGGCTTCAGCTGAACTTTGACTCCTAGGAGTAGGTATAGGAGCTATTGTGGGTGTCTGGCTGGTACTTGGGTTTCCTAATTCGGGGTATAGAGGCATGGATGGCCTAGGAGCAAGTTTTCCAGCCTGAATTAAATGATTCTCAGCTCCTATGGAAAGGCTATAGGCTGTAGGTAAATTTGTGCCCCCCATTGACTAAATCATTAAAGCAATATCAGAATTTAAAGCTCTAAGAAAGTATAAGAAGGCACCTTCATTAGTGGGCTTTACTGCTGCTGGAATCCTATCCCAGGTCCATTGAAATCTAAGGTTGAAATCCATCAACTACTCATTCGGAGCTCTCTTGATTGTTGTTAGTTGCTCCAACAAGGATAAGTTATCTCCTTTTTCTCCAAACTGGTTGTGAAGAGTTGTGCACAGATGGTCCCAAGATTGAATAGAGCCTGCTTCTAGGCTCCTGAACCATTGTGAGGCTTTACCCTTGAGTGAAGAGGCTAGTAACTTGACTGCAATGTCCATCTCAGTGATCTCATGGATTGTACAGACATTTGCAATATCTTGAACGTGGTCACTAGGAGAAGTCTGGTTTTCCCCAGTGAAATATGGGATGCTCTTCAATGCTGCCACCGGGACTGGATTTTGTGCATTCAAAGTGAGTGGACTTTTTCCAATGAAATTGACATAAGGATTTGGTTGTGCCATCTTGATCATCCTAAGAACCCTTCTTGATTGAAAGAACAACCTACTGGGAGGAGGTGTTGATAAGGATCTCTTTGGTGGAGATAGAGACTTCTGGGCTCTTCTTCCTCTTCTCCTTCTGTCTGGAGACAAGTGTAGGTGTACAAATTGTCCCTCTTCTCTTGTTCTTGACCTTGTTTGTATCCTTCTCATGAACTTGGGAAACTTGGACTACTGAAACCAGTGGATTCTGTCCCTTTTGGAGTCGCTAGATGTGTGGTTCTTAAAAGCTTTTTAAAAGCTAGAATCACAGCAAGTGCACATCGATCTTACTGTAATAAAGATGGAGACTTCTTTGTCCCACCAGGCATGCCAAAACTGTTAGTGCAAAATCACAACACCCCCAAATGAGTCGTCAGATCTTCTTTTCTAAGGAAGATTCATTTGGTGTGATTCACATAACATTGAGTTTTCCCCAAAGTGTGGGACTTTGCAAATGGGAAAACTCTCTAGATTAAGGCTGGTTCCTACTCCTCTGTTTAGGTGTATGCATGAAATTGCAGAGGATCTATCCTAAATCCTACTCTAATTTTCCAAGGAGACAGAGTTAAAGAAGGGATGCAAAGAAAATAAAACTTAAGCTACAAGGTGATACACCAAAGGAGTGATGAACAATTGTTTTGCTGGTAGACACAAACCAGAAGAATGCAACACAAAAACATGCACAAAATAACCAAAGTTGTAATGAAGGATCAGAAGACAACAATTAACATAAAAAGGGATGAAGATCACCCACAGAACATGTATTATTGCTCTCATGGCTTGATACAATGCATTACAATAGTAACAAGGAAAATTTGCATTTACAGTCTATATGGGAGGTCTGAAACTCCATGAATTCACTTGCCAAGGGAAGAGGGGAGCCTACAAAACAAAAGAATGTCCAACCCTTTACAATGAGTCTCAACCCTACTTTTATAGATTCAACACAGAGGGGAGAAAGAGAGAGAAGTGGGAAAAATAGTTCCAAGCTCAACCACTACTATTAATGCCTCCCATAAAATCTACCCCCAAATCTGTCTTGACTGTATCAATTTCTTATTTGGTGCCTTGAAGAAGGAGGAAACGGAGGATCAGATCGAAATCTGATCTGGTTGTTGGGGCAAAGATAGATCCTGCATTGATGGCCTTGAAGACATTTCTCCATTTTTCTCCCACCTAACCTCCCCAAACATAAAGTTTCAGATCTCCATGGCATAGAAAATTCTGAGATCTTTCCAGCAGTGTCAAATTTACAACATTTTGAGCCCTGAGTCAAAAGATATGCCCCTTCAAAGTTTGTATCGGATCCGTACAAAAGGGTGGGAAAACCAGTTTAAAAAATGGGCCCCCTTTTCTATATGGGACACATGGAGGGATGGCACTTGTTCAAGGGTGGCCTCTATATTTTTCTCTTGGAATGGTGTGGGGATGACACATGGCTTCCTCCATTGGCCTACTTAATTTCTATGTTTTTGGCTAAGTCCTTTGCTCAGCGGGGTCATATTTCTTGACTGGGGACACATGGTGGCCTGGCGCTTGTTTGAAAACCTCCTTTCAACCTTTCTCTTGAACTAGCATTGTTTGGACACTTGGCACCCTCCACTGGTCTGTCTCAGTGTTTGACTATTCAACCTGACCCTGTCCCCTTTTGAAATGGGACACATGGAAGCTCTACGCTCACTTAGAAACCGCTTAGGATTTTACTTCTGAAGAAGCATCGGATTGACACTTGGAAGCCTCCGCAGGCTCTTAGACTTTTCAATGGCCCCTCTTTCTTTTTTGACCCTAGGCTACATGGTGATCTGGTGCTTATTTGATCCTCCACCCTTTGAAACCTCTCTTGGAGATGCACCAAACTAACGTGTGGCAGCTTCCGCGGCACTTCTATACTTAGCCTCTTTTTGATCCCCCGCCTTGTCTACCTTTTGACCTCTGTTGACCATTTACTACGTGGAGGGCTGGCGCAAGTTTGAGTCTCCCTTTTTGGATTCAACTTTGGAGAAGTGTCGTGCTGACACGTGACTCTCTCCATTGCCTCCTCCATACTTAGCCAATTTTTGGACTCGTTCTGAATTGTTTTGAGCCCAAAGACTTCAAATCTTCATTGTTTCTTCTCTTTCTTGCTCCTGGTTTCTTTAAGACACTGCTCCTCTTTCCTTGACCCTACTATTCCATTTCTGAGCCTTCCTGTAACCTGTTAAATACATTTAAGACATGGATCCACTCGACAGAGTTGTCTCTTTTCTTTCTTCATGCATAAGGTCGTCTGGTCCTTCGCAGGTCCTGCCACTCCATCATTGAGTCCTTCCTATGACCTGTTTGCAATATTTAACTGTGTTTTCTATGGTTCTATCCTAAAATTTCATAAGGTGTGACATGAATACTTATATTTCTACTTTAGAAAATCTTACACCAAGATGTAACAACTGAGGACTATAACTTGCTCCAATATTGATTGTGACTATCTCTTATGTCAGCATTTTTGATGTAACATTATCTTTAAATGATGATGTAGGTTTATGTAATTCATCTGGTTGATCTATAATTGAGTATGCTCTCTCTAACACCTCGAAAAGGTTTTCACCAAGAGATACATATAATTCTTTTTGCTTGTTTTTTACTTAATTTTTTTGTTTCTCAAATAGCGCCTCATTGAGGTTTCCACTATAAGAGATTGTAATTTTCTTTTTCTTATTTTTAATTTTCTTGATTTTTGGTGAATTGGAGCTCTCAAATTCCTTGCCACAAAATGCAAAAGCATCAAGGTTTATATTAAATACCTTCTTATGATATGATAAGTGAATAAGGTCCTGAGTTTGAAGAAACTCTTCGATGGCCTCATGATTTTGGAAGAGGTCCATGGTGATGTGATTTTTTGGATCTGATGGATAAACGATGTCAAGGGTGTTAATTGATAGGGTTTCAATGAAGAGGGTGGTTTCAGTCAAGTCTTCAAAGAGGCTATGTGTGGAACTAGTCTCAACTTTAGAGTCAGAGTACTCTTCACTAGTCGTTATGTCGAATATTATGGGCCCGTTTTCAAAATTTTCATAACCTAGAACATGGAAGTATAGATTTTCTTCATATAGTACATGTTTGGGATGAAATTTTTCTTATGGGATAATTCCTTTGCCCTTCCATTTCATGTTTTTAATCATCTTTTGCACCTTGTTGTAGTATATGAATTTGTAGCAATTAGCCACCTAATCCTCGTATAACCAAGAGTCATCAAAGCCATGAATGTGTTCATCCTATAAGTATCTATGCACCTTGTTGTAGTATATGAATTTGTAGCAATTAGCCACCTGATACTCATATAACCAAGATTCATCAAAGCCATGAATGTGTTCATCCTCTAAGTATCTGTATAGTCCCTAAAGAGTATTTGTAAGCTAGTAAATAGGACCTACTTTTAAATGGGGTGCATTGGGTATTTCATAGTTGCGTGGAGAGAAAGGCAACTTGCCGACATGAAAATCATTATCAAGATTATATTCACCAAGAAATTTAGGAGAATAATTTAATTAAAGTGGTGGTATAGATGTAGATGGTTTTAAATTTTATGTAGAAGGTTGGGATTAGAAAAGTGTATCAGGATCTACATGATTGTCATCTGTGACTGGTATAACATGTAGCACAACAAATCTATTGGTAGATGGGGAATAATTCATAGTTACACCTTCCTTTTAGGAGCTTACAATATTCAAAAGGCTTATCCTCTGTGAGCAAGGTAAAATCTTCGTCGTTATGATGGAACCTAATACATTAATGGAAATTGGAAGGTACAACTTACATTTCATGGATCCATGGTTGACCCAAAAGTATATTGTATGAGATCTCAACATCAAAAACATGACATAAAGTATCCAACATGTGCAGGACAAATTTTATGCATAATTTGATGGTTCAAGAAGATTTTTGTTCATTTTTTTCATAACCATGGATGGTTGTGATATTAGCTTCCAAGTATCTTCTCAATATGCCTGAGACATCTTAACATATTAAATGAAAAAATATTCAAAGTAACCTCATTATTGATAATGAATCATTTGATCTTATGATTAATAATGTAGGATTCAATGTACAATGAGTTATTATTTTAAAGATTGGTATTTAGGGGGTCTTGAGGAATGAATGATAATATAGGGTTACTCGGTCAAATATGGGCAATGAGTGCCTGAAATTGTTTTGTGTTGAAATTCTTAGGAACACGTGCCTCATGGAGAGCATGAGTAAGAATCACTTGGAAAGAAATCAAAACTTTTAAAAAATCCATGAGGGATATATGTGTAGGTGTCATCACTAGCCACTTGAGAAAATCATAAGGAGCAGATGAAGATTTATCCATGGTTATCAGAGAGAAGTGAGGTTAAGGAGATTGTTACTAGACTATAAAGTTTCTCTAATTAATGGAAATTATCTTTCCAATCGATTTCACCTTAATTGAATTAACCAAATATGATCCGTGAACATATTTAAATGACCCCAAGGGTCATGAACAAATTAAGTGACATGGTATGATTAAATCTTACCCCGATTTAATAAATTAGTTATTTAAATAACCAATTAGACACCTAAAGTTTATATTAAATAATTAAGAATATAAATTAAATTCTAAATTATTTAATTATAAACTAAAGCTTATCAGCACTTAATATTACATTATAACACCCCCCCTTGATATTAAGTGGGTAACCATATGCCAACATTACCTTTTTGTACAACAAGATTTACAAATCCATAAACCATCAGTGAAGGTTTAGGCTAGCATATCACATTTTAAGGATTTATAACACCTTCATCATGCTCAACTTACATTTTGGTACAAAAATATTTGGAATCCATAAATCAGAAGTTATGATTTAGGCTAAGCTTGATTTACGAGAATTCAACTCATAGTTTCTCAAGGAAAAATATCAAACCATATCTCTAAGAACCTTGTATAACACAAGGACCTCCTTTACAAATAGATGCATCACACTGGACTGTACACTGTAAAATTAGAGTTATAAGTTTAAAAATATCATACATATATTTTTATAATGTTTTAAAATGGAGAAAAAGTATAGAGGAGAAGGAGATATCAACTGTCTGACCATTAGGAGGTGAAATTGCCATGCAATTGCCATCATTGTAAGAATTGTGAAATTTTTTTCATTTGTTTGTTGCTTGGTATTGCACAAATCCATCATTGTAATCTTTGAGCCAAGGTTAAAGGATAAATTTTTAACAAAATTATCAGACAAGTCAGTAAAGGTTGTGATTGAACCTTTTGGGAGATGTAAGAACCAATCCAAGGCTTGTCCTTCTAAGATTTTTACTAATATCCACTAAAGGTATATGTAATTATAAACTACCTCCTCAAAATCCATAAATAATTCTTTGACATGTTCATGAGGATTGTGTTTACCTTTATAGTTTTCAAATTTTGGAACTTTGAAAGATCTAGAAAAAGGTAAGCGCAAAATGTCCATATCGAATGGATAAGGGCACATCTCCTCGAAGTTGAATTGCTTTCTTTGTTTTTGCATGCCAAATATGGTATCTTTCATGGTTTTTCATCCCTTTGTTAATGGTGAAATGGTTTGTGGAATATTTGAAACACTGTTAAGTTTGTTTTTTGTTTTAGTCTTCATTCCTTTGTTGTTTGTGTCATCAATGAACTTTAAGGCCATTAAATCTAATTTTTTAGCCATCTCATTGATTTGGTCCATTAACACGAGATATTTCCCAATTGTGGAAGCACTAGACTTCCCTTTATTATCATTATTATTTTTACTTGATTCAACCCTATTATTCTTATTGGGTTTAGGTTGGGTATTTTTATTTGATTTGGGTTGGCTTCACAGATTATTCAAATTCTCATCGTTAAAATCTGAAGGAAAATTTTCTCCCATTTCAAGGAGATTGAGATTAAATTGATCCTTATTTTGTCGTAAAATTTCCTCAAGGTTTACTTTTTCTTCTGTTGAGGGGTTGTTTATTTGGTTTTCTTCTTCCTCCTCATCAGAGCTATTTATGTGAAAAGGATTTTTTTAACCAAAGAGATCATAATCTCTATGTTTTGTTCCCACAATTTTGTATGAAGACGAGGGAACATGGAAAATTATTTGATGTGCTTATATGTCGGAAAAGTTAATCCCAAGATATAAGACTAGGAAATTGAAGTGATTAACTACTCTAATCTTAACAAAGTGAATGCTAAAGATATAAGAGTTTAGGGAAAAGATGATTGATTACTCTACTCTTAACAAAGTGAATGCTACGATAAAAAGTGTGGAAATGAAATTTATTACTCAACCCTTAACAAATTGAATGCCAAGATAGAAGATTTTAACAATGAATATTGATTACTCAACCCTTAACAAAGTGAATTATAAGATGGAAAATTTTGGAAAATGAGATTCTATTACTCAACCCTTAACAAAGTGAACACTAAGATGGAAAAGTGTAAGTAAATATGATTGGTTGCTCGAGTCTCAACAAAGTGAATGTTAGGAAATGATACTTAGGAAATGATCATGAAATAATTTACTCTTAGAAAAGTGAATACTAAGATAGTAAAGTGTAGAAAATAATATTGATTGCTTGAGTCTCAATAAAGTGAATGTTAAAAGAGGACACTTAGGTAATGAAAGTGAAATACTCTACTCGTAACAAAGTGTAGAAAATAAGTTTAATTTACTCAACCTCTTATCAAAGTGAATGCTAAGATAGAGGAGGTGTATAAAATGTGATCAAAATACTCTACCATTAACAAAGTGAATACTAAGATAGTAGTCCTATGAATGATATTGATTATGTATGATAATAGTGTGGAACACAAACTTAATAACATGTAACATAGATGAAATAACATTATTAAGGACTCTAAAATTAACTTGGTTTGGTCAAGTGGGGGTTCCTATAAAAAAAAATTCTTCCTAAATTCCAATAATTACACAAGCAAGCGTGGTAACTATTTCTAGTCATCGACTTTACTTTACCCTCTTAATTTAGTAAGTTAGATGTCACTCGGCTAAAAGGATCAAACCGGGCCGCCACTATGGATAGTTTTTTCTCTAATTCTAAAAAAGGTGTACTATTCAAGTAGGTGGGGATCTCATTTTTTTGGTCAATTCACTCATGCTGCCAACTAATTTTGGATTCCTATGGTACTCCTCACAATGATTTTTTGGTCCTTGGCTATGCACATCCCACAATTACAATGGATCAGGGAATAAACTCGTCTCCAAAAATTTAATTAAGATAGTTTTATAAATTTTTAATAGGAATGTGATAATTTTTGTGATTCCATGAGTAAGGAAACCCAAATTCAGTATTTTTAATTTAAAATAAACCTTCGTAGAGATGGTCTTACAAACAACGAGTTAGTAGTTTTTGTGAGGTGAAAATTGTAGATGCAATAGAAATATTAGATGCACATGCAAGTTAGAAACAAAAAACCAAATTGATTTTTTAATCTAGTAATGAAAAATGGGGGAGAGTGAAGAAATGTGTGATAGAAAGCTCAACCCTTAGCAAAGTGAATGATAAGATGGAAGAGGTGAAAAGGTTTGAAAGATTGACCCTTAGCAAAGTGAATGCTAAGATGGAAGAGGAAAAACGGTTTGAAATATTGACCCTTAACAAAGTGAATGCTAAGATGGAAGAGGTGAAAAGGTTTGAAATCTTGACCCCTCTTAGCAAAGTGAATGTTAAGAAGGAAGAGGTGAAAAAGTTTGAAATCTCGACCCTTAGAAAATTGAATGCTAAGATGGAAGAGGTGAAATGGTTTGAAAGCTCAACCCTTAGCAAAGTGAATGCTAAGATGGAAGAGACAAAAAGGTCTTGATGATCTCAAACCTTCACAATATTGGGATGACTAAGACGAAAGATGGTGAAAAGGTTTGAAAGCCTCAACCCTTAAAAAATGTTGAGATGCTCAAGATGGACATGCCTCATGTAGAAAACGAGTTTGAAAGCTTAACCTCTTAGAAATATATGTGATGCTTTTAAGAACTGGACATGAGGCATAACGGTCTGTGAAAGCTCAACCCTTAGTCACTAGTGACTTGACTAAATCATAAGGAAGAGGAGAAATATTTTGTTGTGGTTATAGCTTTTGGACCATGTTGGATCCCATTGGATTTGATGTTTGAGGCTCGATGGATAGTGGCTTGTTAGATTGATGTGGGCATCCAAACCTTATTCTTTCATGTTGCCATTACTTATTTAGAACCTTATCGTTTGATCAGTAGTGACTTTGGAAGATATCGAGAGCTAGTTGTTTTCAAAAAATGATATGATTAAGTTAAAGTTCTAACAACTCATTCAAGTTTGATTAGTCTTTGTCCTGAAATATGCCATTGTAATGAAAAATAGTTTGGAGAGTGAAGAAATGTGTGATAGAAAACCTTTAAACCTCAACATTAGGTGAATGATAAGATGGAAGAGTTCTTCAAGGTCTGAAAGATCTTTGACCCTTAGCAATAATGAATGCTAAGATGGAAGAGGCGAAATGGTTTGAAATCTTGATTCACCTTAGCAAAGTGAATGGCCTTCAGATGGCGAGGTGAAAAGGTTTGACAAGCTTGACTCACCTAGTAAAGTGAATGTTAAGAAGGAAGAGGTGAATTGGTTTTGAAAGCTAGACTCCTTCCATGAAAATTTAATGCTAACGATGGAAGAGGTGAATCATGGTTTGAAAGCTCGACCCCTTTTTGCAAGATGCTTGAAATGCTAAGATGGAAGAGACCGTAAAGGTTTGAAATCTCAAACTTATGGTCACAAGGAGGAGTGGCTTCTTTAATTGGCGCCATGATGGCTTGAAAAGGTTTGAAATCTCATTTTCTTAGCAAATTTTTGAATGCTAAGATGGACATTATGATGAAAAGGTTTGATACCATCCTTGACCCTGTTTCGAAAAATGAATGACTAAAATTGGAAGTTTGTCATAACGGTCTGAAAGCTCATTGACCCTTAGCAAAGTTGACTGCTAAGATGTAAGAGGAATTTTAATAGGCCCTTTTGTAATAATATCATTTTCTATTTGGGTTCCCTTCTTAATGAATTCTTCAAAAAAAATTAGACAATGCATCTACATTTGGAAATACAATTCATTGTTTAGGTTAGGTATGAATATACTTAACTAATTGTTTCGTGTCCATGTAATTGAACAAGGAAACTGACTTGCGATCCCTCACCATGTTTTGTAAGAATTGTAAAGTTTTCTAATTCGTCTCATTGCTTGGTATTACAAAAATCCATCATTGTAATTTCTAAATCAAGGTTAAGGGAGAAGTGTTTAGAAAAAATTTCTTAGATAAGTCATTGAAAGGTTGAAGAGGTGAACCTTTCGGGAGATGCAAGAACCAATCTAGGGATTTTGTGAATCCTAAGCCTTTATGGAAATAGCCACAAAAGATATGCATCATTATAATATACCTCTTGATAAGCCATAAATAATTCTTTGATATGTTAGTGAGGATAGAGTTTACCTTTATACTTGTCAAATTTTGGAAATTTGAAAGATCTAGGAAATTTGAAAGATCGAGGAAAAGGTAAGCGCAAAATTTCCATATCAAATGGATAAGGAAGCATCTCCTTGAAGTTAAATTTATTTATTTATTTTTTTTGCATTCCAAAGATGGTATCCTTCATGGTTTTCCATTCTTATATGAATGGTGAATTATTTTATGGGATATTTGAAACATTTTAAAGTTTATTTTAACAAATTGTTTGCTGTTTCAGTTGTAGTGTTCAATTCTTTGTTGAGTTATGTCATCAGAAAAATGACCTTTGAGGCCATTAGAGATAAGTGTTTATCTATCTCATTGATTTGGTCCATTAATGCATGATTGGACACAGTCGTAGAAGTATTAGAATTCCCTTTATTATCATCATTTCTTTTACTTGATCCAGCCCCATTATTCTTATTGGGTTTGGGTTGGGTATTCTTATTTGATTCGGGTTAGCTTCTTAGATTCTTCAAATTTTTGTCATCAAAATCTGAAGGTAAATTTTCTCCCATTTCAAGGAGATGGATAAGAAACCTGATCTTTATTTTTGTCGTAAAATTCCCTCAATGTGGGCATATTCTTCTGCTGTGAAGGGGTCATTTTTTTGGTTTTCTTCTTCCTCTTTATCAAATCTATCTATGTGAAAATGATTTTTGTTTTTACCAAAGAGATCATAATCTCTAATTCTTGTTCCCACCATTCTATATGAATAAGGGGAACATAGAAACTTGTTTTTTGTTCTTATACGTCGAAAAAGTGAATGCCAATATATAATACTATGAAATTGAATTGATTGAACACTCGACTCTTAACAAAGCAGATGTTAATATAGAATAGTTTAGGGAAAATATGATTCATTAATCTACTCTTAACAAATTGAATGCTAAGATACCAAAGTTCAGAAATGAAATTGATTAATTGACCCTTAACAAAGTGAATGCTAAGATGGAAATGTTTAATAAAATGAGATTGATTGCTCAACCTTAACAAAGTGAATGGTAAGATGGAAGAGTTTTAGGAAATGAAATTGATTACTCGACCCTTAACAAATTGAATGCTAAGATGGAAGATTTTATAAAATGAGATTGATTACTCAACCCTTAACAAAGTGAATGCTAAGATGGAAGAGTTTTAAAAAATGAGATTGATTACTCAACCCTTAAAAAAGTGAATGCTAAGATGGAAGAGTTTAACAATGAAGATCACTTACTCAACTTTTAACAAAGTGAATGTTAAGATGGAAGAGACTGTAAGAGTGATATGATTGTTTGCTCGAGTCTCAACAACGTGAATTCTAAGATAATAGAGAATTAAGAAATAGGATTAAAATACTCTACTCTTTACAAAGTGAATGCTAAGATAGTAGAGTTTGGAAAAATACTATCGAAATACCCTACTCTTAAGAAATTGAATGCTAAGATAAGCGGGTTTAGAAATTAAGATTAATTTCTTGAGTCTCAAAAAATTGAATGCTAAGAGAGGATACTTAGGAAATAAAATAATATACTCTTAACAAATTGAATGCTAAGATAGTAAAGTGTAGAAATGACATTGATTATGTATGATAAGAGTGTGGAACACAAACTTAATAACATGTAATGTAGATGAAAATAACTTTGTTAAGGAAGGCCTCTAAGAGTAACTTTGGCTTGGTCAAGTGGGGATCCCTATAAAAATGAGCTCTCTCCCTAAATGCCAAATAATTACCCCCAGCGAGCACGATATACTATTTCTAGTCGTGGATCTTTACTTTACCCCTCTTGATACAATAAGTCAAATTTTACTTTGCTCAAAGGATCAAACTGGGGCCACCACTATGGATAGTTTTTGTTCTAATCCTCAAAAAAGTGTACGAGTCAAGTGGGTGGGGATCCCATTTCGTTGGTCAGTTCACTCAAGGTGTCAACTACTTTGAGGATTCCTATGGTACTCTTCACAATGCATTTCTTGGCCCCTAACCTATGTACTTCCCACAGTTACAATCAAATTAGGGAATAAACCCATCTCTGAAAATTTAATTAAGATAGTTTTATAAATTTTTAATAGGAATGTGATAAATTTTTTGATTCCATGAGTAAGGAAACCCAAATTCAGTATTTTTAATTTAAAATAAACCTTCGTAGAGATGGTCTTACAAACAACGAGTTAGTAGTTTTTGTGAGGTGAAAATTGTAGATGCAATAGAAATATTAGATGCACATGCAAGTTAGAAACAAAAAACCAAATTGATTTTTTAATCTAATCCTCCCTCACACTACCTCATATTCAGCAAGATGGAAAAGAGAGATAATGTAATACCTACAACTTACTAATGAAGAATTGCCCTCCTTTGTTGTGTAGGATTTGCTCAAGGATTATTGGTTGGAGTTATTTGCTTCATATTTGAGCAGGAACTTGGGAAGAACCTCCTTTTGATTTGTCTTGGATTAATTGATGCTTGATGAAGGACTGAATGGATGATAGATTGGATTGATTTATTGAAGATTGTGGATGATTTATAGATTGATCAAAATGGCATAGATTTGTAATGGATTCCCATGAGTTCTTTTCCATGGAGCTCTCATGGAGGAGGAGAGCTAAATTTATAGTTTGTAGTTTGGGAGAATGGATGGTGAGGATTGATCCAAGTGGGATGAAGATCAATTGTTGAGGATTGAGAAGAGGTTTAGAAATTTCTAGAATGGAGTATTCTATATTTTGTGAGAAGTCTAAATTTCAATGGAGGGAAGAAGATTTCATTTGAATTTAAAATTCAATGGAGAGGAAAAAAGTTTAGAGAGGCTTATAGAAATGAAATCCTCTAGATTTAGAGGTGGGGATATAATTAGTTTAGGATTAGGTTAGATTAATAAAATATGATTAGAGGATGTGATTACATGGAGAGGATAGATGTAGGGTAGGTGTAGAGTAGGTGGGTAGGTAGTGTAGGAATTTTAAATTCCTAGAAAATGATAATAAGGATTAAGATAATGATATATAATAATGAATTAAAGGGATTAATGATGAGATGTGATATTAGATAAATGATGAAAATAATTAGTAATAAAGGATATATGTTGTAAAATGGATTAATAGATAATGATGTTAGTGATATTTGTTATTAATAGGGTTAATTATGTCGAGGAGTTGTAATGTCTACATTTTTCCCCTCTTTGAATGGTTATTGTGGGAAATGACCGTTAAAATTAAAAGAAGAGAAGATGTTAGGATGGTGATATGATTCCCCCTCGAGGGGTTAATGGGGATTATGTCAACCACTCAAAAAGTTTAGATTTTGCCTCAAGTTATTAGATGAGAGAGGATTATTGAGAAGATTGAATGATTATAGGAGAGGAGAGAATTAGAAGATTGGATGGATTGAAGGGTTTGATTATAGGATGCCCCTAGTCAAGGGGTTGAGATTAAGGATATTGAATTTGAGGATTAGGAATGACTGGATCGATTAGGAGGATGAGGATTAGAGTTTATGATATGAGAGAGGATTAGAGGAGATAAGAAGATTAGGATATATTAGATTTTGGAGTAGAGGATGTCCATGTCAACGATGTATGGTGTGAAGGGATTGGTGGATATTAGATTAAGGGATGAATGCCCAAGTTAAGGGGTTAGGTTTTGATCCTTTTGGATTTAGATTTGATTGGATGATTGGATTTGAGTTGATTGTGATGATGTGGGAGTTGAGGATGTTACATTTGAGGTTTGATTGATTGGATAGGAAGATAGGGTATAGGATGTTGGATTTGGGAGGATTAGAAGATTGAGACGTTTGGATGAGAGAATAAGGATTGGTTTTTGGATCAGTTTGGATGATAGGAAATTAATGAGGAGAAGATTGGGATGATGATTAATGAACCACATGAGAAAGAATGTTTAAGTTTGGATTGATAAGATCAATTTAGAAGATGGCCCAGCCAAGGGGTGAGGATTTTGGATGTTGGATGGGAGATGACAAAATTTAGATGTGGATATTGATTGATTGGATAAAGGATTGATTGGAGGAGGATGAGGATAGATAAAAGTTAGATGATGATGAGGATTATGAGTGAATGCTGAAAGGATGATGATAGAAGGGGGTGTGTTACCATAAAGTGCCCACATTATCATCATTAGCAATGTGATTAATGATATGGCATAAAGCAAGATGCACCAAGGTATGAAGACCATGATGATTGAATTTCCAAATGCTTGTGTCCTCATATCATTGGACAGATTAATAAAAAAAATATGGTCCTCATATCCTTGGACCATAAAAATAAAAATAAACAAAAGGGGCCTCATATCATTGGCCAAAATGTAAATGCAGACAAGCAATCAAACACACACAAGAAAAAACACACACATTGCATTTTTGTATATATTATTATTTTTTGGATTTTTTGGAATGTTTTGATTTTTGGATGTTTTGATTTTTAGATTTTGGATTTTTTATGTTTAGATTATTTGATGTTGGATGTTGAGATTTTGGATTTGGGATGGAGGGAATGGTTGAGGATAGGTAAGATGAAAGGATTCAGGATGGGATAGCTCATGGGGATGGGAAGGGATGTAAGGTGGGATGTGACTTTCTTCTATAAGTCCCAAAGCATGTTTGGGTAGGATGATAGGGAAGGATTAAGGGAAATTGGATAGGTTGGATAGGATAGGGATTGGTTGATAGGTTAGGATTAGATGGGATGTGGGATGGGAGATAGATAGGGATAGATAGGATGAGGTATATGATAAGATGGGATATAGGATAAGATATGGGTATAGGATATGGATTGAGGGATGATAAGATGTGCCCCAAGTGTAAAGTAGGGTGGTCTATGTGGATGGATGTATGCGTTCAATTTTTCCCCTAGGTGTAGGGTAGGATAGGAAGTGAGGGGTATCTAAAATGGATGATGCCTCTACCAAATGATAGTAAGGTTGCCCCCAGTCATGATGATGACAGTTGAAAAGGGACATGAGGAGATTGGATGAAAAGGAAAGGATCATCGTCTTCCCACGGATGTTCGATCCAAGGGAAAAAGGATGTGGATGTGATGGATGGAAGGAAAATAACATCAGTGATAAAAAAAAATATTATCCTAATGGCACATGTTGTAAGGAAAGAGTTGGACTAAAATAGAAGTGTGACCAAGGTCTAAAAAATACCTAGAAACATGTGAGCCCTATGTCTCTGTGAGATCAAAGTGTGTGTGATTGTGATGGTTAATTACCGCTTGAAGTGAAGACTTAATGGGTAGTATGTGAAGACAAACTAGCCAATGTATAGGGAGTGATTAAGTCAAATAGGTGGATGGAGGGTGAATGGAAGGATAAGCCATACATTGATCCACTGACAACCAAACATCCATAGCCATGATGGAGATGTATTTGATTATTTTCACAACATTTATCTACTAATAGCCAGACATCCATAGCCCTAGTAGAGATGTTGGAAATACCCCTAGAGAGAGTCTTGAGGTGGATTTTATTTTATTTTGATATGATTTGTTTTTTTATACTTATAGTTTTTTGCATAAAGAGGTTCTACTCTCTTGAGAAATCTCAAGGGGTTAAGAATCACTAGTGGATTGATGGGGTGGGGATGAGTGTGGAGATGATAATGGGTAGAGTGTAAAAAGACGCATCCAAGGACCTTCACCATCATTTTTTCAAGTGTGTTAAAGTGTGTGGATACCTAGGAGGGTGATTGTGCTTGAATGTTGGAGGTAATGATAAACCAAGGTCACACAGTTGTAGTAGGTACTATTTTCTTAAAACATGTGTGAGAAAGTTGATCAAGTGTTAAAATGAATGGATTGGAAGAGGATATGAATGGATGTGATGATAATAATGAATTAGAAGCAATGGGATTTGGATGTTGGATGGAAGGATGATGGATGGGAAGGAAATAATATCCGTGGATAGGAGACGAATTATGTGATAAATCCCTTTTTGTGTTTGGTACTTATAGGGGGATTAAATAATTTGTGATTGGGTTGAGTGGTTGGGATGGTAGGATCAATAAAAAGAGTGGTAGAAATGGGATGTGATGGATTTTTGGGAGGGATGTTGTTATTGTTAGGTTTATACCCTAAGCCTAGATGACCTAGATTTTGATGAAGGGAGATGGTTTCATGAATGCCTTGTTCATGGATGCTTAAGATTTTACCTTGATGTTTCATATTACCAAACATATTTTTAGCTATATGATATGAATTGGATGGGGAATATGATTTCATATGGTCATCATGAGACTAAGGGGTTGTATTTTTATCATCCGCTAAGAGGTCGGACTTAACAAAGGATGGGAGGTGAGATTTCTTTTGGTTTTTTCTGGTGAGGGATGTTTGGATGTATGATGAGATTTGGATGGCTGATGACGTTTGGATGTAAAGTGGGATTTGGATGGTGGATGATGGTTAGGGAGAGGATTGGGATGGAAATGTGGTGGATAAATATGTATAAGGATAAGAAGCCCTTGTTTAATGAGGTTTTGGACATATAACATGTTGGGCCCCTAAAATATTGACTTAGTACAAAAAGGTGCATGGGCACGCAAGGCCTAAGTTAAAGGGTGGGTGCGCAAGAAGAAGGCATGCATGGTAGGGTTATAGGAGGTTTTTTAGAAGGGCCGTGTGACACACTGGAAGAACAAGGTCTTAAGACTTATCCGTATTTGGTGTTTTGCGAAGAACACGAGAAAAGCGTGACCTGACTATGCATACGGAGTGGATAAGATGTTATCCTAGCGATAGGCTGGCTTAAGAAGGAATATGCCCTGTGATGGAGGCTTCTAGAAGGCCATCATGGAAGAGAGTGGAGAGCTCAGGCCTGGAGGAGCATGCGCCCATGGAGGACCACATTCAGACACTTGGCGCTAGATCTGAGGCCACAAAAGGATGAGTCTGCACTTCGTGGTGCCTATAAATACAAGCGCCCACAGAAGGAAAATGTGTGTGTGGGTATTGATAGAGTTGGTTAAGAATATAGATTAAAAGAGAGCGGAGCTCTGTGGAAATGGCTGCAAGGATTCTATTGGGTTGGGTAGATAAACTATAGAAGATGGATGTATCAAGGGCTTGGGGTTATAAATTTATTTTTGAGATCTAAAGGATATGGATCTAGTTATGATGCATGAATTTGGTCTTCCATAATGTGGTTCTTTAAGTGATTCTAATGAATGTAATGAGGTTACCAAGTTATTGAATATGATTTTATTGTTTTGGATTCATACCTGATATCTTCATAGTTCTTTTTCATGTATGTTTATAAGATGAATATGAATCCCTATGCATTTTCCTTTCTGTTTTGATTCAATTCTTTAAGTCTGTTAAAGTATCTCTATCTATAATTACTGTAATGGTCTAGATCTGTTCTGATCTCTATGATGTTTGCATGTCTCATTCCCACTCACTTTCTTTAAATTTTGGATATATAGGTATGATGTTTTCCCACTCAACTCACATAAAAGTAGAGGACTCGGCACCTGAGCATGCCCCCATCTTGGCAAGCACGTAAGAGAGACCCCTTTGGCTTTTGATGAGAGTTCATCATGCGGAGAGAGAAGATTCCCTTATTCACATGCATGAACCCACCTGACTGACCAAGGGATCCTGATGCTTGGTTTTCTAGATCAAGGAAAGTATCATTGACCCAGTTGGTATTAGTGGAAGTGATAGATCTGCACCCAGAGAGATACAATTTTCTCATTTCCCACTTCTATGGCTATGCATACTATTCCAGTGTTTGGAGGAATTTTTAGGACAAGGAGAATGAATATACAAGGCTTTGGTAACACATCTGGGAGTGGCGCGGGACACACATCTAGTAGTGGCATATCTCACATGACATTAGCGCATAATTTAGTGGGAATGTTGTAGACCCTAGGTGTGACTGGCTTCAGGAAAGGATTACTAGCTACTGGTGGAAACTGGAGGCACATGACCTGGTGGATCTAGTGGATCCGAGTGGAGGAGGAAACACTCAGAAGGAAGTCAAGGAACTGGATCAAGGAGGAAAAGGGACCCAACCACCTCCTCAAGTCTTCTTTGAGATGTCTTTACATTTTCTAGATTACAGGGGTAATGAAGATGCTACGGAGCACATTCAAAAGTGTGAGTTGCTATGGCACACAAAGGGGATCATAACCCTTGAATGAAAGGCTAGTCGATTTGCAACGACATTGTAAGGGCGCACGCATAGTTGGTATAGGAATTATGACCCCCATCAGATGGTGGTAGATTACACTGCATTGAAAAATGATTTCCTAGTAGAATTCCACATCCTGAGTTTGAACAGAAGAGCATCAACACCCTTAAAGGAAATTTAGCAGGGAATGGCAGAGAGTGTGTGGGAGTATGACGCATGGTTTAAGACTCTCTATGTTAAAGTTTTCATATGAAATTCACCATTCACAGCATGCTCAATGTTTTGTTGGAGGGTTGATAACCCCATTTAGAATATCTTTATCTCATAAGACTTTCACATAGCTACGCAAGGTGTTGGAAGCTGCCCTGCATGCTGAAGCTATTAAGAGCATTGACATTGGTGTTAGCCCGTTTCTGGAAGCTCAAATCATTTCTATGGCTAAGCAGTTGGAAAATTTATCTACAAACTCAACTCATGAGACTCACATTGGAATGTGGTGTATAAATTGTGAGGTAGAGGGGCATGCCAAGGATAGTAACCCCCGGAAGACAGTACGCACTGTAGCAGTAGACTATGAGATTTTTCATGGGGACCATGATGCGAGTAGATGTCCCTTGTTACAGCACATAATTTAGAATAATGTATCTTGATACTGTAATATCTACACCTCTATGACCCATGATACCAAGGATTGTCAACTTATTGACCAGATCCATGAGGCCATTGATCATGGTGTGCACCAGACTAGCATTTCTAGTAGTTCTAAGAATGATGACCACCGTTATGAGGAGCAGATAGATGGAGGCATGCGAAAAAGAGGATTTTGATGAGAATTCCATGGTCATGGTAACTACGGAGGAGGAAGAAGTGAGTTCCACATGTGAACTATTTTAATTGTGGGTCTACAGAACACTACAAGTAGCGGGTGAGTGCCTAGATTTGTTGTAGTGCTCATGGTGCAAGAAGAAGCACAAGTATGAGGAGTTCCCTAAATTGTTTGAGCATATGAATCAGCATCATTGGAAAGACAAGGGTGTAATGGTAAGAATTAAGAAGGATGACACACAATGGATGCCACGGGTGACACATGATGTAGGCTTGGAACCTGTTATGGTAACAACAAGAGTAGAGGCCACGTGCGTAAATAAATACCAAGGTAGAAGAACCTGGTTTCAAGGGAAGAAGTGGTACATGGGAAGTACCCATACCCTGTGCATCAAAAGGAGGTATATCAAGAAACCATGGACATCATTCAGAGTTTACAAGGAGAAATCTAGTGTCTAAAGGAGTAGTCCAGGAGGGAGGAGCAAAGAAGGAAGGTCGAGGTGCCAAAGGATGACCTGGATGAGGTCAAGGAAGTATGTAAAATGATAAGGAAAGAGAATATTATTCCCTTACTAGGAGCATGGTTGAGAGAGAAGGTACCACATGTCAGAGAAGAGCATGAGAGGTAGGTCTTGCATGCAAACCTTCCCCCTCACAGCCTTGACTATGATAAGGAGATCACATTAAATGCAGTCGTGGATGGATGGATCCTTAGTAATATCCTCATTGACACAGGCATACAGAGGTCAATGTTCTCACCTTGGATGCATGGCATCAGATGGGAAGACCTACATTACAGCCATATTTGAATGTGTTGTATATGGTGAAAAAAACAAAGGCAATGCCCATCGGTGTCTTAAAGGATGCAGTTATCACCATTCAAGGGGCTAAGTTTACTGGGGACTTTGAAGTCTTGGCGCTCGCTGAGGTAGACAATTTCCCAGCATTACTTGGGCACCCATGGTGCTATAAGAACAATGTGGATCTTTGGTTCAACAAGGGATACATAAGCTTTGAAAATGAGGAGGAATGGGTCATCATACCCCTGGCTGATGGAAAATCAACACCCTATACTAAACCTTTGGGAGAAGAGGTCCTTGATAGAATATATGTGTGCTCAATTAGGGATCCAGAGATAATTCATCCCATAGAAGGAGTTATCCAGTTTGAGGATGCTCAGTCCTTAAGTGACACCACCAATATAGCATGCGATAATTGGGTGCATGGGACCTATGAGATAATCAGATGGAATTTGAGAGGATCAGTGACAAAGGTGACAAAGACACTTACATTCCGGTGCCTAGGGTGAAAGGAGCTACCTAAGTACTCAGGAGGAGCCTTCCCTGAATTCTTTTTGCAGGATATGAAATCTCAGTGGAAGAAGGAGAATAAACGAAGAGGTATGTTAAGTTATGTCCTACTCGGAACTGCTACACATTAGTGGGTGACACATCAGGATAACCTCTTAGAATGGCACGAGGTGAGAATTTCCTTCTCTGTAAGGTTTTACAGGAGCAATGCGCCCACGGCTATAAAATACTACCATGGTAAAGAGGTCACTTCCTTCCATATCCAAGCATGTGAGACAACCTAGATGGGAAGTGCAGAAGCATTTCCACCTTCATTATGGGTTCACAAGTTGTATTCCACCCTACAAGGTTATGTACACACATTGTACATTCATTCTGAGACACACCACCAGATAGGGAATTGGCAAGAGTTAGTGGCTGATCTCATTCAATAATTCGAGTATCGTAGTACAAAACCATTGGTGGATAAGGCATTATAGGTTTTCAAGTGCCTTACCATTGGGGACAGTACCATGGTAGAAGATAGGATACTGGAGGTTCTAGGTGAACCTTTCCTGTAAGTGCACTTTGAGGAAGAAGAAACAGAAGAAACACAGCTTGAGCACACATGTTTGGAAAAATAAAAAGGAAAGATGGTGTATGTTATCGATGGATAAGAAGTAAATAACTTAGATGTTGACCATTCTTTGGGGATGTACGAGGTGTTAGATAGTTCTGATGAATGGGTGTGCCTATCATGAACCTTTAAAGACAAAGAAGGTTAACATCAGCTTGGAGAGGAGCCTAAAGAGGCTATCATTGGAGACTATTGGTCAGAGAAAGAAGTCCCTAAAATCATTGATCTTTTATGATAGTTTGAGGATTTATTCCCATGTGGGTATCATGAACTAAAAGGCATTCATCATTCCTTGGGGGAAATGAGAATTAAGTTAAAGGAGGGTGTGTGCCCAGTCCGAAAAAGACCATACTGAATGAATCCTAACCTGCATGTGAAGGTCAAGGAAGAAATAGATAAAATGATAGCATCAAGTATCATTGAAGTTGTTGAAGAGTCAGAATGGATAAGTCCAATGGTAATTAGCATAAAAAAGGATGGAAGGATAAGGATCTATGTTGATTACAGGGACTTGAATGTAGTGTGTATCATTGATCCTTTCCCAACCCCATTTACTGAAGAAATTTTAGAGGGAGTGGCAGGACGCGAGGTCTACTCTTTCACAGATGGATTTTCAGGCTATCACCAGGTAAGGATCATGAAGGAGGACCAGAGGAAGAAAACTTTCACCACTGAGTGGGGAATTTTTTCCTATACAGTCATGCCATTTGGGTTGAAGAATGCACCTGTTGTGTTCTCGCGCATTATGGTACAAGCTTTCTAGGACTTCATCCATAAATTTCTTCAAGTCTACCTAGATGATTGACAGTATATGGGTTAGTGAAGGACCATTGTGACAACTTAAGGTTAATGTTTGAAAGGTGTTGGCAGTTGAGGATATCCCTCAATATTAGGAAATATGTCTTTTCTACCCCATTTGGAACATTATTGGGACACATCATATGTAAGGAAGGCCTATTAGTAGATCTCGCTAAAGTTACAGTAATTATGGGATTGAGGGAGCCTACTATTCAAAGCGTAGTGCACGGATTTCTTGGGCCTATGGGGTTCTACATGAAGTTCATCAAGGGATATGCTAAAATCATCACATCTTTAGAAGATTTTCTTAGACATAAAAGTGCCTTTCATTGGGGAGAGGCGCAACAGAAGGCATTTGACACTTTAAAGGATAGGCTTATCACCGCGCCCATCCTACATTTCCCTTCTTGGGATAAGCCTTTCCATGTTCATGTGGATGCCTCAAGAACTACCATTGGAGAAGTACTTGCACAACCTGGTGAGGGGATTGTTGATCATCATTTGTGCTTTGCAAGCAAGAAGTTGACACCAGTGGAGTAGAATTATACTACAACTGAGTGCGAGGCATTTTCAATGATCTACGCACTTTCACAAGTTTAGACAGTATTTACTAGCAACTCCTTTTATATTTTACATTGACCATATGGAATTGAAATACTTAGTGAACAAGCCCATTCTACAAGGGTGCATATGTCAGTGGGTACTATTGTTCCAAGAATTCAAGTTCACGGTGGTTGTCAAACCAGGAAAAAGTAATTCCAGACTTGATCATTTGTCTAGAATTGATTCAGGCAAGGATGCACAAAACATTGAGGATACCATGTTAAGGTGCAAATTTAGGTTATGTTGAAAAGGCACACCCCTTAGACTTGGAAGATATTGTAGTATTTGAGGTCAAAATGGGTGTGGCACCAGATCAGAATGAAGGCCTTGGAGAAAAGAAGTTAGCCATACGTGTCATGCCCTACATGTTAATTAGTGGAGATCTATACAAAATGGATCATGATAAGGTCCTGTGCCAATGCATTGCTAGAACATAAGTGCATTACAATTATGGAAGAGGTGCATGGTGGGATTGCAGGAGGACACTATGTATGGAAATGCAAACCATGTGGAAGATTATACTCATAAGGCTCTAGTGGGAGACCATTTATCAAGATTGCATTAATTTTTGCAAGGCATGTGACAATTGCCAGCACCTTGGCAAACCTAGAAAAAAGGATGAAATTCCTATGTGACCCATAGCCAGCGCGGAACAATTTGAGAAATGGGATATCAAATTTGTCAAACCAATCTCACTAGCAGCACGAAGGCCTGGTTCATGTTATATCCTCACTTTCACTGATTATTTGACAAGGTGGGCAGAGGCAATGCCTACAAAGGATTGTATAGCGGCTACAGCTACTAGATTTTTATGGGAAAACATAATCAACACCAATGGATGCCCATTGAGTTTAACAAGTGATAGAGGTACGCATTTCCTCAATGAAATGGTTAGGATTTTGTTATCAAATTTCATGGTGGCCCATCACAATACTACTCCCTATCACCCTCAAACAAATGGAACTGCTAAGGAATTTAACAAAATACTTAGTCATACGTTGACTAAAATTTAAATGTTGGTAGATAAGATTGGGATGACCTAAAGTATCAACTTGATTTGGGCATATAGGAAAACCTACAAGAGGTTGAATAAGGCCACACCATTTCAATTGGTGTTTGGTGTGGAGGTTGTTGCCTTCTAGTTGAATTTATGTTACCTTCTCTTGTATAGCATGCGCAGGAGGATTAGATGATGAACAAGCACTAGAAGAAATAATTGATAAGTTAATGCAATTGGATGAAATGATCACTTGCCAGGTGGAGCCAGACAACTGAAAAAGTAAAACAAAAGGCATGGCATGATCATCACATTAAGAACAAGAAGTTTGAGGTTGGGTAGATGGTCTTACTATATGATTCAAAGTTTTTGTTCCATCCTGGGAAGTTAAAAGTCCATTGGTTGGGTCCCTACATCATCTCATACATCCTTGATTCAGGCGCATGCCAGTTACAAGCGCTGGATGGGATGAGATTTCTAAGACACTTCAATGGGAGTAGGTTGAAGCCCTACTATAAATAAGTCTTCTTGGTGTTTGTAAATAAGGTAGTATTACTAATTAGTTTAGGATTCCCTTTAGTGCATTTTCTTTTATTGTGTTTCCCTTTCTTGTTGTTGTTTTATGTTGCACCTTGGGCAAGTGTTAATCTCATTAATTTTTGAAAGGTTGTGAATGCATAGAGGACCATGCATCATTTTAGTGTGGGGTAGAATAATGTGGAGGGAAGTGCAAAGTGTGAAGAAGTGTGAAGAACTAGGAAGGATTGCATTGAAAATCCCAGTTGAATAGCCCTGGGAAAGTAAGTGCATGGAAGGAAAGGTGAAAAAGGATGGTTGGTGTTAGGGTAAGGCTACATTATGGATCCACGTACAAAATAGAAAGAATTTGCAAAAAACATGAGGTAGGCGAGAGAAAAAATCATGATGGAAGTACCTTCTACACAGGTGATGCGTGCGCAAGAGTCTCCTGTCAAGATGGATTGGTTACATGCACCAGAAGGTTGGGGGATTGTCCCCGTAGGATTGGGCATGTGAGTTAAAGCACTAAAGTTGGGTTTTGTTGAAAAATCTGCATTAAGTGTTGAAGTATGGTGGTAGGTAAGATAGCATTTAATGTTAAAAAGTGGGAAAAACTATAAATAGAAGGTGTAATACTTCATTATTTTACTTTGTGAATACTGAAGGAAGAGATTTTGTAAACTAGGATTTCCAGAGTTGATCCAAGAAGCTGGAAATTTGACCTCGACTAGTATGGATCAAGTACCATAGGGAGATGCACAGGATGTTGGTCTACCCCAACAAGTGCATGTACATGGAAAAGTACATATCACATGAAGTTCAGATTGATGAAACCCCTGACTCTTAACACCTATTGGGCAAGGGAGGTTCGTGACCACACAAGTATACCTTCATGCATAATGCCCAAGTTTGAGAAGGGCGCTTATCCCATTGAAAATGAGATATCTATACTTGAAGACCCAAAAGGTAGGAAGAAGACCACACCTAAGAAAAAAGAGATGAAAGAAATAAAAGTGAAGTTGGAAAGGTACCAAGTGTCCAAGATACACAAGCGGTGGGTGCCTCTGAGAACAAGTGTCTAGAATGAAGTACTTACACATGCAGGAAGAGGTCCTCAGTCAAAGAGAGGTCTCACTAGAGGACAAGATAAATGCTATCGCAGAGGAGAAATCACCAAAGGAGGAGAAGAGAAGAGAGTCTCCTATACTGGAATCCCTAGTTAGGAATAAACAAAAGGTGATGGAGGATGATTCAAAGGAACAAAGAGGCTTGTGAGAAATACAGAGGGTGAGAGGGATGATGATGAAGAAGATGAATCTTGAAGGAGACCAAGAACCACTTGTTTTTAGTGTGCACGATTCAGGAAAGAAGGAATAAGGAAGTAAGAAGGAAGACCCCTCACCCGAAGAAGAATGACTATCTCTTTGTGACGGCCAAAGGAAGGGCAGACAGGAAGAGGAGGGTGCCCAAGACATGGGAAAAAGTGAAGAGGCTAGGATGAAGGATTAAAGGACCCCGAGCCTCACTAAAGATGAAGTAAACAAGGCGGTAGAAAGAGAAGCAGTGAAAATCATTGAAGCCTTGGTAGAACAAGAATTGAAACGCATCGCTGATATAGTGATGAATGAAGATAGGGAATAAAGCATAGGGAAAGATCACGACAATGTGGAGGCCCCATTCTAATGGTAATTATTCCTAAGGGCACACACATAGGAGGAAAGTGCATGGAGATCCAAAGACCAAGAATGAGCTACATTGATGATCCAAACAAGGTGTTGCACATGAGCTTCCAAAGCACAGTACCAACAGATCAACTCTTGGCAATGAATTTGTTTGATGAAGAAGGTGCATACCCTCAGACGAGGAAAATGCTTTCATGGGAAATTGAGTCCCACATCAATGAGCCAAAGTTTGAGGTAAGCCAAGGGGCACTAATGAAGATGCTAGAGTCAAAAGGAGATAACCCCTTGGTGAGCGCTTAGTATATTTTGGATGAACAAGTCTGCAATGCATTTAAATAAGGTCTTGGTTGAGTTGGAAGCTAGGTTATTCGGAAGGAATGACAGGGTAAAATTTCTAGAGGCAGAGCTAGAAAAGAGGGAAGAAGAGCTAGAAGAGAGCACCAAGAACTTGAAGCAGGAGGAACTAATTAGCACGCAGCTAAAGCATGAACTAAGGGAAGAAAAGGAAAGGGTGTGTGAGGTATATAAAAAGGTAGAATCCATCATAGATGCCATTATTTTGAAGCATCCAGACCTAGCACCACCCATGAAAAAGTATGGATCTTCCCTTGAGTGCCTTGAAGACTTAACATGTATCCTCACCATGGAAAGGCAACCTCTGGCCTTAGAATCCATAGAAGAAGTAGTAGCGCACCTGGAGGAGGACAAATTGAAAGTTGTAGTAATCATTGATGAGTACAGCAAGGTTCTTGCTGATGTGAAAATTTCTACCCATACTGTCAAGGCCGCATATGACAATTACGTAGATAGAGATAAAGTGGCGAGTATTCTGTTCACCACTCATGAGGTAGATCTCAAGGAATTCCAAGAGAAAAACAAAGGAAATAGAGTAGAGTGGGAGAGGATCCTGGCTGAGGTCGAGAAGAAGTTTAAAGCTATTGAAACCTTACAAGTTTCAATTAAAAACCAACTGTAGGAGTTGTATCCATAGATTACAAGAAGGATGGATGTGCTTGAGGACGTGGGCAAGGAATTGGAAGGAATGGTTGAAACATTGAACACTTGAGGAAATGGACTGGGTTTTGAGGAGGTAAGCACCCTAGTCAGTGACCTCTTCCAGAGAGCGCAAAATGAAGTTGATGCCTGGAACAAGTTGGAGGCCTTCTTACAAAGATATTTTCCCATCTTGTTGCAGTAATGACAACACTTCCCCATTCTTTCTTTTTTCCCAATTCTTCATTCCCTTATTCTTTTTCCAAGACGTTAAGTCTATTGTAATTCTTTCTTTGAAGAAATGTTCCCACAGGGCAAAGAATAGGTAAAGTGTGGGGTGATGTTAGGCCCCTAAAATATTGACAAAGTACAAAAATGTGCATGAGCGCAGCAAGGCCTAAGTTGAAGGGTGGGCGTGTAAGAAGAAGGTGAGCAAGGTAGGGTTCTAGGAGGGTTTTAGAAGGAATGTGTTATGCGCCAGTAGAAAAAGGTCTTGGGACTTAGTCGTATTTGGAATTTTGGGTAGAACACGAGAAAATCGTGACCTGATTATGCATGCGGAGTGGATAAGGTTCCATCCTGGTAGCAGTTAGCCTAGGAAGGAATATTCCCTACAATGGAGGCTTCTAAAAGGCCATCATGGCAAAGAGTGGAGAGCTCAGGCCTGGAGGAGCATGCACCCATGGAGGACCACATTCAGACACTTGGCACCAGATCTAAGGCCATAGAAGGATGAGTTGGCACTTTGGGGTGCCTATAAATACAAGCACCCACAGAAGGAAAAGGTGTGTGTGGGTGTTGATAGAGTTGGTTAAGAATATATATTGAAAGAGAGTGGAGCTCTGTAGAAATGCTACAAGAATTCTTGGTGGGTTGGGTAGATAAACTATAGGAGATGGATGTATCAAGGGTTTGGGGTTATAAAATTTCTTTTTGAGAGCTAAAGGATATGGATCCAGTTATGATGCATGACTTTGGTCTTCCATATTGTGATGTTTTGTAGTGAGTCTAATGAATGTAATGAGGTTACCAAGTTATTTGAATATGATCATTAATGATTCTGATTCATACATGATATCTTCATAGTTCTTTTTCATGTATGTTTATAAGATGAATATGAATCCCTATGCATTTTCCTTTCTTGTTTTGATTCTAGTTCTTTAAGTCTGTTAAAGTATCTCTATCTGTAATGACTGCAATGGTCTAGATCTGTTCTGAGCTCTATGATGTTTGCATGTCTCATTCCCACTCACTTTCTTTAAATTTTGGATCATAGATGATGTTTGCCCACTCAACTCACATAAAAGAGAGACTCAGCACCCGTACGTGCCTCGGCTGAGTGTCCATCGCCCAGTGGGTGATAGGGCAGCATGCATGGGATTCCCTTATTCTTTTGTGGGTGTGAAAATGAATATAGAACTTAAATTACATGCAATGATTGGTTGAATGTCCATGGGTGCAATTGAAGTCAAAATAATAGTGTTCCTGATACCAACATGGTTTGGGAATTTTTTGATTGTGTGATTTGACTGTGGGATGGATGATCATGTTGAAAGTTTTTAGACGATGGAAGACAATGGTAAAGGATTCTTCTAAAGGAGTGAAGTGGTTTGGGTTAAATGGTTTTGGGTGAGTAATAAGTAAAAGTGCAAGATTGGGTGGATTATGAGATGTTTTGGTTAGTTTGGATTTATGAGTTCTATTATATTGTTGTTTCTTAGAAGATGAAGGGGATGGAGTAAACCTGGAGGCTGAAGTGGATGGTGTGGACTTGGAGGCCGAAGTAGATTTTGTTGATTTTGGATTAGTTGTAGTATGTGGTTTTGAGGTAGATGGTTTTGGATTAGGATTTAATTATTTGAGATTAGTATATATAGATGAATGGTATGTGTTAGATTTAAATGAAGGGGATGGGTGTGATATGGGGGTCACATTAGATTTGGGTGTTGTTGGGGATTAAGGATATTTAGGGGATGGGTGTGTGGTAGGAACCACATTATATTTTTTTTATTGAGGGGATGAAGTAGATGAAGGTGACATAGGAGCCTTATTATATTGGGTGGGAGATAGGGTGGGGAGAGGATTGGTATTGGGTTTTTTAGGTTTAGGAGTTGGTGACTTAGGAGTCACATTAGATGTTGTAGGATTGGAGGATGGTGGATTTGAAATAGGATTAGAGGATATGATAACATTAGGTTTAGGTGATGAAGGGGTTAAGATAATATTAGGTGTGGATGAAGAGGATGAGGGTAGTGTAGGAGCCACATTAGATGGTTTAGGATTGGGGGTAGAAGGGGATGAGGGTGACTTAGTATTCACGGTGGATGAGATAGTTTTAAGAGGATTGGACTTAGGTGATGGAGGGGATGAAATAGGCTTCGATGATAAATTTGATAGTGGAATAGGGGATGTGGGACTATCTAGGAGGAATTCTACCAGATCGGATTGGGATGATTACGATGACAAGGATGGAGGACTAAGATGAAATGTGGGGGATGATAATTTTGGGTTAAGTTGTTGGGATTTTTGTGCATATGTGAGTGGGACTTGGTTATAGGTTTTACGATGATTGGATTTAGGATTTAAGGTTTTGGATGGTGGTGGATTACCCACATGAGTTTTGATGGGAGGAAGGTGTAGGTCATGATGATTGATAGGGGATTTGGAGGTTGTAATTTTGGATGATTGTGTGGGCTTGGGATTGGTGAATAGATTAGCAAGGGCATAAAGGAGTTCCTCTTGGTCTAAGTCAAAGTTATTGAGGTAGTCAAAGTTAATGTAAATAGCTTGTGGGGATAGTGGTTTGTGTTGATTGGGTCAAGGTGTGGATTGAGATGATACGGTTTCCTCAAAGAGGAATTTAATGGGGTGAGGAGTATGAATCTTAGGAATCTTAGGGATTGTGGATGGGGTTGGTTGGTGATTTAATAAAATATAGAATATTTTATTAAAAATCTGATATTAGAAGTTGCTACAATGATGTACAATAAGATACAAGTGTTAATAAATTTTAGAGATGTAACTATGAAATAACATGAGAGAGGTAGGGAAGTGATCTTGATTTCACTTATCTTGAAGTGTGTCTAGACCGGAAAGACTGATGACAATGTTATGTAGAGTATTGGAAATGCTCAAAAAAAAATTAACTTGCAGAATGGCCAAGACATGGGTGCCTGGGGCACCAGAGACATCTCATGGGCACTGGAGTCTGTAAAAAATCTTAGAATCTGATTTCTTCAGTGTCTCTAGGGTTTCACACTTGTTCACTGATGATATCCTATATGACACAATTGGTTCGCAAAGGTACTTGTAAATCTGCAACACAAATAATTTCCTGCAAAACTCCCAAATGACATCAAATCCTAAAAAATTATGTAAAATGGGAGGTCGGGATGTCCTTGACTGTCAACAAAGTGAACTTATGACCGTGCATTGCACTACATCTCAAACCCTATGTAGTTATATGTGCTTATGTGTGCAATAGTTCTCCTAGGTTTCCATCATGTTGATGACATCAAGATAGTGAGATGTAGCTAGGTAGAATCCAAATGTGTGTATGGAAAAATTAACTTCCCCTTCTTATGTAGTGACTATCCAAAGTAATAAGCCCAAGATGTGATCCCTTTGATATATAGATAGATATACCTTGATAGAAATTACCCACCATTATAATGGTATGTATGTTGTGTTTATATAATGATCTCTTACTTTAACTTCAACATTAGTGACAAGACATGCCGAATAGGAGTAAGAAAAGTGAAAAGGACAAACACAAATGTCAAAAATGTCAATAAAAACAAAGATTACATGAGCACCCAGGTTGGATAGGAGTGCTTGAGTGTTAGTGTCCTAAGATAATTGATGACAATTGTGAGAATACTGATGGACACAGATGTCTATGACCTTATCAGAATTGGGTGTAGAAGTGACAGATGTGAGAGATAAAACAATTAAAAAAATCAAAACAACCAGATGGACTAGATAGTGTGTCACTAGTACTAGTGAATAATTTTCTTACTCAAGATCCATACATAAAACAAAATACTTTGCGGTATAGTAAAATAGTAGTATATGTGTGATTTTGTGTCTACATTTTCCCCCCTTATGCTATTTATATAAAATTAAAGTTGGAAGTGACAAGTGCTAGGGGTGAATCAACCCCTAATAAAACTTCTCCTCTATACTTCATAATATCAAACACATCTATCAATGACCGATCACAAACAAATATACTTCACAATGAAACATACTCAAAGCAAGGATCATAATATAACCACCAAAAAAACTTTTATTTATGTTCAAAAGAACACCAATCTTTATTGGTATGTCAAATAAGATCAAAACTCTTTATTGATATTCAAATCAAACCACAATGAATTGATGTCTTTAAAAACCAACAAGATACAATCAAGAGATACCAATACAATCAACCTTGTCTCATGAATACATAAGAAGATATACTTATTTACAAATGACTTCAACTCAATATTAGATCTAGGAACCTAAAAATGACATCAACATACTATGAAGGTAACATCTAAACACAAAACTCTAAATATGCCCTCCTTCAACTCATTATCAAAGAGACTTCTCCATCTTTTCTTAGCTCAAATCCTCCTCATGAAAATACAACTAGCTACTGACCTAGAATGAAATTCTAGGGGTTTTTGGATAGGTCCAAGGGGTTTTTCTTTGCAGCAAAGGTTTCTTCAAAATAATATAAAAGGGGTTTCGAAAATAAAATTTTCATGCTAAAAAATTGAGCTTAAATAAACAAGAAAGACTCCTAGGCATGACTCTTGAATTTTCGTGTTTTATGACTCTTCACATGACCATTCTTCCTTCACAAAACTTCATGTTTGCAGGTTGAAAAATGACACTTATTCAGATACTTCATGAAACTAAATTTTGAGCTTCTTCATGATCTCCTTTACTTTAAATAATTATTTTTCATGTTCCATGACCTTTGAGCTTCTTCAAAAGCTTGCCCGACTGAGACAAACTTCTATCATGAATTTCTTCTTCATTTCAAGATGAATTGGTGTGATTTCTTTTACAACACATTTCTGATCTCCTTACAGACATTACCTACAATTTTTTATAAATTTTCATCAATTATAAATTTAGTTTCAATATTTTCCATTTCATAACAAACTTACACCCCGAAACATGAGCCATGAAAGATTCCATTTACTTTATAAATCATAACACTGAATATCTCCAACAAAATTACCACGAAACTTAATAATAGAAGGCACCATGTTCATTTAATTTTCAACCATGTTTACAAAGCCTAAACCAATAGAAATTTTCTACACATATTTGTGGAACAAACCAATGAGAAGCTCCACTATTTCACAACGTCCATGCACCTTTTTTAACTTCATCATTGACTTGTCAGACTATGCAAAGTTTAACCAATAAAACAGCTCCACCATCTTTGTAATGTCAGCCTTGTCTAAAATGTGAAGCTTAAACCAATAAAATAGATCCAAACACCTTTTTGGTGTCAGCCTTTTCAGAATGCAAATCTACAAACCAATCTACTAGCTCCACGTACTTTTGTGTTGTCAGCCTTGTCGAATGTACGACAGCATTAACCAATAGGAAGGCTCCTCTCTTCACATTACAAAATATTTTTCATTTGTCACGACTTTCTTCTTTACTTCGAGACCTTTTAGTGGACCAATAAGGAAGCTATACACCCTTTGACTCATTATGTCAAGATTCATGTCTTAACCTCCACTCTAAAAAATGTGACACATAATCATGCCATGTGTCTACCTTCACATCAAATCATTGCTAAGTGGCTTCTACATGTCCACATGTCTCTACCTTCCGCTGACGACTTCTATCTCTCCTGCATTTGGACCTGAAAAACTTTCTTAAGCATGGCTGATTCCAAAGGTTTAAGTCCATTGGAACCTAACTGCTTTCATCTTACCTAGAATACTGACACATTACCTTCCTTTTCCATTGTCCTTCACCATTTGATATTTCACCACCAGTCCTATTGACTTTTTCACCTTGCCCAGACATAGATATAACATTTGGTTGCTTCCACAACCTCATTTTCACTCGGGTGCATCTACTTAAGAACTTGCATGATCATGATGGGTGTCCATTTGTTGTATTTTGATTTTCATATGTGTCTTATCCATCTTTGGCCACATTTCCCTGCTTTTGATCTACCTCGTCTACACAGACCCGAAATATAATCAAATCTTGCTCATCTCGTACAAAATTTGAATGGCCATAACTTCCTCTAGAGAGATCCAAATTACACAAAGATAGAATTTTTGGAAAGATCTCATTGAGTTCTCAAGGATACATACCTCCACGACCACCAAAATATATTATGCATGCTGAAATAATCATTTCAAACCTTCAATGTATGTTAATCTCATTTCTTCACTCTGATATATACAGAAAAATTACACAACTTGCTCAAAGCACTTCATGAGCACGTAGTGAGACATAAAGAATCTACATTTCTTCATGAAATACCCAGTGATTTTCCTTTTTTTACTAGAATAGTTCACCTATTTTTTCCATGATTTAATACCCAACTTTTTTTACACTCACCATAACCTGCAAGCTTTTTTTTTGAACATAGGGATTGACTTTTCTAAGTAAACTCCACACCTCTCACTCTTCATCATTTACAGCTTCTCCATACTTTGATTTCCATCATCATGCCTTGCCACCATCTCATAGCTGTTGAGCCTTATCACTACATGCCTCATGGCTACCTTCATTCCCTATAAGTTGAGTATTAACCTAATACTCCTTCTACAGATGTTATTCTATTTTATACTTCTCCAACCATGCTCTTCCTACTATTGCCTTGATCCATTTATCATGTTTTTACACTTTCCTTCTTGATTTGGGACTAAGAATTAGCCCTAAAGCTACCTGAAACTTCATGAATTGACCATGGAGACTTGTTACAGACTTGTAAATACTTTATACACATATGATTGACCATGTTTGACCTTGGGATACATACTACCTTGGGAGGACTCACCACACACCTTGTTTGCTTGACCATGCACCTTGCTTATGCTTGCACACCATGACTTCATGACTTGAAACTTCATGGAACCACCTGGAACCTCTTTGTGAGCTCCAACCATTATTGAGAAGACACTACCAATCAACCTTCATGCCTTTGACTATGCTTCACTTCAACATTCATGGACTTTTTCCATTAATGCCAGATGATTTTACCAGGTGTCAGTAAAATCAATGGCGCTGGTTTCTTAAAATAAGCATGTCTGAAAGGATTGCTTTGGATTAGGTACCGTATCAAAAGTCTCTATCCACGCCGAAAATAGCGCCATTATTTTATGTACATTTAGAATATCAGAAAATATAACTTGGTGAACAGCATGGATCTCAAAATGTTGACTCCATGTGGCGTAAATAGAGATGGTGAACTGTTGTAAGGACTCACTTGGAGAGATAGAATATTTTATTATCTAAGTGATTTGGAGATTTTTGATGAAAATGGATCTTATATTATATTAATGCAATAAAATATAAGATAAATTTCAACAAAAAAGTGGGCGGTATGAGAGCATGCCCCTAAACCACAAAAAAAGCTAGGTCGAGCTAGGGCAGACAAGAGTTAAACTAGGCCGAGCCTAGGAGAGTACAACAAAAAAAAAACATCGCCCCCATAAAAACACTTTTAAAAAAGGCACTATCAAGCAGGCAGCAGCAAACATACCCAGAGGCAGGCGGATCCTGATCATCTAGCTACCCCAAACCAGGAAAGTCCTTTTCCAACATCTAGAATCTCCCAGCCAGCAAAAATTTCTTCCTCCGGGTCCGCTTCCTCGGTGCGTAGGAATGGCAAGGCTGAGGCGAGGGAATTTTTCTGATGGTAGCAGAGGTGGCGGTGGGTGCCAAGCATCCTGTTGATGAAGCAGAGGTAGAAGGAGAGCCCCAACCCATGTTGGCCGACAAGGTGACGAAGCCCCAGCCCTGCTGAATGAGCCAAAATGCGGTGGAGCAAGCCCTGGCCACGGCGAACGAGCTGGTGAGTGATGGTACGCACATTGATGTAATGGCCCCTAGAGAGCGGCGGGTGTGGCTGAAAGCACAATGTTGAGACCGGCTGCGTCGACCACCATGGGCACTGAAGGTGAGGAGCGCCTGGTGGGAGACGTGGAGGCATTCAGGCAACATTACACGGGGCTTCCCCCCAGTGGCACAATAGGGTCTGGAGGTGATCCACCTCCAATGCCACCTTGTTTTCTTGAACTTGAATGTGCAGAAGCACATTGGAGATCACCATAGATTTATTATAAATCGAGAAAGATTGATCAACTACAGAATTAGCAAAGAAAAAAGTATTTCTTTCTTTCCATATCCAAAATAGAATCTCCCCTCTGAAAACATGCCAAATCTGGGTGAACATAGGCAAAAGTTTGGGATTATCTCCCAAGAGGATATGTTGCCAAGTGAAATAGTGGGGTCGTGAAGGAAAAAAAATGAATGGATCCAGTTCCAGGAAATTTGAGCTTTGGGACAGAACCAAAAGACATGTAAAAGTATTTCCAAATGTCCACAGAAGGGGTGGTTTGGAGTCAGGATCCCAATTTGAACAAGATAAGCCCCGATAGGAAGGCCTTTTGTAAAATACACCAAAGGAAATGAGAAATTTTGGGCTCCTCACATACAGTCCAAACTAATTCAAATCGACTACCCTAAGTAGACAAAGTGGCATAAATTTCCAACAAGTATTAAGTTTTTCCACCATGGGAAAATGGGGCGAGAGCCAACGATAGCCTTTGCTAGCTTTGTAGTTACAGAAAGGAGTATCAACATACCACTTCCAGTTTGTCCACCATGGGTGAGAGGAATGCACAAAAATCTTATGCAACATGTGATCAGGAACCGAATTGATCACAGTAGTGAAAGTATCCTGATCTTGGTTGGAAAGTCTGAAACAGAGCTTTAAAATCCGGCCAAGAGAACCAGGATTGATGTTTTTGCAGAAGAAATTCCTCGATGGTGTGAATTCCACGCTTAAAAATTTTGAGCATGGAGATTCCCGGGACCTCTGCTAAGCATTTATCTTGAGATTGAAAATTTGGTGACCACCAAAGAGATTGTTGATTGAGAGAAAATCCATTAAGAAATCCATCCCCTTACATAAAATCCAGTGTTTGACACATTCCCACACTTTCCAAATACTCTTAAGCACAAAGGTGCCAACAATTTTGACAGGCACAGGAGTGATGAGAAAATTGACAAACCCTAAGCCTTTCCATGCATAGGGTGGCCATAAGGAGAACCTTCTGCAATGTCATGTCGTATGAGAACTTTCCAAAGCTTCTTGGCCAGTAATGCTTCTGATAATCCACTTAGCACAAAGATCTTGTCCCTTGGCGTTGAATGTGAATAAGCCCAAGGCCTCCAGAATTGTGAGGCAAACAACATATATCCTAGGATACTTCGATGAAAACCTTTCCTAGTAGAAGCATTAACCCATACAAAAGCTTTGAGCAGTTTTTCCAGCTTCTGAATGGAGGCTTTGGAAGGAACCCAACAAGATGAGTAGTAAACATGGGTGGCTGCAAGAACTTTAGAGAAGATTTGGAATTTACTAGCCAGGGATAAAGGCATGGTGATCTAATATTCTAACTTTTTTGCCACCCGTTGAATGACATAATGCCATAGCTCATCTAGGGGAGGCTTGAAAAGCAAAAAGGAATACCTAAAATTTTGAAAATCTCACCATGTTGTAGATATTTCTAATCAAAGGTGGCAAGCCATTCTAGTGCATGAAGGAAAGATTATCGGTAACATTGGGTTTTTTTCCATTGAATGGATAATCTAGTAGCTAGGAAAAAAGTACCCAAGCATTGCATAACATTGTGAATGTTAGTTTCATCCTCAATAAGTGTAAGGAAGGAATCATCTGAAAAATTCCCATTGAGAAGTTTTGAATTGGGCTCATCAGGAAGTGAGATTCCATGAACAAGACCTTACACTTTGGCATGAGCTAAGAGATAAACAAAGCCTTCATCCGTGAGTACATACAGTGTATGGGCAAGAGGATAGCCTTGTCTAATAGACCAAAAAATCCCAAAAGGCTCTGAGCTGAGGCCATTAATAGAAATTTGAGTAGAGGCATCTGCAAAAATCATATTTACAGATTGAATAAAAATGGGTCCAAAGCTAAGGGTTTGAAGCATGGTGAGAATGAATGGCCATTCAATACCGATCATAAGCCTTCTCAAATTCAATCTTTATAAACATGGCGACTTGATGAGATTTGTGAGCCCATTCCATGCCTTCCCACACTGCGATGATGTTATCCAGGATGAAACGTCCCTATATGAAGCTCTTGTTTTCTCTGCCTGAATAATAACAGGTAGAAGAGTGTGTAATCACAAAGCTAACGCTTTGGCAATGATTTTTTAGGAGACATTCAATAGTGTAATCGGCCTCCAACAAGTGATTTTCTCGGGATCTCCTTACTTAGGGATAAATTTTATGTTTCCCTTATTAATGTGTGGCCCTAGGGATTGGTTCTGAAATCCTTCAAGATAGACCTAAAAAAGGTCTTGCCCGACAGAATCCCAAAGAGCTTTATAAAATTCACAAGGGAATCCATCACAACCCGACGCTTTATCATTATCCATTTGCAAAGTGGCTTCATGGAGGTCTTCAATGGTGAGAATTATTTTGCAAATCACCTTCTGAGCCTCTGATAAGCTTGTGTGGCAAAACAACACCTAAACATTGTGATCAAGAGCGGCTCGGTGAGCTATGTAGAGGGTGGATGAGCCTGAAAGATGATCTTGTAATGGCATATAAAGGCTTGCCACATATGTTGTGGGTCAGTAATCTGATCTCTATTGTCCATGATAGCTCGGATATCTGTTGAGAAGGACTTTCTGGCTCAGAGAGAAAGAAAGAATTCCTTTCGATACCCGATCTCCAATCTTGAGCCAATGCATTCGAGCCCAGATCTGAGCGCCTCTGGCATTATAGTTGTCCGTAATTTGGATTTGATGTCAGAGTGTTTCCACTTGCAATTACAGAGCATCGGAGAAGGGATCGCCTTGAAGTAGCACCGTCGCCTGGTTGAGAGCTAAGGTGTTAGCGGTGTATGAGCGGCGCCGAATTTTTGCCAGTTGGCGATGGTAGATTCTAATAAATCCATGGTAGTCCGAGTCAACACATCTTCCCACCATTGTAACCAGTTGGTTTGCATAGGTGGATGAAAACGCTAACAGTAACTAGGTCGTGGAGCTAAATTCCAAACCCGCTTGATATGATTGAAAGTGGAGCCATGTTGCATCAAAGCAGTATTAAGAAAGAATTGGCCTTTATGACAAAATGGGTGCACATCATGCCAACAGATACAAAATCGTATAGGAGAGTGGTCTAAAAGGACAAAGTAAGGCATGCCCTCCACTGGCATAGAATAAATGCTATCAAACTCAAAAACGTTTTGAGCTGACAGCATGGGCCTGTCAAGATGTTTATGGACGCAAACCATGTCCCTCCATGAAGATTGGATCATGTGTACTAAGCTCTAGAGGTGGGAAAGTGAGATGTGCTAGGATCAAAAAATCCAACTTTATTTCACATGAAGTACCACGCTTCCCTTTCACCAGGTGTCCACCTCATAGGCAAGTGGCCACATTTATCATTTGGGGATTCAACCATATTAAAATCTCCACTTATAACCTAGTAGGCATCAGGAATGGAGTTGGCTATCCACTGCTATAGATAGGCCCTTTCAGACCGCATCATTTGAGGTGTAAATATTTATGAGCCCAAAATGGTGGCCATCAATATTAAAGAGGACTCATATGACATGGTTGGTTCACAAAATTAATAAGCATAAAAATTTTAAAATTTTCAAAAGTGTTATTTTCTATGTTATCACCCTCATCATGATCATCTCATTCTTGTGATCGTTCCGGTCTTCGTTTCATCCATTTCGGGCGAGAACTCCTCCCGCCAGGTCATAAACTGCATTAATAATTAATTAATTAATATTTAATTAATTTATTACCCTTTATTTGATAAAATCAATTTTATTAATTTTTGGGTTTTTAATTAAATAAATATTAATATAATAATTCAATTTATTAAAATCAAGATTTATTTTTAATTGCCGGGGGAAAGTAAGCTTCCGCTTCCAATTGTCGGGGATGCCAAATTGGCTTCCCGTACCCGGATTTCCCCTTTTCCTGGAAAATACTTTTTATTTCCCCCGCTTGTGGGATTTCGTCTACTGATTGCCAATGCAACCAGTTGGCAAACGGGAAAAAATCCTCCCGATATCCCACATGGGGAAATAGGGTGGGGATTGCCAGCTCGCCTTGTCATTTCTACTAGCAAATGGTTATTTTTTTCCCATTTTCCCCAAGCAATTAATGCCACTACCCAGAGAAAGAGGGAATTGGTTATTTTAACGGGAAAGGGGAAACGGTTACAGGAAGCTTCTTTAATCCTCATAACCATTTCTTCCGTGAAACTAGTTGGAAAAAGTCATGTTCCTTAATTAAGAAGCTTTAGGATTTTTATTTTATTGCTAAACTTCTTATTATTTCCTTTGTGTGAAAACATTTGTCCAAGAAATATTTTCTTCTCAAAGATTCATTTTCATCACAGGTTTTGAAGAAACAAGAATACCAGTTTACTGTGAACACATTGTGAAGGAGGAATACACATTGTGAAAAGAAAAAATCCAATCAATGCTCAGGGAAGGAAAGGAATCCCACTAGGAAGAAAGAAGCATTCCATACAAATGTGGGAGCAAAAGGAAATCAAGCTGCAAAAAACAATTTCCAAGGAAAATCATTCCACGATTGTTTAATAACATTGCAAAAGTGAAAGGAAAGAAAATCCACACACCAGGAAGGTTAATTAGTGGCATTGGTCAAGAAAAACCATGCCACAGTCCTTGGAGGAAAAGAAGTTTCAACGCATTAAAAAGAAGGAAATTTCCATGCACATTAGGGAAGAAAACAAAAAGCCAAGAAATAAAAATCATTTTCACAAGAAAGAAAAAAGCAAGCACCACACATTTTTTAGGGAAAAGAAATGGCCAACATAGGCCAAAAGGAGAAGATTTCCAACACATGGCCAAGAAAGAAAGCAAGTCCAAAGCATAAGGTAAAAATCCCATGCAAGGTGTTTGGAGAGAACAAGCATCCAAAATCCTCCACGCAAGGAAAAAGTAATCCTTCACGCAGGTAAAGAATAAACACATTGGGAAAAGAAAGAAAATTTCCAACAACATATTTCAAGAAAAAGAATAACGTTGCCAAAACAAAATGTAAAAATCACACATGCCGTAAGACTTCCACGCATTTTACTTGGCAAAAAATCACTCACAAAGGCCAAAGAAAGAAAAATAGAAAGGACAAAGGACAAATTGGGCCAGAGGAAACATTTAAATGCAAGGTTAAAGAATCAAAAAAAGTTCCACACATTTGCCAAAAAAAATAGTCTTCCACGCATTCACAAAATCAGGCAGTCTTCCAAGGAAGAAACCATCCCATGTTGCAAAAAAAAGTATAATTCCCATTTCAAGGAAAAGACGCATTTTCATAAGGAGAAGAAAATTCACATGCATTCATTAAAATTGACAAATTTCCACAAAAGACAAGTTACGGTTCACGCATGCAAAGGAAAAAGGCTCAGGTAAAAAAAAAAAATTAAAAATTGATCCATGCGAAATATTAAAATCTGGAGATTTTAATTATAAAAAAAATAAATATCATTGTTGTCGCCGGATTCGAAATTCAAGCCTAGTCTCGGTGTGATGTATTGACATTTAAAAAAAAAAATTTGTAACCCGGGATCGATTATTATTATTATTATTTAAATAATAATAATAATATTAAGATGAGCTATATTCCTTTTGCATAAATGGTGGTTTCAGAGACTGAGACCTGACCCCATTTGCATTGTTTTGTGTGCCTGAGTCATTTTTCTGTAAAATTCATAATGGCCAAAAAATCTAATAAATCTGTAGGAAGATCAAGGAAGCCAGTGGAGAAATCAAATAAGTCCACGCTCAAGTATGAATTCCAAGGAATCATCCCTCCCAGTTCTATCAAGTCAGCATACGACAATATCACCGATACAAATCTTGGTCACATCAATGTGCAACAATTTTGTGATCGGGTGAAAGCTGAAGGAAAAACCATATTCTCGGATAGGCTTTACCATAGTGGTCTACCCCAAGCAGTGGCATTTCCGGTCTCAGTGCAATGCCCAGAGCTGGTTATCACTTGCGCAGAGCATTATGATCCTGAGAGACGAGGAATTTATAAAGATAATCACGAGCCTTTCCTCTTAATCACACCAGAGCACATTGAGGAGTTGCTCAGCATACCTGACTTCCCTGAGAATGCGGACATCACTCAAAAGTCAGCACAAGAATTTTGGGATGAAGAACCCCTCAGGTGGAGCAAGATGGTTAATAACAACTGGTTAGTGACCAAGAGGCCTCGAGTTGACCGGCTTCCTAAGGAACTGTACCACATTGAGTTCGTGGAAGAAATCAGGGACATGATTACTCTCCTGAGTTTAGTCTTCAGTTTACCCTCTGCCAGGATTTTCCACCCATGGATGTATTAGTTGATCTGTATCATCCTTGCCAAGAGAGAGTTTTTTGTATTGGGCCACCATCATCAGTGATACTCTTCACAAACAGTTGATTGAAGTAAAGATGATTGGTTGTTTCTACAAGACATTATACCTAACTTATGCAGTGGCTAGAAGAAAGCTATTTTCAGAACTCGAAATGAGAGGAGTCATGGGTCCATCAAATAATGTCTTCTATTATTATCTGCAGCTAAGTTTCAAAAATAGCTCTCATCATTTCAGAAGAGTTAACGATGAATTCACCTTCCGCGTGATTCGAAACCTAAATCAGAATACTGAGGAAAGATTCTCCAAAGAGGCCATGGATGTCATTTCCCAATGGGGAACATGGTTTATTCAATTTTCATCCTTTTCCTATATTCGCGTGAGTGGATTTTTGGGTACTCCATGGAAGCTTCCTAAGTACGTCAGTGACAAGTGGGCATTAATGGAGCTTGCACGACAACTATTCCAAGTTCACTGTCTTCTCAGTGACAAGCATCATTCAGGAATTCATTTCCCAATCCAAATTGGGGAATACCAATGTCCAAATCTCTTCAGTGCACAACTCATGGAGAAAGAGTTTTCCCTCATCACTATTCATCCATATGTGAAGAGATTCCAGTTTGATATCAATGGATATATGCAGAAGATGCTTGGGGAAAAGTATCAACACAACCCTACCATGGAAGATTTCTGGGCTTCCTGTTCAGACGAACATGAAGTGAGAAGGTGAGAGTTTTCCCACCTAACCCTTGCTCAGATCAAGGCCTTTCACATCAAAAACCCTCTAGATTCATTGGTGGATGATGATGAAGATGTTATTGATCCCTCATATGATGTAGTTGCTTTTACCCCATTGCCACGAATTGATTGGACCAAAAGAGATGAATTTTCTCTTGATAGCAAGAATCAACCGATTCTCGAAAGAAGCATATCTTGGTATGAAAGAGAACTTGCAAAGTTACAATCAATCCAAGATCATACCTTGAGATTACAAAAATTGCCAACTAGAGGAGGTCTCTATTCAACCAAAGCTTCTTCTCAATCAACCTTTGTTCCATCTATTCATACGCAACAAGCAAGAAAGGAGTGGTTTCCAAAATCCACTTCACCAAAGAAGGTGTCACAAGGTGAAAAATCTAAGGGTCCTAGCCCTAGTGAAGGAAGAGAGCGTGTATCAGGATTTTCCACTTCAAGTAGAGATTCTTCTACTCACATTGTTGATAGTTCTTAGAAGCTCATAACAAAGAATCCTCAGCCATGCCTTGCACAAGAGTCCACTCGAGTGCAGGTAGTCCAGATATCAAACACTTTTGAACCTACAGTTCATGAAGAGATTTCTCAAAATCTCCCAAATGATCAAGAGGTAGATATCAAGGTTATTTCTCCAGAAATCGAGGTCGTGGAAAGGATTCTTGTAGAATCTAATGATGTCGAGAACAATGAGAATGTTGCTTCGGAATCCAGGCTTCTGTATGTGGAAGTAGTGAAGGATACTCCTTTTTGGATTGATTGTGAAATCAAGAAAAGGAAGAAGGTTGTCAAGGCAATTGACATTGACTTCGATGCCCTTTTCAAACTTTCAAATGATGTCATTCCCAAGAAACCTAAAGTGCTCTCCCGAATAATGGTGGATGATGACAGGAAACAGATTTGTGGATCTTGCCATCCCACAAGTTGACAAGGAGCATGATGCCATGACATCTGCTGATTATGAAGTTTCCAGACTTGGACTTGGGAAGTCCACATTGGAAAGTGACATGGCGATGGCCTGAGATTCAATAGATATCATGCTAAAGAGGCTTGAGAAATATAAGTCTCAGAACTCTCAGCTCAAGGCTGAAAAGAATCAATTGGTGGAATATGTTCAACATCTGATAAATCCCATATCATCCACTTTCCCAGTACCCGATGCAGTGGCTGCCCCTGATGAAGAAACTCTCAATTTTTCAAAAGAAATAAACACATTGGGCCATGTCACTAAATCTTGGCTTTCAGAGATTCTTATTTTTGGTAAAGAGACGATCAAAATAACCATTAAGCTCCATGAAGATATTAGTGCATATCTTGATCCAATTATTTCTTTCAAGGAAACTTTTGTTTCTAACATATCAAAATTGGATGAGATATTGCCTAGTCTACAGAGATGACAAGTATGGAGTCTTCAACTTTAGCCATTGAAGGAATTCTTGAATTTGAATGTCGAGGGACACATTTTCTTTGGTGTCTGCATCTCAAATCAAGAAAGACACTTCTCGAGGATTCTATGATCCATTATGAGAGCGTATGCAATGAAGCCTTCACTTCACTCACCTTGATTCAAGAGTTCATAGCTGAGATCCCTTGTGATCTTGTAAATGAGAAAAATCAAAGGTATTCATCAGAACATGTGGAGGAGCAATTTTCACAATTGTTTAAGGACATGTATACTCCCGCCATCAATTTCTCTTCAGCTTCAATGGAACGTTGCATCAAATTAAAGAACTTGTTTGAGAATGTTCAATCAAAGATGGTCAATCTGAATGATATGCCAGGTAGGATCTTGGAATTGCAGGTATTTTGTGAGGCTATTCTTCGACCAAATGAACCTCTAGAAGAAGAAAAGATGTTTGAAACATTGGGAAGGTTCAGATCCTTTCAATTGGCGAAGGTGGCATATCCTAATTTCACCGATGGGATGAGGAGATAGTTTTTTGGGTATCTAACGAAGTGGGAGAGTCCATTTCTCATACGATTGAGATAGGCGGACCCCATTTCAATGGATAAGGCACTGGTTTTTGTCGTATGTTTTAAAAGTGGTATTTTAAAATGGTGTTATTATTGAACTCACTTTTGGAAAATTGTGGATAACTTAAGTGATTTCTATTTTTAGTTGCTTTTAATAAAGTTGGTTGAGAAAGTCAAAGTCACTTAAGATGCCCTATTTAATGTTCATGTAAAACCCTAACTACTTTGTAACCAACTTTTGGGTTATAAAAGGAAGTCAGGGGCTCATTTGTAAGGGTGACTTTGAGAGAGGAGAAGAAAATACTTTTGTATGCAAGCTTTACTTCAAAGAAAGAAACTTTGTGTTCTTTTGAGAAGACATTTTGGAGTTAATGAAATATGAACTTTGTGTCCCATTCATTGTCTCTTATAGCATTTGATGTTCTTATGTTCATTAGATGTTAGTGTTTGAATCTTGCATGCAAATATTGTCTTGGATCTTATTGTCAACGCTACTAATATGTTGTTCTAGTTCACAGTGATCAAGCTCTGATTATCTACTTGCTCACGTGTGTTCCCTTTTACTCATTCTCATTTAGCTGATGCAAACTCCATTTTATTTGTGTTAGTTATTTATTGTTCTTCTCCATGCAATATTAGGCTCTTGATTTTACCTAACTCTTGCATGTTCCTTCCATTCATTCCTTTCCATTCCTTTCCTTCATTCCATTCCATCTCCCTCATTCACTTTTCTTTCCATTGATGTTCCAAAACACCCCCCACATACAATTTTGAATGTACAGATGTAAATACAGTTTTGGTTTTCAATAAAGGCAGCCTCACCTTCATTGAGGAGGGACTTCATTCCCACACTGTTGCATGTCATTTGCATGCGTGCAAATCCATATGCTAACAATTTTTGGCGACTCTACTAGGGATTAAGGAATCATTAACCAATGCTTGGTTAAATATTTATGACTATCCCCTCTACACAAGCTCCAGTTCTTCAACCGAATCTTGTGCCCAATGAATATTTTCAAGGAGACATTGTTGCCAACCTTCAGATAGTAGCTTGGGAAAACCATGAAATCTTGCAACAATTTGTGGTTGTTGATAGAGCCATTGACAGAGAAATCTACATTGAAGACCTTAGAAGAAGAGCACCCGCACTTGTGGCTAGAAGACCTCCTGGACATGTGTTGATCATTGTTCACTGACGTGGCCCTCTTCCACCAAGGAAATAATCTGTATGAATATTACAGGTAACTCACCTATCTTGCAACCAAATCTTCTTTTTGCAGATACTCAAGAAGACATATCATCAGATTTGAGGCAAGCTATTTGGGAAAAGCGCACGAGCAACTATCATTTTCATCTCACCGCATCAGTACTAGATAACGAAGAAGATCAAGCTGTGAGAGTTGCTAGAGTCATTCAGGTGCAAAGAGATCAAGAAAGAGAGCGAAGAGAAAAGGCAAGAGCTGATCAGAACATGCCAGTGATCCTTTCACAGTAAATATTTCAAACTGGTAGGAAAGAGGTTTACACGAGGAGAAAAAGCTAAAGGTCAATCAGATCCCATTTTTGACTTTCAAGGAAAGTTTGGTTTCAAGTTATCTCCTCCAAGGAGGAACACACCCCATAGATCTGTAAGCCTTGCATCAAGTCCTGAAAGAGAAAGCAAGGAAGGAATCACTACAAGTCAAGCACTTGTTCTTGCTCACATTGTTTTGCCTTCGCATACCACCTTTCCCAAGATGGTAGTTAACGTACCATGGGGAAATGCCATAGGCCCATTGGCCTTACCAGCTCGACATGACCTCCCACGAGGATCGAGGAAGATTCTTCCCAAGTTTATGGAGATGGGAAGACATCACCAGATGACCACATTTCTACCTTCTTTGTTGCATGTGTAGTTTTGTTCAGTGGAATATGAAGATGTTACTATTCACCTCTTCATTGAAACATTGCATGAAGTTGCCGCATATTGGTTTCATCATCTACCAAATGGATGCATTACAAATTGGAATGATATGAAAACTAAGTTTGAAGACTGATTCAAGATGGTAGAAGATGAACATGCCCTTCTTTCCCAACTATCTCAGGAAAAGAAAGAGCCAACAAAACCCATGAGGAATTTCATGGCTAAATTCAACAAAATGGTGAACAAAGTTCCTATCAGGATTCACCCGAACCATGACGAACAAAAATGTTTCTTTATTAACGCACAACAACTAGAAGTGTGTTATCAGCTAAGAAGAGATAGAGTGGCTACTTTGGAACTTGCTCAATCCTTGGCCATAGAAATTGAGGATGACTTAATCATGGCGGGAAAATTCAAGAAAACTTCCCTCAAGGGAAAGAGTCAAGAAACCCCCAATGCTTCAGAGGCTATACTCACTAAGTTGGCTAATGATGTGTTAGCTTTGAAAAATCAAGTTGCTCAAAGTAGTAAACCTGTTCCTTACAAAGACATCCCAAGAAAAGGCTACATTCCCAACAAAGCTAGAATTGCAGGTGCTCTGACAAGGCTTGCTATTGAAGTGGCTCCCACAACTAACTCAAAGTGTGATGTCGTTGAAGAAAGTGATGATGAAGTTGAGGTCGTCAAAGTTGACGAAGAAGAGCCAGACTCTAGAACATCTGAACCTGAAGTTGAAGAGCCTGAAGGAGAAAGTAATAATCATTTCTTCGAGTACCATTCAAAAGAAGAAGATGAATACAAAGAAATTATAGAAGATATGAATAGTCAATCCTTCACTGTCTTCACACGCTCTCAGAAGAAATGGCAGAGTACCACTAAGGTGGAAGATAAAAAGGGCTCCAAGGAAGTTCCTAAAGAATTTAAGACTAAGGAAACTTCCAAAGAATCCAAGAAAAATGAGACTCCTAAAGAGTCCAAGGTGAGTGAGGTTTCTAAGGTCAAAACTATCTTAAAGAAAGGAGGGATTTTGTCAAGTCAATCAGTTGATAAATCAGCTACGAAGAAAGTTTCTTCTTCCACATCAGTATCAACCAAGCCTGAAGCAAAGGTCAAAAGCATGCCATCATTAATTTTGAAATAACTAGTATCTGAGACATCAAGTACAATCATTTTTCCCAAATTTGACATTATTGATCATATCAATAAAAGGAAAAATTTCCATGTCACAGGAAGAGTACTTGAAGTCCAATAAGGACCAACTCGATTAAATTGGTCCATAGTTTATCAAAGGTGAATCTATATATGTTCATTCCTCCAAAGGAATTTTGAAAACTCCCAAAGATGGGAAGACTCAAAATATTGTGGCATTAATGCCACTACACCTTCAGATGAAAAGATTGAACCTTTATTTGTGTCCTTTCTGATCAACAGATTCAAATTAATTAATTACATTATAGATTTTGAAGCCTTGGATAATGTGATGCTTGCAAAATTAGCACATGCTCTTTGGTTGACTTATACGAGAACATTCACTGATCATGTTACTCAATGGAGACAAGACAAGTTCCTCTGATTGGGTATATTAAAGATGCTCAAATGGTTTTAGCTCAATTTCATCTCAAAGTGAGTTCAAGGTAACCATTCTAGTTGTTGACATTCCTGCTTCATATGGTATGTTGTTGAGGCAGGAGAAATTTTTCATAGATATCTAGGTGGTGAGATTCAAATGGATTTATCTCATGCTATGATCCCTATCAGTGGAGGAATCAAGAAGTTAATGCCGAAAACTCAGGAAACATTCACTGTAATGAAAACTAATGACTTCCGTGAACATGTCCTCTTTCAAAACTCAAGTATGGGTAGTTATATGATGACTGCATAGGTTCATAATACCATAAGGAATCACTTGCCAAGATCCTAATGAGAATATAGACTTTTGAGTTTGATGGAAGATTGTTGCTCAACAGGTTCTGAAGCAGGAGTGGTGCTCATATCTCTGAAATGGTAAAAAGATTTCCTTTTTCTTACAAACTCAAATTTTTGAATTACTAACAACATTATAGAATAAGGGAAGGCATTAATCCTTGGCCTAAATAGGAAGGGTGTGTGAGGGCATGCATGAAAGGAATTTCAACCATTTTACAAGTTTTCTAAACTAAGAATAACAGATCGATGCACATAACCTGAAAACTTGAACTTAGATCCAGGTAAATGGAACTGCATCGTTGTCTAGACACTAACCAAGGGGTTATTTTTGACAACAGTGTATGATGAGAGTTGACAATGTTGGATTGAGATTTCCTTAGTAGATGGGGAATGATTCAGAAAGGGTTTTTTACACACATCCAATTTTTGGTTTAGCAGTGGTGCATATTGGATTGTCAAGTTGCAGGTCACCTCATGGTCAGAGTAAGATCCTAAAGGAAATTTCTAAATGAACACCACTTTTCAATGGTTTGTAGGCCCCAGTACTTGATAGAAATTTGTAATAGGCATTATATCAAGTCTGTACGTACCCAAAATTGTAAGGTACTGTACTAGCCGGAACAACGTAACAAGTGCCCCAATGATGACACAGGTCTCCTCGCAAGGTGTTCAGGATCTGGAAAAGATCTCTAAGTGTGTGTTAACATCCCACATGCCCCACTTAGCCCCCATGTGCTTTGTTTTTCCCTTTTCCCCTCTTTTCTTGGCCTTTTGCTCTTCAGTGACGAAACCGCCGCCCTGACTGGGTGGCGGTCTCGTGACCGCCACCCTGAACAGGGCGGCGGTCCTGTAACCGCCACCCTGCTCAGGGCGGCAGTCCTTTACGCATTTTCCAGAAAGCTCTTTTAACATGACTCACATAATTTCAACATTTTACCAGCTTTCTTTCACCGCCATAAGCTTGCATTTATGATTCTGGTTCCCTGGAATAGTGTTTTGCCATTGTTTATAGTTTAAGAGTTCTATTTGGTTTTTACCTTGGGTAAATGCAAATGCTATAAATAGTTGGCTTGTGCTCAAGCAAATGGCCCCTCAAATTTGCCTCTGAATTTCTCTTTGCAATAGATTAGCCTTTCATTTTTCTTAGAGTTCTTAGTTTCTTTCATTGCATGCTTAGTTAGTTTTGTTTCACTTTTAGGAAGCCACATATCCATCTTGTGCAAGTGTTGTTGACATTTTATCCAATCCATTGGAGTAGAATAGTTTGTTTTCAATAGGAAGCCATTAAAGTTGCAGGTTTTGTTCTTCAAGCAGGATAGTTTCAGGTTTTGGACGCTTTATGTTGTATGACTCGCAATAAATCCCGCTAGGAATTGCATAAGCCAAGCTCTGTACTCTTGCGCTATCTCTCTCCTACTCGCATTGTATTCAGTCTGTATCCTAAGCTGCCTTTGTCCCAATATCTACTTCTGTTGATGCTAGCATTACACGCTTTTCTAGATCCAAGTGAACATGAAGGAACGAGGAGATCACACTGAGGGGACAAGATCACACACACCATCGGATTCGCCACTGTTCTGTGGAATCCAGGTTCTAGCTTTCAAAGTTCTAAATTAGAATCGTATCAAATAGAGTAGTTAATTGCTTTATTTCAGTCAAATCTTACTCTCGATATTGCCAGGGAAGTTGTGGGGATTGATAGTTTCTGAGAAACTATGATTCACTCCTCACTTCTGAGGTAGGATCGAGAGTCTTACATATAGATTAAGTCAATTATTTCATTGTTTAGAATAGGCTCACAGTTGCACAGACAAATAGCTATACTCGGTTATCTTGTTTGTTTTAATTTCTTATTTTAGCCATCAATTCTAGATATTAAAGTAGTTGCTCTTTTAAAATTCATTCATAAAGTTCATCAGAAAATACACAAAAAAAGGAAAGAGAAATCATATATGCTATAAATTTACTTCATGTAGTTAAATTTCACTTTGTTGTAGTTCAATTTACATTGTTTCTTTTGTATGACAATAAAGGGACCTAGGGAACCCAGAGAATACGTATTCGAGCCAATCATGCCCCAGCCCAATCTCATCACAGCAATAACTGATATAGATCAAAATCTTAGGATCCAAGTCTTCCGAACAACGGTAAGATTGCAACAAATCAATTCCCAGTTGAGCGGATTAAAATAGAAGACGACCAAGCACACATGTTTTGGTCAAATCAACCAAACTACAGATTACCCTAGATAAACATGCCCGCATGACTGTAAAGGGGTTTGAAAGAGAGAAAACGTTTGGTTGTGATCCTTTGGTCCCACAGCCGGATGCAGGAGACACCCTCATAGATATAGATACCAGCCTAAGAATTCAGGTTGCACGAACAACTGTAAGATATTCTGAGAAGATCACACAGTTATTGATTCTAAATATAGAAGCTGAGAAAGCATATGATTACTTAATACTAGGGATTAGGGACTGATTCCATACATGACCATAGCAGGACCGCAACAAATACGAATATACGATTGTGACCCACAAGTCTCACAGCCCAACGAGCCCATAGGTGAATTAGACATAGACGCTGGCCTACGTACACTAGTATTCTAGTCTACTCCACTTCCACCTATCATCATCAAACAGTTATCCTTATTAAACATAGCAGCTAACAAAGCTAGGGAATTCTGGACTAGGCCAGAGAATCACCCATAGAAGTAACTATATCCAGCATTCATTTTATGACCCTGTTCAGAGACATACACGAAACTATCCCAGGTCATTTTCCATGTATTCCACAACCTATAGACCGAATCACGCCAGAGCTCGATATTGATTGGAGCCTTCGAGCAGTCATCCTTGCTGATCGATCTATCACACCAGTTCATGTTAGAAGGGCCTTCTTTGCTTTAGATTCACAAGTTCCACTAGTGCGTATTGAAGACATTATATTGCCTAACTAGTTTGTCTGCATCCCACACATATTCCATCCCCACCGGCTGTCTCGGCATGACCTCGGGAGGTCGGGTGCGAGGAAGAGTTACTTGTAGATTCCCACGCTCGCTTGTCACTTTTCCATCATACAAAATTGGTGAACCCGACGTGAAATTCTTCCTACTTTCTAGTTCATCGTCATATTTCTACTTGCTCTTTCAAATAACATTTATTTCATCTTATCTACCTCATTATATTTCACCACCACCCCTTTGCTCCTTCCCATTATTCTGCAGGTATTCATATAACCCCAAATATGTCAAGATTCGATGCATATGGTAGACCCCTCTTAGGCCTTGAGGCATACTACGCCCAACATAATAGACAATCATCACCCTCACTCTCAGTATGGGGTGACAACTATTCAACTAATCAATTATCAACACAAACTCCAAGGATTAGATATAGCTCATCCTTCCAAACAGAGGAGTTGGATCAACTCGGTCAAACACAACAAACAGGGCCTTCAGGCTCGAACAATATGACGTTCACAGGAGAATCAAGTTCGTCTCCTCAGGTACTACTTAGACCACAAATTAGTAGACAATCAGACTCATACCTGGGTTTAGATGATGAACATTCAGTACGTTATGCCAGGAATGACCAACATTCTCAAAGTATGTACCCACCTATAGAAGGTCTACAAACACAACCTGAAATCTCTTTTCAAGAAAATACCTCCATACCACGTCATATAGGAAATACCCTCGGGGAAACTTGGCAAGATAATGATCAATTTATAGCAGGATATCACATGCCTATACAACACCATGATATACAACAAACGCCGCCAAGGCAAAGTATCATGACTTCACCAAATGAAGTCATTTCAACTCTAGTAGAAAAGGTTAGAGGGTTAGAACTTGCTCAAGTAAGTCAAAATTCTCAATTCATGCAAGCAGGAAGTTCCAATCCTCTACACCATCCTAGCCAAGTAGACCTCCTCACAAGAGTAGGCACGTTAGGCATGACTCCTCAGTATTCACAACAAACCCCAACAAGAGCTGCCATTTTTAACACCGTTCTGACACCTCCCGGTCTAGTACAAAGTAATCCCTTCCTGGATAATACCCCGTCATACTTAAACATGTACTCCAAATCACCTCAAGGGGATATGTTCTCCTCTCCTGGGATGGTTTCTCAAACACAGGGTTTTCCTTATGCTTCTACCAACACATATGCAACGCCATGTCAACAACCCATTCCACCTCCACTCCCTCAACAGGAACCATCAATGGTCAAAACCTATGCGATAGGGACCTACTCAGAATATTTGAAAGAGCCCTTAGATTTCACCATACGAAGCATCATGCTTCCAAGACCTCTTCCCGACTTGCCCAAATACAAAGGTGAGGGAGATCCGAATGCACATATCAAGGCTTACACAATAGCCATCCGAGAACTACTCCCATGGGATGGGGTTGTTGCTAAAATATTCCCAAAAACCTTGGAAGGCATTGCTCTCGATTGGTATTATAGAATACCTGAGGCTTCCATACATTCGTTCAAGCAACTCGTGTCAGAATTCATCAAGGCCTTTGACATGAACAAATTATTAAGGACAGGAATCAGGGAATTCTTACACATCAAGCAAGAACACAATGAATCTGTTGCCCATTTCATCCAGAGGTGGCGTACAGTTCTTTATTCTTTGGCAAGTGCTCCAAACATGGATCAGATGGAACTATGTGATTTATTCCTTCATTCTCTTAGCAGAGAGGTGAAGGAAGAAGTCCAGAAGTTCCCACTAAGAACTTACGATGAAGTACTTGAGAGTGCTCTCCGAATAGATCAAGTGGCAATTGATAGTGGTCGCAAGACATATGGAGCAAATGGGGGGTTAATCACCTCCAACTAGAACACTACAACTTATCCTACTACCACGAACGTTAATCAAGGACCTAAAATCCTTAATAAAAATCGGGGTGTAACAATAGATGGAGTAACCGACCAGCCTAAGAAGGTAAATATTGTCAATACTCCATCACAAATAAACAATCAACGAAACAACAACTTTACCCCGACAATCAATACGGTGGATTTTAATAATCCACAACAACAACGACGACGACGACAATAATGGCAAAGCCCTACACAGGGCCCAAGCCAAAATTCAACTAGGTACCAAAACCAGAATTCAAACCAAAGACAACAAACGCAAAATTTTAATCCTAATAGGCAACAGTTTGATCAAAATTTTGGGCCACAATACGCACCAAACCAACAAACTAGGAATTACAATCCTAATTCGTATTGTGGTTTCCACAAAATTTAGGGCCATGACACTAGAATGTACCGTGACTACAATAAATTCATGCAACACTTGCTAGATGAACAAAGACAACTTTTCATGGATATGTTCTTGGCAGATCCTACGTCACCAGCATCAAATACTTTTTCAGGGGCAGTTTCCCCTCAAAACGCACCCCTGAAGATCTTTAATGATCCACTCCCAAATCACGATAACAACAAGCTAAATCTAATTGGGACAAACAAGGGTGTAATTGCAGGAAACAATGATCATGAAGCTTCAACTTCGCTAAATCCATTAGTTGCGCCACAACTAGGAAGTCAGCCATGACCTAAGATAGTCGGTTTAGTAGAGTTAGACACCGAACTACCCATCGAAGCTGTGACAAGGACACGAGAGTATTTCTCTCAGCCAAGTCCAAGCCACCTGCCAGGGACTGATAACTTCCAACAAATAGTAGCAAAACCTGTGGGTGCCTATGATTTAATTAATGACCTAACAAAAACCTTCTCGCACATTTCATTTTTAGACTTACTAAAGAACTCTCCTGCCCACAGGGCTGCTCTTTTAGAGGCATTAGGTTTAGGTCATTTAATTAACATCACTCCACCTCCTGAGACACAGGTAAATCATATAGACTTTGATGTTCATCCTCCGGGGCAGGCGGATAGGGATGTCGAATTCATATTCAAAATAAACAAAATGCCAACAGATGCTGAGATCGCACGCCGAGGTGATCCAGCCTTACATTTGCAAGTATGGGTTTATAACAACTATGTAAAGCATGTAATGGTAGACGATGGGGCAGCGGTCAACATAGTCCCCTTCTCTTTCCTTCAAAAGCTAGGGTATGGAGAAACAAATTGTTCCACAACTTGAAACACACTAAGGGGCTATGATAGCCTTAAAGCCACCTCGGTTGGAACTATAATATTACCGGTCACCTTAGGACACAAAACCATCCTGACTGAGTTTTATATTATAGATCGGGAAACTAACTATAATATGATCCTCGGCCGACCATGGATACACCGCATGAAGGCAATCCCTTCTACGCTATTTCAAGAAGTAAGGTTTTTACACTTAGGAAAGATATTCGTAGCCAAAGGTGATCCAAAACCATTCGATGTACACCTAGCTGACTTAAAGAAAAGACCAGGCGTGCACTCGGAGTTTGAACTCCCAACAAACCAACTTAATAAACCTACCGATGCAAAACCAGAAGAAAAGTTGGTACCTACGACAGATCTTGAAACTATGAGCCTAGCCAAGGCAACCCCAGCCCCCAAAGATGAGGCTAACGCTGTAGAAACAGTATAATTAGGAACTACTGCAAAAATCATTGAATTGCTAGAACATGATCTACCAATGTTCTTACCATTTGATTCTATAGGCATAGGATATTCCCTAGGTGTTGGTTCTCTCCCAACAGAGGATCTCTGCATGGTGGAAGTAGAATACGCAAACACAGCAAATATCCCAACATCCATACTCCCAACTAAATATTAGACACTCCATTTTGATGGAGCTAGATGTTGTTATGGAGCTGGGGCAGGGATAATCCTTTCTTCTCCCGAGGGAAAAGTCCTACCATTTTCCTTTAAACTAAATTTCAAATGCACAAACAATGATGCTGAGTATGAAGCCCTCTTCCTTGGCCTCATCTTAGCCAAGAGAATCAGTGTTGATAACATCAGAGTCTTAGGAGACTCACAATTGGTAGCAAACCAAGTCTCTGAGATATATGAAACCAAAGCTGAGCACTTACAGCTTTACAAAACAGCTGTATTAGATTTAAGCAAGGAGTTTGACTTCATATCAATTGAAGCAATCCCGCGAGAGAAAAATCTTCTCGCTGATTCAATAGCAACTTCAGCATCACTTTTTACTCCAAACAGTAAGTTAGAGGATACCCATTTCATAGTATCCCTTTGTGATGAACCATTGATAAAACAATGCCAAAACCTCTTTTAAACGGAAGTGAAAACAAATCTACTATCCTAGACCACATTGATAGTGATACAACCACTCTTGATTACTTAAACGCCTATGCAGTGTTACATCTCTCCCATCACGTGATAGATTTGTCCTTAATCCCACATTCGTCTTCCTACTTCGGGAATCCTATGATGGAGCTTCCCTCACAAATGGAGCCTAGCATAAACACAGTAGAAAATGGGGACGATTTGGACTTACCTCTAGCCCCACCTGAGTTTGAAGAAGGTAACACCTCTTTAATCGAAGAAACAATTGATGTTAACATCGGAACGGAGGATGAACCAAAGATCTTGAAACTAGGATCCGCGTTAACTCCAGAAGAAGTAGAAATACACACTTGAATCCTCAAAGAACATCAGAAGGCTTTTGCATTTAATTATAAGGAAATGACAGGAGTTACACCCCACATTGTGGTGCACAACCTCGTCACTAAATCAGATGCAAATCTGAGTAAACAAAAATCGAGACCAATGAAACCTAAGGTAGCTCTCATGGTGAAAGAGGAAGTAATAAAACTACTCCAAGTAGGATTCATCAAACCAGTCGATTACTCTCAATGGGTATCTAATATCGTTCCCGTTCTCAAAAAAAATGGAAAGATACGCATCTGCATAGATTTCCGAGACATTAACAAAGCATGTCCTAAAGACGACTTCCCATTGCCATCCATTGATGTCATTGTTGATGCAACAGCTGGATTTGAACTTTTGTCTCTCATGGATGGATTCTCGGGATACAATCAAATCAGAATATCTGAACAAGATCAAGCTAAAACCACGTTTATAACTCCTTGGGGAACCTATTGCTATGTTGTTATGCCATTCGGTCTCAAGAACGCTGGTGCTACATACCAGCGAGCTATGACATATATATTTCACGATCTAATTCATAAAATCGTGGAATCCTACGTAGATGACTTGTTGGCTAAGGCCAAGAAGCATTGTGACCATCCGGAAGTACTTCGCATCATTCTTTCACGTCTGATAGAATACGGAGTCACGCTAAATCCAGAAAATGTGTCTTTGGTGTAACAGGAGGGAAGCTCCTAGGTTACATCATATCGTCACGAGGGATAGATGTTGACCCAACCAAAATTCGGGCTGTCCTCGAAATGGTCCCACCTTCGGATGAATTTGGAATCAGGTCTTTTCTCGGAATGCTTGGTGCAATCCAGAGATTCATCTTGGACTTAAGTTTTTCCATTCATCCAATCAACAATCTACTCAAGAAAGATTATAGCATTGATTGGACCGAAGACTGCAATGAAGCTTTTGATGCAGTTAAGTGTTTCTTGTTATCACCACCTACGCTAATGCCACCTAAGCTAGATCACCCGTTAATTTTATACTCGTGAGCTACCAATGTCTCGCTAGCCTGTATGCTGGCTCAAGAAGACGATGACAAGAGAGAACGTGTGATTTATTTCATTAGCCAAACGTTGCTCGACTATGAAACACATTATACACAAGCAGAATGAGAATGCCTCGCCATAGTCTTTGCAACCAAATGCTTAAGACATTATATGCTAAATCAAGAAACAAGGGTCATGGTAAAAACAAACCATTTACGAACTTTTCTCATGCAAGGGTCCTTGTCTAAGAAGGCTGGACGTTTTATAACCTTAATGGGAGAATTCAAATTAACATTTGTAAATCAAAAATCCATTAAAGGACAAATCATCGTGGATTGGTTAGCTGATAACCCATTAGACGGAGGCGATCAAGTAGATCTGGACTTTCCAGATGAGTACGTGTACTACATCGAAACCCGACCCTCTATCTCTGAGTGTTTTTGGTACACTGATATCATTAATTATATCATGGACCATACGTATCCAAAAAGTGCTACTCCGCAACAAAGAAGGCAGTTACGCATTATCATAGCTAAATACGTCATCATAGAACAAGTGCTCTATCGAAAAGCGTTCGATGGAATGCTTCTAAGATGTGTCGACACAGAAGAATCCAAGAAGATTCTCCACGAATCTCACAGTGGAATGTGTGGAGGCCACTTCGGTGGCCATGCCACCACTCGTAAAATACATCGAATGGGCTATTTCTGGCCCACTCTAGAACACGACGCAGTAGAGTTTGTACGCAGGTGTCATAAGTGCCAAGAGTTCTCCCATGAGATCCACATGCCAGCACAAGCTCTACAACCAATTGCTACTCCATGGCCCTTTTCTACGTGGGGCCTAGATTTAATAGGGAAATTCTCTCCCTCATCTACAGACATCCATAATTTTATAATCATGGCCACCGAATATTTTACCAAGTGGGTAGAGGCTATGCCTCTTACTACTGTACCGGGTTCTGTAATCGCCAAGTTCATTTTGAACCAAATCATTTGCAGGTATGGTATCCCACAAATCATTATCTCAGATAATGGAACTTCTTTTAAGAATGACGAAGTTCACGAATTGTGCAATAAATTTAAAATAAGCCATCATACGGCTTCATTATATTACCCTCAAGCCAATGGACAGGCTAAGGCGACAAACAAAACATTAAAAGCCATTCTCCTTAAAACAGTGAAAGAAAACAAACAAGATTGGAACTTGAAGTTATATCCGGCCTTATGGGCCCACCAAACCTCAATAAGAACACCAACAGGAGCGACTCCTTTCTCGCTAGTATTCGGGGCAGAAGCAGTTCTCCCGCTTGAGGTTGAAATACCCAGTCTCCGCATTTCGTTACAAGGGATCCTGGATGAAGACGCTTATAGAGAAGCACGTCTTTCCCAACTAGAAAGCCTAGATGAAGCTAGGTTAGATGTTGAACATGCGGCACAGAGTCTATGCTGACTGGATGTGTTGGTAGTATAACAAGAAAGTCTATGAACGCGACATATATGAAGGTGATCTAGTTCTAAGGCTAGACAGCCGGATCGACAAAAAGACCGGCGAAGGAAGGAAGTTCCGGCCCAAATGGTTGGGCCCATACCGAGTCATGAAGGACTATGGAAATGGTGCATACCTCTTATGTACACTGGAAGGTGAGGAATTTGGTGAAACAGTCAATTCCCTACACCTCAAACGATTCTACACGTAAGCAACTAGCACTATTTATAGCTATATCTACATTGCATCTTCATATAGATTAAGATCATTTTGTCCACTTGTTTCGTACAAAAATTGTGATCAAGGAATTTTGTTCTCAAAGCAATTCATTACAAACTCATGATGTTGTTGGCATAAACACTCTAATCATACTTCTCCATTTCCATGATAGCATCAAATTATCTCGGAATCATTTTATCAAATAAAGCTAGATATGACAAAGTCTTAACGGTAACCATGCCAAGATCTGCAGGTTTATTCTCACTTTTGGTTTCTTCTTAGGATAGGTGTCTTGCCTATGGTCTGTTCTAGAAGCTTCATGGTGTCACATCTATCCCATATATGTATCTCTTTGGAAATAAGAACACACTGACATTTTGCTCAAATAAACAAGTCAAATATAGAATCAAACAGAAAATTTTAAATTTACACATTTCCTTGCCCCACCAACCTTCGGTGATGAGCTTGCGTCTCTTACTAGTGACGTAGGGTTGGGAAAGGATGGAAATTCCCTTACTCGCCTATGCCTTTCCCACGGTGATAAACCCACGCTTCTTACTAGTAGCATGGGGCAAAGTGTAGGGGGTCCTCTTGACAAACAAACGTAAAAGGTCATAAGCAAACAATTCAAACCTTGAAGCTTTGAGTCAAAAACAAATGAATCAGATGTTCAAAATTCCAAAAGAGTTAAAAGCCTAATAACCCAGATTTTGTCTACTATGTGGCCATCTACGGATCTAAGTCTAGATAAACCACAAAGCAAGTTGCATCCAAAACTATGAAGTCACTCGAGTGGAGTAGGCTTGTGGTATCCTAATTTGGTTCCACCAAAGCTTTGTCTATCTTTCATCAATATCATTTCAACACATCTCATAACTTGTGCCCTTCCCAACTCTCGGTGATGAGCCCTCACATCTTACTAGTTGCGTGGAGTTGGGAGTAGGGGCAGGTTTATCTGTTCATCATACTAGTTTATATTCATCACTTTGCCAAAACAAATATGAAGTATCCAAAATTGCTTACAGAAACTAAGACTCAACATCACATTATATCTACATTATCATATATCAGCATCATGAAATACAAAAGAAAGTAAAACACTTGCATCATTTGTTCTCCATTGCATACATTTTAAAGAGCATACAAGTATAAACATCATAATCTACATGAGGAAACTGGAAAGGAAACAAAGCCATGAATGCCAAGGGTTTGATCCAAAATGAATATATATATATATATATATATACAAAGTTTCTGTACAATGCCATCATGCACTAAGCATGGTCAAAACGCTCAAAGAGCCCGGGATATACAAAAGAATATATCATACAAAATCTAGAGAGCCAAGTGGCTTCTCAATCCCTACGAGACCCCTCTGAAGGCGCACGCCCACCTAGGACTCCGGCTACACCAGCACTCTGAGTGCACGGAGGGCTCAGGATCCCGAGGGGCAGCCACAGTCTCGCCACGAGAATGACTCCTCATCAAGCGCTCGGCTGTCCTATACCCCACTAGCTCCATGCGAAGAGTCGATACCATCCTGGCCACATGCCAGACTGGGGCAAAGATGTCAGTGTGTCTACCAGCTGCTGAGGGCTCCCCAGCATCCACAGACAACTCTACGTGGGTCCTCTCCATGGGGATCATCAGGGTATCGGTGCATACCCTGCGAATCAAGTCCCGCCACTCATCGGCGGTCTCTGCAAACAAAGGAGAAAACAAATTAGAAACCAAACAAGAGATTAGAAATAGAAGATAAAACAAAAGGAGTGATAGCAACTAAGGAGATCCTAACTAAAAAATAAATATTAAAAGGAAGGATGGTAACTTACTTGGATCACTAGGCCTCCAGGATGGATTGCTAGGGTCAGCACCTGCCACGGATGCCACCGCTGACTGAGGGGATGCTCCTGTGACTGGAGCAACGTAGCACCCCACAATGGACTCATCCTCCCTGCCATGGCCCTGGGAGAGTGGCTCCTTTGAAACCAGAGTCACTCTCTTTGCACTCTGCTCAGCCCTCGCTGCCTGCATAATATCGTAAGTGTCATGTCACTCAGGATCGTTGTCCTCCTCTGTTTCTCCCCTTGTAAACTCCTTGGACTCAGAGTCTATGTCAATAGAGTCATCGCTGCTATGGGCAGGACCCATGGCAATCTGAAGCAAGGGTGCCTGAGGTGCACCGGATCTCCCTCTGACACGTACTACCCTCCTAGCCGCAATAGGAATGCCGGGAGTAACCACTATCAAACCCCGGCCTCTAGGACCCCCTTTGGCCTCTTTGAATGACCTGTATACTAGCACTACCGGGGGAAGCATGCCCATGTAAGGTAGGCCAAACTACTGAGGAACTCGGCAAAAGGGGTGTATCTCTACTCACCCCACTCTATCAATAAGCTGCCCTGTGGTAGAGCAGGAGATCAAAGTAAGAGCCTCCTTGCCCCATATACCTGTCATAGTTTGATATGGTGTGGCCTCCATGTTAGCAGTGATCAGAGAAGCAACTGGCTGATGAGGTGCTCGGATCATTGACATATCTTTCCATCTAGCTGCCCTCACAGCTCTGGGATCTATCACCTCTACACCTCTTCCATAGGGGATGAAGTGCTCATAGACCCAACTCATGACCAGGATCGGGTGGCTCAAGGACTACCCCTGTAAATGGAATACCCTGTATAAATCATGGTAGGTAGTCCCAAGAATATCTTCTCCCTAAGAATATATCCAGCCATGTCCCTCTATCTGTGCAATGATGGGGGACCAGCAGTATAGCAGTGTGTCTCCTCCCTTGTCCCCGATCAATCTCGAGGAAAGGATCCCCATAATAGCCTGGTAAAGCAAGGGGATGGGAAAACTAGGAATGGATCGAACTCTGACCCCCTTCTTCAAACCCGTAGAGATGACTGCATCTCCCATGTATGTGGCCCACTGTGCTATCTGGGCCCACAAACCTGTTGTCTCAAGCGTCAAACGTCTCCTAATGATCGGGACCCCAGGATGCGATAAAAATCCTCCAAAGTGATGGTCCACTCACCGCAGACCCCTGGTAATCGGAAGGTGTTCTGATCAGCATCCCAATATGAGAACAAGTCACAAAGAATGTGACTAGATGGAGAAACATGGGGCACACGCGATATACGCAGTATACCAGCCCTCTGAAGAGTATCCTCCTCGTCCTGTGAGAGGGCGTCTAACACTGCTGGGAGCCAGTCACACTCCCTCTCCCGGCTCCACTGAATATACTCCTCTCTCACCTGCATACACCCAAAAACACACAAAACAGAGCAAGTTAGCATCCGAGTAATACTGGAAAAATCATGAAAACATGTAGAAATGCTAAAAATGTAAAAACAATCTCAAACAGATGTTCTTTTGGCATTCTGTGTGAAACCGCCGCCCTGAGCAGGGAGGTGGTTTTGTATCTTCCGCCGCCTTAAGGGTGGCGGTCATGTAACCGCCTCCTGGTCGTGTAGGGCGGCGGTCATGTAACCACCACCCTGGGCAGGGCGGCAGTCGTGTGCCAAAAACCCACGCGGGTTTTGTAATTTAAAAAGCCTAAAAACGCAAGAAAAGGACCGTTTTAGCTAAAAACAAAGCCTACCCAGTAGGCGCCCCCCCTAGATGGACCCTTTAAACCTAGCATTTTCGAAAATAGCCCCCCCACAACAAAGATTTTAGCATTTTAAAATTAAGGGGGTAAAAAGGATAAATTGAAGAAAACTAACCTGTGATCTCGCGGGTCGATGTTCCGCTCGCGGAGGCATGATCACTATCCCGTCACGAACGTTTTGACTCTACTCATGCAAGAAACCGTCACCATGGGTTCTAGAGCTCAGAATCAATCAAATCAACTCGCGCAAATGAATACGAAAATGGGCCCACTTTCACATATATAGCAGCCTGATTTGTTTTAAATGCCTTTTTCCATAGGTTTGGAGAACCGACGAAGGTAAGTTCTTATCCCCGCAAAAATGGTACGTTCTCATTTCCTATTATTCTAGCGTTTATTTTCCAAACTATTGTCTCTATCTACATTTGAGTTCTCTTTTCGTTTTGTAGGTAGCAGGAATTTTGGACGACGTCATTTCAACACACGGACGTATCAGGTATAACTGCTAACTTCCCATTTCGGGACCGCCATACTCGGACCCACCGTTTTGCGCCTCTTCATGGCTAAAACGCTTCTCCGAGGGGGCAATATGTATGTACCCAAAATTGGAGGGTACTGCACTGCCGAAACAGCGTAACATGTGCCCCAATGATGATACAGGTCTCCTCGCAAGGTGCTCGGGATCCGAAAAATCTCTCTAAGTGTGCATTAACATCCCGCATGCCCCGCTTAGCCCCCTGCGTACTTTGTTTTTCCCTTTTCCCCTCTTTTCTTGGCCTTCTTCTCTTCAGTGACGAAACCGCCGCCCTGCCTGGGCAGCAGTCTCGTGACCGCCGCCTTGAACAGGGCGGCGGTCCTATAACCGCCACCCTGCTCAGGGTGGCGGTCCTTTACGCATTTTCTAGAAAGCTCTTTTAACATGACTCACATAATTTCAACATTTTACCAGCTTTCTTTCACCACCATAAGCTTGCATTTATGATTCTGGTTCCCTGGAATAGTGTTTTGCCATTGTTTATAGTTTAAGAGTTCTATTTGGTTTTTACCTTGGGTAAATGCAAATGCTATAAATAGTTGGCTTGTGCTCAAGCAAATGGCCCCTCAAATTTGCCTCTGAATTTCTCTTTGCAATAGATTAGCCTTTCATTTTGCTTAGAGTTCTTAGTTTCTTTCATTGCATGCTTAGTTAGTATTGTTTTGCTGTTAGGAAGCCACATATCCATCTTGTGCAAGTGCTGTTGACATTTTATCCAATCCATTGGAGTAGAATAGTTTGTTTTCAATAGGAAGCCATTAAAGTTGCAGGTTTTGTTCTTCAAACAGGATAGTTTCAGGTTCTGGACGTTTTATGTTGCATGACTCGCAATAAATCCCGCTAGGAATTGCATAAGCCAAGCTCTGTACTCTTGCGCTATCTCTCTCCTACTCGCATTATATTTAGTCTGTATCCTAAGCTGCCTTTGTCCCAATATCTACTTCTGTTGATGCTAGCATTACACACTTTTCTGGATCCAAGTGAACACGAAGGAACGAGGAGATCACACTGACAAGGGGATTCGCCAGATCAAATAGAGTAGTTAATCACTTTATTTCAGTCAATTTCACTTTTGATATTGCAAAAATTCAGACGCCATCGATATCAAATTAGTTAATCACTTTCTGATATTGGAATCCAGAGTTCTAGCTTTCAAATTCTAAATTAGAGTCAGTTATATTCATTGTTTAGAGTAGATCTACAATTGCTTTACAGACAAATAGCTATACTCGATTATTTTGTTTGTTTTAATTTGTTATTTTAGCTGTCAATTGATAGATATTTAAACAAACTCTTTTAGATTCACTCCGAATCAGTTCATGAGGTACAAATCGAGAGTCATATATGCAAGATAGATTAAGTTAATTTCACTTTGCTTGTTTAGATTATTGTTGCTTCTTGTATGACAATTGCACAGACAACCTAGGGAAATAGAATACATATTCGAGCCAATCGTGCCCCAACCCAATCTCATCATAGCCATAACTGATTAGATCAAAATCTTAGGATCCAAGTCTTCCAAACAACGGTAAGCTTGTAACAAATCAATTCCCGTTGAGCGAATTAAACATAGAAGACAAAAGCACACACGTTTTGGTCAAATCAACCAAACTACAGATTACCCTAGATAAATCCATATGACTGTAAAGGGTTTGAAAGAGAGAAATGTTTGGTTGTGATCCTTTGGTCCCACAGCCAGACGTAGGAGACACCCTCATAGATATAGATATAGCTAAGAATTCAGGTTGCAAATTTCACTATAAGATATTCTGAAAGATCGCACATTGTTGCTTCTGTATAGAAGCAAAAGCATACGATTACCTGGGAGCCCAGGGATTAGGGACTATTCGATGACCATAGCAGGACCGCAACAACCACGAATCTACGGTTGTGACCCACAAATCCCACAGCCCAACGAGCCCATAGGTGAATTAGACATAGACGCTGGCCTATGTACACTAGTATTCCGGTCTACTCCACTTCCACCTATCATCATCGAACAGTTATCCTTATTAAACATAGCAGCTAACGAAGCTAGGGAATTCTGGACTAGGCCAGAGAATCACCCATAGAAGTAACTATATCCAGCATTCATTTTATGACCCTGTTCGGAGACATACACGAAACTATCCCAGGTCATTTTCCACGTATTCCACAACCTATAGACCGAATCACGCCAGAGCTCGATATTGATTGGAGCCTTCGAGCAGTCATCCTTGCTGATCGATCTATCACACCAGTTCAGGTTAGAAGGGCCTTCTTTGCCTTAGATTCGCAATTCCACTAGTGCGTATTGAAGACATTAGATTGCCTAACTAGTTTGTCTACATCCCACACATATTCCATCCCCACCGGCTGTCTCGGCACGACCTCGGGAGGTCGGGTGTGAGGAAGAGTTACTTGTAGATTCCCAAGCTCACTTTTCACTTTTCTGTCGTACAATGACCTCTCCCATTCAAGGAGTCGAGAATGAATATCCTGTTGATGGCATCATTCAACTCAGAGGAAATAAAATTCCAGAAGGATAAGTTTCACTTGAAGAAACTTTTGATAAACATGACAGGTTTATCAAAGAGAAAGAGCAGGAAGGACCTGTGAATTCTATGGAATATGAGCAAGTTGACATTGGTACCAAAGACAAACATTTCCTAGTCAAAATTTGTGATGTTGCTCACCTGAAGAGTGCAAGAAATTTGTAATCCTCCTTACCAAATATTCAGACATCTTGGCTTACTCATATGAAGATTTGAAGTCTTTCAAACCTAGGGAAATGAAGCATTCCATACCCTTAAAACCTAGTGCAAATCCATTCAGATAGAAGCAAAGATAGAATAATCCCAAGATATCATGGATAATATTCCATGAGGTTTAAAATATGTTAGACGCACGAACATTTTTTCCCATTCGACATTCAACTTGGATAGCTAATATTGTACCAGTTTGCAAGAAAATAGGATTTTCATGGATTTCTGCAATATTAATCAAGATTCCTTGAAGGATAATTATCCACTGATGGTTATGGACCATATTTTGTAGGAAGTACCTGGATCAAAAATTCTATCCATGCTAGATGGTTTCTCTGAATATAATGAGATTGAAGTGGCTAGAGAAGACCAACATAAAACTGCATTCACCACCCCCTGGGGTACATTCACATATAGAAGAATGAATTTTGTTTTGATCAATTCCTACGCAACTTTTCAAAGGGATATGGATATGGCATTCGTAGATTATAAAGAAAAGATCGTCTTGATATACCTAGATGACTTGATGGTGTTCTCAAAGAAACGAGAAGATCACCTAAGAGATTTGGAGAAAATATTGCAAAGGTGCAGACTTCATAAGATCTCCCTTAATCCAAAGAAGTCCATGTGTTTGGAGTTACGGAAGGTAAACTCCTAGGTCATATTGTTTCTAAAGAAGGAACTAAAATTTATCCTGAGCGTGTTCAAGCTATCAAGAATCTTTCCTTGCCTACAAGTAAGCCTGAAGTCCACTCATTCTTTGGGAAGGTGAATTTTTTGAGAATTTTCATGCCATATTTCACCAAGTTGACCAAATAAATCACTAATATGATGAAAGGCAAAAATCCTTCAAATGGTTTCATGCCAGGTAGAGAAGCATTTGAACAAATCAAGGGTGCTATTGCAAAATCTCATACATTGGTATGTCCTGATTTTAAGAAGGATTTCATAATCTATTGTTATGCTTCTCCACACACGATCTTTTCCATCTTGACTCAACACAATCAAGAGGGAATCAAATATCCTATTGCATTCATGAGTTCTGGATTCAAGAAACATGAACTCAATTACACTCCCCTTGAAATCCATGTGTATGTGGTGGTGAGAGCCTTGAAACATTTCAGGTACTATGTGTTGAATTTGCACACCAAAGTCTTAGTTCCGGGCACCACAGTTAAATCAATGCAGACAAAATAGGAACCGGGATCTAAAAGAGGTAATTGGGTCTCCAAGATCCAGGAATATGATTTGGATATCAATCCTACCAAGTTAGTTTGAGGAAGAGGACTCTTGCCAACTCATCGCAGAGAATGAGCCACAAGATGACTCTGATGAAGAATCAATTGAAGAAGGTTTACCACTTGTAGTTTTCATCAGTACCATAGATGAATGGTATTCCAAAATATCTTACTTTCTCAAATTTGGAAAATTTCCTAAGAATCTAACTAAGGAAAAGAGAGCTATCAAATTAAGATCTTTCAGGTACATTATTTGGGACAACACATTGTTCAAGAAAGGAATTGATGGCATGTTCCTTAGATGTGTTGATAAGGAACATCAACCCAGGTTGGCTTGAAGCCTTTCATAATCATGCTTGCGGTGGTCATTTCTCTGGCCCAGTGACAACTCATAAAATTTTGCGAGCACATTATTACTTGGCCCACTATTTTTTTCGATGCTCAGAAATGGGTAACAAAATGTGAATCTTGTCAGCAATTTGTTGGAAGACCTAAATTGGAAGCTTTTCCTTTGAATCCAATTTTTCTTGAAGAAACCTTTCAACAATGGAGTTTATATGTCTTCAGAGTTCTGAATCCTAATTCTAGTGTTGGTCATACTCATGTGCTCACTGCAATTGACTACTTTACGAAGTGGGTAGAAGCTATACTGGTGAAACAAACATCTACTTCAGTAATCTATGACTTCATCAAAGAGAATATATTGATTTGTTACGGAATTCCATAAAATATCCTAACAGGCAATGCCACCAACTTCTCTTCTACATAGATGATAGGTTTTTATTATGGGTATGGGATATCTTTGTCTCATTCGTCAGATTACTACCCGTAGGGAATTAGTCAAGTAGAATCCAGTAACAAAAACATCATTACTATCGTGCGCAAGTTAGTCGAAGAAAATCAAAGAACTTGGCACAAAAAGTTATATGATGCATTGTGGGCTGACCGCATAACTCCCAAAAGAGAAATCGGGATGTCTCCATTCCAACTCTTGTATGGAACTGATGCTCAAATTACCATCACATTGGAGTTACCAGCATTACAATTGGCTCAAGTAGTTGACGATGAATGCTTCACCAATACATTGTATAAAAGGATCATGTTCCTAAGCAAACTCGAAGAACAAATAAGTCAAGTAGCAAATAGGATCAAGGAACACCAATCCAAAGTGAAGAGATTGTTTAATAGGAAAACTAAGGAGAGGCAATTTCAAATCAATGACTTAGTTCTTCTTTGGGACAAGAGACGTGAACCAAAAGGAAAGCATGGGAAGTTTGATTCACTGTGGCTAGGCCCTTTCAAAATCAAGCATTTCTATGGAGATAACAACTATTACTTGGCATATCCTAATGGAACTCATTTTCCTTTTCCCTACAGAGGGCAATATCTCAAGCACTATCAAAATTGAAAACAAGTTGTCCCCTGTATGTACATAGGTAATTAGGATTTTGGTTTGTTTCATTTTCCTTTTTTTTGGTTTCCTCTCTTTTGTCATCCCGTTTTAGTGCACTGTCATTTTTGGGATCGTGTTCATTAAAATTTGGGTCTGGAACCGTTGTTATGTCCATAAATTCCTTTTCCCCAATTAGAACCAGTTGTTATCAGCTAATTTTGACTTCACAAAATTAATAAGCATAAAAATTTTAAAAAATTTCAAAAGTTTTATTTTGTGTGTGTTATCACTCTCGTCATGATCGTCCCATTCTTATGATCATTATGGTCTTCGTTTTGTCCATTTCGGGAAATAACTCCTCTTACCAGGTTATAAATTGCATTATTAATTAATTAATTAATATTTAATTAATTTATTATCCTTTATTTGATAAAATCAATTTTTATTAATTTTTGGGTTTTTAATTAAATAAATATTAATTAAAATTCAATCGACAAATTTTTATTTAATTGCCGGGGGGAAAGTAAGCTTCCGCTTCCAATTGTTGGGGATGCCAAATTGGCTTCCCGTACCCAAGATTTCCCCTTTCCTGGAAAATTTATTTTATTTCCCCGCTTGTGGGATTTCTTCCACTAATTGCCAATTCAACCGATTGGCAAACGGGCAAATAATCTCCCGATTTCCCACATGGGGAAATAAAATGGGGATTGTCAGCCTGCCTTGCCATTTCCACTGGCAAATGGTTGTTTATTTCCCACTTTCCCTTGGCAATTAATGCCACTACCCAGAGAAAGAGGAAGTTTATTTTAACGGGACAAAGAAGAAATGGTTATGAGGAAGCTTCTTAAATCCTCATAATTTTCTTCCGTTAAAATATGTGGAAAAAGTCATGCGAAAGTAATTAAGAAGCTTGGAGGATTTTTATTTCCAATTTCCTATTATTTCCTCAGTGTGAAAATGTTTGTCGAGAAATAGTTTCTTCTAGAAAGATTCATTTTCATCACAGGTTTTGAAGAAATAAATAATACTAGTTTACTGTGAACACCATTGTGAAGGAGGAATATGCATCGGGAAAAGGAGAATCCATAAGATTTTAAGATTAACAAGCCAGTACAAAAGATTCCCAGGCATTGGAGAAGAGGACAAGTAAAGGCCACGTATTAGCAAAAGAAGAGGAAGGCCATGCACTTCATAAGATTCCATCACAATTCAAGCTAATACACATTCACAATTGTCCACACATTGATTTGAAAGAAGAAAATCCATGCTAAAACCAAGGCCAGTGAGGGGAGGTTATAGATTTATCCAACATGCAGAAGTTAAGAGTAGTTGCCACAAAAAAGATACAAGTTCAATACAAACCAGTCCAAAACACATTCTTAAACAGGGAAAATAATATCCAGTTTCAAGCATAATATTAACAAAAATGAAGAACACCAACATTTTTCAGGCAAAAAAATCAAGTTTCCATGCAGGTTAAAAGGAGAATATTTCAACGCATTGGTTTGAGATATAAGTTTCTACACCAAGGTCGAAGCAAAGGAGACAACCCAAAATAACAAGAAAACAATCCTTCACGTAACCAAAGATACAGTCCGGTAAAGAAAGAAATGGTTTCCATGCAAGCCCAACATCATTTACACTATGAAGTCAATAAGCCCACGTAGACCAAAATGAAATAAATATCACACATGCAACATTTCCATGTATTTTACTTGGCAAGGTGATCACAAAGTATTGAGAAGAAAAATAAAAGCCAAATAATTAACACACATGAGTTTATGCAGGCCATGCATTCACCAACAAAGACAACATTTGTTAATAATTAATTCTTGGTAAGCCAATATGCATGCACCATAACTCCATCAGCACTTGTAATTACTTGAATCAATTTAAAGAAAGCTTGATATTTGCACTCATTAAGAGAAAAATACCCACAACATTTTTCAAGCCAAAAACATATTAAAATGTGCCAGGAGAAGTAAAGTCCATGCATTCATTAAAATCAGGAAATGTCCACGCAAAAGAAAAGTTACAGTTCACGCATGCAAAGGAAAACTTTCTCAGGTGAATTAAAAAAATGGTTTAAATTTATCCACGTGAAATATTAAAATCAAGAGATTTTAACTTAATAAATAAATAAATATCACTGTTGTCACCAGATTCAAAATTTGAGCTAGTCTTTGTGTGATGTATTGACATTTTAAAAAAATTGTAACCCGGGATCTATTATTATTATTATTTTTAAAAATAATAATAATAATAATAATATTAAGACGATCTATATTCTTTTTTTGCATAAACGATGTTTCAGATACTAAGACACGGCCCCATTTGCATTGTTTTGCATGCTCAAGTCATTTTACTATAAAATTCATAATGGCCGAAAAAATTAGTAAATTTGCAAGAAGATTGAGGAAGCCAGTGGAGAAATCGAATAAGTCCGCGCTCAAGTACGAATTCCATAGAATTATCCCTCCTTGTTCTATCAAGTCAGCATACGACATTATTACTGATACAAATATGGGTCACATCAATGTACAACAATTTTTTATCAGGTGAAATCTAAAGGAAAAACCATATTCTCAGATAGGCTTTACCATAGTGGTCTACCCCAAGCAGCAAAATTCCTAAGTCTCTAGTGCAAATCCCCTTTATGGTTATCACTTGTGCGGAGCATTATGATCTTGAGAGATGAGGAATTTTAAAGATAATCGTGAGCCTTTCCTCTTAATCACACCAGAAGCACATTGAGGAATTTGCTCAATATACCTGACTTCCCTGAGAATGTGGACATCACTCGAAAGTAGCACAAGAAAAATTGGGATGAAAAAACCCTCAGGTGAAGCAAGATGGTTAATAACAACTTGTTAGTGACCAAGAGGCCTCGAGTTGAATGGATTCCTAAGTAACTGTACCACATTGAGTTTGTGGAAGAAATTAGTGAAAAGAACAATAAGAAGATTGTTCCAAGCTACGATCTCATATGATAATAGCACACCACATTAGATTTGCCAACAGAAGAGCTAAAATACCATATATGGAAATCCAAGCATAATCCATAATGCTCAATACATTACAATACAATGACTTGAATTATTCAATAAGAAAGATGTACATATAGGAGGAGGGAAGTGCAACTACTACCTAAATCAGTGGTGAAGAACTCCCACTAACTGAATATTGGTAGTTAAGTTAACTCTAAAAGACTAGTAAGCTAACTCCACATAACTAGAAGCTAACTCAACACAACTAGTAAGCAACTCCACACAACTAGTGCACCTAAAAGCTAACCCAACAAGTGTAGGGCTAACACAAGTGTAAAAATTATCCTAATAAATAAATAAAAGGATAAATAATAACCTACACTAACACCCTCCCGTAAGCATAGATTAGGTGGGTGTTGAAAAGAAGGTGGGTCATAACAACAAGTCCTGATGAGGTACCCACGTACAATAACAGGGAAAAAGAGACATTGCAAGGTACCCAAAACCAGTAATAACAAAGTAGAGAGAGAAAAATCCTGCTACAAGATATCCTCAAAATCTCGGCTCCAAAAACTCATACAATGCTGAAGAAGTTTGGTGCACACTGTGGTCTGAATCCATTGCTCGATCATAGAACTCAAAAAACAACTGACACTGGGCTTCACCAGAATAGCTCCATGTAAGGAGACTGTCAATGGAGTGATGTCGAAAGTGCCAAAAAAACACCAACCATAATTTGATTAACTGTTTCTAAATAGGTGTGCCACGATCCAAGAACAACCAAGGCAACAAGGCAAGGATCACGAGATCCAAATAAGATCAATGTGCTAGGGTGCCATGATCCAAGAAAATAACCAAGGCAACAAGGCACGAGATTTAAATAAATAGGAGTGCCATGATCCAAGAAAAGAAGGTATAAGGAAAGGAAATGAAACTCAAAGAAGTCCGTAACAAGGAAAGGACATGATATTGTACACCATGCCCTCCCATATTGCATGAATGGGTAGAGTGACACCACAGATCTATATGAGTTGCCAAAATCAACTACTCGAACACTGACAAAACTAACATTGGGCTTCACCAGAATAGCTCCCCCACAAGAGAGAAGATGGATGTCTACATCATCTATCACTTTGATACCATGAAAGGAACAATAAGAAGATTATTCCAAGCCATGATCTCAGATGATAATAGCACACCACATTAGATTTGCAAAATAGAAGAGCTAAAATACATTATATGGAAGTCCATCATAATCCATAATGAGTCAATACATTACAATAGAATGACTTGAATTACTTCAATAAGAAAGATGTACATATAGGGAGGGAAGTGCAACTACTACCTAAATCAGTGGTGAAGAACTCCCACTATGATACCAGGTAGTTAAGTTCCACTCCAAAAGACTAGTAAGCTAACTCCACATAATTGAGAAGCTATCTCAACACAACTAGTAAGCTAACTCCACACAACTAGTACACCTAAGCAAGCTAACCCAACAAGTGTAGGGCTAACACAAGTGTAATGATTATCCTAATAAATAAATAAAAGGATAAATAATAACCTACACTAACAATCAGCCTAGACATTAGTGCTCACTTAAGCGTGCAAAGGTACTTCAGGTTTACCCTCTTTCAGGGTTACTGTAACCCATGATGTTCAATCATGTATCATCCTGAAGTAACATATTTTCATGGACTATTCCATCATTCCATCAATGCATGCTACACAAGATCTATGAAAGAACAAGATAAACAATAATCATGATTGAATTAAGGGGACACTACCCCGTCAATAGTTACACAGAATGATAAAATAGATTCAGACCAATGCAGAGCAGCCATCTACCAATGGCATAAAGACAAAAGCTCTTTACAGCTAAATCAAGAAAAACTAACCAACCATATGGAACTTTACAATAGTTTAATCTCATGCACTATTATTTTTTGTTCTTATACATGCATCTTGAGGGGCATAGATCCAGTCCCTCTCTTCTTCTCTCTCATTATAGATCTATAGCTCAGATGTATATATGGGTCCTATGCATTTAACATCATATATATAGGGTGGGGACTTGCCCTTCATCTTGTCTATTCCAAAAATAGAGTCTGAATGCACAATTGATAGCATCCTCCTTTTCTAGTTCAATCATCTTAGGTTCAGACATGCAATTCACTTTCTATAGTCATTCACCACAAAATTCTAGGATTGAAGTTCTTCCACCATTCTATTCCTGTTAGCTTGTTTCTTCATGCACGTGACAAGGCTTCGAGGCTAGATGGCCAAGAGATAAAGACACTGCACCTGGCGCGCATGTCCTCATCGTTGATGTGTTCCGAACGCCAGATCTTCTAAAAATCCAGGTTTCATGCTCAATAGCATCAGTGAAGTCAACAGAAGTCTTGATATCTGAACCAATGCCTTCCACGCATACGTTGTGTGCTCAAAATCATTTCCTTCTGTATCAATTGGTAAACATTTCCTTCTATCTCGTAAAGATTAAAGTAAAGATGACTAGTTTTTTCTACATGACATCATACCTGACTTATGCAGTGGCTAGAAGAAAGCTATTTTCGGACTCAAAACGAGAGGAGTCATGGGTCCATCAAATAATGTCTTCCATTATTATCTGTAGCTAAGTTTCAAAAATAGCTCTCATCATTTCAGAAGAGTTAACGATGCATTCACCTTCCGTGTGATTCAAAACCTAGAATCAGAATACAGAGGAAATCTTTTCTAAAGAGGCCATGGATGTCATTTCCCAATGGGGAAAATGGTTTATTCAATTTTCATCCTTCTCCTATATTCATGTGAGCGGATTTGTGGGTACTCCATAGAAGCTTCCTAAGTACATCAATAAATATGGGCATTAATGGAGCTTGCGTGAAAACTATTCCAAGTTCATTGTCTTCTTAGTGACAAGCATCATTTAGGAATTCATTTCCCAATCCAAATCGGGGAATACCAATGTCTAAATCTCTTCAATGCACAACTCATGGAGAAAGAGTTTTCCCTCGTCACTATTCATCCATATGTGAAGAGATTCCAGTTTGATATCAACGGATATATGTAGAAGATGCTTGGGGAAAAGTATCAGCACAACCCTACCATGGAAGATTTCTGGGTTGCCTGTTCCAACAAACATGAAGTGAGAAGGTGAGAGTTTTCTCGCCTAACCCTTGCTCAGATCAAGGCCTTTCACATCAAAAACCCTCCAAATTCATTTGTAGATGATGATGAAGATGTTATTAATCCTTCATATGATGCAGTTTCTTTTACCCCATTGCCACAAATTGATTGGGCCAAAAGAGATGAATTTTCTCTTGATAGCAAGAATCAACCGATTCTCAAAAGAAGCATATCTTGGTATGAAAGAGAACTTGAAAAGTTACAATCAATCCAAGATCATACCTTGAGGATAACAAAAATTTGCCAACTCGAGGAGGTCTCAAGTCAACCAAATCTTCCTTCTCAATCAACCTCTGTGCCATCTAGTCATACGTGCAACAAACAAGAAAGGAGTGGTTTCCAAAATCCACTTCACCGAAGAATGTGTCACAAGGTGAAAAATCTAAGGGTCCTAGCCCTAGCAAAGGAAGAGAGCGTGTATTGGGATTTTCCACTTAAAGTAGATATTCTTCTACTCACATTGTTGATAGTTATCAGAAGCTCATTACACACAATCCTCATCCATGCCTTGCACAAGAGTCCACTCAGGTGCAGGTAGTCCAAATATTGAACTCTTCTGGAACCTATAGTTCACGAAGAGATTTCCCAAAATCTCCCAAATGATCAAGAGGTAGATATCGAGCTTATTTCTCCTGAAATCAAGGTCATGGAAAGGGTTGTTATAGAATCTAATGATGTAGAGAACAATGATAATTTTGCTTCAGGCTCCACACTTTTGTATGTGGAAGTAGTGAATGATACTCCTTTTTGGGTTGATTGTGAAATCAAGAAAAGGAAGAGAGTTTTCAAGCCAATTGACATTGACTTCGATGCCCTTTTCAAACTTTTGAATGAAATAATTCCTAAGAAGCCTAAAGTTCTCTTCCAAATAATGGTGGATGATGAAGGAAATAAATTTGTGGATCTTTCCATCCCACAAGTTGACAAGGAGCGCAATTCCATGACATCTACTGATTATGAATTTTCCAGACATGGACTTGGGAAGTACACATTGGAAATTCCTAATTTCATCGATGGGACAAGGAGATATTTTTTTTGGTATCTAAAAAAGTGGGAAATTCCATTTCTCATATGATTGAGATAGGAGGAACCCATTTTAATGGATAAGGCACCGGTTTTTATCGTATGTTTTAAAAGTGGTATTTTAAAAAAATGGATGTTATTATTGAACTCACTTTTGGTAACTTGTGGATAACTTAAGTGGTTTCTATTGTTAGTTGTTTTTAATTAAGTTGGTTGAAAAATTCAAAGTCACTAAAGTTCCCTATTCAATGATCATGTAAACCCTAACTACTTTATAACCAATTTTTGGATTATAAAAGGAAGCCAGGGGCTCATTTGTAAGGGTGACTTTGAGAGAGGGGAAGAAAATACTTTTGTATGCAAGCTTTACTTCAAAGAAAGAAACTTTGTGTTCTTTTGTGAAGACATTTTGGAGAGTTAATAAAATATGAACTTTGTGTCCCATTCGTTATCTCTTATAGCATTTGATGTTCTTATGTTCGTTAGTTGTTAGTGTTTAAATCTTACATGAAAATACTATCTTTGTTCTCATTGTCAATGCTATTAATCTATTATTCTTGTTTATAGTGATTAAACTTTGATTATCTACTTACTCATGTGTGTTCCCTTTCATTTATTCTTGTTTAGATTGATTCAAACTTCTATTTTATTTGAGTGAGGTATTCATTGTTCTTCCTCTTCTCTAGGCAATATTAGGATCTGCTTTTCACCTAACTATTGTACGTTTCTTCCATCCATTCTTTTCCATTCCTTTCCTTCATTCCATTCCATCTCCCTCATTCACACGTTCTTGTCCAGTTGATGTCCCAAAACACCCCCCACATAAAATTTTGAATGTATAGATGTAAATACAGTTTTTGTTTTCAATAAAGCCAGTCTCAGCGTCATTAAGGAGGGACTTCAATCCCATGATTATTTGCATGTCATTTACATGCGTGCAAATCCATTTGCTAGTAGTGTGGTACCTTATCATTCTATAGGTAAATAATCTCCTAAAATGGGATGATGTTGTTCCTGATGCAACATTTTACACATCCTCCTTTAGATCATTAAGGGAATCCTATTGATTGTGGGAGTACAACGTTCAACATTGTGCTACAAAAAATCATCTAGATAAACGTGCCTTCAGTTGACGTACTAAACATTGTATTTCCCCTTCAGTGGATATCCATGTGATAACTCCTATGAGCTATGGTCCTAAGAGATGCGAGAGGGACCTTCATGGTGATTTGGAAGGATCTGAATGACTTGGTTGGTAGTAGCACAAGAATTATGCAATTTGGGTATGGGGATCTGAGTCTTGATCACAATATGTACTATGTCATATGAGAACTTAAGTACAAAAATAATGATGCTAGACCCATTTCTTTGGCCACATTTAGTAGTTAAGATCCCAGGTATGCAGTTGGTTCTTTTGCAGCATCTTGCAGGCTCCTTAGCTTGGCTACATTCTATGTTTGTTACCTTTCAACAACTTTTATCCCAATGGACATGGGAGCACCCAAGGCTTTGAATTAGTAACACTTTAGTGCTCATGTTTCACCTATAGGCTCCCCTATCAAATATTTATAGCTTTACTTGCACTTTTTGGGTCCTTTGACTCGCTGTTCAAGCATCTTGTATTTTGGTGACAAGGTGGCATTTTCAGGGGTACATAAAGTGGACAATCCTTCATCTTTTGATTAGACGAATGGAATATAAATAGTAAAGTGTATGTGTATGATTGATATATAGGTACCTAGCACTAAGCACTAGCTTTTATCACCACCTATGTTTGCCCATCACATTATTTGAGCTCCATCAAAAGGGAAAAATTTTGGTTCATCTGCATCACACTAGATAGGAGGGGAGCATGGTAAAACTCATCGGCATGCACACATAATTTACATTCTTGGGCTAGTTAGAAATTCTCATTATTCCAAATGTGACACACATGGTAGAGAAATACCAGGGCACAATTCCACCCACAACAGGCACTTCACAGGGAGGTATATTCAAATACTACAAATTCCTTCTGCCAGGGTGTTAACATATTTATAGTGACCTTGGTGAACTTACAATGACCTCAAGGTGATCAAAGGATAATAAGTGTTAACCTTTTGCGACACCTTCGAGGAGATTTTTCAAGAATCTGTGCAGACTATGGTGCCCAAAAACTATACTAGAGTACCACAGGTGCCCCCATCTCTTTACAAGTGCCCTAGTCTGGCCAAATCACTCAGATTTGAACATGCTTTTCATAGCGGATTCGTGTGATGGTATTCCCATCTTTGTTCAACCTATTCTAACCACTGGGACACAGTAAAATTAACCTTATGTGAATGGGAAGAACTACATCAAGAGGATGTTAAAATTACTTTGTCACTTATACCTTCATATTCAAATTGCTTAGGTTGCTTCGCAGGCAGTATAATTTCTGTACTTTATTATCTCTTACCATTTATTGCTACACTAATCAGTTTTGAAGATGGCAAGGACATTTATTTTACATAGGGGGATGCTTAGATCACTTTTCATATATCACCTCCTCATTTGATACTATAGATTTAAATTCCCACATATCCCAATAAGGTTGTGGTATGGTGATTATGCAAAGCCTCAGCACGTGGAATAAGTCATGTACAGTCTATGTGCTCAGGGTTACACGTAGCATTTTTTCTCCTTTCAGCATCTAATGATTAGAAAATTTCACATTATACATTGATGGATCCCCATACCCTTGGTGGGGTATTCTTGGATCAATTCGTAAACTGATGTTTTCATATAGGTATGAGCAATCTTCCAGGACTTGTGCGTACTTCCCACACCATGAGGAAAATTACATTCTAAGGGAGAGAGGTCTATGCTTATACCCTCCAATTAGGGGATCCACAATTGTAAGGTGTAGACACTACAGATGGACAAAGCATGAATTTTGGTAATTATCAAGTCCCAGTATCGATACTACTATTCATATAACATCTATAGGAGTGGTATAAGAAGAGTAGTAATTACCCCATATCTTTGGCCCATTTTAATGGTGTCACGATGTATGGTGATTGCTTCCAGATGGCTTCCATGTTAGGTCATCTTGAAGCAATAAGAGTATAGAGTAGCTTCCCATGTTAGGTCATCTAGGGTGCCCAATTAGTGACTGTAACTCCCCAGGCACCCGGTCATTAGGGAGGAGTAGTATACGTTTTGTTGTGCCAATTGATTTATTTGATTTGAGTAGTATAAAATTGTGTTGAGATTGAATTTCTAGCCATTTCAGATTACTCATAGAGATATTTTTCACTTGTTTCCCCCAGAATTAGGTCATTAGGGGGAATCGCTAGAAAGTGGTATGGAATGTCAGATAGTGTAGGAGAACCCTGTTTATAAGTATTGAAGTTATCAGACCTTAATGAGGTGATCAAACACTAATGCACTGAGGGGGATCCACCTAAGGTTGCATCCCAATCAAACGCTCCAGTTTCATCCATCAAGGGTGCCTAGATAATCATAATCAAGGTTGCCCCAAAAGTAGCCCCCATCCCTGCTTTAGGCACCCCAGTAATAGTGTCAAGTATAATTCAGTGTATGTAGATGTCTTGCAGCTATTGTGTGATAATATCCACCTCTGGAACATATGTCAGATTGAAATATAGTACTGCAGACATATGTCCCATGACATCTATAAATCAGGTAGGATAAATTTTGAACCACATCTCTTGCACTTGAAAGTTTCACATAGAGTAGCGAACTCAAAATATGAGTGAAAATGTGTAGCCATTATTAGTTAGAAGAATATGTGCTTATATAGTATCATATAGTCTAGATGGGATATTGGAATTTTATATATAATAATAGTAAAAAAGGTGAATAGTCGATCTTCATTTAGGACCCTGAGTAAGTGCGATTTTAAGCTCTGAGCTTATCGATGATGCCATCAACTTAGAAAAATGAGATTGAGCTTGCAATTCGATATGGTGGTGGAACGGTTGTGGCATCACATAACAACTGAGCCTTGAGTATAACTATGATTTCCTTTTCAAGAAATTTAGTAGAAATGAACTCATTTTACTTAAATTTTTGATTAAAATCACTTCAAAGTTTTTGCTATTTTTAGGCATTTTCTGACCTCACCTAAAGAACGTGACACCACAAGGCACTAATGTCCTTCCCTTACTGAGGATCAAATCACCATATGGCACTGACTTGACCTCCTCAGATGATGTTGCGAGCATGACCCGCCCTAAGATATCGGCGACCCATGATGTTTACATTCACAAAGTGGGTCAAATGTGAAAATTGGTGTTTATAGATGTTGTAGTAGTAGATTTTGTGTGCATATATACGAGCAGTGTTCTACAATTGCACTTTATGTTGGCGTTTAGAAAGTTTGCTCCATCATCGATATCCATTCGAGAGAGTTTCATGGAGGTCGACACTTGATTATGCTGCTCTTGAGATTAGGCTTATCAGATGCATGTAGAGTGGGATATTCTAGATTGTGTCGGCCTGTGGCACATAGCTAAATTAGGGAAGGTACCCCATAATATGTCGAATGATTACTACATTATGTGAGAGATGGAATGCACAAATGTTTCTACGTTTCAATGGTTTCCTACTAGGAAAAATGACTGTGACCCTAGAGGATGTATATTTTATATTTCGATTACTAGTTATGGGTGAGAGAGTACAGGTGATGGGTTTGGAGGATGCTCAGAGGCAGATGAGAGTAGTGAAATGATACTTTATAAGGACACGGGTATATAAAAAGGCCCATATTAGCCTGGATGTCATACTTAGATTAGGTGTTCCGTAGTTGTGGAAGTTCATTCTAGTAGTGATAGCTTCCTCAGTGGTAATGGAGGGTGGCGGAGTGGGCATATTGTATAAGATGTATGAGATCTTTCAACACATAAAGGAGCATGGGACCATATTTGTGTGGGTGAGGTGTATGCTAGCCCATTTATCTAGAGATCTATACAAATTCATGTAGGATGACCATGGGGGGGACCTAGAGAAACCACGTTGTTACATGTGTGGGACTATGAGCACATTGCTATATTGAGGCCACTCAGTGGGACATGTGTGGATTAGGTGAGACCAGATATATTCGTGGTGAGATGGGTAGGCACTCAGAGTAGGAGGATGGATACTACTACATATAGATCTATGTTGGATCGTATAAGACCACATGCCATCATATGGAGGCTGTATAGAGACTACGCTGGGTGGGAAGAGGATGGAGTTGATTTATGGTGTATTTGACGCACCATGTGGTTAAAGGACCAATTTCCTGGAGTGACCGAGTTGTTTCACGCCAAGCATGTGTTGAGGCAGTTTGGTATAACTCAGGATGTGCCCCCAGAACCATATGTATGGGTGAGGGATACTAGAGCATTGAGGCTACCAAGAATGAGGCCAGGTCCCACTAGAGCATAACTCGTGCATCCTAGTCCATATGAGATAGATCCATCCATATAATAAATATAGGTAGATGACGCATGATGTACCTAGACCTATAATGAGGGATGGGCCGCTCATAAGTGGGTACTATTATTTCAAATTTTTTGTGGACGCGGTGAGTGAGCCGCCAGTAGGAGGAGTAGGGGGATAGGTCCCTTCCCCTGATGGAGATGTTGTAGCAGTTACACGTGCAGAATGTAAGTGTTGTTTATTGTTTGTTTGTAAGCTATGACTTGGTTGTTGTGTATTGAAAATTTGTGCAGTGACTAATGTGTTGTTGCATGGTTACAGATGATGTTTATTGGTCATTTATCGTTGATACATCAATCTACACCCTGACACGGAACGTACCTTTGGATTTTCTCGTGTGAGGTGGGAAGCTGGAAAGAGTAGATGTTATTTTGGGTGATCATGCCTATCTATTTGATTTAGTAGCGATAGCAGTAGCCACATGTATCGTTCTATTGAGTGAGTGTGACGAGGCGTAGGCAGAGACAAAGTGGGAAAGGGATGTTATAGAAGGAGGAGCATTAGCTCAATCCATCTTTGCAAGATACATGGAGTTGAAGGGCTGATTTGTGAAGCATTCAGTCAAGGTAGAAATATTGTGGAGACAAGTGGAGAGATATAGGGGTCGTGATCAGCGATGTAGATTAAGTGGAGAAGCATCTAGTTTTAGAGCTCCCACAGTTGTATATAGCGATAGTGAGGATGAGATATGATGTATATGTATGTAGAAATGGATGGGGGCTTACCACCCAATGATTGTTATTTTGAAAATATGATTTTTGACGATATATATAGAGATGGTCTTTTGGTATCATTACTCGTGTTGTGTTGATATGTAATGATGACTGATGTGATGATTTTGGTTTTGGATTTGTAATATTGGATTTGCATTGTGTAATATGCGATAAATAGTAATAGATACATATGGAATGTAATGTAATAGATAAAATGAATGAGCCATGTTATTGAAATGGGAGAGAAAAATAGAATTATACATAACTAGCTGTAGAATGAGAAAGATGTAAAAATATGTATGTAATTGTGTGTAAGTATGATGAAGAGGGAGGGGGAAAGAAGAGCGATGCACCCTAGCATATGTGTCAAAAAATGAGGTTCATTTATATAAGACCCCTCGACAATCAAGAATAAATCATAGAACAAGAGTGTGTGATCGGGAAATGGTTTGAGAGTGTATGATAGAAAGATAGAGCATGAAGCACAGAGAATGGAGAGTGAGTGATGCAAAGTTCATTTTGTAATAGATCCCTCAAAATTCATGTAAGAACCTTGAGAACATGAGTGCGTCATTAGGTGATGAGGTAACCATTTGGAAATCACCTACCAAAGATGTAAATGCCTGCAAGGGATAGTTGAAGAATGTGAGGTGGTAGTAATATGAGTGTAAGAGCTAAAATGAATGTCAGATGAAATGGTTCATGATGGTAGATGCAGTGATAGGAGGCACAAACGATGATGGCTTAGGAAGCAAATGAGATGTAGTAGCCATAAATTTAGTAGGTGGAAGATGCGAATAAATGATAACCTAAGGTGGATGAATGATAACTTTAGAAGTGGGTGGAGGAGACAAGTGAACAGAAGTGGAAGCATACTTATGCAGAATGGGCAAAAGAGCCTACTCCCGAGAGCAATATCTAAACGCAATGACACCATGATATTCTAATTTTTTTAATCTATCATGTAAGGAAAAATAGTCATTATCTCAATGGCCATTGATGAGATGTAAATTAAAATTTAAGGGAAATCACACTAGTGATGCAAGCGATGAGGAGGGTGATGTTGATTAGATGGTAAATGAATTAAGCGCTTGTCTAGCAGAGCATGCAAAACATCATGAGGCTTAGAAACATATGAGAAATGTAATGGCTCATGAGTAGGAGATGAAGAAGACATAGGTGGAGACCAACACGATGGAGGGCATGGAGGACGCTTATGTGGTGGGGGAGATGAAGACCGAAGAGGACACTCATTCGATGGAAGAGGCGAAGACGTAATAGATGAAGAAGGATAAGTAATAGAAGAATGAATTTTAACACGTGGAGTAATTAAATCTTGTTCTATATCAATAACTCTATAGAACAAAAGTGTAAATGATTCACATGTATCATTTACTAAAAAATTTAAATGAGTTTAATGAATGTCTTGATTTTATTTGCTAGGATAAAGTTGTGTATGCTCTTCCCTCGCACCTCCTAGGTGAGATTAGGAATCAGAAACAACTATAGGTATTTTTCACGATTTCAAACACTTCATTAAAATTCATGGTTAAGGGGATGATCATTTTTGAGCATAAAGCGTCAAAGAAAAGCATATTCCATTTCACAAAATGTACTAATAGATCTAAAAGGTAAATTATTGCACCATTGAAAAAATTCATCGACAATACTATGACAAAATGCTTTTAGAAATAATCTATCATTCGAGTAAGAATCCATAGCTAAACGATAATGTTTGAGATAAATATATGGATTGCTAGTACCGTCAAAGCATGAAAATTTAGGCATGATGAAATCCTTAGGAAATATTGAATTGTTATTTTTTTTTGGAATGGGATTGTCATGTAAATAATTATTCTCAATAGAACCATAATAGGATTTACTTTCAAGAGTGAGAGATTGAACTTGAGATTGCAACTGACCAATAACATGCATGACTGATAAAATATCATGTGGAGGAATGGTAGAATATGTGAGAGGTAGATTGAGAAGTTGGAGCTTGCCATTATTAGTGATCATATGAATGTTAGAAGAAGAAGTGGAAGATGAGGATGTTATGGGTGTCTTATTTTTTCACTTGTCTTAAGACAAGGAGAAACTCTGTCGAAGTTATGCCAAGTATTTTTCACCCCCACTTGGTCTACTCCTTTGTTTTCTTGTTTCCCTTTTGGTATCAAAATAAGAGAATACATACGTAGTGTTACTTGAATGATTGTGTCCACCACTTTTTCACCCATTTACATCCTTCCTTATTGTGACTACGATAGTAAGCATTGAAAGTGTGTTGGTACATCCTCTAATCTTGAGTATTGTTGTCTTGATACCCATGTCAAGAAATTTCATCATAGTTATTATTGATTAATTATTGATATTACCTTGAGGTGTTACTTTTCTAGCATCATCTTGATACAATTTTGATACTTACATCTTGTTTCTCGTAAACTTGATTTAAGTGTCTAGATTGTACCATTACGTTACTCGCACCTTAACAACTCCTTGGTATACTTTGACCTTGTTTCCTTCCAAACATTTCCTCAACCTTGAAAAGTGTTGTTGTTACATTATTCACATCATATCAATATTATTTTGATACTAATATCTTACTTTTCCTCAAATCTTGATTAACATATCTAAGTGGTATTGTTACATTGCTCACATTTGTAACTTCCACTTTTTGGGATTTAGGCCTTGTTTGTATCTAGATTGGTTATAGTATACTTTGAGTTGGAAGTCACTTCAACCCCTTGTTAATACTTACGCCTTGTTTATTTTAAACTTGACTTAAGTGTTGACATTGTGTTGATCATCTTGTCAAACTACCATTGAGACACATTTGCATAGGGAGTAGTTTCCTTGTAGATTGGATTGGTTTTTTGAAACTTGATTTTTCCTTGTGATTTTCATCTTGTTCCTTGTGATCCTTTTGATTCATCTTATTAAACTTGTTTTTCCTAAGGACAATCCTTTTTTGCCTAGGATCCTTTTTGAGTTCATTGGAATATTGACATTTGTTGCTACACTTGACAACACTTGCAACTTGTCCAAACCTTCTTAGATTGTAAAAATTGTGTCATCACGATGTTTTTTTTCCTTAGATTCCCTTTGGAACATCACACAAGCATACTTAAAAAATTTCTAGTTGGTTTTTCATTATGTTTCTCAAATTGACATGGAACTTCCTTGCATTTGAAGGAATTCAATCATAGAATTGAGGTCTAGGAATTTGGACCCAACAATGCCAACAATGACTAACTATCACATGCTTCCTCACACTTACGATAATAAGGAACCTAGGTTTAGGAATTCACATCAAAATAAACCCATCATGAATAAACCTTGATTAGTTCTTCATGCTAGAGAACCTGTTTGGTTACCCCTTTCCCCACCTTCATCTCATAGTCGGTGGTATGATTCTGATGATTCTAATCCATGTTATTCTTCTTATTCTAATCCAAACTATTCTTTTGATTCCTCTCAATCTTCTAATGATTCTAATCCAAACTATCTTTCATATTCCCCTCATTCCTCTAATCAAAATCTTTCTTTTAAGGAATAATCATCCCTAAATCCAAAATTTTCTTCTTCTAAATTTTTTGGAGTAATCAATTCACCTAAACAAATTCCTTCCTCCTCCTTTTCTTCAGGACCTCCTCACCAAAAAATCTCCCCATCATTCTTCGTGCAACTATGAGTCATATTCCTCCCTTTCTTTGCAGGACCCCCTTTATCAACTCACTCAACAATGTCTTCCTCCTTTGAAGATACGTGTGATTCCAAGTTCCTCTAATCAAACATCTAATTTGAATCTTGAGTCACAGTCCTCCCTTTCTTTGCAAAGGACCCCTTTTATAAACCTCAATGACCTCTTCCTCATATCAAAGATCCATGTGACTCAAAATTCCTCTCTAATCAATCATCTAAGTCAACCCCTACATCATAATCCACTGAATTAAGCTATGTGATCCTCTTTTTCTACCTACACTATGTCATCTTCTAGGAAAACCTATACTAACCAATTCCAAATCTACATCTTCTTCCACTCAGGATACATCTAGATCTAAATCTACTTCATCTCTTGAGTCACCATCTTCTAAATCTTCAAACATCTTCTAAATCTTCCACACTTGGACCTCTTTCTTCTAATCAACCTACTATCATCAAAGGACAACAACCCATACCGATTGATTTATTTCATAATGAAGAATCCATTAGATAATTCATGGGGCTACATGATGACATTCCTCTAGAGGATTATGAGAAAGGATTCTCTTTTGACCTCGATGTGTTCATGTATTGTGGGGAAGAGGTTGATTCCTTTTTTCAGAAAATAGAGGAAGATCCTAAGATCATCAAACTTGATCCTCCTCTTATTCTTCCATCTTCACATTCCCCATTACATGGAGAAATGCCTGGGTCTGTCATTGATCCCTGGCCTATCTTCTCATCACCCAATCATTCTTTACATATCACAATTCCTCAATCACAATCTCACCTTGGGTCACCTCCTGGTAGCCCATCATCTTCTTCTATATGTGGGCCACCTCCTAGTAGCCCTTCATCTTCTATTTCCATTGGGTCACCTCTTGGGTAGCCCATTATCCCTTTCTATTCTTGGACCACACCCTAGTAGCCCCTCATCTTCTATACTTGGGCCACATCAAAGTATCCCTTCATTTTCCATCTATGTGACACCTCCTAGTAGTCCATCATCTTCCATCTATGGGACACCTCTATAGCTTGGGCCACATCCTAGTAGCCCTTCATTTTCTATCTATGGGACACCTCATAGTAGCCCATTTTCTTCCATCTTGGGGCCACATCCTAGTAGCCCTTCATCTTCTATCTATGGCTCACCTCCTGGTAGCCCATCCTCTTCAATTCTTGGACCATATCCTATTCATCCATCATATCATCCTTCTATCAATGACAAGGGAAATCCCTCCAGCATTCCTCACATTCATATCATCAATCCTAAACATCCAATTTCTTCTCCCACTTCTTAGGATTAGAAAAATCACAAATTATCTTATATGAAGCCCAAACAATGTCTTCATCAAGCTAATATAAAAACTCTATGAAGAGCTCCAAATCTCCAAAAAGTCAAACAACCATAAAGTTAAAAATAAAACATGATTCAAGAATGCACACCAATGTAACCATCAAGTATGGCATAAAGTCCATAAATCTATGGATAGGGAACTCAAGATCCCACATATAAAATCCATGTTGAAAGATAAGTCACAGTCACTTATCAAGTATGATCTCACCACAGTCATCAAGATTGGAGATAATATCACTCTTGATAAGCAAAAACTCCTAGTATCCCTTATCAAATAAATTGCCAACATCGTTGTTGGATCCTATCATGTAGAGTGACATTATTGGTCCCAACTTCCCAAAATTCAAAAAAACCATAAAAAAAAAAAATTCAAAAATACAAAAAAATGAGAAAACATTAAAACATTACAAAAAAATCAAAGGTACAAAGATCAAACATTGTAATCAGGTATTGCATACACATGGATGTTCTTTCTTCCCTTTCTTTCCATTCCTCTGCAAGTCATCCACCATTTTCATCCCTTTGATGATATTTTGGTTAGTCTATTCACTCATTTTGTGACATTTATCTCTATGTATATCTATTTGACCTTGGTCTTTCATCACCTTGGAAAATTAAAGAATGAATGACCTCTTTAGAGATCCTATCACTATCTACATCTAATAAACTTGTTGAAGAACTTTTGGACATATTTTTGACACTAGTCAATGTCATCATCACAATCACTTCCACATCCTTCCATCAAGCCATCAGTGGTTCTTAACCCCTTATCAAAACAATCAAGAGAGCTGAAATAATTTTTAGAAAAAAAAAATCAATCAAAATCAAAATCAAAAAAAATCAAAAGCAAAGAAAATATAACTCTCTCTTGGGGTATTTCTAATATCTCTACCAGGGCTATGGATGCCTGATGGTAGTAGAGAAATGTTGTGACTAGAATCAAATACATCTCCGTCAGGGCTATGGACACCTGGTTGGAAGTGGAGCAATGTACGGCTCTCCTTCCACCCTCCATTCACAAATCACCTTTCAAAATAAATCATTCCTACACATTGGCTAGTTTGTCTTCACTTGTTTCCTATCAAATATTCACTTCAAGAAGTAATTAATTTCCACGTGCACACACTGGATCTCTATGAGAAAACATGATTAGTATGTTACCAAGTGTCTTTTTTTGGACCTTGTTCAAACTCTTGCTTTAGTCCGTATTTTGTCTCATGATTTGTGCCTTGGGCTAATCACCTTTTCATCGCCAATCTTCTAGCTACATTTTCCATATCCTTTCATAACATGTTTTGTTCTTCTTCTTTTTTAGAACATCCATGTGTATAATATTTCCTTTTTATCATGTTTGAGGGAAAATTTATCCCCATTTCAATAAAATAATCTTCTACTTCTTTCTATCATATTTTTCTTATCCAGCTTACACGAGGGGCATGCTTTCTCCTTCATAGCACTTCATTAGTTTGAGTGCATCATCACATTGAACATATTTGTCTTGGCCTTGATCCAACATATCTTCCTCTTGTATATATGTGTGTGATTTTCCCTTGTACATTCCCATATCTCACTGGGGCATCTTTGCATCTTCACTTTCTTATACATAGCTTCGGAAAACTTTGTAAATTCCCATCTAAAAATTATGTTTCTTCAAAAATCCAACATATCTTGGAAAACTTTCAAAAAATCCTAAAAATTCATGCAAAAATCATTAAAAAATTCAAAAAATTGGTAAAAAAATATTGGTAAAATTTTAAAAATGCAAATAAAAAAATTTTCAAAAATTGGTAACAAACATGCATGCAGTTGAACCATGTATCAAATGCATCTCAAACATCAAAAATTTTTCATACAAAACATCTTTCTTTGGTCCTCACTTGTTCTGTGCATGACTCATATCATCTGGATCTACCTCCATTAACAAAAGTTGGTTTTCTTACTATGTTTGTACTCCCTTGCACAAATGAGTTTGCTTGGTACTGTTTCATAGTGCATGATTGATTTTTCATAGGACCCTATGTCCTCCATATATTCCCTCACATGTATCCTTTCTTGGGGTGCCATTTTTAACCCTTGTCATTAAATCAAACATTTGGGAACTGAAGCTTGATAACAAAAACATTGGTGCAACTGTCTTGAACGTTGTTTGTTTGAGTATGTGTGTTTGTACTTGTTTCCCTGTTAGGTTAGCTTGTTTACTTTCTCATATTGCATTACATTATGTATGTTGCATTGAGTTAAGAATTTTTTGGTAATGAAAAAATGTTATATTATAGAGTTTCATGTCATTATACACATTTTTTGTATGTTTATATATAAATAAGGACCGATGACCTAGATCACAATAAATATGATGAAATAAAGTTGTTTTGAATGAACACTGGATGAAAGCTATTTCCATTCTCTTCATCTTCATATTTCTTCTTCATTATCATTTTCTTCTATCAACACTATTCTTCCAAATCACTTGGGGCAATAGGGATCACCTTTTATTCCCCCTCACATTTCTTCTATCCTATTTCCTTCATCTTTTTGATCGTTGATCGACCTCTTTCATCACCCCATCGACACTCAAGGGGGCATCCTTCATTCTACTAATTTTTCTTCTATCCCTTCAAAATTTACTTGTCTATACTTGTCTACTATCTTTGAAGTGGCATCACTTACGCCACCCCAAAGAGGGGAAAATGTAGACACCTAAAATCCTGCTTACACAGTTTTAATACTAAAATTGCACTAATTATCCTCTTTCATTCTCATTGACATCATTTCCATAATAATTAGCACTTTTCAATAATTATCTAACATTTCCCTTCTTCAATTGATTAATTAATTACATTTCACTAATTAATTATCCTTCATATCACTCAAGGATGTTGATTAATGACCTTTCGTTAATTAGTGTTTGCTTCTACTTGGGTTAATTAATTATTATTAATTAATTACGCTCACTACTCTAAATCAATAAATCACCATTTATTGGATCAAATTCCTCTCTTACATCCCCCAAATCATACTAATTTTCCTCTAATTAGCTTCTATAAGCTTACATCTACCTATTAATTAATCACACCTGATTAATTAAAACATCCCCCAACTCCCATGAGTTACTAATGACAAATTAAACTCTTCTAAATCAAGGTTACCTTTTCTAAAGCAACCTTATCCATTCCTAATCTTGCTTTACCCTTATCCCACATGCACCAAGTTGCAAATCTCTCTCAAACAGGAAGGTTATATAAAGAACCCTCCTTCCTTCTAAATACACCTCATTTTGAATAGTGAAAACTATAGGCATTTTGATCTTGAGCATTCTCCATTGTTGGAAATAGCTTCTCCATCTTGCATCCATTTACTCAAAATTGAGTAGTATGGGAAGATCTAAAAATGGCCTTGTAGCCATTTCTTGGTGAGATTCCATCCTCAATTCTTGAGGTCACCAACATCAACTTTGATTGCTAAATGATCTAACTAGGTTCATGTTTAGTTAGCAATCTAAAGAGTAGGAAAGAACTTAGCATTTAGTTGTTTATGCATTGAAGAAGTTAGTTTCTATAAGCTCTTATCATGATGGTTCCATGGTAGATTTGATTTTTCTTTGAAGTTATTAGGTTTTAACTTCTTTTGATTAGCAATGCAAGTTTATTATGAACAGAACTAGTAGGAATGGAAGAATCATCATGAATGTCATCATAAACAACCTTAGAAGTAGATGAAAGTGGGGTGGAAAATTCACATATAGTAGTCTTAAGGGAAGTAGAATCATTACTAACATGTTCATGCTCAGAAATATCATCAGTATTAGACAAATATTCACATGCAAGTATTCACCAAGCATATCATCAACATATAATGAAGTAAGAGAATAAATAACATGAGACGTATCTTTACAATCATTAGAAGCATGTTCAAAAATAGGGGAATAATGAGATACAACTTTACATTCATCCTAACGAGTATGATAAGTAGCATCATGCGCATATACATTTTCATCCTGGTTTTTATTTACAGTATCGCAATCGAGACCAAGCATATAATCAATAATAGCATCATCAAGAGTTTCAATAGAAATATAAGAAGGCAGAGTAGTCCTAGTGCCTATGGAATAACAAGGATTACAACCAGTAAAGTTTTGTTCTTTAGAGTAACAATGTCTAACAAGAGGAATGGGTGAAAGCTAGTAGGAAGATTTAGATTTAATGGCCCGAAGTATGCATTTGAATTTTATCATCAACATGAGCTTTACAATAGAGAGCTGCTAAGTTCATCTTCGGCAGCCTCATCATAAATAGGATTGACACTCTCATGATGCATGGCTTTCCTAGAAGAAGGAGATCTACTAATTAGCCATTAGAGTTTTTTTGGATCCTAGGGCAAGGAGTTCTAATAGCTAATGGGTTCACCAAAATGATCCAATAAAATTTGGAATTATCTTATTAGAAATCTGAATGTAGAAGTTGCTACAATGATGTACAATAAGATACAAGTTCTAAGAAATTTCAAAGATGTAACTATGAAAGCATATGAGAGAGGTAAGGCACTTATCGTGATTTTGCTTATCTTGAAGTGTGTCTGGTCTGCCAGGAATGATGAAAATTTTGTGCAGAGTACTAGGAATGATCAATAAAAATTATGTAACTCGTCAGAATGGCCGGGACATGGGCACCTGGGTAGGGGCGAGGGCGCCTGGGGTGCTTAGAGACCTCTCATGGGCACTAGAGTTTGCAAAAAAAAGATTAGGAACTATGGTTTCTTCAGTATCGCTAGGGTTTTGCACTTATTTTCGATGATCACATTTATGTCACACTTGGATCAATTAAGGTACCTGTAAATATGCAACACAAATAACCTCCTACAAAACCCCCAAACTACATCAAATCCTAAAAAATAAAGATGTAAATGGGGAGTCAGACTGTCCTTGGGTGTCAACAAAGTGAACTTATGACTGAGCGTTGCACTACATCTCAGACCCCATGTAGTTCTATGTGCTTGTGTGTGTAATAGTGCTCCTAGGTTTCCCTCACGCCAATGATGCCAAGATAACTAGCGTAGTAGCTAGATAGAATGTAAATGTGTGGATGGAAAAATGAAACTTCCCCTTCTTATGTAGTGTGTATGTAGAGTAATAAGCCTAAGATGTAGTCCCTTTGATATGTAGATAGATAACCCTTGATAGAAATTGTCTGCCATTATAATGGTATGTATGTTGTGTTTATATAGGGATCTCTTTCTTGAATTTTGACACTAATGACATGACATGCCAACTAGGACCTTGAGATAGGAGTAAGAAAACCAAAAAGGCCGACCAAAAATGTCAAAAATGTGAACAAGAACAAAGAGAACAGAAGCACCTAGGTTGGACACGAGCACCAATGGGCTAGTGTCTAGTCCTAGGTGTTGGTGTTCCTAGAGATAACTGATGAAAAATGTGAGAAGACTGACAGATAGGGATCCCTATGACCTAACCAAAAGTTGGGTGGAGAAGTGAAAGATGTGAGAGATAAAAACAATAGAAACAATTCAAAGTAAGAAGATGACTAGGCAGTGTGTCATTAGTGAATACTTTCTTACTTGAGATCCATATATAGAACAACATACTTGGCTGTATAGTATAATAGTAGTATGTGCATGATTTTTTGTCTACATTTCCCCCCTTTATGTTATTTGAATGAAATTCAAGTAGTGTAAAGGAAGTAAGGAACATACCTGTGAGAAGTGTGGAGAATCCCTGTTGTAGAAGTACACACAGAATAAGAACATATAGCATGGCGAACCATGGATCAATGTGTCGATCCATGTGGCATAAATAGATGGTGAACAAACTGTTATGAAGGAGCACTTGGAGTGAGATTGATGATTTGATTTGAGAGATTTAATTTTTGAAGTTGTTGCTTGATGGAGATTTGACAGGGGTAGGGAGTGATCAAGTTCCTCAACCCGATTTTGTATGTGTGAAAAACTGAAGGATTTGGGTGTCTTTCCAGAGGGAGATTGTTAGGAGAGAGGTCTATTTTTACCCTCCAACTAACTACATCCTCAAAAGGTCTAGCCACTGCAGATGGATTTTTTCATTTCAATTCATTTCGATAAAATAACCCATATAGGAGTTTTTAGGAAAGACAATGATTTCTCATTGTTCATTTGTCACGTTTAAAGAGATGGATTCCATGAGGTCATAACCCCTGTATAAAGGAATTCCCATGTTAGTCATTTGGGAGGATAAGGACATGCATGATGTCTCATTTCCCCCACTCCATTAGAAGGTTGCACCATTGTGATATGGATTCCATGTTAGGTCATTTGGAAGTGATATAAAATTTAAAGTGAATTCCCATGTTAGGCATATGAAGTGAGAGTGTGATTGCCATATTATTTTATGTTGTGCAAAGGGATATCCATTCAAGGGATCATCTGTGGAGGTTGACGCAGTAAAATACATTGTTGGTCGATTAGGCCTATTTGATTAGAAGTGGGATATATTGAGATTGAATGTATGATAGATTACATAGCTGTTATATTGGGGGAGGTACCCCCATAATTAGTGTGATTATGCATTGTCACTGAGAGGTGGAGTGCATATACTTGTACTTTTTGGTTGACCTAATTGAAGATGGAGATGATCCGTGACCCTAGTGTGAGGATGTATATCACATATTGCGATATACCCCCCTTATGGGTGAGAGAGTCTAGTGATGGAAGTAGAGGATTCTTAAAGGAAGATGAGAGATGCTAGGTGAGTATTTTACAGGGACACAGTATATACAGAGACCCATATTAGCTTGGATGAGATACTGAGATCATGTGTTCCAATGATTGAGGAAATTTCATTGTAGTTGTGATTTCTTCATTAGTGAAGTGGAGGGTGGAGGTGTGGGCATCTTGTATAAGATACATGATATTTTTTCATGTAGAAGGAGGATGGTACTAGATATGCATGGGCAATGTGTATTGACACATTTATATAAATACTTATATAGTTCACAAGGAGGACCATGGGGGTGGATTGGAGCCACCACATTGTTACATGTATGGGCCTATGAGCACATTGTACGATATTGAGGCCACTCAGTGGGCCACGGGATGATTGGATGAGGCCCGAGATATTTGTTAGGTGAGGTGGATAGGTGTAGTAGGATAGCTAATACTACTACCTATAGATCTATGCTAGATCATATGGGGCCAGGGGCCATTATATGGAGGCCATATCAAGCCTATGGAGGGTGGCTTAGAGGATGGAGTAGAGCTACGAATGTATTTGTTATACTATGTGGTTGGAGGATCAGTTTCCTAGAGTGACTGAGTTATTTCAGGAAGAGCATGTATCACATCAGTTTGGTATGGCTCAGGATGTGCCCCCAGATCCATATGTATGGGTGTGAGCCACTAGAGCACAAGAAGACCACAGGCGAGACCAGGACCCATAGGAGCACAACTAGTGACCCCAAGTGTAGATGAGATGGATACATCCATAGAGCCGATACAGGTGGATGACGTAGTATGTACCGAGGCATATAATGCATGGTGGGAAGCATACCGATGGGTACTATTGTTTATAGTTTTGGATGTGGTGGGAGCACCACTAGTTGGAGGAGCAGAGGGGTAGGCACCTGCCCCTGATGGTGATGGCATAACAACAATGATAAAAGAGCATGAGTATTATTTTTTTATATTGTGTTATTTGATTACTTAGTTGTTTATTGTGGATATCATGTGTAGTAAACTAATGTGTTATAGATGGTTATATGTGATGCTTATTGGTCATTGATCATTGATACATCTATCCACACATTGATGTGGAATGTACCTACTGGATGTTCTCATGGGAGGTGGGATGTTGGAGTGAGTAGATGTTATTGTGGGTGAGCATGCCCATTTGTTTGAGCTAGTGGTGATAACAACAACGACATGTACCATATTGTTGAGTGAGCATGATGAGGCACGGGTGAAGAATCGGTGAGCTAGGGAGGCTACAGGTGGAGGATCCCTAGCACAGGATGTGTTCACAAATTATGTAGAGTTACAGGGTCCAGGTTTGCAGAGCAGTCAGTCGAGTTGGCCTTATTACATAGATAGATGGAGAGATATATAGGGGTCGTGCCAACAAGCGTAGATTGAGCGGTGAAGCATCTAGTTCTAGAGCTCCCACAGTTGTATATAGTGATAGTGATGATGATGTATGATATGCATTGATGTAGCAATATATGGGGACTTGCCCCCCAGCGATTGTATTTTTATAACTATGATTTTTGACATATATATATTATATATATATATATGATTGGTATATATATATATATGATGTTTGTGTTGATGTTTGATGTGTTGATGTGTGTGATATGTGATGTGTGATTGTTGTATGTATGTGTTGTGATTTATATTGCATAATGATGATATTGAAAATGGATGATGATGTTGATTAAGACATGAAAATAAGTATGAAAATTAATATGTATGAATAGAGATAGATGGTAATAAATGTATGTAATAAATGAATGTGTGAAATGAATAATGTGATTGAAATGATTATAAAATGTATGTAATCACGTGTAAGCATGATGAAGAGAGGGGGGAAAAAGAATAGAGTGATCCCCCCATCATGTGTAAGAAGATGAGGTTAATTTATATAAGACCCCTCAGCAATCAAGAATGAACCATAAAGCAAGAGTGCATTATCAGGAAATGGTGTGATAGTGTACGCTAGATAGATATGTCAATGAAACGTGTAGCGAAAATATGGAATGGGGTTCTTATTGTAATAGATCCCTCAATAGTCATGTAAGAACCATAAGAACATGAGTGCATCATCAAGTGGTGAGGTGAGAAAAATCACCTACCAAAGATTAAGTGGGCATGGAGTGGTGGAAGCATGTGAAGTGGAAGTAACATGAGTGTATGAGCCAAACTGAATGTCTGATGAGATGGTGCCAATGATGGGAGATGCAATGGTGGGAAGCACAGATGCTGACAGCTTAGGAAGCCAATGTGAAGCAGGAGCACTGCATGGACGATGAGATGGTGCATGCAATGGTGGATGAGTGAGGTGGAGGTGTGCATGAATGATGACCTTAGGTGGTGGAAAAATAATGACCTTAGAAGTAAGAGGAGGAGATAAATAAACTAAAGTAGTAGCACACTTGCAGGGAATTGGAGAAACAAACCACTCATGAGAGCGAGAGCCAAAGGAAATGACAAACTTATCTTCTAATTGTTGTAATTTTCATGAAGGGCATAACAATCATTGTCACGATGGCCATTGATGTGATGATAATTGCAATAAGGATGATCAAATTGCTAGTGATGCAAGTGATGTGGAGGATGATGTTGATTAGAAGGTAAGTGAATTAAGCACTTATCAAGCAAAGCATGCAACACATCATGAGGCCTAGCAAAATGTGAAGAAATGTAATGGCTCCCAAGTAGGAGATGGTGAAGACTTAGGTGGAGAGTGATGCGGTGGAGGAGATGGAGGATGTTTATGTGATGGAGGAGATGGAACATGCTTGCGAGGTGGAGGAGATGGAGACCTTGGAGGAGGCTTGACAGATGGAAGTGGAGAAGAACTAGAAGATAATGCAGTAGCAATAGGAGGATCTATAACATGTGTAGCAATTAAATCTTGTTCTAGATCGATGACCTTATAACATAAGAGTGTAAATGATTCACATGTATCATATTGTAATTGTTGTTTTAGAGAAGGAATCAAGCCATGAAAAAAGATGAATTTTTTTTCTAGATCAATAGGCTGAAATACTAGTTGATGCATGCAAGCATTGAAGCATAAGATGTAATCCTGAATAGATTCTATTTTACCCTGATGAAAGCTAGGTAAACGATCATGGACCATTGTTTAACATAAAGCATCGGAGAAAATCATCTTCCATTTCACAAAATGTACTAATAGATCCAAAAGGTAAATGAGTGTACCATTGAAGAGCTTCATCAATAAGACTATGATGGAAGGATTTTAGCAATAATCGATCATTCAAATAAGAATCCATAACTAAATGATAATGCTTGAGATGTAGATATGGATTTCCAGTGCCATCAAAGCATGAAAATGTAGGCATGATGAAATCCTTAGGAAATGTTGAATTGTGAATTTTCTTTGGAATAGGATTGCCATGAAGAGAATTATTATCAATAGAAGCATAATAGGATTTGCTTTCAAGAGTGAGAGATTGAACTTGAGATTGCAACTGACCAACAACATGCATGAGTGATAAAATGTCATGTGGAGGAATGTGTGAGAGGTACATTGAGAGGTTGAATTTTGCCATTATGAGTGATCATAGGAATGTGAGAAGAAGTGAGAAGATGAAGATGTTATAGGCACACTAGATGTAGGATGTGTAGAAGAAATAATAGGTGGTAGATGCTAGGAGAATAGAAGAAGCAAAATGAATATCACCATGAGAGGAAGAAGAGGAAAGAGGTGGAGATGAACATGGAATATTAGCATAAATATTAGCAGTAGAATCATAAAGAAACCATAATAGGTGAACTACTAGGAATGGAAGAATCATCATTTCTAGTAGAGACAATCTCAGAAGTAGATGAAATTGGAGTGGAAAATTCACATTCAGCAGTCTTAAGAGAAGTAGAATCATTACTAACATGTTCATGCTCAGAAATATCATCAGTATTAGACAAAGTTTCACATGCAAGTATTTCATCAAGCATATCATCAACATATAATGAAGTAGGAGAAGAAATATCATGAGATGTATCTTTACAATCATTAGAAATATTTTCAGAAATAAGAGAAGTATGAGATACAAATTTACATTCATCCTGACTAGTATGAGAAATAACATCATGCACATGTACATTTTCATCATGATTTTTATTTATAGTATCACAATCAAGACCAAGCATATAATCAATAATAGCATCATCAAGAGTTTTAGCAGAAATAGAAGAAGGTGGAGTAGTCCTAGTGCCTATGGAATAACAAGGAGTACAACTAGAAAAAATTTCCTCTTTAGAAACAATGTTGAAAGAAGAATGAGCGAAACTAGTAGGAATATTGCATTCATTGGCCAAAAGTGTTATTTGAATATTATCATTAATGCGAGGATGGAAATAGAGAGAGCTAAGTTCAGCCTCAGTGACCTCATCATAAATAGGGTTAACACTCTCATGATGCATAACTTTCCTAGGAGAAGAAGATCTACTTTTAGCCATTAGGGTTTAGTGGATCCTAGGGAAAGGAGTTCTAAGATACGGGTTCACCAAAATGATTCAATAAAATATGAAATATTTTATTAAAATATGAGTTTAGAAACTACTACAATGATATACAATAAGATGCAAGTGCTAAGTAATTTTATAGATGTAACTATGAAATCGCATGAGAGAGGTAGGGAACTTATCTTGATTTTTAGCTTATCCCAAAGTGTGTCCAGCCTAGCAGGACTGATGAAAATGTTGTGTAGAGTACTGGGAATGCTCGATAAAATTTTGTAGAACTCATAGAATGGCTAGGACATGGGTGCCTGGGTAGGGGCGAGGGTGCCTAGGGTGCCAAAGACCTCTCTTGGGCATTGAGTCTGTAGAAAATCTCAAAACATGATTTCTTCAGTGTCGCTAGGGTTTCACACTTGTTTGTTGATGATCACCTATATGTCACACTTGGATCACCAAGGTACCTATAAATCTGCAACAAATAATCTTGTGTAAAACCCCAAACTACATCAAATCCTAAAAAAGAAAGATGCAAAATGGGAGGTCAGACTGTCCTCAGATGTCAACAAAGTGAACTTACGACTGAGCATTGCACTACATCTCAGACCCCATGTAGTTCTATGTGCTTATGTGTGCAATAGTGCTCCTAGGTTTCCCTCACGCCGATGACACCAAGATAGTGGGAGTAGCTAGATAGAATGCAAATGTGTGGATGGAAAAATGAACTTCCCCTTCCTATGCAATGTGTATGCAGAGTAATAAGCCCAAGATGCAGTCCCTTTGATATGTAGATAGATAGCCCTTGATAGAAATTGTTTGCCATTATAATGGTATGTATGTTGTGTTTATATAGGGATCTCTTTCTTGAATTTAGACATTAGTGACACGACATGCCGAATAGGACCTCATAATAGGAGTAAGAAAACCAAAAAGGCCAACCACAAATGTAAAAAATGTGAACCAAAAAAAGGACAGGAGCTCCCAGGTTGGACAGGAGCGCCTAGGCACTAGTGTCCAGTCCTGGGCACTAGTGTCCTGAGACAACTGATGACAAATGTGAGAATATAAACAGATAGGGATCCATGTGAGTTGACCAGAACTAGGTGTAGAAGTGACATATGTGAGACAAAAAATAATAGAAATGATAAAAACAACTGAATGGACTAGACAGTGTGTCACCAATGAATAATTCTTGATGATATAGTAAAATAGTAGTATGTGCGTGATTTTGTGTCTATAGTTGGGAGACAATGGTTTAGGAGGTGATTGGTTTATACATGATTTAAGATTGGATATTTGTTGATTTTATTATTTGATGGTTTTTATGAGGTTAGGATCAACATGGGATGGTTGATTTGGATAACGAGGACAGGATTGGTTGGGGTAGGATGTGATATTTGAGATTTGTTTATTGAAGTGTTGGATAATATGTGGGATTTCATTATCAAAGCAATATGGTTGACTTGGATGGGTGGGGGATGATGGGATAGCTTGGTGGATGGATTCAGAAAAGAAGTAGGGGTTTAGATGTTGGTTTGGAGAGGAAGGGGATTAAGGATCAAAGGCCATAGTTTGATTGGATGTGCGGGTGATTAGATTTGGATTATGTTGGTTGATTAAGGATGGTGATGGGATTTGGATTGGGATTGTGTGATTAAGGATGGTTGATTATGATGATGTTTGATTGATTAAAATTTTAAGGCGATAAGATAGTTAAGGGTGTTCACAAACAAGAAACAAACATGCAACACACACCCTAACTAATCAAGTGGGATTAAAATCAAAATATAGCCCACTTTCAATACCACACACCGACAATGGTGCCATAAATTGGCTCTCCAACTATTTTTCAATGTGGGGTCAGTTAGCGAGTGATCTTGGGGAGTGCAGCCTCCTTGCACTATAATTCGATATGTGGTTAAATTTTTTTCCTAGAATCAGATATATGAGCTCACTTTGTAACGAACCGTTACACCAAAACCTCGAGGCATTAGTGAAATCTGCACATAAGGATCATAACATCCCACCACGCTTTCGTAGCCCAGACCTCGGGCTAGATTTGTGCCCGTATAGCGGCACCACACCCTGCCCTATACGAGCCCCGGGTGAATACTGCAATGCCAACGTAGCTACCCGTGTCAGGACTCGAACCTGGGTGGTCGCTCTAATACCAAATGTAACGAACCGTTACACCAAAACCTTGAGGCATTAGTGAAATCTACACATGAGGATCATAACACACTAGGGGTGTCCTTGATATACCTTGCAATTTGTGGGTCCTAATTCCGTGTTGCAAGGATGTTTTCTAAGGCCTAGCTTTTAGGACATGAAATCCCCTCACTTCACATTGCTCTTAAAACAAGTGAGTGTTTAGCCAATAATGATAGCTCTCTGAGAATTTATATACCCCTTTGGAACATGGGGTGTTTCTACATGCGTGAAGGTGAATTCCATGGTCACGAGACCCCTAGCACTATGGCAAGTGCATGGATTTCACTTCCACATCACGTTGCCCCTATAAAAGAAAAAGGGGAAGGCTAGCCGTTTTTTAACCTCAAGATCATCCTAAAATGGGAGAGGATAGAATACACAATTTCACCTTTGGAATAAACAAGAAATGATGCAAAACACACAAGAAAGATGATGTAAGATAATACAATTAAACGATAAAGATTATATGATTAGGTCTTTAAGAGGAGGCCCTCTAAAAAAAATTGTTAATTTGATTTTTAAACCCAAATGTCTTGGACTGATCATGTTATAAAACAAAGGGTTAGTAGTTTTAGATTGATTTTTATCTTTGGTAAGCATAGGAAGTTGCACACAAAATGTTAGTAGTTTGGAACAAGAAAATATAACTCGATGTGTAGTTAAAATGACAAGATTCAGGAAATTGAAAAAACATGAATAAATTATCTTATAAAATGATAAATTAATACTTTCATTTCATACATAGTTTCCATACCTTTCCAGAAAGAAAATGGAGTGGTTTCAAGTTCGGGATCAAAAGTTATGGCTCTCAGAAGGAAGGCAAAAAAAGGCAAAATGTAAGTGCTGCAACACGGAGCATACGCGTTGAAGCATAGGCGCAAAACTATGTAGCATAGGCCACAACTAACAGACCTACAAAATCAGAAGTTAATCTTGGAACAAATATTTTGATTGAGATAAAAGGCACAAAAGTATGTAGCATAGGCGCCAAAACACATGGCATAGGCACTAATTCGTGCTAAAAATGGCATATGAACACAAAAATTCAAAACTTGAAGGTGAAAAAGAAAATGATTTTTTTTCAAACTTTGACAACTTGTTTTAGGGATAAAATAAGATTGAAAACAATAAATAAGTGGGGGGTAAGCCCCATGGTGGGAGCCAGAAATGTAGATGCAAAAGAGAGATTAGATACACATGTAACTTAGAAACCAAAAACCAAATTGATTCCTAATCTAATCCTCCTTAATACTACCTTAGATTGAGCAAGATGGAAAGGAGAGAGAATGTAATACCTGCAACTTACCAATGAATAATCATCCTTTATTGTGTAGTATTTTCTCAAGGATGTGTTGATTGCTTCAGATTTGAGTAGGCACTTGGGAAACACCTCCCCTTGATTTGATTAAATTAATTTATGAAGGATGAATGGATGATAGATTGATTGAAGATTGTGGATTGTGGATGATTGATGAAAATGGCAGATGTTTGTTACGGATTCTCAAATTATTTTCCATCTAGCTCTCATGGAGGAGGAGAGCTCAATCTATAGTTTGTAGTTAGGAGAATGGATGATGAAGTTTGATCCAAGTGGGATGAAGATCAATGGATGAGGATTGAGGAGAGGATTAGAAATTCTAGAATGGATATTTCTAGAATTTGTGAGAAGCCTCCATTGAATTTAAGTAGAAGAAGTATTGATAGGCTTCTAAAAATAAAATCCCCTAGATTTAGAGGTAGGGGATATAATTAGTTTATGATTAAGTTAGATTAATAAAATATGATTAGGGATGTGATTACATGGAGAGGCTAGGTGTAGGGTAGGTGGGTAGGTAGGTGTAGGAATATTAAATTCCTAGAAAATGATAATAAGGATTATGGTGGGATAATGGGATATAATAATGAATTAAAGGGATTAATGATGAGATGGGATATTAGATAAATGATGTAATTATGATAAAGGATATATGTGGTATGTTTAAGGGATTAATTAGATGATAATGGTAGGATATTTGTGGGACAAATTAATCGTAATTAATTATGTCGACATTTTAGATGTCTACAAAAATCATAATAGAAAACACAAAGGAAAACTCACAATTCTGATTTTCAAGATCACCCTCAAGGGTGTGAGAAAAGAGCTTATGCAGGATTTTGTCCAAATTAGATTGAATAAAAATCTAAAACAAGATGAACATTAAAATTGACTAGCTTTGTAAACATTCAAGTAAAATATTAGAAACATAGCTAAAACTGAGATAAAAATAGATTAGATTAGATCATGATGCTGGAAAAATACAAAAATTTGATAAAAACATAGTGTCAAAATGCTAGCGCATGCAATGGTACACTAGTGCATGTAATAGGGTGCGCTAGTGTTATAGAATACGCTAGTGTGTGCAAGTGAACGCGCTTGCATAAGAAGGAAGTTTGTGAAACATAAAGTAGAGATAATTTAACGCTAGCACGTGCAAGTGAATGTGTTTATATTACAAGTGATTTTTCTATTAATAGAGAACAAGAAAGGGGTTAATGATAGCATGTATAAGTGTTGAAACCGGTGTATAAATCATTACGCTAGCGCATGTAACGCTACGCTGGTGCGCGTAGTGCTCCACTAGCACACTTTATAAGTGACGCTAGCACATACAATAACATGCTAACACATGCTTCTTGTAGGTGGTAAAAAATTGGTTGGTTGTACGAGATTTTGACTATTTTCTTGATGATTTTTCTCAGTTCTTTCCACCAAATTCTCTCAGATTTGGACAATTGGTCTGAAATAAGACAAAGAAAACACAAATGAAGTTAGTTTAATTAAAAACAAACTAAAAATGAAAGAAAAGGTGTGGGTAACTCCCACTGGGTGTGCCAGAAACAACCAAATGAAATATAATCAAATAAACTACTGCAAACATTTCTCCAAGCTCTTCTTGTAACCTCAATGATGAGATAGTTAAAGTGCAAACACACTTTTTAGATATCTTGAAATGGTTTGGTTATAGATGATCCTATTTTTGTTCTAAATGGATGGAGAAAATGCTACGAGCTAGAATGAACACAAGGATGCATTTGAATGGAAAATGAGAAAAGATTTGTTGCAATTACACAAAGCTTCCAAATATTGTTTACGAAGAATATGACATGTTATTTATAATTGAAAGAGAGGCCATGTAGTGGTTGAAGGTTCTTAATGAGATTATGAATGCATTTTCCCAAAATAGCCATGAGATTTGGTTATGGTAATTCAAATGAATTGAATATCCATTGAGGGGCAATGAATTTTTCGTTGAAAATAAGTTTGCATTTGGGAAGGTGGTTGTACGTGCATTTTTGTTGCTTCCACCTTTGTAGGATTTTAGAAGTGGAGTTGAGTGGGGTGACTAGGATAGTAAATTAGAGCTTAAGTGGAGGATGAGTAGGTAATTAACCATTTAACTAAATAAATATTTAATTAAATTAGCCAAGGATCATATGAGTATAATTTAAGTGTAATTATAATCAATTTAATTAATTCTAAAGGGGATGTGATAGATTTAATTGAATTAAATCTTGAAGGGATGAATACTTAAATCATGATAGAATTTATTCTAAAGGAATGTGGATGAATTCTAGTGGGATAGAATTAATTTAATTAATTCTAAAGAGTTGTAAATTGGCACATTATGCAAAGGATATAAATATCCAAGGATAGACTAGAAATACGTATGTATTTTAAGGGTGTCTACAATATACATACATACATACATACTTATATACACTTACCCTGTGAAGGTTTAAGCACATACCCAGAAAACGTATCCACAAGAAGTAATTAAATAAGCATAAATACAACTAAGGTTTTGAACATATTATACCAACATAAAAGATATCTCATTTTCTCGACTCCAAATGGGATGGAAAAAACTGTTGGTATGGGAATCCATTTCAACACTATTAGTCTTCATCAAAATCTCTATGGAAGAAGATCTCTCAAACCTGCAACCAAGGCATAAACAGGAAAGGACGAGGAGAAAATGAAAACCATAAGGGATGAGATAACATTGTATAGTGACATCTAAGGTTTCTCCTAAATCAATGGTAGAAAATGATTTCATCATAGGGCTCTCATAAGACCTAGGATGAGCCACATCGTGCATGCGTTTGTGTGTGTGTGTGTGCGAGGTCTTTTCCCCCTATACTTACAAAAAAATAATTTATAAGGTTAAGGATTATATTTTTCTAAGGGGTTTTAAATGGTTAATGTGCCCTTAAATTGAACCTTTGGAGCCATGGAATTAATTATCCAAATGGCCCCTTAAATTATACCTTGTCATATTATGTATAATTGGGCCCTTAGGGTCTTAAGTACTCAAAGCACACCCTTGTGAAATTGAAACATTTACCCTATTGGTTAGGGAGACCCCCCCTGAATGGAAGATTCAGATTACCTTAGTTCAAATTGTTTTGTTCTCAATACGATGCTATTTCTTACAAAGAATTAATACTATGAACATGAGGACACACATTTCAATAGACATTCTATTTTAATAATAAGATTTTCTTTCATGATCGCACATGACACGGAAGCCTTGAGGTTGATTAAAGGATGCAAAGTAAGCTACTTCAATTCGATACTCCATGGGGAACACTTTTTTTAAAAAGCCATCTTTTTATCTTGGCATGTGAAGAAAATGACCAGTTAATCACTAAGCTTTTAAGTAGCGGACTTTTATTCCAAATCTCAGTATAACAAAAAAAATTGCCTCAATTTTTACGAGTAGATAATTTGATTTAATAGTTAAACTTTTGGTTCAAAATTATAGGCATTACACATCTCTATGCGGAGGTGGTGTGAAAAATCCCTAAATTATTAATGTGTAACTCCCAAATTATAGTCTATAATTAAAGCCACATTGAAGCCTAGTGTAACTTGAAGGTTGGATGAACCAGTTCTTAAAGTGAAGACATGGAGTTTGGTGGCATTGAAACTTTGAGGAAAGAGGTTCTTAAAGCTATAACTATATGGACCACATATAGGCTCTATAGGGATCATCATCGATATCCCAATATAGTTGTTTTCATAATTAATCTAATGCATCCATTGAAAACTTATATGAGGGAAACTTATTTATGTCAATATCTACCAGACATAGGAAACATGAAGACTTGACATATAAGCCAAAATAGATCTTGCCTTATGTTAGTTGGAAAAATTGTTCATATACTTGATGCGGATACCTAAAATTCAACCGAAGAGTTAACCATCTATCTAAACATATGTATCATAATACCCACTTAAAATATCACAACAATAATAAAAAGAATCACACTAAACTATGTGTAAATGATATTTTTAGAGAAACTAATCTTTTCAGTAAGCAAAAAAATGTGAAGCATGTAGAAACCGTGTGCATTCTTTTGTGTTCATGTTTATGATGCACTACCATTTAAAACGTATAATAGCATGGTCCCATGTTGGGGGCTATGACACTTATTTATTTGGGAAATATGGTGCCATGCAAAATAAATAAATTATTGTTGCTGTTAAAACCCAACAAAGCTCTTGAAGCAGCTATACTTTAGGGAGAGAATTTACAGCGCCATAAAGCAGTTGGGGGCACAAAAATAAATCAATTGCTTAATAATGTCAGGGAGCTTTTTTTACACTTGGCATTTAGTTTAAGCTTCCCTCTCAATTTTTCATCCAAAAATCTTTTTCGTATTCGTGGGACCCTACTTTTACTAATGCTAAAACTCCCTGTTTTATCTCTGCACAAAAAAACAAAAAATAATGGGACCGTATGAATGTTAAAATTTTAGCTTTCCCCTTACATGGGGTCATGCTCTAACACCTAGAGAAAGAAAAGGTGGTTTCCTATTACAATCAAAATAATAATATTATTAATATTTTAAGTTTGAAGTATTATTACAAAGTAATCCTTGGATTGGGAAATAGGTCAATACACTTAATACATTATCATGTAGGTCATATTCTTGTTATCTGTCTATTTAGTCTTGAAAAGGGGATCACAAATTGGAATCTTGCGTAGTACTTCATTACATCCAAATCCGCGTCATTCTGGTAATCGAGCATGGGAAGTCAAAGCATCTGGGAGGCGGAATTGTTCCAATATCCTCTGCCACTGGTTGCAGAAGGCGATTTGGCGGTGTCGAACCATGACCAGTACGATGAATTGAAAGCTGCAGGAGAAGAAGGAGGAAGATTTGGGCGCGGAGTAAAGGGCCCTGCCGCGCCGCGCCATGTGTCCAGACATTTTACGAGAACTTCTCCAAACTTCTTGTCCGAATCGCAAATGCCGTCGTATACTTTCTCAATGTCTTCGCCCGGGCTCCGCTGCTTCTCTCCTCCCCCGCTGAGCAACTCCGTTCCCAATTCGGATCTCACGAATTTATAAACGTGGTAAGTCCTACATTTCTTTATTCTGTTGGGAATGGGGAAGTCGCCCGCGTCGAATCTCTCCCTGGCCTTGGGGACCTCTTCGTCCAGGCGAGCTTTCAATTCCTTTTGAAAAATAGGAATCCTGCGGAATAGCAAGGGCATTCCGAGCTTCTGGTCATCGTCTTGGACGGGGCATTTGAGGGCTTCATCGACCAGAACTTCTCGGAGCTGAAGCATGAGTGCGTACGACGGGTTGGAGGGGTCGTCGAGGTAAGAGAAGACGGGCTGATGGTCGATGACTTTCAGGAGCTCCTTCTCGCAGAACCGACTCGGAAGCAGGCTACCGTCTTCGCCGGTGTAGAGTGTCTTTCTGGCCGTCTGCAACACCACGTGCTTCACCACGGCACGCATGTTTTCCTCCAGGTGGCGCAGATCCACGGCTTGGCACAGCGCCACCAGATACGTGGCGGACATGAGCTTCAGTATTTGGATGGCCTCCGCCGTCTTCCTGGCGGAGATAAGGCCCAGCGAATTAACGTCCTGGTTGTGTTGCTCGGCGCTCTGCACGTGTGTGGTGACGGGAGAGGCCAGATACTGCAGCTCCGAGGTGTAGGAAGCCATGGCGATCTCAGCGCCCTTGAAGCCGTAGTCCAGGCTGGGGTTTGGCCCTCCGCTCAGGTTCGATGGCAGCCCGTTGTTGTAATAATCGCACACCAGCTCAGAGAACTGCGCGAACATCAGTTTCCCCACCGCCGCCAACGCGATCCGCGTGTTGTCCATCGACACTCCGATGGGCGTGCCCTGGAAGTTGCCGCCGTGGAGCGCCATGTCACGCGCCACGTCGATCAAGGGGTTGTCGTTCACGGAATTGATTTCTCGCTCGATGGAGTGCGTGGCCATGCGGATCACCTCGATCTGCGGGCCCAGCCACTGGGGAGACGTCCGCAGAGCGTAGCGGTCTTGCTTGGGTTTGCTCAGGGGATCCGTCTCCTGCAGCCGCTTCGCCTCCTTCACGTAGTCGCTGCCGTCCAGGAGGTATTCCATCACCGCCGCCGCCTCGATCTGACCCGGGTGATGCTTTAATTCGTGAGTTAATGGATCCGTGAACTCGGGCTTCCCCTGCATAACCTCGCAGAAGAGCGCCGACAGAATCTCCGCCAGCACGGCTAATAAGTTCGCGTCGAAGCACACGGAAGCCGCCACCGCCGAGCCCACTGCGGTGCCGTTGACAAGCGCGAGCCCCTCTTTCGGCTGCAATTCGAAGGGGCCTCCAACAATGCCGGCTCTTCTCAGCGCTTCGAGGGCGTCCACCTCCTCACCCTCGGCCGTCAGTGCTCTGGAATTGGGGCGCCCGGTGAGCAGCCCGGCGATATAAGAGAGCGGCACGAGATCCCCGGAGGCCGTAATAGTTCCTCTGAGCGGCACTTTGGGAGTGATGTTACAGTCGATGAGCTTCTGCAGAGCGAGGAGGACTTCCCATCGGATGCCCGAGTAGCCCTGCATAAGAGTATTGGTTCGGACGAGCATGGCCGCCTTGGTGTACTCGCAGGGCAACTGCAGGGAGTCCTTCATGGCTTTGCCCACCACTCCCGCGTTCAGGAAACGGATCAGCTCCCTCTGCAGGTCCACCGCTTTGTTCGTTCGCCGGTGAGAGGTGGCTCCGAAACCGGTCGTCACGCCATACGTGTCGGTACCCTTGGCGATGTTGTTGCTCACCCACGTCGCGCTCTCCTCCACTCGCTCTTTGGCGGTCGCCTCGTCCAACTCCACCCTCACCTCGGGTCGGCGGGTTATAGCGGTCACCTGAGCCACGGTTAACGTAGTGCCACGGAGGACAACCTTTTGTGCCCCGTGGAACTGCTCAATCATTCTTTTTACCTCCTCGAAGTGACTGCACTGCATGGCCTCCGCCGCCTTTTTCCAGTGAGGGGGAATGCTGACGTAGCCCTTCCCTTCCACGTGGATGGGATTCACCCCGCCCACTGGCAGAGGCAGCGTGGGCGGTCTGTATGTCTCTCTCCGGATGGCACCACTCTTCTGCTCATTCTCCATTATAGATTGAATACAAGAAAAACCAATTGTTTTGGAGGAATGGAAAACAAAGTACAATGTCTATCTCTCTCCGAGTGCAGATAATTGGAGAGTGAGAAAAGTAAGGGCGGGTGGCAGGGTATTTAAAGGGGGGATGTGGTAGGTGAGACAATCGAGTCAATGGTCAAGTGAAAGGGAGGCGACTGATAGTGCGCACGTTCGCAAAAGCAGTACTAGTGGAATGAGAAAAACAAAGGAAAACCGAATGAAACATCCACGAAGATGAGCACATGCCACTGGCCAGTGCCACCAACCATCCAAGAAATGTTCAGCGATGCCCCGCCAGTTTATTATTTAAGTATTTATAATTAGGCAAGCTCAAAAATTCCCGACATTTCCGCTCCAAGATAAGATTCCATTATTTTTTATAGGGTCTCTTTCCCATGGTGGTGCATCTTCAACTACCATAATTATTATATAATTACCAATGGTACATGTTAAACAAATCAAACAAAAAACACGGGGAAAAATTATACACTTCGTGTTTATCCCATATTTAAAACGAGATTATATATTTATTGTATTTTTTATTAAAATTAATAAACACAAAATAACTGTGTGAATACATGTACATAAAAATGTGTAAAATAATAATAGCGAAGTATATATGAATTCTAAAATAATAGCAATCGCATGTGTACAATGCAATGTGAACACCGAACGGTATATGTAATTTGATTTAGAGGGGTATTTAATTATTTGGGTGAAATCATGTTATTGTTGCAACGTGTTTGAGACGGTGGTTGCATCGGTTTTTTTGGTTGGTTTTTTTTTGAAAAACTTTTTTTGTATTGTCGTTAACATGTTGATAAGGGGTGTGATTAATAATGTAAGTGTAGGAATATAGATGAAGCATTACATTGAAAGGTTTCATTTGTACATTTCAAATTTGTTTTAAATTCGTACATATACATTTGCAAATCTTATATCATGAAAATCTTAACTAAACAACCCCAACCGAGATGGTATCGAGCGACCATATAGATCTAATCTGGGATCATTCCGAACTGAAATCGTATAGATAGGTGCCTATTGACGCCCCTATCTATATATCTGCACCAGTGAAGAAGTTGTGGGTAAGGGGCATCCACGCCATCAAAATCAGCCAACAAAGTACAATGTCTCTCTCTCTCTATCTCTCTCCGAGTGCAGATAATTGGAGAGTGAGAAAAGTAAGGGCGGGTGGCAGGGTATTTAAAGGGGGGATGTGGTAGGTGAGACAATCGAGTCAATGGTCAAGTGAAAGGGAGGCGACTGATAGTGCGCACGTTCGCAAAAGCAGTACTAGTGGAATGAGAAAAATAAGGAAAACCGAATGAAACATCTACGAAGATGAGCACATGCCACTGGCCAGTGCCACCAACCATCCAAGAAACGTTCAGCGATGCCCCGCCAGTTTATTATTTAAGTATTTATAATTAGGCAAGCTCAAAAATTCCCGACATTTCCGCTCCAAGATAAGATTCCATTATTTTTTATAGGGTCTCTTTCCCATGGTGGTGCATCTTCAACTACCATAATTATTATATAATTACCAATGGTACATGTTAAACAAATCAAACAAAAAACACGGGGAAAAATTATACACTTCGTGTTTATCCCATATTTATCAAACTGTTCACGCGCAAACAATTGTATATTAAGGTAAGCCTTTCTACAAGCAAATAGTGAAAGATAGCTAAAAATATAAATCGTAGAGCACATCAAACACTTCTACCCGCCCAAAGAGAAGAATTTGTTAAAATTGGGTGGAAGCAAAGCAACAAAATGTAGACAAAGGCACATGCAAAAACCCTAGGAGAAGTGAAAAGTGGACTCCATTTTAATCTGTTGTCCATGATCTCATGTATTGGATTCATCATCAAAGGAAATGATGAAACTGAGTTTCATCTCTAACAAACAATTTGTCTTTCATCAACCTTAGAGATAAATTGTGTTGGAGTGTGTGCAATCAACCACATTGGTTGGGCATTACCTGTATTATTATGTGCTTTATAGGCATTAAACAAACACATGCACAAAACCATCACCCTATTTATTTGGCATGCAATTTGGGAGTATGCGAATAGTGTTTGTGGACTCTGGCTTTACATCTTCCAACTATGTTTATTTGACATTTTCGAAGGGCCTCTACAAGCAACGACATGAAAGATGGATGGATATACAAAACCCACGGCATAACCAACACTTCTATCTAGCAAAACATACTTACCACAAATTCAGCTAATTTAATAAGAAGTGAATTAAATGACTTGGAATTCACATTACACGCACAACCCCAAAAAAAGCAAAAAGAAAGATAAAAAATTTCTCGTGCAAAAACAAAGATCGAATCTAAAGTTTTAGAAAAAGAAATGTTGCTGTGTTCCAATCAGTTTACACAGTTTTATCAAGAGTATTAGGTTTTTCAAAAAATATTATGGCTTCTAGAAGTTTTTAGTCTTTGAAGAAAATTATCTTAACCATAAAAACATTAAAAGTAGAACACAGGACCTCACAAAATCTGCACTCCTAATGTCGATTTGCAGAAGGCTAAAAACTCTGAACTTGTAAAGGTAAATTCACCGAATTCGAAAACCTGCTCTAATTTCGAAGTTAGAGCTTTACAATTTTTTCAACAAAGCTGCTCTAATTTTCAAACTAAAAAGAAGCGCATTCACGTCATCTTCCAAACAAACTTATTTTAAAATTCCTGTTCCATTTCAAGCTAGTTTCTTTAAAATATAAATAAATAATAAAAAATTATATTTTATAAAAAAAAATTACAAATTATTCGCAATATCAAGAAATTGAAAGAAATGTCCATACCTCGCACACCATAGTTAGACCTCGGCGTGGATCCATTACCGCTGTTGTTCTCCCCTTCCTCGTTGACCATATTCGAAATCCAGTCTCCGACTTACGATTATAAAGACCAAAGAAAAAGAAATAAACCAAAAAATCCTCCAGATCAGAAGAATAACCTTTATCTTTTTTTCCGCTTCCTCAATGGAATTGAGATACAGGCTATGTTTTTACACCGTCGATGCCAAATAATCCCAGTATTAGATGCGCGAGATGCCGTATTTTGCAGGCTCGTAAATACAATATTTGTGGCCTCTGTTAATTCAGTAACATCTACAGATTTAGGGGAAACAAAAAACCTCCTCCGAACCCAAACACAAACAAAATACGATCTGTCCGAAAAGTTTTACACTCAAAATCTGATATTTAGGGTTTTAAAAAGGTTTAAAACGTCTGCGCGAGCTCAATTGACTGAGGAAAATGAAAATACAGAACAACATGCAATTGTTAAAAATAGCCCCCAAAAAACTGGTAAAAAAAAGTCGGTAAACGTGAAAAACGTCCCAGACGGCTTGTCAAACCGTCAAATTTGACATCGCTGTAGAAACGTCCGGAGGTCCTTTACCATAGGGGGAACGCCTTCGGCGTAATAAAATGAATAAGACATATAATTTGAGTACCTTGAAATAAATGAATCACAAGTAAGTACCTTTAAAAAGAATAACAAGGAACTTGCAAACATGATACTATGTCAAATGGCGGGCAAAAAGATAGGAAATGATAGTTTTGCAAATTCTCCCTTGTACTTACTTTTTAATCTTGACATAAACAAACATTATCATTTTCCTTCATCCTTCCGTAGTTTTTCAAATAAATATGGACGGGGATGTAACTTTTTGTAACAATTTAACTCTTGTTATGGTGGTATGTCTATTGTCTCTCAATACACATGTCTAATTTATTTGAAACAAACAAAACATAGAGACATTTAAATTGTTTTGCAACAAGAATATTTATTTGAGGAAATCATCAAATTTGAATAAATGTTACATCTTTTATAGATTTTTTTTATATAAAAAAAAAGTTAGTATTTGATACGACGGTTGCAATTGTAAAAACAATGTTTCAATTAAAGTTCTGCAATTATTTTTTAGAAATAATTTTTTTTAATAATATAATTTCGTGTTATTGATGATAGGTTCTAGAATAATTATAACGTTTATGATTTATTACCTAATCTCTCGTGTGCTATAAGATATAGCCTAATCACTAAACCCATACTAGAATCGCATATCTAGATTACAACCCATTTAAATTAAACTATCCAGAGCGAAAAATAAGGACGCAATTTAATTTGGCCATGTTTTTATTGTCAATTGGTAAGAGAAATCTTGGATGAATGAATATTGCTTCTAATTTGTCCATATACATATAAGAATAATATAGTTAGATTTTTACTTTTCTACCTAAAAATTATTGGCTTGTAAACACAATTTTATTAATTTCGCGTTATTCCTCTTATGTCTATCATCTAAAAATGTTAAGATTAGGCAATCTAAGAAAGACAATTATATAATATATTACATTGTATGAAAAGTGACTATTTTTTATTCTTATTTAATGTATACTTTAATAACATTTTGTAATAGTGCATATCCAATATCCACTCCATTTAAAATCATCTTTCATATTAAATTTTGTTCACCATATTGTGCCCCTCTTAATTTTAACTTTTTTGTTTATATTTTTATAGATTGGTAACTTTGCAAAATAAAAGTTTGGACTTATCTCCTTAATAAATTATTCAATAGTCACACCACTTGATGCAATGTCAATTACAAAATGATAGTTCTAAAGGTTTTACAACAAGAAACAATTAAAATGGCCAAAACATAGTATTGATCATTGAAATGATCTCTATTGCAAATGATGAAAATATTTCAGTGACTTAAATCTAACTAATAGTTAAATAGGTTTTTATTTTTCAAATGGCTCATGTAAGAGTGGATATTATATGTAGATCTTAGATAATAATTTCCATATTTTACTAAGTAACTCAAAATTTTCCATGATAAATAAACATTGATGAAAGTATCATTCCATGGATATCCCATGCTCTCTCAAGTTGAAGGAAGGAAAGTAAATACCAAGTAGGTACTAAGTGATGAGAGGCCTTTTTGTTAGGTTTAGAGCATATGTGCACCTTTCTTGGAGAGGTAGAGAAGGTGCATGGCATAATTTGTATATAACTAGTTGTATTAAGTAGCTTACAAGCTTGCCTACTTTCCCCAAAAAAAACCCACTCTTTGCTTTGGAAGAGAATGTGGAGAATCTGCCACAGTAAAAAATGTGAGTAGCAACAAATCTCGAGCCTCAAGTACCTTCTGATGCTCGAGCCTGAACAAATGAAAATACATCATCTGAAATGTAGAAAAAATGGGACTTATCCTGACAAGTCTTCTCACAAGTGCAACCCAAACAACTTGGGCTGTCAAAGGCCCGATATAGTCTTCAGGGTCAACAATGTCAAACAACATTCCCCTGAATGCTTCATCTGAACCCGAAAAATCAAAGATAGAATGCAAATCCTCAATGGTTGTTGAACTGGAAGATTAACATCCTTTTGTTTTTCTGGCATGTCCTGTTGTAACATGGTAGGTTGAGTTTCCATCACTGGTCATTTATCTTTTCTCAAATCTCGCACACTTACACTATCGAAAACCTTATCTTTAGCAATTATGACTTGTGTAACCTCTGTCATTTTTTCATTTGTAGATTTCTTTGTTTGAGGTAGTTCACTGTCTTTAGTGACCTTGGCTTCATGTGAGGGATCTTTCTTAGTTAATACCTCTGTGTCTACACTCTTTCCACTAAACACTTCTGGCTTGTTTAACTTTGGAGTTGCTTGGTCTGCAGAAGATACCTCTGATACTTGGACCTTGTTTTCAATAGTTGGCACATGAGTAGTTTCGCATACTCCTTCACTTAATTGAGAATCACCTACACTCTTTACTACTTGTTCTCCAATTGTCATTTCAAATGCTTCTAATATGGAGAAATCTTCATCAATATCAACATCTGTTATTTCTACTTGGTTCTTAGTTGATTCTTGCAACTTTTCGAAAAAAGGAACACTAACACTTTCTACTGGCATGGTATCAGACTTTTTCAAACCTTGATTCAACATAGCACCATCTAATGGATCAAATGAGAAAATACCTTGAGATACTTGTTCTTGAGTACCTTCAGCGGTCATTCCTTTTGAAGATAAAGATGGGAATAGAGGCACTGGTTGCTTAACCTAGCTGGTTTGAACAACCCCTTATTGTGGCAATGAAGCTACATGTTACACCTGGGAAACACCAATCCTTTCTTGTTCTAGAGGATCAATCACTTCATCCTTGTGCTTATGCTTCATATGTGTATGATCACCTTCCCTTACCAAAATTTGTTCATATACAATTTTGTGTCTCTTGTGTGCTCTTTCAAATTTCTTAAGATCTGGCACCACCCTTCCTTCAACACTATGTGATTTAGATTGTATATGGCCACTGGTTATGGCTCCCTTCATTAACTTCTCATCACCTTAGGGTTTTGGCAGAATATCTAGAGGGGTCCTTTGGGTGGACATACCCTTTCCTTTTGATTGTAGTGGAACTGTAAAAGTAATAGGGGCATTTTCCATAGACTTTAGAAGCATTTCCTCAATTTTCTGCTTCAAAGCAGACATGGGCATTCCAGTTCCACTAGAAACAGAAGTCCATTCATCCACAATTCCTGTGGTGGGCCTTCTTGAAGGTAATTGAGGGGCTTTTCCACCTAAGGGATCCATTTTGTGAGCTCCTTCCTTTAAAAGAGGAAGGTCATCCTTCAAATTTACCAATTCCTTGAATTTATTGAGAACCTTTGTATTTTGAATAGACAAATCAATGTTCTTCTGCGCCAACCAATTCAAATTTCTTCTCTTTACATGAATAATCATGTTATGTTGATCATCTGACTCGTCTTCATCCCACTTTAGGGGAGTCATTGGTTGTCCATTTATCCCTTGGTCAATATACAATTGACTCACAATCTGTGGATCATCCATAATTCCCTAAGGTATCACAACAAACTTGAAATCAATAATCTGGGTGAGGGTCATTCTTGAAAAATATTTGAGCCTAACTTCCTCCTCATCCCTACAATTAATCTAGTAATCCTCAAAATGAGGCTAATGTTCAAAGACATTTAAAGTGTTAACCACCCACCTTATATCATAATTAGACCTTGCTTCAAATCTTTCCATATCAAACCTCTTCATTTCATCTTCCATTAACTTGGATTTTATGATGGAAGGGCAAGAATACCTTCCAATATTGATAGCAAATTTAATATTTGTCTTTTGCTTTCCAGCAATCAACTTGTGAACTGGTGTTAACTGTCTTGCCAATTCACATAGGGCCATTTTGTCATCTAAATATCCCTAGAACCTTCAAGAGATCAATTGAAGCAAGAGTATCAAAGGCAGTTAGTGACTTGTTACAAAAGGTTGATGAAGATAGGATAACAAAAAGGAAATTAAAAGAACAAGTCAAAATAGTGAGTTCTAGTCTACAACAGTTAATTGGCTAGTCTAGTCAAACTCAAGAAAGTGCCTCTGATACTACCATTAAAGGAATGGAACAGATTGATAAAGTTGTTAAGAAGTTTCAGGTTGTTGACACATGGGTTGAAAAGATTATCAAAAGGGGAAAATAAGCTATTGAAAAAGCTAGAGAAAAATATGAAGACCTCAAAAATAAACTCAATGAAATTGATGAATTAATTTAGTAATGTGACAATGAGATCTTTTATTTTGAAGGAATTTTTCCCAAATTGAACCGTGTTACTCAACTTAAGGAAGATTTGGTTGAAAAGGAAGGGATTGTGCCACATTTACAGAGGGGCACCCAACATGCCATGGAAGAGCTAGTCAATATTAGATTGGAGGTCTTGAATGGGATTAAAGAAAAGATGGAGACTAAAAGAAAGTGGGTTGATGACACTATGGACACCATTGATTCAAAGCTAGAAGATATGGTATTTGATAAGTTTAATAAGAGTTATGGTGATTTGAAAGTTTATTTCTTTTTCAGTTCTTTTGAAAAGAGCATCCAGAAAGAAAATTTATCTTATGAAGTTATCAAAACAATGAGGAAAATAGAAAACAAAATTGCAGAACTAAGGGCAAGACCATTGGAGTACAAACAAAATATGGGACATTGTGTGAATGCAATAGCCAAGAAGACCCTAATCTTCCAATACCACACAGGGCTAGATAAAGAGGAGATAAATGAGTTGTTCCAAAGATATGATGCATATGTAGCAAGGCTACCAGAGGAAGAAGAAAGTGAAGAAGACAAAGACGCGGACATGAAGAATGATGAACAAGCTTAGGCTTGTCTTTCTTAAAATTTATTTTTTATCATATTTCATTTGTAACTCTTGTGTCATTTTCTATAGGCCCAATACAATTTGTTCAATATCATGACATGATGGAATTAAGTGTTTGTGTGTACTAGTTCTAATGGTGCAAAATTTTCATTTTGAGATAGTCAAGAAGGCTTGTGGCTGAGGCCCTCAAACTTGTGTTTCCTTCATTCAACCCATGAAATTTTTTCTTGTCCATGAATTATAGGTTCCTCTTAAAGTTTATATCTAAGGGTTTTCCATGAAAGTTAGTGTAGACATGTTGGATGCAAGGTAAAGCTAGATTGGTTTTTGGAGCTTAATAACTAGTTTGGGGTGTTCTTGAAAACCATGCATGTTTGAGCTATTTTCCCTGAGATGAAGTAATAAATGAACCTCGATAGATGCAAAATATAAAGATATCTCCAAAAATGTGGATTTGGATCTATGAACATGAGTTTTAGTACATGATCAAGCTAACTTTGTGAAGACAAAATATCTATGCTTGAAATCCCTTCCATACCTCATTCAAATCATAACTATATCCATGAAACAAGGGCATGTCGAGATAGTTAGATACTAACATGAGATTTTATGTTGCACCCAGAGGTGGTATCTGAAATCTTCTTCATGCCTTAGAGATGTCTTGAAGAGTGCATGAATAATTGATTAGAGATAAATCTCTGTCACTACAATTGATCAATCCTCCATGACCTGAGTATGATCTTGAAATGAAGTTCTGAAGAGAATAGATTTCAACTTCTTAGGACTGTCCACCAGGTTTTAGATGCCATAAGAATAAAAGTATTGTAATCGTCGACGAAATGCATGATTAGCACACTCTGAGGTTCAAAGGGGACTTAGTTTTAAGAAAATATTCCTAATCTCTCAAGAATGAGACAACATTGGAATGCTCGTAACAGTTATTAATCAGGTGTGTAGAGGCCAGTTTGGAATATTTGCTAGTGATAAAGAGAAGTTCAGGAGACATTGAGTATCTCCTTGCTCATAAGCCTCTGCTGCATCTTAAAGAATCTTGATAGGAGAACCATTGATAAGGATCTGAAAACATAGGAGAGGAGATGACTTTATTGGAAATTGTTTTCCTAAAATTATTGGAGAAGCCAAATTTGAGGTGATGTAATTTCTGTCCTAGTTTGAAGTTGAAGAATTGAGACTCTGTCAAAGGCCTTTGTTCATATCAAGCTTAACTAACATGCCTTCTTTCTTTGTTTTCTCCATAGAATGTATGGCTTCATGAACATTTTATTGATACCACCCTGAATTACTCTACCTTTGATGAAGATTAACCTTATTGTTGAGATGATGAGCCCTAGTTGAGTGAAGAGTGCATGAAGCTATGAGAAGGAGATAATTGATCATAAAGAATTTGTATAGAAGCATTTGTTAAGCATAATTGGTACTAAAGTTTTTCAAGGAGTTTTTGGCTCCTTGTATAAGGTTGTTGCAAAAGTTTGAATACATGAATGAGGATGTGTTGATAGTGTAATTTAATTTTGAGTAATCTTCCTATTCTAAGAGAATTCATTTGGAAGAAGCCTTGTGAGACAGTGTCATTCTAGCTGATGAAGATAAGATCCCAGTATCTTTAGAGATAAAAACTCATGTGGTGTTAGCACATCAATGCCTAGGGGATTTATCAAACCATATTATGGCAAGACTAAGGTTCTTTTGCAGCTCCCCCATAGTGACTTTGTCAATAAGCTTCCTTGAAGGAGTTGGTGCTTACAAAATTATCAAGTAGATGTATTCAATTGAAATATATCTATGTTGTGTCTCCCCTCCCTGATTGTAATCCCTTGCATTAAGGAGATATTTGTAGAACTAGGCTATAGATTCTGGAGTTAATAGCTCACAGAGTTGATTGTTGGATGTTCAACAATGAAATCATTGTTATAATTTCTATAGTTGACATAGTGGTCAGGTGGAAGTACTTGTGCATAAGTTGCAGATCACCTTATTTCTAGCTCATAAAGGGTTTCCCACATTAAATCTTGTCTATATATGTGCTCTCCTGTTGATTGCGTGTGTATGGTGTTGTTTCTTTATCATAACCAAGTAAAGAAAATGGAATTTCCTCTCAAAGTTTGAATTAGTTATTGACATCACATCCCTCTCATTTTGTGATTTTTTTTTTCCAATAGTATGGATGACACATGGCTTACATAATCTCTTATTTTTTCTTATCAAATTTATGTTATGCTCAAAAGGTCATCTTCTGGTGCTTCCAAATCTTAATTTTCTTTTTATAGGATTTATTAAGCTTTTGGACCATCATCAAACATAAGCACTTGAGTCTAAAAACAAGAATGGTTCCACCACTCTTTTATTCTCTCAAAGATATTGGGATGATCCAGTCCACATCTTCTCAAAATGTGAAAGGATTTATGGCCATTTTTCTCTTTCTCCAAGAAATGAAGAGTTTTATGGGGTTGTGGATCTTCAAACTGATATATTGAGCAGAGTGGATAGCCTAAAGTCCTGTGAAATATTCACATCATAATGTGGAAATTATGTAGCTTTACCAAACTTAACCTAAAACATGATTAGTCCCTGTGCGCATGTTGCTCCAAGTGTATTTATGTGCTCCTTCCATTTCAGATTGGTCCATAATGATTAGTATCTTGTTAGTGCATGATTCTTGTCCCTCTCTATCCTTACCATTGTTAAAGTCCTGCCTGCCACCTTCTCTTTTTTCCCTGAGGTGAAAAATCAGTGTTAAAGTCCTCCCATGTATTCAACCACTTATGGGATTTTACTAGACAGATGCTTCTGACTATGGTTTTAGCTCATAGTTTTATGAGCCTTTTTGTCCCTTTTTTTGAATTCCATAGGGGTTTACATATATGTTAGAAAGAATTCCACAATATCATTAGTATTATCTTACCGAAGAGTTCTAAGAGGAGATCCAGGTGGTTCTTAGATTCAAGGCTGGTCCTTCCCCTTAATACACTTGTTATCCCATAATCTAGCTAATTCCTCCTAGAGGCACCAGTTCAGAATTGACACTATGAAGATTCAGACATTTTTCAGGAAGTAATTGTTTCAAGAGCTATTTTCACCCTTTCAGAAAAATGCACTATTTTCACCAGCATCTTGACTAGCATAGGTAACATTCTTTACATGTTGCTACTCTTAAAAGTTTCCAAATAATAAAATTCTTATTTCCCTTCCATACTTTAGACTACTTCTCTCACTCCAATCGAGAGTTGATACCAAAATTATTACCTCCAATGATATAATTGGGATAGGCTACATAATCCAAATCACACCCTTTCATTATTTGTTATGTATTAAGGAAAAATCAGTGTTTTACATGGTAAGGATAATCATCCATCCCCAGTTATCTGGTTACATTTATTATTTTACAAATGAATAATTCCCTCTTATATCACGTCTTCTCAAGTGAAGGATTAGATTCATCAATATTAAATATTATAGTTTTAACAGGGTAATCTTTATCATTACTCCTACTCCTTATGGATGTTCTAAACACATATTATGCTATTTCTATTCAATATGGTGGTATATTTAGTCATGTAACAGTAGGAGGTTGTTATCAGGGTTAACAATGGTCTTGTCATTGCATTTCTAATGTTGTTGCAATCATAGTAAGGCATAGGATGGTACCAATACAATAAGCTATTATGAACTTCAAAACCCTAGATTCTCTGTTAATGGCAAACACTTCAGAAATGTATCATTGAAGTATTTTCAGCTATTCCCATACTTTCCTACATTTGTAGGCTTTAGAGGATTCAATGGCCTCATCCCTAATTCAATTGTACTTTTCATCTATAAGATCTTGGATAATGCCCTATGGGTTAATCTCGATATAACATTATTAAGTGAACTGCACTAATCCACATCTATGATCAGTCTACTAATAAGAATTACAATCAAAACCATGTTACTATGAGATCACTTCCTCACATTTACCTCAAGTGGTGGAGGGAGAGACACTTATGTATTGGCACTCGAGTAATTTCCTATAACATAATGTGAGGAGATACAGAGCATACATGTGAATTTCCTTTATGGTAGGTGGCAATTATAGCTTAGTAGGTTGAGAGAAGACATTAAAAGTGTACATCTCTCATTATATTTTAGATAGATGTATCTACGATATTTGTACTATTATAAGATAATTAGGGTGTTTGAATTCTTAATCTAGATGTGTGTGGAAGATAAAAGCAAACCAATTCTATAAATAAATTTTAATTTGTCATCACCTAATTTTGCTACGAGACTAGTTAATTGCTTTGGTGCTAGTGTATATGTGTTTATTGATTATTGGTCCAAGCTAGGATCTTGTTGGCATGTGTTTCTCTATTATTCGATGTTTGTGGCCTATTTCCTTACGTTTCCTTCTATCTCCTAGTTTTTTCTCTTCTCCCATGTTTTATGGTCTTTGAGAGGTGACCATCTCCTTACGATATGGATCTAGTCAACAATTTTCATACCCATTACATTAATGGTGACCAACCTTGTGGCACTTATCCCCCTCATTTTTGGATTCCTCAAGGTTTGCTGGTTGATTTTGACTTCGCAAAATCAATAAGTGTAAATATTAAATATATATATATATATATTCAAAGTTTTATTTCACGTAATTTTTATCCTTCATCACAATCGTCTTATTCTCATGGTCATTTTGGCTTTCGTTTCATCCATTTTGAATAAGCCCTTCTCCCGTTACGACACAAACCGTGTTTTAATTATTTAATTAATATTTATCCTGTTATTTAATAAAATTAATATTTATTAAATTTTAGGGTTTTTTAATTAATAAATATTAATTTAATACTCATAGAAGTTGTTTGACAAACTTGGAAGAACTTTTCTTTTTTTATTAATTGTCGTAACTGTTGTGAGCAAGTGCCGGGGGAAATTTTTCTTCTGCTTCCAATTACTGTAGACAATTTTAATTTTGCTTCTATCATCTGGGAATTGATGAGGAGACGGTTACAAGAGGTTGCAGAAGTGGAGGAAATTGGGAAGAAGGAGAAACAAGGAAATATTGCAGATATCCAGAGCCAGAAGAAGGAAAAGCTTATTCTACAGGCACTACCCGACTTTCACACGGAAACCTGGCACGGGCATTAGCTAGAGCCAGGAAACCTTGAGAGTTCTAGGTAGTTGTCTCCATTGTGGGATCACGAGTTTAGGAGATCATACGCTTGGAGGGAAGCAATAGCAAGAAGTTTCTGAGATCCACGCTTGCAAAGGTGAAGGCAATTTCATGCACGTGTAAGGATTGATCTGGAATCCCAAACAAATCTTGTATGCAGCAAAGAAGGTGAAATTCCACATAGCTGATAGTTTGTTTTTGTTTGTTGTTGATTTGTGCAGTAGCTAGAAGCCAGTCAAGATCCTCCACGCATTCAAGGCAGAGAACAATCTTTCCATGCAGGCCCAAGGATAGTTTCCACGCACACAGTCCAAGAGAAATAAAATTGCCAAAATTTCCAGCCATGTGAAGATTTTTTTTTCTCTCAAATTGTTTGCAGTGCAAAGATCCACGTGCTTGAATGAAAGAGGAATACATTTTTTTTAGCAAGAGAAGGAAAGTTTACATGCACCATGCTTGGAGAGGAAGAATGAAGTCTAGTTTGAAGATTAACAAATTAGAATTCCATGCCAAAGCCAAAAGGTTGAAGTCCACATCATGCTTTAAAGGAAGAAACGTGAAATTTGTTTTTGGAAGTCCACACATAGCCTGAGGAGAGGAGAATTCAACATGCATTTGGTTGAAAGACAAATAATCACAAACCATTTTCAAACATGCCACGTAGTTTGAAGAAAGGACAAAACAAGATGCCACACATCTATGTAGAAGATCCACACATGCTTGGAAGGAGAAAATAAGTCTGTTTTAACCACACAGCCAGGAGGAATCTCCCATGCATGCTAAAGAAAAAAAAATAAAAAAGATTAAGTCAAACCAAACCCACGCATGCATAATGTGGTGAAGTTCAACACTTATTTTTTTATTATTTTTTTTTTTAAAAGAGAGAGAGATTCAAGAATGCCACACATGCTTAGGAAGAGAAATAAGATCAATGCGTCAGGGAAGGAGGAAATAAGATCACACAGTGAATAAGAAAAAATATAATAAGTGCAGCCCAAGATTCAACGCATTGCTAGAAGTAAAAAATGATTTAAATTGTATTATTTTAACTCTGATGGTGATTTGAGCTTTGTCTCAATATTTTGTTTGTATGATCATTTTGTATTCGACACCATTAAATTTATTTCTTATTTATTTAAAAAAAAAGAAATAATAAAAAGAGTCATATTATTCTTGCGGCAACGGTGGTCCGGAGACTTAGACCCGACACCTTTCCAGTGTATTGTTTTCTTTTCGCTTTCCATTTTAAAAAAATCATAATGGGTGAACGTTCTCCAATAAGTCGGCACTAAAATATGCATACCAAGGATTAGTTCCAGCATCGTCTTTAAATTCAGCATATGATAATATTTTAGATACCGATATGGGTCACGTGGATATGGTTCAATTTTATGACAGGGTAAGATGGGAAGGGAGGACTGTTTTTTCAAAAAGGCTTTATCGTTGCATCTTACCTCTAGCGGCAACGTTTCCAGTTGCTATACAATGCCTCGAATTTTTCCTAGCTTGTGCCAAACATTATGATCCTGAGCGTCGGGGAATTTTTAATGACAAAATGAACCTTTCCTGCTCAATTCTCTAGATCATATGGAGGATTTTTTAAGAGTGCCACTTCATGAAGAAAATGTTGACATCACGCAAGAATCGACACAACAATTTTGGGATGAAAATCCTTTGAGATGGTCAAAGATGGTTGGTAAAAATTGGTTGGTCAAACCAAAAACTCACACTTCAAGAATTCCCAAAGAGTTGTTTCGGGTAGAGTTTCATGAAGAAATAGGAGATATGATTACTCTCCTCAGCAGGGTTTTTGGTCTTCCTTCCACTAGAAATTTTCATCCTTGGATGTATAAATTCATTTGTATCATTCTTGATGCAAAAATGTTCATCCATTGGGCGAATATCATTAGCAATACTCTCCATAAGCAATTGATTGAGGTAAGGATGACAGGTCATTTTCATGACCTCATATTTGATTTATGATGTAGCAAGAAGGAAGATATTTTCAGGGCTAATAACTAGAGGTACAATGGGTCCTGACAAGAATAGTGTTTTTCACTTTTACCCACAGCTGGAGTTCAAGAATGGTTCTCACCATTTCCGGAGGGTAAACGATGCTTTCCTATTCTATATAATCCGGTCACTAAGGAGAAACCCAGAGGAAATATTTTCAGAAGATGCCAAGGCAGTGATAAAACAATGGGGAACTTGGTTTATCCAGTTTCCCTCTTACTCCTATATACGAGTTGATGGATTTGTGGGAGCTCCTTACAGACTTCCTAAATATGTCAGTGATAAAATAACATTGATGGAACTTTCACGTCAGCTTTTCAAAATCCATTGCCTACTGGTGGATAAACACAAAGGAGGCATTCATTTCCCAATTCAGATTGGGGAATACAAATGTCCAAATTCCCACAGTGCAGAACTTATGGAAAAATAATTTTCTCTCATAACTATACATCCTTTCACAAGCAGGGCTCAATTCGATATTAAAGGATCCATGGAAAAATCCCTACGAGCAAGATATAAGCACAAGGAAAACATAGAAGACTATTGGGAAGAATGTGCGGATGACAGGGAGGTAAGACGACGATAATTTTCTCATCTCACACTGGCTCAGATAGAAAATTACGGATTGAGGGATCCTCCCTTGACCCTTGCTGATAATGGGATTGATCTTATGGATCCTACCTATGATCAGATAGTTTTCACTCCACTCCCTGGTATTGATTGGAGTAGAGGAGATGAAACTTCTCTAGATGTCATGAATCAACCTGTGTTAAAAAGGACTATGATGTGGTATGAGAATCAGATAGCCAATCCTCTCCCATTTTAGGCACATATGTCAGAAATACAGACTACCAATGAAAGGGGGATTTACACAGAAAAAGGTGGTGCAAACCTCTTCACACAAGTCCCCACCAACATCATCACATGCATATCAGAGGAAAAATCGGTGGCTACCCAAACCTGTCTCTAATAAAGAAGTTGTGTCTCAAGGATCGGTAAAAAGTGTGCATCTTTGGGAAGGAAAAGAACATGTTTCGGGTATTTCTACCCCAAACTCATCTATTCACATCACTGAGAGTTCCAATAGGCCTACCAAAGATCCAAATCATCAATGTCATACACCAGAGTCCAAGAAAATCCCAGTGGTACAAATATCTAATTCTTCCAACATCCAGGTGATAAGGGTATTCCACAAGAACATGAGGATAATCAAGAATGTGTTGCAGATGCTACTTCACCAAGGATTGAGGCCACAGAACAACTGCCTACTGGTTTTAGTCATGAGAAAGGAAAAGAGGATTTTTCTTCCAGTTCTCGACTTTTTTGTGTCAAATTAATGAATGAAACACCGACCTGGGTTGACTCTGAAATAAAAAAGAGAAAGAGATTGGTCAAAGTGGCCAACATTGATTTGGAGTCTCTTTCTTCCCTCTCCAATAAAGTTGTGCCCAAAAAGCCTAAGGTCTTCTCCAGAGTAGTGATTGATGATAGCGGAGATAAGTTTGCAGAAATTGCAGTTCCTACTACTGAGAAGGATCGTGGGGACATGACAGTCACTGACTATGAAGTATCCAAGATAGCCCTTGGAAAGACCACTTTTGAAAGTGATGTTGCTATGGCAAAGGATTCAATGAATAGTGTGCTTAAAAGGTTGGAGAGATACAAATCTCAAATTTCCCAACTCAAGGAAGAAAAGAATCAGTTGATTTCATATGTTCAACATTTGATCAGCCCAATTGAGTCTTCTTTTCCTGTTCCAGAGATGGTGGCTATCCTGGATCAAGAAATTCTCAATCAATCAAAGGATGTGATCACTCTAGGGCACACTCTAAGGTCATGGGTTTCTGAGATAGAAAGTGGTGGGTTGAAAACAATTGCTGAGGTGATAAAAATATCTGAGAATATTTATGCCTACCTTGATCCAGTGTTTCCATTCAAGGAGTGCCTCATTACAGAATTAATAACACTGGATCAGATTTTTCCAAGTCTTCAGGATCTCGCTCGCATGGAATCTACATTCTTAGCCTCAGAGGGGATACTTGAGTTTGATCATCGCATGACACAAATTCTATGGTTAAATCATGCTAAGGCCAGGAAAATGATTCTAGAAGACTTGGTAATTCAGTTTGATAGTTTGTACAATGAAGCCTATACCGCACTCTCTTCCATTCAAGTCTTCATCGAAGAGATTCCTTGCACCTTCGTCAATGAACACAACCAAAGGAATTCAGTACAACATCTGGTGGAGCAGTTTACAAAATTGATACATGAAATGTATACTCCTGTTGATGTTTTTTCCACTTCTTCTATGGATCAATGTTTCAGAATCAAACATCTTTGCGAAGAGATCCAATCTAAAGTTGCAGACCTGCATACCATACCAGGTAAGATTCTCGAAATGTAGGTACTTTGTGAGGCTGGTCTTCTCCCGAGTTGTTTTCTAGAGGAAGAGAAGATGCACCAAACATTGCAAAAGCTCAAATATTTTGAATTGGCAAAGAATCAGGATCCTTGTTTTTCCAACAACATGGTAGGATGATTTCCTATATTTTCTCATGGGTGGGAGAGTCCATTTCTCATACGATTGAGATAGGCGGACCCCACCCCCAATGGATAAGGCACTGGTTTTTGTCGAATGTTTTGAAAGTGGTATTTTAAATGATGTTATTGTTGAATTCACTTTTGAGAAAACTTATGAGATTTCTATTTTTAGTTTCTTTTAATAAAGTTGGTTGAAAAAGTCAAAGTCACTTAAGTGCCCTATTTAATGTGAATTTAAAATCCTAACTACTTTGTAACCAACTTTTGGGTTATAAAAGGATGTTAGGGGCTCATTTGTAAAGGGTGACTTTGAGAGAGGAGAAGAAAATATTTTTTTGTGCAAGCTTTGTTTCAGGAAAGAAACTTTGTGTTATTTTGTGAAGACATTTGGAGTTAATGAAATATGAAACTTTGTGTCTCATTCATTATCTCTTGTAACATTTGATGTTCTTATGTTCATTAGATGTTAGATGTTTAAATCTTGCATGCAAATATTGTCTTTGATCTTATTGTCAACGCTATTGATATGTTGTTCTAGTTCACAGTGATTAAGCTCTGATTATATGGGTATGGGATATCTTTATCTCATTCATCAGATTACTACCCTCAGGGAAACGGTCAAGCAGAATCTAGTAACAAAAACATCATTACTATCGTGCGCAAGTTAGTCGAAGAAAATCAAAGAACTTGGCACAAAAAGTTATATGATGCATTGTGGGCTGACTGCATAACTCCCAAAAGAGAAATCAGGATGTCTCCATTCCAACTCTTGTATGGAACCGATGCTCAAATTCCCATCACATTGGAGTTACCAGCATTACGATTGGCTCAAGTAGTTGACGATGAATGCTTCACCAATGCGTTAGATAAAAGGATCATGTTCCTAAGCAAGCTTGAAGAGAAGAGAAGTCAAGTGGAAAATAGGATCGAGGAACACCAATCCAAGGTAAAGAAATTGTTCAACAGGAAAACTAGGGAGAGACAATTTCAAATCAATGACTTAGTTCTTCTCTGGGACAAAAGACGTGAACCAAAAGGAAAGCATGGGAAGTTTGATTCATTGTGGCTAGGCCCGTTCAAGATCAGACATTTATGTGGAGATAACACCTATTACTTGGTGTATCCTGATGGAACTCATTTTCCTTTTCCCTACAGTGGGAAATATCTCAAGCACTATCAAAATTGAAAATGGGTTGTCCCCCGTATGTACATAGGTAATTAGGATTTTGGTTTGTTTGTTTTCCCTGTTTTTTGGTTTCCTCTCTTTTGTCATCCCATTTTTGTGCTCCATCATTTTTTGGGATCATGTTCATTGAATATTTGGGTCTGGGTCCATTGCTGCATCCATGAAGTCCTTGTCCCCAATTAGAGCCAGCTGTTATCAGCTAATTTTGACTTCGCAAAATTAAGTAAACGTGAAAAATATATAAAAATTTCAAAGTGTTATTTCATGTAATTTGTATCCTTCATCACAATCGTCTTATTCTCATGGTCATTTTGGCTTTCGTTTCATCCATTTTGAATGAGCCCTTCTCCCGTTATGACACAAACTGTGTTTTAATTATTTAATTAATATTTATCCTGTTATTTAATAAAATTAATATTTATTAAATTTTAGGGTTTTTATTAATAAATATTAATTTAATACTCATAGAAGTTGTTCGACAAACTTGGAAGAACTTTTCTTTTTTTTATTAATTGTCGTAACTGCCATGAGCAAGTGCAGGGGCAATTTTTCTTCTGCTTCCAATTGTCGTAGACAATTTTAATTTTTCTTCTATCATCTAGGAATTGATGAGGAGACGGTTACAAGAGGTTGCAGAAGCAGAGGAAATTGGGAAGAAGGAGAAACAAGGAAATATTGCAGATATCCAGAGCCAGAAGAAGGAAAAGCTTATTCTACAGGCACTACCCGACTTTCACATGGAAACCTGGCATGGGCATTAGCTAGAGCCAGGAAACCTTGAGAGTTCTAGGTAGTTGTCTCCATTGCGGGATCACGAGTTTAGGAGATCATACGCTTGGAGGGAGGAAATAGAAAGAAGTTTATGATATCCATGCTTGCAAAGGTGAAGGCAATTTCATGCACGTGCAAGGATTGATCTGGAATCCCAAACAAATCCCGTATGTAGCAAAGAAGGTGAAATTCCACGTAGCTGGTAGTTTGTTTTTGTTTGTTGTTGATTTGTGCAGCAGCTAGAAGCCAGGCATGATCCTCCACACACCCTGTAGGCAAAGAACAATATTTCCATGCAGGCCCAAGGATAGTTTCCACGCACCAGGAGGAAGATATCTGATAAACAAGCTCCTCATTGATGGATTTTTTTCTAGGAATTCAAAGTTTCCATGCAACAGTCAAGGAATTTATCACATGCAGAAAATACAAAGGAAGAATGTAAAAAAATGTTTTCAAGGCTCAAAAATCCACGCAGTCCAGTACCAAGAATGATACGACTGCCAAAGGAATGAATCATTCATAGAGGTTGAAGACAAGTTTGTCACGCCAAGCTTGGAAGGAAGAAAGAATATGTTTTTTGAGGTGAAAGAACGCATAAGGATTTGAGGAGAGGAGAATGCAAATTCTTCCACGCATTTAAAGGAAAAACAAATAATCACAAAAATTTCCACTGAAGGAATGTCTCACAGCCTACAGCAAGGAGGAAAATAATTTCCACATCTATTTAGAAGATCCACACATGCAGGAAAGGAGAAATAACACAAACCCATGCAGCCAAAGGAATCAACGCATTGAAGTTAAAGGACACAAATCAAGGATAGTTTCCACGCATGCTTTGGAAAGGAATAAGATTAAAACACAACCCAAAATAGAAACCCACGCATGCACAATGTGGTGAAGTTCAACGCAGGTTTACTTGATTTCTTTTTATTATTTATTATTTTAAAAAAAGGAGATATTCATGGTGCTACGAATGCTAAGAAGATAATAAGCTTTCTCATGTCAAGGGTGGATGGAGATGCTCATCACACAGTGAATATTTTAAAAAAATAATAATAAGGAGCTTTGAAGATTCAACGCATTGTTGGAAGTGTAAAAATGATCTAAAATTGTATTATTTTTCTGATGGTGATTTGAGCTTTGTCTCAATATTTTTGTATGATCATTTTGAATTTGGCACTGCTAAATTTCTTTTTATTTAAAAAAAAAGAAATAATAAAGAGTCGTATTATTCTTGCGGTGACGGTGGTTCGAAGACTTAGACCCGACACCTTTCCAGTGTATTGTTTTCTTTTCACTTTCCATTTTAAAAAAAAATTCATAATGGGTGAACGTTCTAATAAGTCAGCACTAAAATATGCATACCAAGGATTAGTTCCAGCATCATCTTTAAATTCAGCATATGATAATATTTTAGATACCGATATGGGTCACGTGGATATGGTTCAATTCTGTGACAGGGTAAGACGGGAAGGGAGGACTGTTTTCTCAAAAAGGCTTTATCGTTGCAGTTTACCTCAAGCGGAAACATTTCCAGTTGCCATACAATGCCCCAAATTTGTCCTAGCTTGTGCTGAAACATTATGATCCTGAGCATCGAGGAATTTTTAATGATAGAGATGAATCTTTCCTTCTTAATTCTCCAGATCATATGGAAGATTTGTTAAGAGTGCCACTTCATGAAGAAAATGCTGACATCACGCAAGAATCGACACAACAATTTTGGGATGAAAATCCTTTGAGATGGTCAAAGATGGTTGGTAAAAATTGGTTGGTCAAACCAAAAACTCACACTTCAAGAATTCCCAAAGAGTTGTTTCGGGTAGAGTTTCATGAAGAAATAGGAGATATGATTACTCTCCTCAGCAGGGTTTTTGGTCTTCCTTCTGCTAGAAATTTTCATCCTTGGATGTACAAGTTCATTTGTATCATTCTTGATGCAAAGATGTTCATTGATTGGGCAAGTATCATTAGCAATACTCTCCATAAGCAATTGATTGAGGTAAGGATGACAGGTCATTTTTACATGACCTCATATTTGATTTATGTTGTAGCAAGAAGGAGGATATTTTCAGGGCTAACAACTAGAGGTACAATGGGTCCTGGAAAGAATAGTGTTTTTCACTTTTACCCACAGCTGGAGTTCAAGAATGGTTCTCACCATTTCTGGAGGGTAAACGATGCTTTCCTATTCTATATAATCCGGTCACTAAGGAGAAACCCAGAGGAAATATTTTCAGAAGATGCCAAGGCGGTGATAAAACAATGGGGAACTTGGTTTATCTAGTTTCCCTCTTACTCCTATATACGAGTTGATGGATTTGTGGGAGCTCCTTACAAACTTCCTAAATATGTCAGTGATAAAATAACATTGATGGAACTTTCACGTCAGCTTTTCAAAATCCATTGCCTACTGGTGGATAAACGCAAAGGAGGCATTCATTTCCCAATTCAGATTGGGGAATACAAATGTCCAAATTCCCACAGTGCAGAACTTATGGAAAAATAATTTTCTCTCATAACTATACATCCTTTCACAAGCAGGGCTCAATTCGATATTAAAGGATCCATGGAAAAATCCCTAGGAGCAAGATATAAGCACAAGGAAAACATAGAAGACTATTGGGCAGAATGTGTGGATGACAGGGAGGTAAGACGATGACAATTTTCTCATCTCACACTGGCTCAGATAGAAAATTATGGATTGAGGGATCCTCCCTTGACCCTTGCTGATAATGGGATTGATCTTATGGATCCTGCCTATGATCAGATAGTTTTCACTCCACTCCCTGGTATTGATTGGAGTAGAGGAGATGAAACTTCTCTAGATGTCATGAATCAACCTGTGTTAAAAAGGACTATGATGTGGTATGAGAATCAGATAGCCAATCCTCTCCCATTTCAGGCACATATGTCAGAAATACAGAAACTTTCCAATGAAAGGAAGATTTACACAGAAAAAGGTGGTGCAAACCTCTTCACACAAGTCCCCAATGACATCATCACATGCATCTCAGAGGAAAAGTTGGTGGCTACCCAAACTTGTCTCTAATAAAGAAGTTGTGTCTCAAGGATCGGTAAAAAGTGTGCATCTTCAGGAAGGAAAAGAACATGTTTCAGGTATTTCTACCCTAAACTCATCTATTCACATCACTGAGAGTTCCAATAGGCCTACCAAAGATCCAAATCATCAATGTCATACACCAGAGTCCAAGAAAATCCCAGTGGTACATATATCTAATTCTTCTAAACATCCAGGTGATAAGGGTATTCCACAAGAACATGAGGATAATCAAGAATGTGTTGCAGATGCTACTTCACCAAGGATTGAGGCCACATAACAACTGCCTACTGGTTTTAGTCATGAGAAAGGCAAAAGAGGATTTTTCTTCCAGTTCTCGACTTTTTTGTGTCGAATTAATGAATGAAACACCGACCTGGGTTGACTCTGAAATAAAAAAGAGAAAGAGATTGGTCAAAGTGGCCAACATTGATTTGGAGTCTCTTTCTGCCCTCTCCAATAAAGTTGTGCCCAAAAATCCTAAGGTCTTCTCCAGAGTAGTGATTGATGATAGCGGAGATAAGTTTGCAGAAATTGCAGTTCCTACTACTGAGAAGGATCTTGGGGACATGACAGCCACTAACTATGAAGTATCCAAGATAGCCCTTGGTAAGACCACTTTTGAAAGTGATGTTGCTATGGCAAAGGATTCAATGAATAGTGTGCTTAAAAGGTTGGAGAGATACAAATCTCAAATTTCCCAACTCAAGGAAGAAAAGAATCAGTTGATTTCATATGTTCAACATTTGATCAGCCCAATTGAGTCTTCTTTTCCTGTTCCAGAGATGGTGGCTATCCTGGATCAAGAAATTCTCAATCAATCAAAGGATGTGATCACTCTAGGGCACACTCTAAGGTCATGGGTTTCTGAGATAGAAAGTGGTGGGTTGAAAACAATTGCTGAGGTGATAAAAATATCTGAGAATATTTATGCCTACCTTGATCCAGTGTTTCCATTCAAGGAGTGCCTCATTACAGAATTAATCACACTGGATCAGATTTTTCCAAGTCTTCAGGATCTTGCTCGCATGGAATCTACATTCTTAGCCTCAGAGGGGATACTTGAGTTTGATCATCGCATGACACAAATTCTATGGTTAAATCATGCTAAGGCCAGGAAAATGATTCTAGAAGACTTGGTAATTCAGTTTGATAGTTTGTACAATGAAGCCTATACCACACTCTCTTCCATTCAAGTCTTCATCGAAGAGATTCCTTGCACCTTCATCAATGAACACAACCAAAGGAATTCAGTACAACATCTGGTGGAGCAGTTTACAAAATTGATACATGAAATGTATACTCCTGTTGATGTTTTTTCCACTTCTTCTATGGATCAATGTTTCAGAATCAAACATCTTTGCGAAGAGATCCAATCTAAAGTTGCAGACCTGCATACCATACCAGGTAAGATTCTCGAAATGTAGGTACTTTGTGAGGCTAGTCTTCTCTCGAGTTGTTTTTTGGAAGAAGAGAAGATGCACCAGACATTGCAAAAGCTCAAATCTTTTGAATTGGCAAAGAATCAGGATCCTTGTTTTGCCAACAACATGGTAGGATGATTTCCTATATTTTCTCATGGGTGGGAGAGTCCATTTCTCATACGATTGAGATAGGTGGACCCCACCCCCAATGGATAAGGCACTGGTTTTTGTCGAATGTTTTGAAAGTGGTATTTTAAATGATGTTATTGTTGAATTCACTTTTGAGGAAACTTATGAGATTTCTATTTTTAGTTGTTTTTAATAAAGTTGGTTGAAAAATTCAAAGTCACTTAAGTGCCCTATTTAATGTGCATTTAAAATCCTAACTACTTTGTAACCAACTTTTGGGTTATAAAAGGATGTTAGGGGCTCATTTGTAAGGGTGACTTTGAGAGAGGAGAAGAAAATACTTTTGTGTGCAAGCTTTGTTTCAGGAAAGAAACTTTGTGTTCTTTTGTGAAGACATTTTGGAGTTAATGAAATATGAACTTTGTGTCTCATTCATTATCTCTTGTAACATTTGATGTTCTTATGTTCATTAGATGTTAGATGTTTAAATCTTGCATGCAAATATTGTCTTTGATCTTATTGTCAACACTATTAATATATTGTTCTTGTTCACAGTGATCAAGCTCTGATTATTTACTTGCTCATGTGTGTTCCCTTTTACTCATTCTCATTTAGCTGATGCAAACTCTGTTTTATTTGTGTTAGTTATTTATTGTTCTTCTCCATGCAATATTAGGCTCTGCTTTTACCTAACTCTTGCATGTTCCTTCCATTCATTCCTTTCCATTCCTTTCCTTCATTCCATTCCATCTCCCTCATTCACTTTTCTTTCCATTGATGTTCCAAAACACCCCCCACATACAATTTTGAATGTACAGGTGTAAATACAGTTTTGGTTTTCAATAAAGGCAGCCTCACCTTCATTGAGGATTCTTTGTCACTTGTCAGTCACACATATTTGTTGCTAGATTTATATGGTCTAATAATTTAATAGCTATATATTCTATATTTTCTTATAGCCTAACCTAGAGAGTTCTTTATATATATGCGGTTACATCTAATATATAGTTAATTTAATCTAAATCTAATTTCAAATAGTGTAATTCTCGGTGTAAAACCACTTTCAATTTCTACAAATACGAAATTTGGGTCTCTTAAAATTTGACCCCCAAACCTCACCAAATTCAAAATTAGAATTAGAATCCATCATCATTGATGGACTATAAGGATAGACTACACCTATGCTTAATTTAGTTTATAATCAACAATAATATTCGCGGATATTTCAACAGATATAAGACACAAAATAAAATGTTCAATGTGTTTTTTGGGCCCCTCGATTTGAGACATCCCCACCATCTTAGCCACACAACAAAATCTACACCACAAGAAGTATTTTGGGGAAAAATAAAATAAAAAATACAGTAATTCGTTTTGGCATGCGCCCGTGTGTAGAAGAAGCACTTATAATCAACCATGGCTTCAGTGTCATGGATCCACCACAGTGAACTCAATTTGTTCTCGTTTAACCCAAATAAATACTCTTTACTTCGTCTCGAGAAGCACAAGAAGCATGTGGGCGTAAGATCTTCTGCAGAGAAATGGGCAGGAAAAGGAGGGTCTTTTGTGAAATCTTTGGATGTTATATATCCTCAGATCCCTTGCAGAATTTGTAGAGGTAAGTGGCCCTTTGAAGCTGAGTTTTTTCCTTTATTGAAGGGCGGAGATATGTGAAAATTGCAATTTGTTGTTGGATTTCAGGGAGAGGAAAAATTGCGTGTGATAAATGTGATGGGAAGGGCAGCTTGGGAAGAGGAGGATATCAGAAAAAAAATCCTGTTAATCTCGAACGGATTATTGGTATGCTCTCGCTCTAAATCATTTGTTTACTTATTGCGATTAATGGTATGGATATCTGGCATCAATTGAACTCTTTTGATAATAGCAGAGTTTCTGGGTTTTTTTTTTTTTTATTATTGTGCCTGTGTTTAGGTTCCAAATGGACAGCCAGAGAGAACACCTTTGGATGGAGGCACTTCATTGTACATTCAAAGCAGAGGGGATCAGCGAAAGAGTGGTTCTTGGAGATGGAGGCAACCTGTGATAAAAGCACCCACTTCTGGATCAATTCTAAAAACCTTAAGGTGCTCCCTCTTCTTCTTAATTTTCCCCATTCACACGAGGATTGAGGATCTCTCCTTGACTTTTTCATATGGAAAACAGTGGCAAGTTATTAAGGTTTTATTAGGCATCTAACAGAATTATGAGGCTTAAGTTTTGTTTTTTAACCCAATGCAAAAGGCAATTATTAACAAGTAGATTGCATGAATTTGTGTGGCAGGACAGAGAGAGATGGGCCATGGGTTGGCTGCAGAGAGAGGAGTTAGTGAACGGCAGTGGAAAGTCGAAAGACACTTGTTTATGCAAGGCTTGCAGAGGTGAAGGCAGCTTAATTTGCACAGCTTGCGATGCCCACAATGGTTCAAAAGCTGGTAGAGTTGATATTATTGAGGCTTGACTGTATTGGGGCTTTGTTTTATATTGTTTATGCTCGAGACTTTGTCATAGATTTGTAATATAAATGCTTTGTGGACAAGACTTTTGTTTGATCCAAAGCTTATGTCAATATCCCTGCAACATAAAAGAGTGTTCGAAGAACATGGGAACTTGCAATAAGCCATGCTTTACAACTGATTCAATAAGAGACAAATGAACTTTTTAATGAGTATGAAAACAAAGATAACTAGCAATTGCATGTGAATGATGTAATGGAGATGCTGGACATGATCTGTCAAAAAAGTTAAAGTTGAGGGAGTGAAATATTGCAGGAGGAAGATGGATAATGAAGAAAGGGTTTGATAGAGGAGATGTCCAAGGGTGGGGAAAATGTTGGGGGAACTTATGTGAAACTCTTCTTTCTTATGACCCAACACATATGAACCACCGACCAATTTTGTCAATCGTTTGGAAGAGAACGAGGTTGTGGTACACAGATTGTTGAGGCAACATACTTCTGAGATATTTCAGGGAGCAAGGTATGGTTGATCAATATTGCCAATGACGTTAGTTGTTTGCATTGTCAACCTCTTGTGATTTGTGGGTAATTAGAGCATACACCAATTTAAAGGGAATTCAGTTGTGCATGTCCAGGGACACTTCAAAGATTGGGACATGTGGAGTGGACTCAGCATCCCATGTCGACTTGATGTAGTAGTTGAATTTGATAAACAAAAAATCGTTGGTCAAGTGCTTTTGTGCCATTATCTTATGCCATTCTCCATGCTTTTGTAGGCAACCATATATATCATATGTAAGAGTTGTCCTCGTAGATTTGTAGTTGACACTTCTTCCTCAACATTTCAGGGTCTTAAAACTCATTAAATTTGAAGCATTTTAATATATATCTATCTCAAGAAAGATTTTCATGACCGCCACTATCATCGACTCCGTCATTGTTAACAATGTTATCGCCAATGTTGGAACTTGCAACATGACTGACATCCTCTTATAGCGATTACCCTGCCACCCTGGTTGACAAAAAAAGGATAACACTAATTGTGTTTGAGTGGCACCAATTGGTATCTTACGTGGAGAGGTATGTTGGCTGGTCACATCGCAGGGTCTCCTTCGCCATTGCCTATAAATAGGGGAACTTACAAATGTTTGAATTCCAAACTTTGTATATGTTAGATATGGAAACTCTGTGTTTAGGGTTCCTTAAGTCGCCATCATGCACATTTACGATTAGTGATCAAGGAAATGATTATGGTTTCTTCATCAATTGTTTTGATGATGCCATATATGAACAATCATTGGAAAAATATCTCAACTGTCCATTTCCCCAACTCGACCATCCATTTCCACAATGCATGTTATACATAGCCATTGAGGCTACCATTTGGAAATGCCTATTGTTGGCAAGACTTTATGACACTTTGGTCTATTCATGGGTTTGCCGACATTGTTTGACATAAAACTTGCAACATTGAAGAGATCACCTATTGACAGGGTGATCTAATCTTTACGTTTGAGAGGGACAACTCCCTCCTATGATGGGTTTGTGGGGTTTTCAATATTTTAACCCAGAAATCATCCAAAAGGAGAAAGAAAAGACATGGAGAATGGAATGGAAAAGGAAGGAAAAATAGTGAAAGGAATAAAGAAAGGGAGCAGGTAGGGATAAACAAATGTAGATCTCATTCTTGCATTGCTAGAAAGTACACCAGGAGAGAAAATAGATTGAATGTTAATAATTTGCATGAAAAAGAAGGAAAGAAAGATTAGATTTGACATAAGAACAAACATAACCATCAAGAATCTCAAAACACAAAGTTCCATATACATTCTTGTATTTCTTCTTGAAAAGGAACAACAAGTTTCCTTCTTGTCTTCTTCTTCTTCTTCAATAAAGCCGTCACAATAATCAACCTCCACAAGAAGTATCTGTTAATTTTTCAAGATCCCCTTGCCAAGTTACCTTCTTTTTTCATAAAATTCCCTTGCAAAACATCTTCCTTTTTATCAAGTGTTATTTTTCGCAAAATTATTTGAGAAATCTGCCTATGTATTGAAGTTTTCTTATGCATTTTGAATTTTGGGTTTTGGGAATCAATTTGCATAAAATGCAAATTGATTCCCAAAACCCGAAACCCGAAATACACAAGAATTTAGAGAAAATCAGAAGTTGGAACTCGACTTGCAGTTTGCATGCAAACTACAATATGACTCCCGAAATCCCATCCCCCAAGTGTATTTTGGGTTTTAGAACCCGAATTGCAGTTTGCATGCAACACAACACCTAGACACTAAAATGACACCTAGATCCGCAACACAACACCTATTAAAATAAAATCACTTTATCACATAAGCGACCTAATTAAAAGTATTTATGACAATAATAAAATGGGTACATGTGGACCCTACTAGAGTGAATTGGACATACACCTAGACACCAAACCAACACCTAGATCCGTAACACAACACCCATTACTAGTGACATACACTTTGGGGCAAGAGTTTGCCTATCTCGATCATATAATAAATGAACTCATTAATCATATTGAATTTGCGACACATTTTGTGATCTCCCACTCCATGAAGGATATGGGTTCATAGCTTGGTCGCTTGCTTCAGATGCAAATTGACCACTTGTTTGGTTTGCAATCACTTGAGAGCACTCAGGTCTGTAGCTTGAATAAATATACAATCTTTCTTTTATAGTTTTTACTACATGGGATACCTACTTTCATATGCGTTTATTGTGCATGATTGCACATTTCTCCATTCTTAATATTTATTTTCCTTGGTGAATTCATGGTTTATCACATAACCATAGTTTATTGCACCACCTTATCCTATGATCGAGCTATTTCCTATGTAAGCCAATCATCTACACATAATAATACAATCAACATATGAAGAAGATCATTGTATAGGTTGTATAAGTAGTTGAGCACCCCCTCAGATAACCCTTAAAAAAAAATTTCCAAGCCTTCTTCTTGCAATATCAACACAATATTCTTTGGAAACGATCTCTCTTTCCACTTCATGATCTCTCTATGCAGGAAATAGGGTACTTCTTCAACCAACTCACCACATAGAATTATTGCACTGGGTGGGAGTTACCCTCGTGTTAGTGGTGAATGCATAGATTCAGGCGGATTCTAAATGAAGTCTTCCTATTGGGGATGAAGAGTCGACACAATATCTTCATGTTGTATTGAATAAGGAAGTGATGCATGCTTTCCTGGAATTCCAATTGTGAGCAATAGTGAAAAACATTGTTTTGACTTGGTGGCATTGCGCCTTGAGTTTCCTAACCAAAAAAAATTCTTCTTCGTGCCACACCATAGACGAGTTAAAAATTCATGATAATACAATTTTCCCATTTGCATTTTATGGACAAAAGAAACCAAGTCTTTTGAGCCAAGTTTTGAATGGTTAAGTATTTTCTCATCTTGGCATCGAGTTGATGATTTTGCATAATCGAGATTGTATTGGCCACTAACTTTATATTTTGCATGTAACATAGTCTACTTGTATGCATGCTTGGCTTGGTAGCAAATCACCATGCGCGAGGCTGTTACCACACCACCTGTTTATCAAGACTTCAGGTTTCATGTCAGTGATTTCCGCTTTAGGCTCCATATGAATCACAACATTCTTTTACTGGTTCGGTATCAAGATAATCTCCTTGTTCATTACATTTGGTGGCTCGGGTCTTAACTCAGCTCATATCATTCCAAGTCTTGGCCATTACCTCAAATACATGTCATTCATGTATCTTTACCCATTGCTATTTCACTGAGCTCTAGTGATGGCTTTACAGCTCATGAATTATTGAGAACTCACCCGAACTACCTTGATTACTCCTTCAATGCTAGAATCTCCTTATATATGCCTCGGGTGATATGACTCAAGATTAGTTCATGATTGAGATTTGGGTAGCTCTTCATTATGAGTTACCTTCACTTTTTTATTCTTAGGCCAACAATGTCCTATTTACATGTTGAGCTTCTCTGATACCTTAGCTATCAATTAGTGCTTAGGGTCTTCATAACACTCATGTTTTCACTACTCTACTCGCAACATGAACTCTTTCATTGGCTCAATTCCCTTTCAACTTCTTGCATCATTTTTTCTTATCTATTTGACACTAAAAATCTTATCAAGAGGACTAGTAAGTACCTCATCAAAAAGATTTGAAATCAATATTTTTTGGAAATATAGTGCTTTTGTTTCTAGTTGAAGATCTTGTTCTAGTAGTCAGTGAACGCCACCCAGACTAATAGATTCATGTTTTCTCTTAGATAGGAATCTCTCTTTAATACTTCTTCCTTTATAACTGCCTCAATCACTTCTAGAGATGACTCCTTTTTATCATTAATATCAATCACCTTCCTTGGGATCTATTTATTTTTTCCTTCAGGATCTGGTTTAACAATGTTAGATTATTTTTGCTTTTGTCTTGTCCTCAATTAAACTTTAAATCTCTCTCCATGATTTTAGTAGTTGTTGAAAACTCCTTGGGTATTACTGGAGATTTCACAATATATTTTGTCACTTTTTTATTTCTTCAAAGGGTCTTTAACATAATAATAAGAAAAGGTAGTTAAATGAAATCACAACCTATATTAAGACCTCCTCTACACGAGTTTTGAGTTTTCATTCATCTTCCACGTGTTCTATCCATTGTAGAACTTCCTTCTACCAATGTCCTCTATGCAAGTTAGTTTTGATTGCTTATTTCCTTGATTTCTATGTCACCTCCCACATGGGCTCTCGAGATCCCTCTACATGGGCTATACAATTTTGTCTTACAATACATAGGCTTTTTGTTTGATGTTTTTCTCCAAACTGAGTTCTTGAACACCTCTTACATGGAATTCAGTTTTGTATTTATCTCCAAACCAAGTTCATCACCTTCTTCCACATCTTGCCCTTGACAACATTGACTGTCACCTTTTCATTTTGTGTGGGTTTTGTTTCATGATTGTAACGACTTCCTCTTTCAAAGAATACACATAAGCAATATGATCAACTAAATGAACCAAAAAATGAATCCCACCATCAAGAGTCTTCTTATATTCCCCAAATCACTCTTAATAACATAAACAATCATTTCAGGCACAATCCTTATACTCCAAGTTATGGGTGACGAGACCCAATACCTCATGTCAAGATCATCTCTAGGTCTTAAGTATGAAACTCCACGTGAGCTTCAAATCCTTCACGAGCCATCTCTCTCCTCTATGCCATACTTTATGCAACATTACGCTGCTTCTCTATCTCCCTCTCACGTGCCTCATTATACACCTTTCCTCTCTCTACCTTTCTGCCACTATGTCTGCCATCTTTCACAAAACATGCTCCTGTCCCCAAGCGTGGTGAGGTTTAGTTGGCCATCGATTTACTCTCCAGATCCAAAGTTACCATCAGGATTTTGATCGCTAGTGGAATGCCTTGTAGGTAAGCTCCCCTTGGATATCGTAAAAAATGGAATTCAATTACTTCTGGAGACGAATAAATGGAAATTGAGTATTCCAAGATATAACTGTTCAAGACACCACAAAACCACATATCCACAACCCGAGTCCAAATCATATCAACATCATTAAGGGCTTGGAAATATTCCTATGTCCAGACAAGTGCACGATGCCTCCAATTCCACTTCAATGCATAAGCAATCAGCCACTCATACAATTCTACTGGAAAGATAGCGAAAAAAATCTCATATAAACTATCATACAGATTTTGTTCCACCCATACGTGTGTGTTAAAATCAGATCCAGTGTTGAACCTGTGTGCATATTCTTCCTCCAAATCATGTATCCACTCTTCAATACTTGCTAGAGTTAACCAATATGTATTCATCGTGAACCATCCTGAAAACAACTAAAAAAGAGGTCTCGACAATGGAACCAATGATGCTAGCCGCTACCCATTATTACAATGAGCGATAAGGAAGAACGTTTCAAGCTAATGTAAAATCTACAGGTCCGTGACTCATGACACAGAATAATGTTCCAACTGATTGGACAGATCCATGATGCTATAGATATTGGTGTACGACAAACAAGAGTTTTAGATAACTCTAAGGTGAGCATCAGGACTAGGATAAAAATCAGGTGCGCTATGAATGAAATGAAGGTGTGTTTTAAAGGCGGTCGTGGAAGAGGTCAAGTATAACACAGTGGATTTGAAGGATGAGCCCGTGGTGGTGGATGAGTGTTTCAGATTTTCTTTTTTGAATGATGTAGATACATGCGGATAAGGGCCAAGGAGGAATACAAGTGCGAATGTCCTCGGTTATTACATGCACGTGTTCTACCTTCTTGAACCATAGCTATGAAGAGTGCCCAGAGCTTACCTTTTGGCTGAGTAGGCAACATACCTGTACATAGAAAACAAATGTGTACATGGTTAGTTTAATCATGATATCAGATAGTCAATGGACTGCCTAAGTTAGAGTGGAATAAGATCACTAGAAGTGAAGATCACGACGTGCCCTGATGGTTGTCAATCCACTATTTAAAAAAGCATTAATGCAGGAAACAAGTACCATCACTACTAAGTTGAAGAAGGTGGTCATTCAAGCAAATAAGAAAATCCTAATAAACAGGATAGGTTCCAAAGTGCAGATTCTGCTACTGAAGGGTAGGTTATTTTTTAGGAGTGTTGGAATATGGTCAAGGAGAAGCAAGGTGAGTGAGTATAATCATTGTACCACAGAGAATAAGAAGGAGCTTGATGCTTGCTGAACACAAAGACAAATAAATACACGTGTCGGAAGACATGTCGGTGTATGACGATGTTGGTCAGAAGCTCTTGAAGAAGATTGGATTTTACCAACTATATGAACTCCCTTACATCAGGAAATATGATCCTTTATACCATTGGCTCATGAGCATAGTGTATGAATACTTTTTCTACTTTGTAGGACGTAGAGCTAGAATCTCAGCCGTGCTAATCTCCACGGTAACGAGATTGAAGGGCACATGAGAAGATTTGAGAGATGATTTAACAGACAAGGCTGCAATATTGGAGACTAGAAAGGAGTTGGGGTACACAAAGGGTCCACGCGGCATGGATATAGATAAACTAAAGAAGTATCCAGTTGTACAAGTAGCCGCACATCTTGTTACGAAGCTAAATGACTAGGAAAGGTGGTCACAAGTGAATACCATGTGGCTGCACATTTCTAAAAATATGTCCAAAGGGGTAGTCTACAAAATTTTGCGTTACATTGCAGAAAAAGTATATCGTTGAGGAGGCACGCACAGGAGGAAAGATCAGCTTTAGAGCTGTTCTACTGTCACTAGTGTTCATGGAGATCAGAGTACCTGATGGACCAAAAGAGAAGATATGGGAGTATCCCATGGAGCACAAGTCACCTCTCAGAATGCTTCAAAAATTACTTGTGTGAAGGATCCATGACAAAAAAGATCAAGCAAAGGGTTGAGAAGTGGTACGATAGGCTCCACACGGCCTTTGAAGAAGAATGGTGCATCCCCAAGGACTTACCTTCAGGTGGTTAGAAAGGTAGTTCAGTTCTGTTGTATACCAGCACTTTTGCATAGTGGTTTGACCATGAAGGATGGAGCATGGATCCTTTGGTGTAAGTTACCATATGCCTTCACAGCAAGGTACTTCCAGGCGTTAGTACACAGGTTCTCAGACGCACGGTGCTTAACATTCAATGTGGAAAAGGTATATTGTGACTACCACACAATAAGGAAGAAATATGTGTATCCAGAGCGGGGTGCATATATTGAAAGGCTCATTTCAGATGTATTGAGAATTAAATCAGTAAGTTTGGCTATGGAATATATTGGAGCAGCACTATGTACCTCTAACTAAATCCAAAGTTAGAGAATAACAAGTATGTGGAAGATGAGTTCGCACTTCCAGAACCACCGAGGGGTAAGCATACAATGGAGAACATCCTAGTGCCTAAGCCCACAAAGCCAATTGAGGTAGAGGATGAGGAGGATGAGCACAAAGATAGTGGTGGTTTGGAACATAGAGGTAGAAGACATCCTACGAATAAGGATGAGGTTGAGTGTGCCACTACACCACCTCAGCCACAAGAGCGGGATGACGAGGACTTGGATGCAGTCTAAGGAGAGCATAAGATTTAAGAGGGTGTTCAGGAGAACAAGGACCCAAAGTGCTACTCCGCAAATAGTGTGCAAATCACCCAGAACTCTCTCCAGAGAAAGGAGACAACCGCAAAAAGGAGAAGGAAACTAAATTTGAATGAGGAGGTGGAAGAGTCAAAGGAAAGCACGCCTAATTCTCCTACACCTCCAGAGAACATAGAAGAACAAAAAGATGAAGAAGTGAAGGAAGGAGAAGAGGAGGAAAAGGGAATAAATGAGATAAGCTACATATGATTGCTCAGGACATGGAGACACAAGTTCCAAATTTGGAAGCTCAAGTTCTTAAATAGCCTAGGTCTAGAAGAACGAGTGGAGAGCACTTTCCACTAGCCATGGGTTATGCCGAGGATGCATGTAAAATTATCCGTGTCTGGCTCCATAGCACACTAACACAAAAGGAATTATATGGCTGGGAATTAATGGATGAAGATATGGCTACAGTGCACACAAGAAAGTAGTTATCATGGTCAATGCACACACACATGGATGAAAAAGATTTTGATGTGTATGAGGAGTCATGCGTATCGAGGAGGTTGAAAAAAACACCTGAGGCTAGACACATGATAGTAAAGCCTATTGTCATGTCAGATGAATAGGTGAGCAATGCATTGGTGAAAGTCTCAACAGAGGTGGAAAGGAGGAATATGGACAAGGCTACCACAATTAGGGTGCTCGGGGAAGAGATTAAAACTAAGGATGGGGAAATAGCACGTGCCTAACACAGGAAAGAGACTTAGCACAGAAGAAGAACTTTGTATTTATCAGCATCACAGAGGAAATTGGCGATAATGTCATAAGAGCTAGGCCACACTTAGAGCCAAAGGTACCAAAGACGTTTCCTTCAGTGATACACTACATAGGAAATTTGGTGGACCTAGTGCTTGAAGATGAACCTTTGTGCATGCCAGTGCCAAAATATCCAGTGCAAGATGAAAAATGAGAGAAGGCTTCAGTGATGTGGAAGATTACATCCTATGAAGGACTACTACAAGCGCTGCAAGAAGAACTGAAGAAAGCAGACCAAGCCTTGAACATCTGCACAGCTCTAGAGGTGCTCATCAACATAAAAACCCTGGAGGAGAACAATGAGGTCCAAAAAGTGATGAAGGATGAAACATTGGGCCACGCAGAAAGGTTATCAATGGTTAAACAAAAGCACGAGGCCCTGACAGTAGCCTAAGAACCACACAAAACTTGGCATGAAGAGCTTGGGAAGCTCATTACGTAGAAGATGGATTTTTTGGAGGGAAGGATGACCTCAATGTCTAACGTTGTGTTGGTATTAGAGAATGAGAAAGGGGAGATTGTGAAGGATTAATTGAAGTCCATTGTTGTGGACATTCCAGAAAAAGTAGAGGAAGCACTCACTGAGTGGCAGACCTTGGAGGCTGAAATAAAATAGGAATACCCTAAATTAGTTACTCAGGCTATAGAAGAAGAGACTACAGATTAAAAACAGTCTTTCATTTATCAAAATTATTTCTATTCTTATAATTCTTTACTTCAGTTTTGGAGATGACCATTATCGGGGTGACAATGAAATTAGTGTGGGGTAATGTTGATAGAGAGAACATTGGGCAGAAAAGCACACAAGAATTCTATTGTGGAGGTAAAGTTTGATGGTCATATTCAAAGGCACAAATGGATAGGGAGAACACCTTCATTTGCACAAGCAGAAGTTCAACTTTTGGGACTTAGCCATTTTTTCTCATGGAGGTCTATTTTTAGAGATGGCGTGCAGGGCACACAAAAAAGGCAGGGATGTGCATGCCATGCATTGGCCATATTTGGAGGATTAGATACAAAGCGCTTTGCATGGACATAAGACGAAAATAGATCTACTACTATTAGTTAACTACCAGTAGTCTATTGTAGCGCACTTGCATGTGTGGCTAGTTTTGTAATGACGCGTGGCTAGTAATAGCATGTGACCTATTTTGAGAACTGATAAGCGGTGAAGGGAAAGTCCCCACCCTTATAAGTATGTAGTAAACTGATGTAATAGAGATATCGACATATACATGGATATGCATACATAGTGAGATTATGTTATTAAATCTGTTACGCTATAATGCATACTATTGTTATTGTAATGAAGCTTCTGTAAACTTATTGCAGTTAATATGATGGAGGATATTGAGCTGAATCTAAGTGTTAATTTTCGATGTGTAGGGCTGAATCTAGTATGTCTTTGATCTCATCATGGTTAATAATTAGTTATGTTCTCCCTTAGAGATAGATCTGGTATGCTCTGTAGAATGATGTGTTAGTAATGGAACTATATATGTTAAATCTTCATCATGCTAACATCCTACAACAACAACCCTAAAGAGGGACATGGTACCTTTGCAGTGCTTTACACCAATCCGGCACTATGATAATTCTTCACCGGGAACTCCTCGTGCTATGATTATTTACTAATGCACAGCCTTTAGTTTGGTGGATGTAATCTGGAAACAAAACAACAACCGAACACAAGAATACCATTGACTATGATAAGACAGAATGACGACAAATCTGAAATATCAAAATAAATTATAATATTAACATGAAACTGTTACAATCTCACCCATGAGATACTTCAACAAGACTATGGGAGAAACTTTACAATTACACCTCTTGATGGCTTCTTCAACACACCTTTAACTGATGGCTTCCTTCGCACACTTCCTACAATATTTCTCACTACTTCTTTCTATGCTAAATGAGGGGGGTGGCCTCTCTATTTATAGAACTTCCAGGCTTATCCATCCTATCTCTAAGATAGGATAAGAAATCCACTCTGACGAATCATATTCCATACCTTAACTCTTATCTGTACATGTAAGCTTATCTGTTAAGATAAGATAAACCTTATCATTTTACATGGGTTCCACATTTTTAGACTTTTTACAAATAAAATACACAAAATATTTATGACCTCACTCCTTGTCCTTATTACCAATATAATATTTCTAATTCCTAATCATGTAGACCCTACTTCTCTAATTACCCAAACTTTGACATTTTAACATTACCGGACCACTTACGACAAATATTTACTTTTTACAACATTCCTATTGTACTTTGACTGTTACCGTACTCCACATTATTGGCGGCACCGTACTGACGGCGCCGTTATCTTCTATCGGACGCTACTACTAATTACACTTAACAACATCCTATTCCTAATACATACATTAATGAAATAGAAATTTTGGAGGAAAATTTTAGTGTCGACATCTTCCCCCTTCCTAGCTTCTACTCCGTCCTCGGAGTAGACTATTCTGGTGCTTGGAAAATCTTCAACTTGTCGTGGTTGACCCATTTCGTAATGGGAGTGCCATCCAATTCCTCCAGTCGGTACGTACCATTTTCATGCACAGCTGCTATTTTGTAGGGCCCCATCCATTTTGGAAGAAATTTTCTCTGTCTTCTTTTTTTGTATCTGGAATCATATACTAGGACCAAGTCATTCACATGAAATGGAGACCATCGGATCTTTTGATCAAAGTATTCCTTCTGCTTCATTTTCTTCTTATGGCTTGTATCCTTTGCTATTTCCCTCATTTCCTCTAGCAAATGAAGATGTACCAACCTTTCTTTTACTGAATCACTTTCATCCATCCTTTCATTTTTCATAACTCTCACAGTGGGAATATCAAACTCAATAGGAAGAACTGGATCAATGCCATAGGCCAACTGAAATGGGGAGTATCCTGTTGCTGACTTTGATGTTGCCCTATATGCCCACAATGCTGCATGAATCCTTTTATCCCATTTATGTACCTGCAAGGCTGCATCTTTTGCTAGAATTTGACACAGCACAAAATTTGTTCGTTCCACCTGTCCATTTGTGCTTGGCTTGTATGTTGTTGCCTTCCTGTGCTTGATAGAAAACTTATTGACTAGGGCTTCTACCACCTCATTAATGAAGTGGCTTCCTTGATCTGTTACAATTTCTAATGGACAACCAAATCTGGTGACAATGCGTTCATATATGAACCTTGCCACTTCATCCATGGAAGCTGTTTTCAATGGCCTAGCTTCAACCCACTTGGTTAAATAATCTGTGGCAACTACAATATACTTATTTTGACGTGATGTAGTTGGAAGTGGACCTACAATGTCTATTCCCCATTTTTCAAAGGGACCAAGGGGAAGAATAGGACATAATGGAGCTGATGAAGTCTTACGGTTACCATGTGTTTGACAAATATCACATGTCTTACAATAATTATAACAATCTTTAAAAAGAGTGGGCCAGTGATAACCTGCATCCAAGATCCTTCTTGCTGTAAGTTGTCCAGAGAAGTGCCCTCCACATGTACCATTGTGGAATTCTTCTAGCAGCTCCTTTCCTTGATCACGTCCAACTGCCCTCTTGTACTGTCCATCAGGTCCTATTCGAAATAATGCTCCATGCAGAATAGAATATGGACGACTGGCTTGAGTAATCTTTCTCTTAGTCTTTGCATTGGCACCATCAGGAAACTTGAATTCATTCAGATAATTCCAAATATCTATGTATTCACTAGGGATTGTGTCAAGGGAGAACAATGCTGCATCGGGAAAATCATCATCATCACAAGATGATCCTAAACCATCATAGGCTCGAGAGAGTGCATCTGCATTGACATGCTTCTTTCCTGGCCTATCTATAATATCAAATTCAAATTCTTGTAGCAAAATTATCCATCTTGCTATCCTCCCTGATGGGTTAGGCTTATTGACAATATATTTCAGAGCCTGATGATCCGTTACAACTATAAATTTCTGCCCTAGCAAGTAATTTCTAAACTTCTTTACAGCAAAAATGATAGCCAGAGCCTCTTTTTCAGTTACAGTATAGTTTACCTCAGCACTGCTCATTTGTCTGCTCCCAAAGTAAATTGGATGTTCATTCCCATTTTCATCCTTTTGGCTCAAAGTACTACCTAGTGCTGCATCTGAGGCATCAGTGTACACAATGAATGGCTTGCTCCAATCTGGATTCTTCAAAACAGGTGAAGACACCAGGGCTTCCTTCAGTTGTCCAAAAGCTTCATGCGCCTTGTTTCCTGGTTCATAAGCAACATCCTTCTTCAAGAACTGGGTTAGTGGCTGTGCAATCTTTGAGAAATTCTTGATGAACCTTCTATAGTAACCCACATGGCCTAAAAATGATCTCAACTTACTTCTATTCATAGGAAATGGTAAATCTTTGATTTTTGAAACTTTATCAGGATCAGTACCAATACCATCTCTGGATACAACATGCCCTAACAAAACGCCTTTAGAACATCCAAAGACACACTTTGTAGGGTTTAGTGAGGCTTGTGCTTCATCTAACCTTTGAAATGCTGTCTCCATCTGGTGCAGGTGGTCCAACTTGCTCCCATAGATGCAAAAATCATCCAGAAATACTCTGATGAAGGTCCCAATGTAGGGTTCGAACACCCTATTCATCAAACGCTGGAATGTTGCTGGAGCATTACACAACCCAAAAGGCATAACTCTATAAGCAAACGTTCCCCAAGGAGTGGTGAACGTGGTCTTCAGCTGATCTTTCTCTGCTATACGAACTTGGTTGTAGCCGCTATATCCATCAGCAAAACTATAGCACTCCTGGCCAGCTACTTCGTCCAAGATCTGATCTGAAAATGGAAGAGGGTAATGATCCTTCTTTGTTGCCTTATTGAGCTTCCTGTAATCAACACAAATGCGTAGCTTCCCATTCTTTTTTATTGAGATCACAATGGGAGAAACCCATTCTGAATTCTCCACAGCAAATATGAATCCTGCATCAAGCAACTTATCTATTTCTTCTTTTACAGTCTTGGAAAAATTAGGATTCATTCTATATGGCATTTGCTTTATAGGCTTAGCACCATCTACCAGCTCAATACAATGTTCTACCCAACTTACTTGACGGAGTTCCTTGTAATCAAAAGTGAATAGGTGTATGTACCTTCGAAAGAGCTGGAGGTAGGATTCCTTCTCACTCTCCATCACAGCATCACCAATCTTTATTTGTTGGAGACGATCATCAACTTCTTCTTCAGATAATTTTATGGGGTCATGAGTTGGTGTGACTGGCAGGATATCCATGACTGAAACATCCACCTCACTTTCTTCATCTTCAGTGTCCACTTCACTGGTACTAGAGTAATCAGAGGATGTCCAATCATCAGTTTCATCACTTGAATCCACAGGTTCTACTTTATGATGTCGAGGGATCACGTTTATCTTCACCCTCTCTCTACCACGTCCAAGTGTCATGAAACCTTCATTCCAGTAGTTTCTTGCATGAACTCTCCTTAGCCATGGTCTTCCCAGCAGCATTGGGTACGCAACAGTACCATTTTTCATCACCTGAAAGTCTACCACACATACAACACCCATAACAGATATTGCCACATTTGAAACTACACCTTCTGGTTTAGTTTTTCCCTTATTTAATGACCTTAACATAAGTGTTGAAGGGCGATCAATTTTTAAACCCAACATATTCATTACAGACTCGGTCATTACATTAACTGCAGCACCTCCATCAACTAAGACATCATGAATTGAAATACCATTACATAATACCTCAGCTTGTGGAGCATAGGGATCTGCCTCTGCCTCCAAAACAGGGACCTCAACCTCCTTCCTTCTTCGAGCATTGAGTCCACCTCGCAACTCCCGCCTCTTCTCAGAAGACATAGCCAAGAGTTGACCATATGTAATATTTGCAGGCCTTTTGGACAGATCTTCCAAGATGGAGTATGGTCCTTGCCCCTGTGAAATCAGAAAATCCTGCACACCCAACTTTCTTCTCCTATGTTTCTTACTAGTTTCTTCTTTCATCTTCTTAGGATCATTTCCATCTTGATTATCTTTTTCTTTCTTTCTTTTTGTTACAAACACATCTACTTCATTATTTCTGCTCTTATCTACTACATCAAAAGAATTCACAGGTGCTTTTCCTTTATCATTATCTCCCTTACCAGATGTAGAAGCTCTATCTGGACAATTATACTTATAATGACCCTTTTTATAACAACCATAACAAACAACTTCAGAAATATTTCTTTTTGGACCTCTATCTCCTCCCTGAGAACTAAATTCCTTTCCTTGAAGAAGATTAATAGTTAACTGACCCATCTTTTTGAGCAGATCTTCATACTCAGTAGATGTATTAGGAGAAATATTTGTGCTCACCGGGAGTGGTTGTGGATTCAGGACCAAAGGTGCTGGTGTAGGCTCTACTTTAGCAACAATTTCTTTGGGCTCCTCTTCCATGCTTTCTTCTTGCCTTCTTGCAATCTCCTTTGCTTGTTCAATGGTAGCTGGGCGGTCATACTTCACTCGTTGTCTGATCTCCGGCTTCATCCCAAGAATGAAGTGCTTACAGAGGAGATTATCCACGCCATTCATCAACCCATCCGCTAGTCCTTCCTTCCGGATCTGGGCATCGAGCTTCCTCCTTAGCTCTAGAACACGAGCATGATAATCCCTTATCTTCTCCTTCTCTCCTTGGGATAGCTTTGTGATCTCGATCATGAGATCTGCATATTTCTGTTGTTCACCAAATTCTTCAAGAAAACTTTCAGTTAATAAATCCCATGAATTTTTCACATTATCACCTAGTGTTTCAAACCACCTAAGTGCTGAACCATCCAAAAAGGTAGGAAAAAATTCAGTCCATTGTTCCCTTCTTATAAGGCCATTACAAATACAAGATCGTTTAAACTCTTGAATGAAAGAAGAAGCATCTTCATTAGATTGAGCTGAAAAAACAGGAATCTTTCCCATTTTCAAAAGTAACCACCGTGAAATACCAACCCACAAGTACAATTAACAAGACTTATGTGCACAAATAATTGGAATCACTATACTAGAAAGTGACTTTACACCTTTCTACAGTAAAATAGAAATGACCACGGTAAACTATGGTAAAACTTGACTTACTACGGTAAAAACTGACTTTACTGTGGTAAACACTATTCACGGTAAAAAGTGAAGTTACTGCGGTAAATACTATTCACGGTAAAAAGTGACTTTACTGCGGTAATTACTATTCCCAGCAAAAAGGACTTTACCAGGGTAACTACTATTCATGGCAAAAATGACTTTAACATGGTAACTACTATTCACGGTAAAAATGACTTTACCATGGTAACTACTATGCACAGTAAAAACAAGGTTACCCTCCAATTAATTTTTGCCTAAGTGGGAATATCTCTCCAGAAAATCCACCAACGAGGAATGGTCCCGGCAACGGAACCAAAATGTCATCACCAATCCGGCACTATGATAATTCTTCACCGGGAACTCCTCGTGCTATGATTATTTACTAATGCACAGCCTTTAGTTTGGTGGATGTAATCTGGAAACAAAACAACAACCGAACACAAGAATACCATTGACTATGATAAGACAGAATGACGACAAATCTGAAATATCAAAATAAATTATAATATTAACATGAAACTGTTACAATCTCACCCATGAGATACTTCAACAAGACTATGGGAGAAACTTTACAATTACACCTCTTGATGGCTTCTTCAACACACCTTTAACTGATGGCTTCCTTCGCACACTTCCTACAATATTTCTCACTACTTCTTTCTATGCTAAATGAGGGGGGTGGCCTCTCTATTTATAGAACTTCCAGGCTTATCCATCCTATCTCTAAGATAGGATAAGAAATCCACTCTGACGAATCATATTCCATACCTTAACTCTTATCTGTACATGTAAGCTTATCTGTTAAGATAAGATAAACCTTATCATTTTACATGGGTTCCACATTTTTAGACTTTTTACAAATAAAATACACAAAATATTTATGACCTCACTCCTTGTCCTTATTACCAATATAATATTTCTAATTCCTAATCATGTAGACCCTACTTCTCTAATTACCCAAACTTTGACATTTTAACATTACCGGACCACTTACGACAAATATTTACTTTTTACAACATTCCTATTGTACTTTGACTGTTACCGTACTCCACATTATTGGCGGCACCGTACTGACGGCGCCGTTATCTTCTATCGGACGCTACTACTAATTACACTTAACAACATCCTATTCCTAATACATACATTAATGAAATAGAAATTTTGGAGGAAAATTTTAGTGTCGATATATGCTGATGGAATTTTACGTCTTTACGTGTCTATAGAAATTTTAACCCAAAAGTGGTTCTCCAATCTCTCTTGTGCCATATAAGGGCAATGGAACGCCAAAGATTGACATTGAGAAGTCGCACTAGAAATGGGCGCATCATTATAGCACTTAATGTCAATATCTGATTTGGGACTTGAGTTAATACCAATGGTTTTCAGGGCTAAGATAAAAACACACCAAAATTTCCCAAACCTTAACTTGGACCATACTCAATTGTCCCTTATGTGTGTCTATTTTTAGCCATTGGGTTTTTGTATGAGATCATACATGGTTCTTACCTAGAAGGATTCATTTCATTGAAGAGCTATAAATATGCAAACTTGTAATGTTCTGGCTAGAGTAAACGCGCAAAAACTGTACGATCCTCCAACCTTCAGCTACACGTTCGGGGGAAAGTATAGGCCACCCTTGTGAAATATGTTAGTGGACAAATAGGTAGAGAAGTTCTAATGCAACTGTATGAGTATAATGTCCAAACTAGATTTTATAGATGAGATTTTTCCATAATGTGTATTGCATTTTTAGTGCATGGATTGGTTGATAGAGAGATGCTTGAAGCATTTGAAGCTCATGCAATGATAATAGAGAATATAGCATTCTATCTTAGAAAGATAACAGTACGACCCCCTTTTGATGCAATATGCTTCACATGAAGTGCTCAACAGGAGATACTAGTGCCAAGTGGGTTATAGTGTTAAACAATTCTAGGTTGCATCCATTGGTACTAACCTTTGTTGGGACCTGCATTTTCCTCAGATTTTTCATCATCCTTCAGTATGAAGATGTCTTCATTGCGACCAGCCTAGAAAGTTTTAGAAAATGAGTGCTCGGATAAACCAAGGGATAGAATACACCTATTATTTACCTGATAACACCCTAGTCACACTACCACACATACTTTTTGGGTTATTTTCCCATAAATTGTATGACATATTATAGGCTCCCTCTTTAGGGTATTTTCTGTAACAAGAATTAACTATGAAGGGAAAATTGCATATGCATTCAAATACCCTAATTAAGGACCTTCATTTAAATGCATGCTACCCTTCCTTCTATCTAGACAAGGAATAATTTCTATCACTGATTGAATCAATGCATGCTTCTACATTAGAGGAATAGGTAATCACTTGAATACAGGTAGATTTCAATCCCCTTCTATGTCTAAATCATGCTAATATTCCATCTAGTAAATCTCAAATGTTTTATTTTGGAATATTCAATCTTACACGTATACTTATTGAAATTAGATCATTCTTGTTTTATGTATACAGAGACATACAAGGCATTCCACTGTAGATCATAAAGCACAAGATGGTAACTCTTGAAGTTGGAAGGGAACTTTCCCTTAACTAAACCTTTATGCATTGAGCTCTATTAGGAGCATGCATTGAAAGATGTAGACCTATCCATGGTAGAAGGTAAGATAGAAGAAAGGACACTTAAGTATATAGAAGTTACTATGGGAGTTATAAGCAACGTGCATTCAAAAATACACTATAAGCCTTTTCTTAAATTGTGCTTGAGCAAATTTGTGACCATTTGAAGAGGGTGAAGCCTCATTTCTTGCAATATATAGAACTCATGTGCACATCTTGGGTTGATAGGAACCATTTCGGTAGCATGCAGTATGAGCTCCCATTCCTGAGTTCTTGGAAGATCATGAAATTTGAACAATTTGATTTCCATGGAGTCTAGCATAGGAACTTTGCCCCATTGGTTTTCTAGATCCTGAGTACGACTCCTAACCTTGAAAGTCTACTTTAGAAAAGTAGAACAGAATTTGATCAGTTCACAGTTATGCATCAATGGCTAGGACATAGATCTTCAATTAGCTTATTTGGAGGTGTTTTTCAGGTTTTCATCTACAGAACTATGTAAGCAACAAGAATGTTGGATTCACTTCTAGAAGTAGGAACTACCTCAGGAGCAGACTGTAGGGGTTCAGTATAGTACTAACTTTCAGGGCATAGGGGAGTACATCTACAGGTCCTATCCAGCTACAAGTGGAGGATCAGGGAGGTATAGGTGGTTCTAGTTCTGGTGGATCTAGTGGTTCTAGGAAGAGGAAACACAAGAGGTTCTGGATCAGGTGGTCAAGGTATAGTTCTACACAACCCCATAATATTTATATGGAGATTCAGTTCTCTTCTTAACTCTTCTTTCATGTATAGAGGCATAGAGGATGCTGCTAAGCATGTGCACATGTGTGAAATATTGTGGCATACTGTAAAAGGGAATCATGACTTCTGAGTGCAGGGAAAGTCAATTTGTACTACGTTACAAGGGATGTGCACACAACTGGTATAGGAAGTTTGACCCTGATCAAACTTGTGTGGATTATATGCAGTTTTAAAGGATGATATTCCTTACTCAAGAGTTCCATATCCCAGAGTTTGAGCAGAAGAGTATAAGTGCACTCAAGGATATCAAGCAAGGCACTACTGAGAGTGTACGTGAGTATGATGCATTTTAAAACACTTTATCTAAATATTTCTTATGATATTCATGCAAGCAACATGCACAATGGTTTGTTGGGGGATTGATTACACCTTTTAGAAGGGCACTATCACATAAGACATACACTGATCCATGCAAAGCACTTGAGGAAGTAGCTTTGCACTGAGGCAGTTGGGAGCATTGACACTAGGTTAGTCCATTCTTAGAAGCACAGATTGCAGCTATGGAAAAATAGTTAGAGAAGCTATCAAAAATTCAGCACCATGAAACATGCACTCAAGGATTTGGTGTATAGATTGTGAAGTGGAAGGTCACACCAAGGATAGTTGTCCTCGCAGAACTATACACTCATTGCTATTGGACTGTGAGATATGCATTTGAATCATGATGCTAGTCACTTCCTTTGTTACAACGTGCACGATAAGGAAGAATGTATCTTGTTACTGTAAAAATTTTGTAGGTCCACAACCCATGATACTGAAGACTGTCAGTTGATTGGTCAGATCCATGATGTTATAGACATTGGGGTACGACAGACAAGTGTAACAGATAATTCTAAGGGTAAGAATGAGCACCAGGATTGGGATCATAATCAAATGCTCTATGGTAGGAATGAGGGGTGTTTTGAAGGAGGTCATGGAAGGTCGAGGATATCATGGTGGATTCGGAGGACGAGGCCATGGTGGAGGAAGAGGTGAGTTTCCTCGTGGAACATGTTATATGTGTGGATCTCCTAACCACTATAGGTGCAAAATGTGCTCAGAATATTACATGTTATTTCTGTGGAAAGAACCATAGCTATGAAGAGTTCCCAGACTTATATGAGCATCTGAGTAAGCAACATAAACAAGAAAACAAAGGCGTAGGGATGGTTAGAATCTAGAGCATGGTAGAATATCAGTGGATGCCCAAGATAGCACCAGAACCTGAGGAATTAATGATGAAAATTACCACATGAGATGAAGCGGCACATGCAAAAGAGACATTGCAACAAAAGCCTACAATCACTAAGGAGGAGGTTCTGCATGTAAGGTACCCAGATCTTGCTCATCAGAAGGAAGTTTATCAAGATACCATGGAGGTTCTAAGGAATCGTCATGATGAGATACAATACTTAAAGGAGCAGAAGAAAGAATCAGAGACAGTCCAAACTGATATTGATGACTTGAGAGAAGTGTGTAAAATGTTACGCCAGGAGAATATCATTCCACTATTAGGAAGTTGGTTAAAAGGGAACACTCTACACGCAAGTATTGAGATTGGATGACAGATCCTACATGAAAATCTTCCCCCTGATAGCATTAGATTATGACAAGGAAATTACTCTGAATGTTGTTGTGGATGGGTGGCTGTTGAGTAATATATTGATTGATACAGGTGCGGAAGTTCAATGTTCTTACATTAGATGCATGGGTACAAATGGGAAGACCTCCATTGCAGCCATCATCTAATGTATTGTTCATGGAAAATCCAGACTAAGGCCACTCCCATAGGAGTTTTGAAAGATGCATCTATAACTATACAAGGGGCCAAGTTCACTGGGGATTTTGAAGTATTAGCACTTGCAGAAGCAGATAGCTTCCCAGCTCTATTTGGGCATCCTTGGTGTTATGTAAATAATGTTGATCTGATGGTTCAACAAGGGGTATATCAGTTTTGAAAACAAGGAGGAAAGGTTTGTTATACCTTTGACAGATGGAAATATACACCATATGTTGAGCCTTTAAGTGAAGAAGATCTAAACAAAATTTATGTACGCGCCATTCGAGATCCAGAGATCAATTGAGCCATCAAAAGAAGGAATCCTTCAGTGGGAGGATGCACATTCTATTAGTGATACTACAAGTATTTCTTGTGATAATTGGGCTCATGGTACTTATGAGTTAGTAGGGCATGAAGTAAAAAGAGCATGGTTGTTGAGGCACAAAATGGACTTCATTTATGTTCAGGAGGATAGGTAACAACTTGTACCTTGTTACACCAGGAGAAGGAATATCTCCTGGTTTTCCTGAAAGCCATGGAAACAAAAATGGATAGATCAAATGGAAAGAAGAAATATGCTAGCATATACACTACGTGGGGACAACAGCGCATGCTGGTGGGTGGTCCACAGGGATAATCTTGTAGATGGAATGAAATTGGGATTGCTCTTACTACTAGGTTCTTTAGGAGCAATGCACCTACTCAAATATGTACTTATTAAGGTAATCAACCTGTTCAAAACCACAGTCAGAAGTGTGAGACACTTTGGATATAAGGGCAGGAAGCTTTACCACCTTCACTATGGGTGCATTGATTTTATTCCACTTTACAAGGATACGCGTGTGCTTGGTATGTATATGTAGAACTTCATAGAGAAACTAGAAATTGGCACAGACTTTAATTGCAGGAATGGCCCAGACATTTTGACTTCTTCTCTACTAAACCTCTAGTAGAAGAAGCATTAAAATTTGTCAAGCACTTAACTATGGGAGATAGTGCCAAGGCTGAAGAACTCCTTCAGGAGTTATTAGTGAATAAGACTCAGGAGCATGTCTTGATGATGAACTAGAGGCCGATGCAACATTGCTTCACCATGCTTTCCTTGAGAAAGAGAAAGGAAAAATGGTCTACATAGAGAATGATGAAGAAGTAGATAATCTGGATGTAAACCATTCAAAAAGGGGCATGAGGTATTAGACAGTGTGGATAAGACCACCCGCCCCTATCCTGAACCAATGAAGATAAAGTGAGTGAATATTGGAACAGATACTGAGCCTAAGGAAGTAATAATTGGAGACTATTGTTCAGAATCTGAAGTGGAAAAAATCATAGAGTTACTCAAGGGATTATCAGGACTTATTCCCTAGGGGGTACCATGAACTTAAAGGCATGCATGAATCATTAGGGGAGATGAAGATAAAGCTTAAAGAGGTGCACGCCCAGTTAGAAAGAAGCCTTACAGAATGAACCCTAATTTGCGTGAAAAGGTCAAAGAAGAGATTGATAACATGTTGAAATCTGGAATTATCAAGCCCCTTGATGAGTCAGAATGGGTTAGTCCAATGGTGATCAGTATCAAGAAGGATGGACGGATTAGAATATGTGTGGACTACAGGGAGCTGAATGTTGCATGTGTAACAGATCCATTCCCTACGCCATTCACTAAGGAAATACTAGAAGGAGTTGTAGGGCGTGAAATATATTCATTTACAGATGGGTTCTCTGGGTATCATCAGGTTAGGATTGCCCAGGAGGATCAAGAAAAGACTACATTTACTACTGAATGGGGTAGCTTCACCTATACTGTAATGCCCTTTGGATCTAAAAAATGCACCTACTGTATTTTCACGCATAGTTGTTCAAGCATTCAAGGAATTTTATTCACAACTTCTTACAGGTATATTTAGATGATTGGACGGTGTATGGATTAGTTAAGGATCATTGTGACAATCTACGCTTAATGTTTGAATGATGTAGACAATTGAGTATCTCTTTGAACATCAAGAAGTGCATATTTGCTACACCATTTGGGATACTTTTAGGACACATAATCTGCAAGGAGGGTTTGTTGGTTGATCCAGCAAAGGTTGCAGTCATTATAGGCCTAAGGGAGCCTACCAGTCAAAGTGAGGTGCACAGATTTTTGGGTCATACAGGATATTACAGAAAGTTTATCAAAGGATATGCCAAAGTTTTTGCACCCTTGGAAGAGTTACTGAAAGGGAAAGGTACATTCTACTGGGGAGAACCACAACAGCGCACATTCGAGACATTAAAGGAGAAACTTACTACCGCACCTATTCTGTGTTTTCCTTCATGGGACTAACCATTTCATGTACATGTGGATGCCTCTGGCATGGCCATTGGCATGGTGTTGGCTCAACCTAGAGAAGGTATTATAGATCATCCTATCTATTTTTCTAGTAGAAAGTTGACTCCTGCTAGAACATAATTATACAACTACAGAGCGTGAAGCTTTGTCAATGATCTATGCATTGCATAAATTCCACCAGTACCTACTAGCTACACCATTTGTCTTTTATACAGATCACATGGCATTGAAGTATTTGGTAAATAAACCTATTTTACAAGGGTGCATATGTCAATGGGTACTCTTATTTCAAGAATTTGATTTCACAGTTGTGGTAAAACCAGGAAAAAGTAATTCTGGACCAAACCATCTATCAAGAATACAGTCAGGAGAAGAAGCACAAGAAATTGAGGATACCATGCCAGATGCACAGTTATATAGGTTACAATGCATGCCCATCAGAACTAGAGGACATTGCTGTCTTTCTATGAATAGGGATGGCACCAGAAGGAATGAAATCCTTGGAGAAGAAACAACTTGCTATACGCACTGCACCTTATATGTTAATCAGTGGTGACTTGTACAAATTGGGCCAAGATGAGGTATTACAGCCGTTGTGTATTGGAACATGAGTGCAAGGAATTATGGAAGAAGCTCATGGTGGAATTACAGGTGGCCACTATGTAGGTGATGCCACAACTACCAAGATTCTACTCACTGGATTATGGTGGGAGACCCTCTATAAAGATTGTAAGGAATATTGTAAGGCATGTGATCATTGTCAATGTCTTGGAAAACTAGGTCAATGAGATGAAATTCCTTTGAGACCTATTACTAGTGCCAAACCGTTTGAGAAATGGGCTATAGATTTTGTGGGTCCTATTTCACCAGCTGCACAGAACTGGATCACGCTACATCATAACTTGCACAGACTATCTGACAAGGTGGGCAGAAGCAACACCTACAAAGGACTGTACAATGGCTACAATAGCCTAGTTTGTATGGGAAAATGTTATTAAAAGGTATGGATGTCCTTTAAGTTTGACGAGTGATAGGGGCACACATTTTCTTAATGAGACAATCAGAATTTTATTGGATGAGTTCATGATTGCACACCATAAGACTACACCCTATCATCCTCAGGAAAATGGAACTACTGAAGCTTTCAACAAAATTTTGAGCCAGACATTGACAAAAATATGTGATGTTGGAAGAAAGGATTGGGATGATAAAGTATCTGCAATACTTTGGGCATATAGAACAACATACAAAAGGTTGAACAAAGCCACACCATTTCAGTTAGTGTTTGGCGCAGAAGTTGTTCTTCCTATGGAATTTATGTTACCTTCTTTGTGTATTGCGTGCGCTGGAGGTCTAGCTAATGAGAAAGCTTTAGAAGAATGGATTGAAAAGATAATTCAGCTAGATGAGTGACGAGCCATAGCATGTTGGAGTCAGAAGCAAGAAAAGGCTAGGAAGAAAGCATGGCATGACCGAAACATAAGGGACAAGAAGTTTGAGATTGGACAAATGGTACTTCTCTATGACTCTAAGTTCTTGCACCATCTAGGAAAACTTAAGGTACATTGGTTGGGGCCGTATGTTATCACTTACATCCTTGAAACAGGTGCTTTCCAGTTAGAAGCACTTGATGGAACATGACTACCCAGTTACTTCAACGGGAGTAGGTTGAAGCCCTACTATAAATAAGTCTTCTTGGTGTTTGTAATAAGGCAGTATTTCCATTTAGATTAGGTTTTATATTCTGCATTCCCTTAATGTGTTTCCTTCTTTGTCGCTATGCTTTGTCAATTTAGTTATTGTTCTTGTGTAATAAGCGCACTTGCGTGCATGAAGCTAATTACTATATGAAGCATGTTTATGCATAGAGGACTACACATATTTTTAGTGTGGGGTGGTTGTTGGATATCTAGGTACAAGATTGTGGGAATTGAAATGGTGAAAGGAATAAGCTGCTACAGGTGCTTTTCAAGTCAAAGGATTGCTTTTAAAAAGTGACCAAAGATGGAGATGAATGAAGGGACAATATAATGTGAGGTAAGCAGAGGCCATAACAACTACCAGTGGAAGGTACAGTGACAAGGTACTCAGGTGCAAGGAAGCACACTGAAGAGAAGTATGTGACCAGAGGGTAGGAAGGCGTGCGCTAGAAGGGTATAGCTGGGGCGCAAAAATGTAACATGCATGGAAAGGATGGAATTGGTCAATTAATGAGAGGATATTTGGTAGGTGAAGGAGCAATGAATGCATCAAAAATTTGAAAATCTATATAAGGATGGGATGTGAGTTCATTTTTACCATTGTGATTAAGAGTATTTGAAAAAGAGCTAAGTACAAAGAGCCGAGTGATCGAATTGAGGTGCGAAAGGTGTGTAACCAGTCATGACGAAGAGATCTGTGTGCAGAAAGAGCTTGCGTCCCCGGTGGTGAAGGGTTTGAGTGAAGCAAGGTGATAGAGAGGAGCTAGGGCACGTGATTTCACCTAGGGCATGCTGAATCGAGCTAGGGTTTGATTTGCACATTGCAGAATTCAAGAGGTGAGTATCTACAAAGGATTGCAAGGTAGAAATGGCACCCAAGAAAGCAGTTGTAGCAGGAGTGAAGGGAAAGAAGAAGGTGGTCGTAGAAGAAGAGGAGATGGCTCCTAAAAGTAATTTTTATGAAATGTAATATCCAGAGGGGGTTATCGTAGGCCAGGAGTGGGATTATCACATAAGGAGAAGCAAGGTGAGTGAGTACAATCACCTTACAACAGAGAATAAGAAGGAGCTTGATGCCTTACTAAACAAAAATACAAATAAACGCACGGGAAGACATGTCGGTGTATGAAGATGTTGGTGAGAAGCTCTTGAAGAAGATTGGAGTTTACCAACTATATGAGCTCCCTTACTTTGGGAAATATGAGCCCTTGTACCAGTGGCTCATGAGCAGAGTGCATGAAGATTTTTTCTACTTTGTAGGATGCACAACCAAAATCTCATCAACGCTAATCTCCATGGTAACAGGATTGAAGGGCACATGAGAAGATTTGAAAGATGATTTAACAGACAAGGCCACAATATTGGAGACTAGAAAGGAGCTGGGGTACACAAAGGGTCCACATGGCATGGACATAGATAAACTAAAGAAGTATCTAGTTGTGCAAGCAGCCGCACATCTTGTTACGAAGATAAATGACCAGGAAAGGTGGTCACAAGTGAATACCATGTGGCTGCACATTGCTAAAAAGATGTCTGAAGGGGTAGTCTACAACATTTCACGTTACATTGTAGAAACTATCATTGAGGAAGCGTGCATAGGAGGAAAGATCAGATTTGGAGCTGTTCTATTATCACTGGTGTTCATGGAGATTGGAGTACCTGATGGACCAAAAGAGAAGATATGGGAGTATCCCATGGAGCACAAGTCACCTACAGAATGCTTCAAAAAGTACTTGTGTGAAGGATCCATGATAGAACAGGTCAAGAAAAGGGCTGAGAAATGGTACGATAGGCTCTGCGTGGCCTTTGAAGAAGAATGGCGCATCCCCAAGGACTTGCCTTTGGTGGTTGGAAAGGTAGTTTAGTTCACTGTATACCAACACTTTTGCATAGCGTGGTTTTCCATGAAGGATGGAGCATGGAGCCCTTGGTGTAAGTTACCATATGCCTTCATAACAAGGTACTTTTAGGTGTTAGTACACAAGTTCTCAGACACACGGTGCCTAACATTCAATGCGGACAAGGTAGATTGTGACTACCACACACTAAGGAAGAAATATGTGTATCCAGGGTGGGGTGCATATATTGAAAGACTCATTTCAGATGTATTGAGCATTAAACCAGTAAGTTTGGTTGTGGGAGATATTGGAGCAGCACTGGTGTACCTCCAACTAAAGCCCAAGTTGGAGAATAACAAGTATGTGGAAGATGAGTTCGCACTTCCAGAACCACCAAGGGGTAAGCATACAATGGAGAACATCCCAGTGCCTAAGCCCATAGAGCCAATTGAGGTAGAGGATGAGGAGGATGAGCATGAAGATAGTGGTGGTTTGGAACATAGAGGCAGAAGACATCCTACGAATAAGGATGAAGCTGAGCGTGCCCACTACACCACCTCAGCCACAAGAGGGGGATGATGAGGACTTGGATGCAGTCCAAGGAGAGCACTGATTTAAGAGAGTGTTCAGGAGAACAAGGACCCAAAGTGCTACTCCACAAATAGTGCAAAAATCACCCAGAATCTCTCCATAGAAGGAGACAACCATGAAAAGGAGAAGGAAACTAAAGTTGAATGAGGAGGCAGAAGAGTCAGAGGAAAGTGCACCTAATTCTCCTACACCTCTGGAGAACATAGAAGAACAAAAAGATGAGGAAATGAAGGAAGGAGAAGAGGAGGAAAAGGGAACATATGAGACAGCTACAGAGACTACTCAGGACATGGAGACACAAGTTCCAAATCTGGAAGCTCAAGTTCCTAAGTAGCCTAGGTCTAGAAGAACAAGTGGAGAGCACATTCCACCAGCCATGGGTTATGTTGAGGACATAGGTAAAATTGTCTACATGCACCAATTTCTAGAGCACACTAACGAAAAAGGAATTATATGGTTGGGAATTAATGGATGAAGATATGGCTACAATGTGCACAAGGAAGCAGTTATCATGGTCAATGCACACACACATGGATGAACTAGATTTTGATGTGTGTGAGGAGTCATGCGTATCGAGGAGGTTGAAAAAGACACCTCAGGCTAGACACATGATAGTAAAGCCTACTATCATGTCAGATGAACAGGTGAGAAATGCATTGGTGAAAGTCTCAACAGAGGTGGCAAGGAGGAATATGGACAAGGCTGCCACAATTAGGGCGCTCAGGGAAGAGATTAAAACTAAGGATGGGGAAATAGCACGCCTAACATAGGAAAGAGACTTAGCACAGAAGAAGAACTTTGTATTTATCAACATCACAGAGGAAATTGGTGATAATGTCATAAGAGCTAGGCCACACTTAGAGCCAAAGGTACCAAAGATGTTTCCTTCAGTGATACACTATGTAGGAAAATTGGTGGACCTAGTGCTTGAAGATGAACCTCTGTGCATGCCAGTGCCAAAAGATCCAACACAAGATGTAGAAATGAGAGAAGGCTTCAGTGATGTAGAAGATCACATCCTATGAAGGAATGCTACAAGCGTTGCAAGAAGAACTGAAGAAAGTAGACCAAGCCTTGAACATCTACATAGCTCCAGAGGCACTCATCAACATAAAAACCCTGGAGGAGAACAATGAGGTCCAGAAAGTGATGAAGGATGAATCATTGGGCCACATAGAAAGGTTATCAATGGTTAAATAGAAGCGTGAGGCCCTGACAGTAGCCCAAGAACCACACAAAAATTGGCTGGAGGAGCTTGGGAAGCTCATTGCACAAAAGATGGATTTACTAGAGGGAAGGATGACTCAATGTCCAGCATTGTGTTGGTCTTGCAGAATGAGAAAAGGGGAGATTGTGAAGGATGAATTGGAGTCCATTGCTGTGGACATTCCAGAAAAAGAAGAAAGGAAGCACTCACTGAGTGGAAGAATCCTTGGGGAAGCACTTGCTGAAATAAAACATGCCAATATCCTGAATTAGTTGTTCAAGTTGAAGAAGAGACTACAAATTAAAAAACATTCTTTCATTTATAAAAATTCTTTCCATTCTTCTAATTCTTTGCTTCAGTTTTGGAGATGACCATTGTCAGGTGACAATGAAATTAGTGTGGGGTAATGTTGATCAGAGAACATTGGGTAGAAAGCACACAAGAAGTCCGTGTGGGAAAGCAGGTCATATTCAAAGGTGCAAATGGATAGGGAGAACACGCGTGCAGAGAAGAAGTTCAGCTTTCGGGATTTAGCCATTTTTACTCATGGAGGTCTATTTTTAGAGATGGTGTGCAGGGTACACAAACAAGGTAGAGACGTGCATGCCATGCATTGGCTATTTTTGGAGGATTAGCTACAAAGAACTTTGCATGGACACATGCTGAAAATAGATCTACTACTGTTAGTTAACTACCAGTAGTCTATTGTTAGCGCACTTGCATGTGTGGCTAGTTTTGTAATGGTGCATGGCTAATAATAGCATGTGACCTATTTTGGGAACTGATAAGTGGTGAAGGGAAAGTCCCCACCCTTATAAGTATGTAGTAAACTGTGTAATAGAGAGATCGACATATACAGAGATATGCATACATAGTGAGATTATGCTGCTAAATCTGTTACGCGCATACTATTGTTATTGTAATGAAGCTTTTGTGTACTTATTGCATTGAATATAATGGAGGATATTGGTTGAATCTAAGTGTTAGTTCTATGTGTATATAAATCTAGTATGTTTTTGATCTCATCATGGTTAATAATTAGTTATGTTCTCCCTTAGAGATAGATCTGGTATGCTTTGTAGAATGATGTGTTAGTAATGGAACTATATATGTTAAGTCTTCATCATGCTAACATCCTGCAATAACAACCCTAAAGAGGGACCTGGTACCTTTGTGCACTTTGGGTGAGTGCTCAGTCTAGGCTGAGTGATGTGCCAATGCGTCTAGGGTCTTATTGGATTTGTATCACTATAATTCTAGGCTGCATCACTCCCCATACTTACTATGCCATTATATTTTTCTATACACACATGCATGTTCATGCACAATCCTTATGAGGTCCAAGTGTATGGATTTCTAAACCCATATTCTTACATGATTCATGATTCATCGACACTAGGTCTTTACCAGTCCCACTTTCAGGCTTTTAAAAGTGCATATAGCTTTGCTACTCTCATACTCTAGGTACACCATTGAATTGTCCTAGGTTGTGACTGGAGCAACCAATGTAAATGAAATCTATGCTCATTACTTGACCACTTTAGCTAAAAACTGTGAACTCGTCTCCAACATAAGCCTCTGTGATCTTGGTTCAATGGTGATCACCCAAACAAACTTGTCCTTGATCAGTGGAGAATTGCCCAAAAACTCGTTGTCTTGATGTGAGTGTTTTCTTCTTCTCAATATTTTTAACCTACTTTACCCCATGCATTTCATGGACGCTCAACCATTAATGTGGCTATGAAGCTTTCTTGGTTAAAGAGGAATTGATCACTCCCAATGTCCAAGGGAGAGGGAGAGAGGGGAGTGGAAAGTGAAGATGATGGTGGAAAACTATCATATTGGCAAGTGATGAAAACCATTGCGGTCAGGATTCGACCCCTGCATCTGTGCCCTCATAACATCAAGGCCATGCACTCTTTCCCCCCGCTACGTACTTTGTACATATGTAAATCGACGATACATTTACTCTGAATTTCTCAGTATACAAGACCGTTAACTACTCTTTTTCTCCTATTTAGTAGGTCTGTCCTGGGCAAGCATGGGCAAGAAGCATTCGTGCATATCTACATAAGGCACAATTTCCAGTCACGAATGGTACAACACATAAAATTCAACTCCTAGGTTAATCACCATCCTTTTCTTAGTTGCCACGCTTCACATTAAAATAATCACTTCATGCTTTTTACATGGATACTTGTCACCATCAGTTGATACACTATCAGTTACACTGAATCTCTTTAATTTACAAGGATACATTAATTATTCTAAAGCTACTTTATGCTAAATGGAGTATTCACTTAACAACATAAAGTGGGGGAATAATGTAGACACAAATATCATTAATGCAACTGCCGGGTATTGATTTACTAGGTCCTAAAGTTTACGTAATGTAGGACATGATTCCTAAGCAAGAAAACCAATGGTATAACAACTCCTTTTGGACATTTTATTACTTTATCTCTTGCACTTTACTAGCCTTACAAGAGAAGACAAATTTTCCAACACTTGACTGATTTATCTTTTGATGGCCTCAGACACTAGTGCCTAGTTAGGATAGAAGTGCCCAGGTGCTTGACGTAATCTCCTGGGAGCCTCTGTTTCCGTCTTTCTAACCATATTATTTTTTGTGGGACAATACCTTTTCACTGTCTTGGTCAGCATTTTAAGGCACTTTGACAAAAAAAATAGTCCTTTTAGTTTGTCGATACTCTAGCTAATCTAAGGTTCATGAGATAGGGAATACTCCATATATGATACATTAGTTACTTCTTCTAGATCAAGTTCCAAACATCATAATTTGGTATTATCTATAATCACCTAAGAAATTGCACAAAGGAACAAGGAGCACTAAAACTCATACATCTAGCACTATTGGCTACAAGTGGACAAGGGAACTGCCACTTGATATGCATACAAAACATTTTTCAGGGATTTTATTCTATTAACATTTTGCACATAAAATCAATGCATACTCAGTTTAATAATCTAGATCTAGGACCGTTAATCCGTGGAACTTGCACAAGGGATAACCTAGGGAATGGAACATTAATTACAAACAAATTAACTACATGTTAGTCTGAGTTATGTAAAGTGCAATTACTCGATATTATTAATTAATCACTCTTCGGGTGACCTCAAGGGTCAATTCGACTCCATTAATTCTGCATATGTTGAGTATAAGATTTGACTAGTGGTTTGTGGAAATGTATAGGTAGACATTTGTTTTGGAGGTTATGAGGTACGATCGGAACCTGTAACAAAAAAGTGCAATATTACGAAAATGATAGATCTTGGTCAACCCAAGAGAAGATACTAGATTCCAATGACATCTGAGTAATGATGCATAGGTTCAATAGATCAGTCACTAGCATGTTGACATGCACTCTTGTAAATCCTATGGGAGCTTATGTCCTTGTACATTCCTTTGGGAAAATGAACCTATCATCGCAATTAGTATTTGCAGGCATTGTTCTAAACCTAAGTTCTAGTTTGATACATAGTTCAAGCTCACTCCTAGGCTGCATTGAATCAACTAAGTCAATACTCCCTTTTGAAGATTATAATTTGTTTGGTCAATTTAAAGATTATAATTTGGTTTATTTATCATTGAGATTTGTACTTGTTTGAGATTTATTAGTTTAATCGTAGTGGTGTGGGTTGAGAATTTGGGAGGGGGAGATGTTATATTAACTTATCCATCACCAAATCATAACAAAAATACAAATGTTGGAGCATGGATCTCATGTTTGAGTAGGAGTAGTATAAAAATTGTGACATTGAGATACTTATCATCATCATCATCATCTATCATCATAAAAAAACTATGATTCCCTACTCAAGGCTTCCCTTTAGTAGGTGTGGTATGCGAAATTATGCATGTCCAAGCCATACTCTCTAATTATCTCATAGAAGAGGGAACATGCAATGATGTTAGTGTAGTGTTGCATGAAAGATGAGTAGGAGATTCATTTATGTACTAGAGGGAAAAACTACAACGGAATCTCCTCTACCTCTCACACTACTAATTTCTCCATCATTGATCTCATGAAATTATATGAGGTTAATTTTGATATGACTTTCAAAATGACATGGGTAGAGTCTGTTGCAATTATGGGTTAGCTATAATTTTCCATTGTAGACAAGATTGCATGCTATAGTTTTTCTATTAGAGTTTATCCTACCAAAGGCATGGCAGGCCATTTGAGTGGAGGTGGATTGGGCTTACTCTCTAGGAAATATGGCCTATCTATAGACAATAAATGGGTGGTAGAGATCTTGGATGCCAAACTATCAATCTCGAGCATGGATGGGATTGTATTCCACCACAAAATATGGTACCCATGCTTACGATGTTGCATATTTATTCCTTTAGCAAAACCCTTCTACTTTCTTAAATTTTCTTGACTCACCTTTAGATGTACAAAATCCTTGCTATCATTTATCTCCAATGAGATTGAAACCATTATTATTGTAGCCGCGTCAAAACATCTGACCCTCCTAATTTTCAATACATTGATAGAGATGTTGGGGATATTTTCAAAGGACAACCAATCTTATTCATATCTATTTAGATGCCTACGATACAAGATGTATATTTATGACCAAAATAATATTACATGTATAGGCCTGAGATTATCACATCATTTACCATTTAAAAATATAATGCTACATATTATCTTATAGAGCACATTTATCCATAATCAACTTGTAAAACACATAATCAACCACAATTCCCCTATTAGGAAATAAGGGATAAAATACATGGAACAATCCCACACAAAATCTCAATAATAGAAACTAATATGTAGAAAATATTACAGATCTGAAATAAAAGTGCAAAATAAAAAGAACACAACACAAAGAGACAATATTTAACGTGGTTCACCCAATTTGGGCTACGTCCACTAAGAATCACTTGCTCAGATTTTATTACAAGCCACCTCTCTCTCAATACAATACTCAAATTTTGTTTGGAGCTATGCTCAACAAACTTGTACAGAATTCACACCCGAATTCAAAACACATCTGCAATGTTACATCCATATTTCTACCATATGCATGAAAACCAAACATATAGTAGACAATTGCTTAAGCAGTTTTACAAAACCATGTGTATTAAAAAACATGGGGTATTAAAACCATGGCCCAAAACCATTCCATAAACATATGGGTCAAAAATCCCACCCATATGAGAAGAACAAGTTTCCCAAGATATTAGACATGTTTTTTGAGTCCACTTTTTTTTCTTGAGGGATGTGGCCAAAAAATTTTGCTCAAGGGCCTAGCGCGACCCAAAACGACATGGCGAGACAACTGTGGAAATTGTATAGTAATATTAGTGTATAGTCTTCAACACTTTCCACACATGAAAACAGGTTCTATAACCTAACAAAATTGTCACCAAAAAGGGTTGTGTACACCGTTTTCTCCATGTGACATCATATGTGGTGACAATCCTCTCTATCAGATACCATTATGCTCCAAGTAAATATCAACAATGAACACTATACCTTATAATAAACATGACATACCAAAATTTTGTAATTGTCACATGGTGCAAAGCATTACATTTTTTTACTTCAAAAATGTTACTTTTACAAAAGCATGGTTTAAATCCGCTATATGCCAGTCACAATACCACAATGTAGGTTAGTTCGTAATTTCATTGTCTAGATGTCCATGGACCAGTGTCTAGGGATGACCATATGTTTTTTAAACGCACTAGGATATATCAGTAACCATACATCTCATCATCCATTCTTAAAACAATGTGCATGGATTAGTGTCCAAGAGTACGCAACTTTGGTGATGAACTAGCTACAAACTCTATCCAATCACATAGAGACAGTGGGGTATATCATGAATGAAGTTTCTTAACACCATGCCATGGTCTTAGTCTAAGTTATTATTCTATCCTACCAATTTGTTTATTAGGATAATTATTTCAATTACATTAGGTCTACACTTTTCATGTTAACTTTCTTAGGTTTACTAGGTGTTGAGTTAGCTCACCAGTTGCATTGAATTAGCTTACTAAAAGTGTGGAGTCAACTCTTCTTATCCTTCTCAATTAAAATGAGAGTTCAGTTCACCACTGATCTAGGTGGGAGTTGCACTTTCCTTCTCCTATATGTACGCCACTTGTATCATTCAATTATATAGCTTTGAGTTGATTTTATGTGCACTCTTCATGGTTGTGGTAATGTTCTTTCTGCTGGAGTGATCCTAGGATGAGAAGCATTGGCTTCTCTGACATGGTATTAGAGCTTCTCTTCAAACATTACTCCAATTCCGTATAATTATATCATTTTCCTTCCACGATCTAAAGTTTCTAATCTTAGCATCCAATTTTCTGTCACACATTTTGGCCCTCTATAATTAGCAAATGCAAACCTAATTTTAACATACTGAACATAATTTCATTTGTATTGATTTTTGTTTCCACCATCCTCATATAATTGTGGATTTTTGTATCAAATTTCCACTAAAAAGTGTGACCAATTTTATTTGTTGAAGATCATGGAATTTTTGCTTTGATGTTATAGAGGATTTCATCTTACTAAGGACAAGATCTAATGATTATTTAGACTAACATTGTTGATGGTTTGCTCCTCAAGTTGTTTGAATACATTTTAAAGAACTTACCTAGGTTAGTGAACTATACAGATAATGTATCAATTTCCTCCTACACTCGGAGTTAAACTCAGGATTATAAGAATGGCCTGGTTCATTCAGCTCGAATAAGGGCTCTACCCTAATCATTCCTACTTGGTCTAAACCAATCCAACATATTGGCCAATTATAGACAAGTTACTAACATCCTTAGTGTCATGAAAAACATCAAATTCCATCCCTTGAACTACACCTAAAGGTTATTAAATGAGACTACTGTACATGTTGCATCTCGTTTTGATATCTTACATAGTCTGGTGAAATATATTTGGCACTAACTAAGAGTTGACATGGGGCTTGTTGGCTATGATTATCCATCAACCAGTATGATCAAGTGAGATTTAGCTTTGGAAAAGACAAAGTTCATCTGACAAACATCGTCCTCTACCTTGGGTGATCTTTTGATTATTAGATTGGTGTAATCCTAATCTCTATTTGTCTCGGCTCACGATGGATCCATTTCCCTCATCTATATTGTTTTACAACATGTTCTGACCTAATCCCTGATGCTAGATCTGACTATACTTTGAAGTCTATTACGCCACTATGTATCATCCAAGTTTCTAGAGTTCTATGTTATGTTGAGCAGTATGTGGTCATGAGCCGCAAATAGACTAGCTATCATTCTAACAGATACATTTCCCCTTAGCTCTTAGATTCTAACATGGTCACTAGAAAAATCAATGGTTTGAACTTATAATTTCCTTAATATTGGAAGGTATACCATCCTTATGATATCGTTAAAATCTAGCTAACATTATCCTTTTTTACCATGTATTGTTATTTTTTTTCTATTCAAAGAAAATATAAATACAAATTTTTGTATGATCAATGTATGTGAACATTTTACAACATATTGAATTGGTCGAAGGCGCTTGAATATTATATGATTATCTCGGGTTTGAGGCCCTAACTATGAGTTGTTTATGGTTTTACTACCCGAGAAGATTCTTGAAATTGACTGAGGCCTTACTCAGGATACTTGACTGATCCCTCACCCGGCTCGTACTCCATAGCTGTCCGAGCACTATAGTAAATTTTTGGAGGTAAATGTTTTTAAGTAAAGGTTTTTTTTTAAAGGAACATTTTTGTAATTGGAAAATTTATTTTGGGGAACAATATTTTTTCACAAAAAATGGGCAATTATTGTAATAACACTACATATTTATAATCAATTTGAGGGGGGTTCATTTTATGGATGACAAATTTACTATTACTCATTTTAAGCAGTTGATAAGTCAAACCCCTGCTACTCTGGTCACATTGCATTAATATATTCCTTGTGCTCTTTTGTTCTTGAGTGTTAAATACTAAAGGGTGAGGCCCGGTTTGACAGGTGGTCAAACCCCCTCATAAGAAAACATTTTTCTTCTTTCTTGCTCGCATAATAATGATTTCAAATTTTAGGATCACTTCCTTAAAAAGTATACAAACCCTGGTGCATTGAGAATGTTGCCACACTTAATGTGAATTAAACTATTCTACAATGCACTTGAAGGTGCAAGGTTAGTGAAGTGAAATTTCACCATTTATTTATTTAGACATGAACGTTGCACAATGAAAGGATTTTTTCTTTTTTTAGATAATACAACAATTATTAGTTGTTTCAAGATAAGATACAGGGTGTTCCATTCCCGGTCCAGTGAGGTAGGACACATTTTCAGGCATGGAGAAACATGGTAAACTTGGAACAAGTGTTCCATCATCCAAGATCTATTCCAACTTACGCAACTTGCCACATTAGTGCAAAAACAAAAAAGACATTGGACATGGTTTCCTTTGTGACTAAATTTTTCGAGCATAGATAAAATTTTCCAGGTCTACAAGAAATTCAATAACAGGTTGTACAACAAAACTAGAAAAGCATAAAAGGAGTGTGGGTTCCTTTCTTTGTCAATGCTACAGAGAGATCAAAAAGGCTAATTTTATCTCCTATAGAGAAACATTCGATATTTTCACTACAAGCTATCCTTTGACCAGTAGCAGTGAAGTCATGGGAAAATGAGATTGGTTATGATAGTGTTATGTTATATTTTTGGGATATGCTTTCCAATAGTTATTCTAAAGATAGGAGAAGGATGCTTTGATAGTGCTTCATGTCAAGTTGCAGCAAGTCTTGATATAAGATTGTCCCATTTAGCCAAAGTTTTACTAGAAACTAGGTTCCATTGAGAAACTGATTTCTGAGCATCCGAGCTTCAAACACATCCATGAGTAAAGTTTCAAGCCTATTTTTTATTTACCAGGGAAGGAATCTTTAGAAGTTGCACTCCAAGCTTGAAATCTTGCGACCAAGGTTCAAATGGAAATTGGCCACTTTTCTAGAGCTACTGTGTTCATGATTGTGTAACAAGGCTTCTCTAGCCTGCCAGCTTTCAAATTGAAGCTAGAGGCCTAAAACCCCCCCTTACAACACAAGCTTCAAATAGGGTGTAGTTTTCATCAAAACTCCTCAAAGGTGTTGAATATGATTGTCCTCCATAAATACTAGAGTTATGACATTTGACGAAACTTCATTTCTTGATGCACTGTACCAAAACCATAGTTGTCTCAAAACTTGCAAATGTAATTATGTACTATAAAACAATTATCCAATGCCTGCAACGTAATGACCAACATGCTCTGTAGACGAGTGACGAATTTTTTCTCAAACAACTATCTTGCAATCATTCTAGGGATTGATGTGGTATCGCACATCACCAATCTGAACAGGCGATTCAAGGCAGGCATTTCCCAGTCATGGATTTGGAGGGGAATATGTTGCACATCTAAGAAAATTTGTGTTTTGAACTAGGTGAATGTGTTGTAAGCATACAAGCATAAAAGTATCATGAATTTTCAATTTTAATTTTTTAGTTTGGTAGGTTTTCGTAATATCGCAACCCTATCAGGTCCACAGTTTGAAGTAGATATAGGCCTCTAGGGATTGATTCCTGTTGGGGTGTGGAGCCTATTTTTGGTCTTCTTGAATCAGTGTTGAAGTGTTGGAGTTGAACGGTTAAGTTTGGAGACTTCAGGAGCATTCTGCAGTCATTTTGTGTGACGTTTTGTTGTTTTGTGCGTTGCTGTTAATTGTTGTTAATTGGCTGTTAACGGTCATGAAATTTTTTTCCAACCGTGGGAAGATGAAAGATCATGACTTTCAAACTTCTAGGGTCAGATTTAGGACTTCTTAAAAAGATTGTAATCCCATAAATAGAGGTGTTAGGGTATCTTGAAGATATCTTGAGTGTTCAAGAGGTCTTGAGTCTTAGTGATCAAGAGGTGATCAAGAGTGATCAAGGTTAAGCAATTGGGTGTCAATTGTGGTTTAGATGTGGTTTAGCATCTTTGGAATTCTGTTGTGAGTTCATAACTGAGAGAAGACTGTGAGAGTTGTTTTACTCTTGTTGATAATAAAATCTGAGCAAGTTCTTGGTGGACGTAGCCCACATTGGGTGAACCACGTTAAATCTTGTCTTGTCTTCTTTTGTGCATTATTTATTTATGTTGTTATATTTCTGCAAGTATAATTCTGCTATATAGTTTCCTACTGCTGTGGTTTGAGGAATTGTTTCTGCATATTTGTTCTCTAATTCCTAACAATTGGTATCAGAGCTTTGGTGGTTTTTTGCTGAAGTGGTAAATCACAGGGAAAGTTTAGCTTGAGTGGGAGCTATGGCAGATGAGGGCAGATCAAGGGTTGAGAAGTTCAATGGGTAGAACTTTGGTTTGTGGAAGATGCAAATGGAGGATTACTTATATCAGAAGGACCTCCATGTTCCTTTGGCTGGAAAAGAAAAGAAACCTACAACCATGTCAGATGAGGATTGGGAGTTGCTGGATAGAAAGGCACTCGGGGAAATTCGATTATGCCTTGCATCTTCGGTTGCTTTCAACATATCACAGGAGAAGACCAAAAAAGGTCTCATGAGTGCATTGGGGAAGTTATATGAAAAACCCTCTACCTCTAATAAAATATTTTTGATGAAAAAGTTATTTAATATGAAGATGTATGAGAATGGTTCTGTTGCTGATCATTTGAATGAATTTAATACGGTTGTGAGTATGTTAAACTCGGTAAAAATTGACTTTGATGATGAGGTCAGGGATTTGTTGATTTTGTGCTCCTTACCAGATAGCTGGGACAACTTGGTTATGGCTGTAAGTAATTCAGTCTCTAATAATTCAAAGCTGAAGTTTGAGGATGTAATAGGTGTGATCCTAAGCAAGGAAATGTGAAGGAAGAGCACCAGAGATTCTTCTACTTCTGGAAATGCTTTGACGGTGGAGAGTAGAGGGAGACAAAAGAACAGAGGGAAAGGTAACCGTGGGAAGTCGAATGATCGTGGAAGGTCAAAGTCCAAGAGTAAGTTAGAATGTTGGCACTGTGGGAAGGTTGGTCATGCTAAGAAAGATTGTTGGGCTCTTCAGGATAAGAAGAACAAGAAGGAGGAAACTAAAGAGGTAAATTTGGTAGCAGGTGATGTTTGTCAGGATGCCTTAATTCTTTCTTTAGATAATATTGTTGAGTCTTGGGTGTTAGATTCAGGAGCTTCTTTCCATGCCACCCCACATAGACATTACTTTACTGATTTTGTTCAAGGTGATTTTGGACATGTATATCTTGGTGATGATGAACCATGCAACATAGTAGGGAAAGGTTGTGTTCAGGTGAAAATGTAGAATGGGAACACATGGCTACTTAAGGATGTCAGGCATGTGCCTAAGTTGAGGTGGAACTTGATATCAGTGGGTCAGCTGGGTAGTGATGGTTGTACGGTTAGTTTTACAGTGGATTCTTGGAAGGTTACCAAGGGAGCTCTTGTGGTTGCAAGAGGTAAGAAAACTGGTACTTTGTATTTAACCAGTGGTGTTGATTATTGTAATTTAGTTGTTGCAGATGGAGATGTAACTTTGTGGCACCAGAGACTCAGTCATATGAGTCATAAGGGCATGTAGATTATAAAGGACAGGTTTCCCAGATTAAAGGAGTTAGATTTGGACTTCTGTGAGGACTGTGTTTATGGGAAACAGAAGTGGGTGAGATTCCTCAAGGTTGGACCTACCAGGAAGGAGGGTAAGTTGGAGTTAGTGCATACAGATGTATGGGGGCCAGCTAAGGTAAACTCTATTGGTGGTTCATGTTATTATGTCACTTTCATTGATGATGCAACTAGAAAATTTTGGGTATATTGCATTAGAAAGAAATCTGATGTGTTTGAAACTTTCAAAAGATGGAAAGCCTTGGTTGAGAATGAAACAGGTCTCAAGTTGAAATGTCTCAGGTCAGATAATGGAGGGGAGTATTGCAGCAATGAATTTCTTGATTACTGTTCAGTAAATGGGATCCACAGGAAAAGAACGGTTCCAAATACTCCACAGGAAAATGGAGTGTCAGAGAGAATGAACAGGACAATCATGGAGCATGCTAGGTGCATGAGGTTACATGTGGGGCTGCCACTCATGTTTTGGGTGGAAGCAGTAAGCACAACTTGTTTATCTGATTAACAGAGGACCCTCTATGGCCTTGGATGGAGGTATACCTGAGGAGGCTTGGTCTGGTAAGAAAATTGATTACTCATTTCTTAGAGTATTTGGATGTGAGGTATTTGTTCACATTGATAAAGATGATAGGACCAAGTTAGAGGCTAAGTATGAGAAATGCACCTTTGTTGGATATGGTGAGGATGACTTTGGTTTCCATGTTTGGAGTCTTAAGGACAAGAAAATATTTTGGTCTAGAGATATTGTCTTTAATGAAAAATTCATGTATAAAGATCAGTTGCAGGAACAGAAAGAGGAATCAAAGAAAGAATACACAGTGTTAGAGGACATTGCAGACAACAAGGTGTCCAAGGGGCCGGTTCAGGTGCAACATGTTCTGGCACAGCCAGTTCAGGAACCTACTCATCAGGAACCCCAAACTCCTGAGGTGAGAAGGTCTTCTAGGGTAAGAAGGGAACCTGAATGATTTACTCCATCTTTGAATTATTTATTGCTCACTGACAGTGGAGAGATGGAGTGCTTTGAGGAAGCAGTGCAGGTGGATGCCAGGAAGAAGTGGGAGCAGGCCATGGATGAAGAGAATAGATCTCTTATGGAAAACCAGACTTGGGATCTGGTGGAGCTACCCGAGGGCAAGAGAGCATTGCAGAACAAGTGGGTGTATAGAATCAAAGAGGAAGATGGAGGTAGGAAAAGATACAAGGCCCGGTTGGTGGTCAAGGGATTTACACAGAAGAAAGGTATAGACTTTGATGAAATTTTTTCTCCTGTTGTTAAAATGACTTCTATTAGGACTGTTCTTGGTTTAGTAGTAGTAGAAGACCTGCACTTAGAACAGTTGGATGTGAAGACTGCATTCCTTCATGGTGAGTTGGAGGAGGAATTGTATATGCAGCAGCCACAGGGTTATGAGGTCAAAGGGAAGGAGAGGTTAGTGTGCAAATTGAAGAAGAGCTTGTATGGCCTGAAACAAGCTCCACGACAGTGGTACATGAAGTTTGATAGTTTTATGCAGGAGCAGGGTTACTCCAGGTGTCACTCAGACCATTGCATGTACATCAAGAAGTTTCTTGATGGTAGTTATATTATTTTGTGCCTGTATGTGGATGATATGCTTGTTGCAGGGAAGAACATGCAGGAAATAAAGGTACTCAAGAAGCAGCTAGGTGACACCTTTTCTATGAAGGATTTGGGGGCAGAAAAACAAATCCTTGGTATGAGAATAACTCAGAACATGAAGGAGAGGAAGCTGGTATTATCTCAAGAAGAGTACATAAAGAAGGTCTTGGAGAGGTTTAGTATGCAGGATGCTAAACTGGTTGGTACTCCTTTGGTAGGTCACTTTAAATTATCAAAGGAGCAGAGTCCCAAGACTGAGGAGGATAGAATCCAGATGTCTAGGGTACCATACTCATCAGTGGTTGGTAGCTTGATGTATGCTATGGTATGCACTAGGCCTGACATTTCCCATGCAGTGGGAGTAGTGAGTAGGTTTATGAGTGATCCAGGTAGAGAGCACTGACAGGCAGTGAAGTGGATCCTTCAGTATTTGAGAGGGACCATGGGAGAAACATTGTGTTTCGGTGGATCAGACACTACATTACGTGGCTATGTAGATTCAGACATGGCAGGAGATTTGGACAGTAGGAGGAGCATGACAGGTTATGTATTTACGGTTGGTGATACAACGGTGAGTTGGATTTCATGGTTACAAAAGGTTGTGGCTTTGTCAACCACAGAGGCTGAGTATGTTGCTGCCACAGAGGCAAGCAAGGAGATGATTTGGCTACAACAGTTTCTTGATGAGTTGGATCATAAGCAGGAAGTTGGGAGACTACACAGTGATAGTCAGAGCACTTATTCATTTGGTGAAGAACTCCACTTTCCACTCTAGGATGAAGCACATTCAGCTGAGATATCATTTCATCAGGGAAGCTTTGGAAGAAGATAAGTTGAAGCTGGAAAAGATTCATACCAGTCAGAATCCTATGGATATGATGACCAAGGTGGTCACAAGGGAGAAGTTAAAGTTGTGTTCAAATTTGATTGGCCTTCATGGTTGATAATGAAGGGTTAAGAACTTTTCTCAGTGGAAACAGTCTCCAAGTGGGAGATTGTTGGGGTGTGGAGCCTATTTTTTGGTCTTCTTGAATCAATGTTGAAGTGTTGGAGTTCGAATGGTTAAGTTTGGAGACTTCAGGAGCATTCTGTAGTCATTTGTTGTGATTGTTGTGTACGTTGTGTCTTGTGTGTCATTTGCTGTGTTAATTGTTGTTAATTGGCCGTTAACGTCAGGACTATTTTTCCAGCCGTGGGAAGTTGAAAGATCATGACTTTCAAACTTCTAGGGTCAGCTTTAGGACTTCTTAAAAGGATTTTAATCCTATAAATAGAGGTGTTAGGGTATCTTGAAGATATCTTGAGTGTTCAAGAGGTCTTGAGTCTTAGTGATCAAGAGGTGATCAAGAGTGATCAAGGTTAAGCAATTGGGTGTCAATTGTGGTTTAGATGTGGTTTAACATCTTTGGAATTCTGTTGTGAGTTCATAACTGAGAGAAGACTGTGAGAGTTGTTTTACTCTTGTTGATAATAAAATCTGAGCAAGTTCTTGGTGGACGTAGCCCACATTGGGTGAACCACGTTAAATCTTGTCTTGTCTTCTTTTGTGCATTATTTATTTATGTTGTTATATTTCTGCAAGTATAATTCTGCTATATAGTTTCCTACTGCTGTGGTTTGAGGAATTGTTTCTGCAAGTGCACTAACAATAGACTACTGGTAGTTAACTGACAGTAGTAGATCTATTTCCATCCTGTGTCCATGCAAAGTGATTCATATCTGATCCTCCAAAAATAGCCAATGCATGACGTGCAAGTCTTCCTTTTTGAGTGCTCTGCATGCCATCTCCAAAAATAGACCTTCATGAGTGAAAATGGCTAAGTCCCGAAAAAGCTGAACTTCTGCTCCGCATGCATGTTCTCCCTATCCATTCGTGCCTTTTAATATGACATGCTTTCCCACGTAGACTTCTTGTGTGCTTTCTTTCAAGTGTTCTCTGATCAACATTACCCCACACTAATTTCATTGTCACCCTGACAATGGTTATCTCCAAAATGAATCAAAGGATAGAAGAATAGAAAGAATTTGGATGAATGAAAGAATGTTTTTATCCTGTAGTTTCTTCTTCTGCAACTTGAAAAATTAATTCAGGATATTCCTCCTTTATCTTGGCCTCCAAGGTCTACCACTCAACGAGTGCTTCCTCTACTTTTTCTGGAATGTCCATAGCAATGGAATCCAGTTCATCCTTTGCAATCTCTCCTTTCTCATTCTGCAAGACCAACACAATGCTGGACATTGCAGTCATCCTTCCCTCTAGTAAATCCATCTTCTATGCAATGAGTTTTCCAAGCTCCTCTAGCTAATTTTTGTGTGGTTCTTGGGCTGCTACCAGGGCCTCACACTTCTGTTTAACCATTGCTAATCTTTCTACGTGGCCCAATGTGTCATCCTTCATCACTTTCTGGACCTCATTGTTCTCCTCCAGGGTTTTTATGTTGATGAGCACCTCTGGAGCTGTACAGATGTTCAAGGCTTGGTCTTCCTTCATTAGTTCTTCCTGCAGCGCTTGCAGACAGTCCTTCATATGATGTAATCTTTCACATCACTGAAGCCTTTTCTCACTCTACATCTTGTGTTGGATCCTTTGGCACTGGCATGCACAGAGGTTCATCTTCAAGCACTAAGTCCACCAATGTACCTACATAGTGTATTGCTGAAGGAAACATCTTTGGTACCTTTGGCTCTAAGTGTGGCCTAGCCCTTATGACATTATCACCAATTTCCTCTGTGATGCTGATAAATACAAAGTTTTTTTCTACACTAAGTCTCTTTCCTACGTTAGGCACACTATTTCCCCATCCTTAGTTTTGATCTCTTCCCTTAGCACCCTAATTATGGCAGCCTTGTCCATATTCCACCTTGCCACCTCTGTTGAGACTTTTACCAATGCATTGCTCACCTGTTCATCTGACATAACAGTAGGATTTACTATCATGTGTCTAGCCTGAGGTGTCTTTTTCAACCTCCTCGATACACATGACTCACACATATCAAAATCTATTTCATCCATGTGTGTGTGCATCGACCATGATAATTGCTTCCTTGTGTGCACATGTAGCCATATCTTCATCCATTAATTCCCAGCCATATAATTCTTTTTGTGACAGTGTGCTCTAGAAGCGGGCATGGAAAATTTTACCTATGTCCTCAGCATAACCCATGGCTAGTGGAATGTGCTCCCCACTTGTTCTTCTTGACCTAGGGTTCTTAGGAACTTGAGCTTCCAGATTTGGAACTTGTGTTTCCATGTCCTGAGTAGTCTCTGTAGCTATCTCATCTGTTCTCTTTTCTTCCTCTTCTCCTTCCTTCATTTCTTCATCTTTTTGTCCTTCTACATTCTCTGGAGGTGTAGGAGAATTAGGTGCACTTTCCTCTGACTCTTCCACTTCCTCATTCAATTTTAGTTTCCTTCTCCTTTTCATGGTTGTCTCCTTCTATGGAGAGAGTCTGGGTGATCTGCGCACTGTTTGTAGAGTAGCACCTTGGGTCCTTGTTCTCCTAAACACTCTCTTAAATCAGTGCTCTCCTTGGACTGCATCCAAGTCCTCATCATCCCCCTCTTGTGGCTGAGGTGGTGTAGTTGTATGCTCATCATCTTCATCCTTATTCGTAGGATGTCTTCAGCCTCTATGTTCCAAACCACCACTATCTTTGCACTCATCCTCCTCATCCTCTACTTCAATTGGCTCTATGGGCTTAGGCACTGGAATGTTCTCCATGGTATGCTTACCCTTTGGTGGTGCTGGAAGTGCAAACTCATCTTCCACATACTTGTTATTCTCCAACTTGGGCTTCAGTTGAAGGTACACCAGTGCTGCTCCAACATCTCCCATAACCAAACTTACTGGTTTAATGCTCAATACATCTGAAATGAGCCTTTCAATATATGCACCCCATCCTAGATACACATATTTCTTCCTTAGCATGTGGTAGTCACAATCTACCTTGTCCACATTGAATGTTAGGTGTCACACATCTGAGAACCTATGTACTGATGCCTGGAAGTACCTTGCTATGAAGGCATATGGTAACTTACACCAAGGGATCCATGCTCCATCCCTCATGGTGAACCATGCTATGTAAAAGTGCTGGTATACAGCGAACTGAACTACCTTTCCAACCACCAAAGGAAATTCCTTGGGGATGCACCATTCTTCTTCAAAGGCCACACGGAGCCTATCGTACCACTTCTCAGCCCTTTGCTTGACTGGTTCTGTCATGGATCCTTCACATAGGTATTTTTGAACCACTCCACTAGGTGACGTATGCTCCATGGGATACTCCCATATCTTCTCTTTTGGTCCATCAGGTACTCCGATATCCATAAACACCAATGAAAACAGAACAGATCCAAAGCTGATCTTTCCTCCTGTGCACACTTCCTCAACTATAGTTTCTATGCAATGTAACTGAAATATTATAGACTACCCCTTCAGACATCCTTTTAGCAACATGCAGCCACATGGTGTTCACTTGTGACCACCTTTCCTGGTCATTTAACTTCGTAACAAGATGTGTGGCTGCTTGCACAACTAGATACTTCTTTAGTTTATCTATGTCCATGCCGCATGGACCCTTTGTGTACCCCATCTCCTTTCTGGTCTCCAAGATTACAACCTTGTCTGTTAAATCATTCTTCAAATCTTCTCTTGTGCCCTTCAATCCTATTACCGTGGAGATTAGTGCGGCTGAAATTCTGGCTCTGCGTCCTGCAAAGTAGAAAAAATCTTCGTGCACTCTGCTCATGAGCCACTGGTACAAGGGCTCATATTTCCCAAAGTAAGGGAGCTCATATAGCTTGGTAAACTCCAATATTCTTCAAGAGCTTCTCACCAGCATCATCGTACATTGACATGTCTTCCGCCATGTGCATTTATTCATCTTTGTGTTCAACAAGGCATCAAGCTCCTTCTTATTCTCTATGGTACAGTGGTTGTACTCACTCACCTTGCTTCTCCTTATGTGATAATCCCACTCCTGGCCTACGATGACCCCCTCTGGATATTGCATTTCAGAAAAATTACTTTCAGGGAGCCATCTCCTCTTCTTCTATGACCACCTTCTTCTTTCCCTTCACTCCTGTTGTAACTACTTTCTTGGGTGCCATTTCTACCTTGCAATCCTTTGTAAATACTCACCTCTTGAATTCTGCAATGTGTGAATCAAACCCTAGCTCGATTCAACATGCCCTAGGTGAAATCATGTGCCCTCACTCCTCTCTGTCACCTTGCTTTACTCAAACCCTTCACACCATCGGGACGCAAGCTCTTTTTGTGCACAAATCTCTTTGTCATGACTGGCTACACACCTTTCACACCTCAATTCGATCACTCAACTCTTCACACTTAGCTCTTTTTTCAAATACTCTTAATTGCAATGGTAAAAATGAACTCACATCCCATCCTTATATAGATTTTCAAATTTTTGATGCATTCATTGCTCCTTCACCTACCAAATATCCTCTCATTAATTGACCAATTCCATTCTTTCCATGTGGTACATCTTCACGCCCCAGCTATAACCTTCTAGCACACCTTCCTACCCTCTGGTCACAGACTTCTCTTCAGCGCGCTTCCTTGCGCCCGAGTACCTCATCACTGCACCTTCTTCTGGTAGTTGTTATGGCCTCTGCTTACCTCACGTTATATTGTCCCTTCATTCATCTCCATCTTTGGTCACTTTTTAGAAGCAATCCTTTGACTTGAAAAGCACCCGTAGCAGCTTATTCCTTTCACCTTTCAATTCCCACAATCTTGTACCTAGATATCAACAACCACCCCACACTAAAAGTATGTGCAGTCCTCTGCGCATAAACATGCTTCATATAGTAATTAGCTTCATGTGCACAAGTGCACTTATTACACAAGAACAATAACTAAATTGACAAAGCATAACGACAAAGAAGGAAACACATTAAGGAAATACATAATTGAAAACCTAATCTAAATGGCAATACTACCTTATTACAAACACCAAGAAGACTTATTTATAGTAGGGCTTCAGCCTACTCCCATTGAAGTAACTGGGTAGCCGTGTTCCATCAAGTGCTTCTAACTGGAAAGCACCTGTTTCAAGGATGTAAGTGATAACATATGGCCCCAACCAATGTACCTTAAGTTTTCCTGGATGGCGTAAGAACTTAGAGTCATAGAGAAGCACCATTTGTCCAATCTCAAACTTCTTGTCCCTTATGTTTCAGTCATGCCATGCTTTCTGTCTAGCCTTTTCTTGCTTCTGACTCCAACGTGCTATGGATCATTGTCCATCCAACTTAATTATCTTTTCAATTTGTTCTTCTAAATCTTGCTCATCAGCTAGACCTCCAGTGTGCACCATACGCAAAGAAGGTAACATAAATTCCATAGGAAGAATTGCTTCTACGCCAAACACTAACTGAAATGGTGTGGCTTTGTTCAACCTTTTATATGTTGTTCAATATGCCCAAAGTACTGTAGAGACTTTATCATCCCAATCCTTTCTTCCAACATCATAGATTTTTGTCAATGTCTGGCTCAAAATTTTGTTGAAAGCCTCAACAGTTCCATTTTCCTAAGGATGATAGGGTGTAGTCTTATGGTGTGCAATCATGAACTCATCCAATAAAATTCTGATTGTCTCATTAAGAAAATGTGTGCCCCTATCACTGGTCAAACTCAAAGGACATCCATACCTTGTAATAATATTTTCCCATAGAAACTGAGTTGTTGTAGCCGTTGTGTAGTCATTTGTAGGTGTTGCTTCTACCCATCTTGTCAGATAGTCTGTGCAAGTTAAAATGTAGCGTGATCCAGTTCTGTGCATAGTTGGTGAAATAGGACCCACAAAATCTATAGCCCATTTCTCAAATGGTTCTGTGCTAGTAATAGGTCTTAGAGGCATTTCATCTCGTTGACCTAGTTTCCCAAGACGTTGACAATGATCATGTGCCTTACAAAATTCCTTACAATCTTTATATAGGGTCTCCCACCATAATCCAATGAGTAGAATCTTACGCGTTGTGGCATCACCAGCATAGTGGCCACCTGCAATACCACCATGAGCTTCTTCCATAATATCCATGTGCTCATGTTCCAATACACAATGGTGCAATACCTCATCTCAGCCCAATTTGTACAAGTCACCACTGATTAACATATAAGGTGCGACATGTATAGCAAGTTGTTTCTTCTCCAAGGATTTCATTCCTTCTGGTGCCATCCATGTTCGTAGAAAGACAACAATGTCCTCTAGTTCTGATGGCACACATTTGTAACCTGTATAACTGTGCATCTGGCATGGTATCCTCAATTGCCTATGCTTCTTCTCCTGACTGTATTCTTGATAGATGGTCTGGTCTAGAATTATTTTTTCCTAGTTTTACCACAACTGTGAAATCAAATTCTTGAAATAAGAGCACCCATCGACATATGCACCCTTGTAAAATAGGTTTATTTACCAAATACTTCAATGCCATGTGATCTGTATAAAAGATGAATGGTGTAGCTAGTAGGTACTTGCAAAATTAATGCAATGCATAGATCATTGACAAAGCTTCGCGCTCTGTAGTTGTGTAATTATATTCTATGTAGGAGTCATCTTTCTACTAGTAAAACAAATAGGATGATCTACAATACCTTCTCTAGGTTGAGCCAACACCATGCCAATGGCCATGCCAGAGGCATCAACATGTACATGAAATGGTTTGTCCCACGAAGGAAAATGTAGAATAGGTGCGGTAGTAAGTTTCTCCTTCAATGTCTCGAATGTGCGCTGTTGCTGTTCTCCCTAGTAGAATGTACCTTTCCCTTTCAGTAACTCTTCTAATGGTGTGGAAACTTTGGCATATCCTTTGATAAACTTTCTGTAATATCCTGTATGACCCAAAAATCTGCACACCTCACTTTGACTGGTAGGCTCCCTTAGGCCTATAATGACTGCAACCTTTGCTGGATCAACCAACAAACCCTCCTTACAGATTATGTGTCCTAAGAGTATCCCAAATGGTGTAGCAAATATGCACTTCTTGATGTTCAAAGAGATACTCAACTATCTACACCATTCAAACATTAAGTGCAGATTGTCATAGTGATCCTTAACTAATCCATACACTATCCAATCATCTAAATATACCTGTAAGAAGTTGTGAATAAATTCCTTGAACACTTGGACAACTATGCACGAAAATATAGCAGGTGCATTTTTCAGACCAAAAGGCATTACAGTATAGGCAAAGCTACCCCATTCAGTAGTAAATGTAGTCTTTTCTTGATCCTCCTAGGCAATCTAAACCTGATGATACCCAGAGAACCCATCTGTAAATGAATATATTTCGTGCCCTGCAACTCCTTCTAGTATTTCCTCAGTGAATGGTGTAGGAAATGGATCAGTTACACATGCAGCATTCAGCTCCCTGTAGTCCACACATATTCTAATCCATCCATCCTTCTTGATACTGATCACCATTGGACTAACCCATTCTGACTCATCAAGGGGCTTGATAATCCCAGACTTCAACATGTTATCAATCTCTTCTTTGACCTTTTCACACAAATTGGGGTTCATCCTGTAGGGTCTCTTTCTTACTGGGGCACACACCCTCTTTAAGCTTTATCTTCATCTCCCCTAATGATTCATGCATGCCTTTAAGTTCATGGTACCCCCTAGGAAATAGGTCATGATAATCCCTTAGTAACTCTATGATCTTTGTCACTTCAGATTCTGACGAATAGTCTCCAATTATGGCTTCTTTAGGCTCAATATTTGTTCCAATATTCACCCACTTTTTCTTCATAGGTTCATGATAGGTGTGCGTGGCCTTATCCAGCACTGTCCAGTACCTCACGCCTCCTTGTTGAATGATTTACATCTAGATTATCTACTTCTTCTTCATCCACTAAGTAGACCATTTTTCATTTCTCTTTCTCAAGGCAAGCATGTTGAAGTAATGTTGCATCGGCCTCTGGTTCTTCATCAAGATGCACTCTTGAGTCTTCTTTACCTAATAACTCCTGAAGGATTTCTTCAGCCTTGTAGCTATCTCCCATAGTTAAGCACTTTATGAACTTTCAATGCTTCTTCCACCGGAGGCTTCGTAGAGAAGAATTCAAATGTCTGGGCCATTAATGCAATTAAATTATGCCAATTTCCAGTTTCTCTATGGATTTTTGCATACACATACCGAGCACATGTGCAACCTTGTAAAGTGGAATAAAACTAGTGCACCCATAGTGAAGGTGGTAAATATTCCTACCCTTCTATCCAGAGTCTCTCACACTTTTGAACATGTGTGCTGAATAGGTTGATTACCATGATAAGTGTACTTATTTGAATAGGTGCATTGCTCCTGAATAACCTAGTAGTAAGTTTGCAATCCTAATTTCATTCCATCCGACAAGATTATCCCTGTGGACCACCCACCAACGTGCTGCTATCCCACGTATAGTGTATATGATAGCATATTTCTTATTTCCAGTGGGTCTATCCACTTTTCTTCCATGGCAAGTAGGAATACCATGGGATCCCCTTCTCCTATGTAACAAGGTACTAGAGTTGTTCCCTATCCTCCTGACATAATGTGATTTTGTGCCTTGAGGAAATATGCTCTTTACTTCACACCCTACCAACTCATAAGTGTTGTGAGACCAATTATCACAAGAAATAATTGTAGTATCACAAATAGACTGATGCATCCTCCCACTAAATTAGTCCTTCTTTGGTTGGTTCAATCATCTTTGGATCTTAGATGGCACATACATGAATCCTATTCAGATCTTCTTCACTTAAGGGGTCAACATAGGACGTAGATATTATCCATCTGTTAAAGGGATAATAACTCTTTCTTATCTTTGTTTTCAAAACTGATATAGCCCTTGTTGAACCATGAAGATCAACATTATTTCCATAGCACCAAGGATGTTGCAATAGAGCTAGGAAGCTATCTGACTCTGCCAATGCTAAAACTTCAAAGTGTCTAGTGAACTTGGCTCCTTGTATGGTAATGGATGCATCCTTCAAAACTTTGATGGGAGTGGCCTTAGTCTGATTAGCCATGAATAATACATTAGAGGATGGCTGTAATGGGGGTCTTACCATTTGTACCCATGCATCCAAGGTAAGAACATTGACTTTTGCACGCTGTATCAATCAGTATATTACTCAATAGCCATCCATCCAAAATAGAATTTAGGATGATTTCCTTGTCATAATCCAAGCTATGAGGGGGAATATTCCCATGTAGTATTTGTCATGTCTCAGTCTTCAGTACTTACGCACGGAGTGTTTCCTTTTAACCAACTCCCTAATAGTGGAATTATGTTTTCCTGGCGCAACATTTTACAAACTTCCCTCAAGTCATCTATATCAGTTTGGACCATATCTGATGCTTTCTTCTACTTTATCTTCCTTGATTTATCTTTTAAGTATTGTATCTCACCCTAAAGATTCCTTAGAACTTCCATGGTTTCCTGATAAACCTCCTTCTGATAGGCAGGATCTGGGTACTGTGCATGAAGAACTTCTTCTTTAATGATGGTAGGTTTCGGTTGCAATGCTTCCTTGGTGCGTGCTGCCTTAACACGGGTCATGATCCTCACTTGTAGTGCCTCAGATTCTAGCTTCCATCTTAGGCATCCATTGATTTTCAATCTGTATTTTTTATCCTAACCATCCCAACACCTTTGTTTTCCTATTTATGTTGCTTACTTAGATGCTCATATAAGTCTGGGCACTCCTCATAGTTATGGTTCTTTCCACAGAAAGAACATGTAATATTCTGAGGACATTCATGCCTATAGTGGTCAGAGATCCGCATGTATAACATGTTCCATGAGGGAACTCACTTCTTCCACCACCACACAGCCTCGTCCTCTGAATCCACCGCAATATCCATCGAAATCCTGCCACAACCTCCATCAAAACTCCCTTGATTTTGATCATAGTGTGCCTGATTGTGATCCCAGTCTTGGTGCTCATTCTTGTTTTTAGAACTATCTGTTACACTTGTCTGTCATACCCCAATGTCTATAGCATCATGGATCTGACCAATCAATCAACAATCTTCAGTGTCATGGGTCGTGGACCTGCAGATTTTACAGTAGCTTAAGGATATGTTATTCCTTATCTCATGTTGTAGCATAATGGTAAACAACTAGCATCATGGTTCAAATGGAATATATCACAATCCATCAGCAATGAGCACACTATGGACCTGCGAGGAAAACTATTTACTATGGTGTGTCCCTCTACTTCACAATCTGTGCACCAAATCCCTGTGCACGTCTCATGTGTTAAATTCACTGATAGTTTCTCCAACTATTTTTCCATGGCTGCTAATTTTTACTTCTAAAAATAGGCCCATCCCAATATATATGCTTCAAACTGCCTCAGCATGTAAGGCTCCTTCAAGTGCCTTCACATGGATCAATGTATGTCTTATGTGATAATGACCTCCTAAAAGGGGTAATCAAGTCCTCCAATGAACCATTGTGCATTTTGGCTTGCGTTAATATCATTGGAAAGCTTAGATAGAAGTGTTTTAAAATGGGCATCATACTCGCACACACTCTTAGTAGTGTCTTTCTTGATATCTTGAGCACACTTATACTCTTCTACTCAAATTATGGAATATAGAAATGTTTCATGAACGCATCCTTTAATACTACATAATCCACACAAGTTTGGTCAGGTTCAAACTTCCTATACAAGTTGTGTGCACGTCCCTATAATGTGGTAGCAAATTGGCTTTCCTTGCACTCTGAAGCCATGATCACTTTTACAAGCCATAGTATTTCACACATGTGCACATGTTCAACAATATATTCTATTCCTCTATACTCTGGGAGACAAAGAGACATATCCATGTAAATATTCTGAGTTTGCAGAGGGCCTTGCCCACCCGATCCAAAACCTCCTATGTTTCCTCTTCCTCCAGAACCACCAGATCCACCAAAACTAGAACCACCCATGCCTCATGATCCTCCATCTATAGTTGGAATAGGACCTGTAGATGTACTCCCCTGTGTTCTGACAGTAGTACTATATTGAACCCCTATGGTCTATGAAGTAGTTCCACTTCTAAAGGTGAATCCAACATTTTGTGGGCTCACATTCTGTACAGACGATGTGACTAAAAATGTACCTCCAAATAATAATGAATACATCTTCTCTACCATTGATGTACTTGATCTCTTACTTCCCAAACTCGCTTGTTCATTACTTGTCATATTAGATACTAGAAAACCAAGTGCAAGGGCTAGGTTATCAGGTATTTTCAGATGCGGGCTCACGGCCTAGGTCATCTCTGTTGGTGCACTTATTTGTGAGGCTAAGGAGAGTTCCCTGTCATGATTTCTCAGATGGGGGAGTTCTTGATGCTCTGGCTTCATGTCTTCTACATGAGCTCCAAATCCTTCATGATCCATATCTCTCCTCAACTCCATACGCTATACAATTTCATGGTGCTTCTCTATCTCCCTCTCATGCACCTCATCATAGTTGATCCACCTTTCTTCCCTCTGCATTGCCACCACTAAGTCCGCCATCCTTCACCAATCCTTTTCCTACCCCCGTGCGTGGTGGGGGTTTAGTTAGCCATAGGTTTTTCTTCTAAATTCAAGGTTACCATTAAGATCTTGATTGCCAACGAGATGCCTTGTAAGTATGGTCCTCTTGGGATACCATAAAAATTGGAATTCAGTTACCTCTAGGAAAGAGTACGTTGAAAATGAATACTCCAGAATATAACTGTTTAAAACACCATGGAACCATGTATCTACAACATGAGTCTAGATTATATGAGCATCATAAAGGGAATTAAATTATTCTTGTTTCCAAAGAAGTGTGCAATATCTCCAATTCCATTTAAATGCATCTGCAATCATCCATTTGTATAGCTCTACTGGGAAAATAGAAAATAAGCTCTCATATAAATTTTCATATAGATTCTGTTCCACCCAAGTGCATGCATTAAACTCAAATCCAGTGTTGAAACAACGTGTGTATTCTTCCTCTAGTTTTTTTATCCACTCCTCAATACTTTCTAGAGTTTACTGGTACATCTTCATCATGAACCATCTTGGAAAAAACTGAAAAAGAGGTCTTGGAAACAAAACTAATGATGCAGCTTAAAATTCAGTAATACAAGCCCAATAATACCCTAGACGCGCTAGCACATCACTCAGCCAAGACTAAGAGCTCACCCAAAGCACTCAAAGGTATCAGTTCCTCTTTAGGGCTGTTTATTGTAGGGTGTTAGCATGATGAAGACTTAACACATGTAGTTCCATTGACTAACACATCATTCTACAGTATCATGCCAAATCTATATCTAAGAGAGAAAAAAATTAATTATTAACCATGATGAGATCAAGAACATCAGGAACATAGTATATTCAAATACACAAAAATTTAACACTCAAGTTCGGCCAATATCCTCCATAAATTAAAGATAACAATTACATGGAAGCTTATTATAGTAATGGAAATCTATGCCCAAACATGCATAGATCTGATTCAGTAATCCAGTCTTGCACACATGTATGTATACACATCCCACTCTCTCTATGTCTGTATATTCACCATCATAAATGTTTATCTACTACACAGTTCACTACATATATATAATGGTGGGGGATTTCCCTTCACTGCTTATCCATTCCAAAAATAGGTTACATGCTATTAATAGCCATGTGCCATTTACATGCATATCCCCACATGCAAGTGCTAACTATAGACTTCTATCAGTTAACTACAGTGAAAATCCTATTCCTAGCTTGTATCCATGCAGAGTGCTTTGTATCCCTATCCTCTAAAAATATCCAATGCATGGTGCACATGTCTCTACCTTGTTTGTGTGCTCTATATGCCATCTCTAAAAATAGACCTTCATGAGTGAAAACGGCTAATTCCTGAAAGCTGAAATTCTGCTCTACATGTGTGTTTCTCCCTATCCGTTCACGCCTTTGGATATGACCTACTCTTCTACGCAAACCTTCTGTATGATCTTTTCTAAGTGCTAAATTTTGTCTGACCAACACTATACTATAGGGTGATGTTGCATTCATCACCATTTAGATCTTTTAGAGATAATTAGACCAGATGGCAGATGAGTTGGGCTAGAGGAATGCTGAGAGAGACCAACTTAGTAAATAGTTACACTAGGTTACAACAGAGTGAGATTCTATATTCTGTGTGGTGGCAATGGGGAGTATAGGCGATGTGTTACCATATCATGTTGTTGTATCTGGTGAGGTAGGTTATTATAGAGCATTTTATGACGCTGTAATCCCCGAGGGTCAAAGAGTGCCAACTTATAGTCAGAGATCAAGAAGTCGATCTACATGGTCACATCAACCATCTCATGATCATAGAATATTTGAATTTGAAGCAAAGGAATATGTTATATTTGTTACATAGTTATTATAATGAAGAAATGAGAGCTAAGAAAATGATTAATTGGTAAATAGAGAGTATGGATTTGGTTCTTAAAACCCTAACAGTGCACAGTTCTAAAGAACAAATCAATTAAAACAGATTGAGATAATTCCAGGTGTCCTATGGGATTGGGAGCTATTATATCAACCTATTCTCTCTTAACAGCGTTATTACAATCATAATTTGACTGAAATTGCAAAGTGCATCTACCGAATCATCTAATCATGCAATTGTAGCTACACTATTGCACTATGTGATTAAGAAAACTTATTTCTAACTATATGTAGGACCTCAAGATGGTCAATATCAGGATAGTGATGGTGAGGTCTGAACAATATTCTTGTGCTAATTCAAGACCATGATAAAAAACTGAATGTGCACGTGTTGTTCATACAATTTGGTGTATACTCTGTCACAATTTTCCTCAGGTTGTACTTTGTCAAGTTGTTGTGGGTATGAAGTTGTCTAGATGTGTGTCTAAGTTCTCCAAAGCTATAAAGTAAGTGAATATGTTCTCCTTGCAAGGAAAAAAGAAATGTTGTTTAGAAAGCAGACTTATGGTCTCATGTTTAAGTTGTCACACATTGTGATAAATGATTTTTGAGGAACTTCATGTTTTGGTTCAAGACCAAAAATGTCTTTCTCTTGCACTTGGTGAGCCTTTTATCTGTGAAGAAGTGACTGAGTGGGTAAATAGAAGAGTGAGGATAAATGGTGAAGAATAGAGAGAGGTAAGGGTTGTAAGATCTTATTAGAAGTATATGTAATGTGGAATTTATTTGAGTTCATACAAAGAAGGCATACTCAAGCTAAAAAATGAAAATTCTTGGTAAAGGAATCTAGATCAGTCAGGACATACGTTACAAAATAGGGTTTCTAGAACTAAGATGGAAGGTTGACAATCATGTCAGAGGATGAATAAGTTAGACATATATGAATGCCCTCAAGTGATAGCTTAGAATGTGAGAGGATTGGATCAAGACGAAGAGTGAAGTGATGCGTAGATACTCCAAAAAGACTCTTGTTAGATCCCATTGAAGTTTGATTTGTATTGGATTAAAAATGTGAAATCTAAATGTTCCCTAAACAAAGTTATATTGTGAAAGCATAAACAATTGATTGCGTCGAGCATCCCATATACAACACGAGCACCAAAAGTGCCTATCAAAAGATAAAGTCTGGAATAATTTTAGACGCTAAAATTTGTTGTCTAAATGGCGATGGATGTTGAACCCTTCTGTGTAACCAAATATCCTAGAAAACTCTTAGTCAAGACATTGAATTTTGAAATGGGTTGTCCATATGATTTAACAAAAATAGGATTAATGTTTTAGTCCCTTTTGACAGAGTCACGTATGACTTTTTAAACACTAATTTTTTTGTAACATATTTGACACAGGTAATAAGGATTTTTTTGAATATGATTTAAATGTTAAGTTCAAGAGAGAGAGAGAGAGGATATTTGACTCAACTGATTTACACTTCTTCTGAGAACATATTTGAATATGGATTGGAAAATTAATTTTACTCTATAGAAGGGTAGAATTGTCTGCAATCTATGTACTATACAATTTTGGATGCTATTAGATCAGGTTACACCATGGCACCTGGATTGGATCAAGGGCTCTTAGGTGATATAAGTCTTCTTTTAGGTGTCTCACTCCACTCTTAACTCCAAGTCAACTAGGAATCTGTATTTTTCTAGTATCACACAAGTATCCAATGGTATTCACTGTTGAGTCACTAGTATGTCATAATAGTGATATGCTCAGTGAAGATGTAACCTTCAAAATAAATATTCACCTAGACAAAACCCACAATACCACATCAAATTCATGTGAGGAAATATAGCTCATCGCCAGTCAATGTTGTTTGACTGAGTACCAAGAGGATTCCGACTTTCACCTGAATGTTTTTACTTATGATCGAGTGCTACATCTATATCTCATGGCATACATATAATTGACTTGTGAGTCCGATGTGATAGGAATTATTGTCATAGGAATCTCTTAAGTATAAGTGCAACTTGATAGTGAGTGATAGTTTTATGTACCAATGTAAGCATAGATGTGTAGATGTAATAATGACCTTCAAAGGATTCCTATGTAGTTCAATTGCAGAAAATGCAGTCCCTTGTCCCTTGCACATCTTGGATACTAGATGAATACACTAGTAAGATGCTCTTATGGATGCAATATTATGTAATTAAAAATAGATGCTTATATATTTATCCTTTATTTTATTCACATAGCTTGTCGGTATTCATATGATTCCCTTATTTAAGAATTATGTAATTATCACCGAAGACTGCAGAAGGCCGAAAGGTGTAATGATTGATATAGATTTTTAATTTTATATAAAAGAGGCCCATTCCTTGTATAAAGTTACTGTGCCAAAAATAAGAGAGTAAGATAGAAATAGGTTTACCCTAAATCTCATCCACAGGGGACTAGTAGGGTTCTTGGGCACTCAGCACCGTAGACTGAGATGGATTGGTGTAAAAAGGTTAAAGAAAGATAAAGCAATAAAGTTTAGATTGGGCTATAGGGTTTGCATTAAACGAAAGTCAATTACTAATTTAAAAGGATTCTTAGGAATCACATCCATACAAGTATGCTTCTTAAGGACCTAGAAATTGTAGGTACCCAAGATCTGTGAATGGGAGAAACCATACATCAGGAAGGACAGATCTAAAATCTCCTTAATAGGATTTTTATTTCTACAATGTGTTATAAATCATCCCAACCAAAAATTGATCTACTTTAAGACCCAAGCCAAGTAATTTTTTACATTGATCCTAACATGCCTATAAATGGATAGATAGATAAAAAAACATTGTTTGAGCCCAATGAGCTAGCCGATGTAGAAATAAAAGAACAAGGCAACAACATGTATATACATGTATAAGATTTTCAAATAATTCTTTAATGAACACAATTATTTATGAACTTGTTGTTGACCAGAGTTTCTTCATTTGTACTCAAATCACTTAAGCTGAGCTACCAAAAGAAACAAACACCTCGGAATAATGGAGGAAAATATAGAATTTATCTCATGTAGTGTGATATACTATGGATGGACATGCGTTAAGTACTATTGATCTTCATCTGCATGCAAATGAACCTGCAAGTATATGGATCCCCATCCAAAATTAGATTGATAACATAAGATATGTTTAATTTTGCACTCGTGTAAAGCTATCTCCAAAGCAGTACCAAGCTTCCATTTATAGATTGTCAACCCCCATCTTGTTTAGAAAAAGTGAAGTAATTTTATAGATATATATATACAAATATATATATATATATATATATATATAATATATACTGATATATGATATATATGACTATATATATATGATCTTGAATCCTAAATTGAATGAAGGACATCTAATTCATAAATGTTACCTAATTTGGGTTGAATATCGGCCTAGATTGTGCAGAGGTAGGTCGATGGTGACCTGAGAGGGTGGATTTAGAAACAGATCAACCTCAATATGTGGACTTACAACCTCTTGTAGTACATTTTGTAGGTAGGATCCTGTGACTCTACATTTTGGAGGAAAACCAGAGCAGGTCATGAAAGCTCTATAAAGTAACTATTCAAATTGGAGTAAGGGAGATTAGATGTGAAAAAATGGGCTTAGGATTAATTCAGAGACTGGGGTGATGGTAGGGATAAATTTTAAGCATAGAGGAACAAAATCCACTGGTCCCTTTGTAAGCTGACTCAAGAACAAAATGAATTCTGGGAAAAGAAAAGGGATATGGACACTGAAGATTGATTGTTTCCTTAGAAGGATGGGTTAATTAGATGAATACTGACTAGGTTCAATTCCAAAGTTGTAGTCACACAGAGTTCAGATAAGGATGAGGTAAAAAAGGATGAAATGAGAGACACATGCACAGTATCAGATGCTAGAAAATCTTAGGTCAGGCACCCCAAATCTTGTGATAATAATAGTTTGCAGAAGCTGATCCAATCAACCATGTAAAATGTTAGATGCAAGAAATATTTGTATAAATGGGATGGATTTAACCAACTTGGTGAAGTAATTAGTTGTATATACTATCCAAGGATGATGTACATGAACTTGACTTCTTAGATCATGCCCCCAATGAAATCCAGGAGTCCTGTAACTATTATTAGGAAAATTGACTCAGGCGTGAGATTCTGCTGAAAAGTCAATGGGAGAACAGCTCCAGACCATTTAAACATGTATCTACATGATTTTGGCAAGAAATAACTCAGTTTTATAGGGTACCATGGCGACTGGAATGGGTCACCGCAAACATTATGAAAGTTACTGTACGATGGAAAAGTGACAAACGAGTGTGGGAATCTACAAGCAACTCTTCCTCGTACCTGACCTCCCGAGGTCGTGCCAAGACAGCTGGTGGGGATTGAATATGCATGGGGTGTAGAGTCAAGACTAGTTAGGAAATATGATGTCTTCAATATGCACTAGTGGAAATCTGTGAATCTAAGGCAAAGAAGGCCCTCCTAACCTAAACTAGTGTGATAGATTGATCGGCAAGAATGACGGCTTGAAGGCTCCAATCAATATCGAGCTCTGGCATGATCCGAGTCTATGGGTTGTGGGATACAGTGGAAAATGACCTAGAATTGTTTCGTGTATGTCTCCAGAATAAGGTCATAGGATGGATGGTATGGGTATATAATGGACTCTAAGGTCGATTCTCTGGCCTAATCAAGAACTATTTAGCTTTGTTAGTTGTTATGTCTAACAAGGATAACTGTTTGATGATGATAGGTGGAAGTGGACTAGATCTGAATACTAATATACGTAGGCCAGCATATACATCTGATTTACCCGTGGGTCCATTAGGCTGTGGGATTTGTGGGTCATAACTGTGGATTCGTGGTTGTTCATGGACCTTCTATGGTCATGTGCAGAATCAGTCCCTAATCCCTAGTATCCAATAATCATATGCCTTTCTCAGCTTCTATGTTTAGAATTAATAAGTTGTGCGATCTTCTCAGAGTACCTTACAAGTGTTCTGTGCAACCTGAATTCTTAAGCTGGTATCTATATCAGTATGAGAGTGTCTCCTACATCTGGCTATGGGACCAAAGGATCACAACCGAATGTTTTCTCTCTTTCAAGCCCTTCTACAGTCATGCGGATATCTATCTAGGGTAATCTATAATTTGGCTGATTTGACCAAAACGTGTGTGCTTTGTCGTCTTCTATGTTTAACCTCTTAACTGTGAAACTGATTTATTGTAAGTTTATTGTTGTTTGGAAGACTTGGATTCTAAGATTCTGATCTATATCAGTTATTTCTGTAACAAGATTGGGTTGAGGCACGATTGGCTTAAATGCGTATTCTCTGGGCTCTCTAGGTCCCGTGATTTTCATACAAAAGAAACAATATAAATCTAACTAAAGTCAAAATAAACTAATTGTGAAAGATATCTACAGCATATATATACTTCCTCTATTTTTGTATTTTTGATAGAACTTATTGAATAGAATTGAAAGAGCAACTTATCTAATATATCTAGAAGTTGACAACTAAACTAATAACAAAATTAAAACAAACAAGATAGCCAAGTATAGCTACTTGTCATGTGCAATTGTGAGTCTATTCTAAATAACTGAGATAAGTGATTAACTCTATTTGCAAAGACTCTCGATCCTACCTCAGAAGTGAGGAATGAATCATAGTTTCTCAGAAACTATCAATCCCCACAGCTTCCCTGGCAATATCAAAAGTAAAATTTAATTGAAATGAAATGTAATTAACTACTCTATTTGATATGTTTTAACTAGAACTTTGAAAGATAAAACCTGGATTTTGCAGAAAAGTGGCGAATCTGGTGGTGTGTGTGGCTTTGTCCCCTCAGTATGATCTCCTCGTTCCTTAGTGTTCATGTGAATCTAGAAAAGTGTGTATATGCTAGCATCAACAGAAGAAGGTATTTGAACAATGGCAGCTTATGGATACAGACTCGAATACAATGCGAGTAGGAGAGGGATAGCGCAAGAGTACAGAGCTTGGCTTATGCAATTCCTAGCTAGGATTTATTACGAGTCATACAACATGAAAGTGTCCAGAACCTGAAACTATCCTTCTTGAAGAACAAAACCTGCAACTTTAATGGCTTCCTAATCTAAAAATTAAGACTACTCTTACTCCAATGGATTGCTGTATGAAATAGTGAACAACACTTGCAGCAAGAAGATTATGTGGCTTCCTAATAGCAAAGGAAAATACTAACTATGCATGCAATGAATGAAAACTAAATGAATTCTAAGCAAAAACTTGAAAGACTAATCTATTGCAATGAGAAATTGAGAGGAAAATTTGAGGGGCCATTTGCTTGAGCACAAGCTAGCTATTTATAGAATTTCACATTTACCCAAAGGTAAAAACCAAATTGAACTCTTAAACCATAAACAATGCCAAAACACTATTCCAGGGAACCAGAATCATTAATACAAGCTAAGGTGGTGAAAAAAAGCTAGGTAAACGTTGAAATTTTACACGAGTTGTGTTAAAAAGAGCATTCTGGAAAAATACATAAACGTGCCGCCCTGAGCAAGGCGGTGGCTACAGGACCCGCCCTGCCGCCCTGAGGTAGGGCGGCGGTTTTGTCACTGAAGAGTCCGAAAAGCCAAGGAAAAGAGGGGATAAGGAGAAAAGCAAAGCATGCAGGGGCTAAGCAAGGTGCATGTGGGATGTTAACGCATACTTGGGGAGCTTTTCTCGGATTCCTGAACACCTTACGAGGAGACCTGTATCATCATTGGGGCATGTGTAACATCGTTCTAGCAGTACAATACCCTACAATTTTGGGTACGTATAGGTACCCATGGTTTGATCCAAGGTACCTAGAGTTTGATCCTAGGAACTTTGAGATTGATCGTGGGTACCCAAAGATTCATACACAAATTATGCAGATTCGATATAATATTCAAGTTGTACATCAAAAACTTCAAGAAAATATTCCTCCAATCTCATTGAGTGTGAAAACATCAAGAAGGTTTGCTGACATGTGATAAGTAAGGTTTCCAGACATGCGATAAGGATATAGAAGTGTGAAAAGGGTTAAGATGCATGACAAGGGTGCATACACGTGACAAGGGTGCAAACGTGTGATAAGGGTGCAAAGGAATGATAAGGGCGCAGATGCGTGACAAGAGTCCACACGTCCAACAAGGGTGTAGACAGGTGACCAATTCTAAAATCAGGTACTCAATGGAGGATACTAGTGCTTGGAAGAGCCATAAGGTAACCAAAATATCTCAAAATTAAACACTATTCAAGTATTTTGGAAAATCTATAGCTACCGATACAACTACTAGTAGTACCCATACAACTACTACTTGAGTTAACTAGAGTACACACTGTGTGGAAGGTATTATTGAAGTGGACATGGATTCAACACAATATCAACCAAATGATACCTATGATGAAAATATGCCAGAGCTTGAAGATATTCCTATTGAGATGCAACTAGGAGAGGATCAATATATCTCAAATACTTAGCAAATGGTAACACCAAAATCAAATGAAAATTCTAGTTCATAAAAGCGGAAACAAGATGATCGAGATATTCCTAAAAAATATAGTCGCAAAAATAAAACTTTTAAAGCACACAAGAATATGTGGACACTTGGTATGAAATATAAGTTTGAGTGGGCTGAAAAATTTCCTTTTATCAAACCTGTAGAGCCAACTAATTTTGAAGATATCCTAATTGAATATAGATGTACAATATGTATCCGGAAAATTGGAAAGTAGAAAAAAATTCAACGGAAGTTAGACACAATTAAAAAACAATGTGGAAAACAATATGTGATTGTAGCAGGAGGAAGGCTAGATAATAAAAGCACATAGATAGAAAAGTGAAAAATAATGTATGCATGTTAAATACAAAAAAAGTATGAAGCTGAGAAAGAAAGACACAAAAATCTTGTAGAAAAGGGTGGAAAAATCACATCATAAATTAGTAAGGTGATTCAATAAAATTTGCATGCTTAAATTATATCATTATCTACCATATTCCACATAATTAAGAAGGGAAGACCTATTTATGATTTCATTGATTTCAAAATTTGTTTCAATATAATGGAATGCATAACATTCCTCAATATCATTTGTTAGACAACAATGTATGGGAAATGGATAAATGCTTTGCAATGATTGAAAAAGCAAATTTGAAAGAGGGTGTGAAAAATACAAAGTTTATATCTCTATCAATTGATGAAGTAAAAACCATTGAATACACCTCATGGTTATGTATCCATGTTTATACTTTTGAAAATCACATAAGGCAACCATATCTGTTGGCTGTACAAAAATGGTTGAAAATTGCAATGTTGAAAACCTATATAAAATAGTTGTTTCCTTGAAAGATATTGCTGGGATGAATGAATCTGAAATTGCTACGAAGTTGGTATGTGTTGGTGTAGATGGTGCATTATTTATGCAGGGTCATCGAACTAGACTATGTGTTCAATTTCAAACAACAGTAGCCCTTCTTCTCAATCAACATTGGGTCAAATATCTCCTATGCTCAATTATCACAACTCAAGAAACGATCTAATGAGCACCTAGCAGATTATGTCTTACGTTACAAGAATAACCTAGCTAGGATGACTAATGTGCTTGCTGACTCAAAATTACAAGATCTATTTGTTCAGAGTCTCTTGTCTCCACTACAAGAGAGTGTCATCTTTGAGACCTCTCCTTCATTTGATCATATTTGCCACACTCTTAAGCTACGCGAAAGTAAACTTCTTACTATGGGAAAACTTAAGTATCGAGATCAGGCTACTTTATCTTCTAACAAGTTTCCAAGCAAAATCCTTTCAAACCATCTACTAAGAAAAATGAAGAAAACATTATTGTTAATGTTGTATCTACTCCTCATAAGCTTTAATGGAAACTGCCTAAGCGTACATTCACTAAACTAACATGTGCTCTGCAAATTCTATTGCCACAACTCATTGAGAGCAATCTTATTATGCTTCCTCCTCCACTTACTCTGGATCCATCTCACCCTAAGGGCCGCAACTATAATGAAAATTCCATATGTGACTATCACCAATGTGTTGGACATTCAACTGATTGTTGTTTCAAATTGTGACATCTTATTCAAGATCTAATCGACAATAATCAAATTGAGCTTCCTGAGCCATCGACTTCTCCACCAGTCAAAAAGAATAAAAATCTTAAAATCTTCAATAATCCACTTCCTAATCATGAGAAGTAAGTTGTTGAATATTTGGCTAATCATGCATACCACGTGGTCCCTCCTCCTTCATCAGGACCTCTCGATTTTCTAGTTTCTCACGTTGATTCATCTCCACCTCTCATTGGATTTTCTGATCATGATTATCATGCTATATTTTCCTCTTAATATTTGCACATTCTTGCTTCTATTGGATCTACTTTATTAATAACACCATGTTGTTGATCCATCATTTCATAAGCACATGCTCTATTGCACTTCTTATGGCCATCGACTATCCACTCTCACATATCTTATATCCAGTTCCTAGATCTTATGGTTATGTCAAGCTTCCAGTCATATTTGGTCCTCTCACCATGCTTGTGCCTTTCCTTGTGGCACCTAGTGTCAAAAATTGTGACATGCTCTTAGGTCTTCCATGGCTCATGGCTACTCAAGCAATCATTTCCATGCCTCACTTATCTCTTAAATTCATCCATAACAACTAAGTTGTCACTATTTGAGGTGTCCCTCCATGCACACCATGGCCTCAACCTCCTCTTGAGGTGGCCCTTGCACTCGCTAGAGCATCTAGGTCCCCTGGACCTCTGAAATATAAAGCACAATCTACTCCTAGCTCTCCTACTCATGCACAACACATTCATTCTCATAGGTCTTCTATTCCATGTCATCATTCTATGTCCACTACTCAAATTCATTAATCTATGTATTCATCATCATAGGGCTTCATCTAGGTTCACATCACCTCATTGGCTTCCTTCATCTAGGTGCATATCACCTCGTCAGAATTATTCACCTAAGTGTTCATCACCTCATATGTCTCCTTCGTCTCAGTACACACCACATCAATATCCTTCTAGATGCACTTCACCTTCATGGTTTCCTTCATATAGGTGTTCACCACCTCGCCTTCCATCACATATGCATCATCATTCTCCTTCATCATCCACCTTTAGAGCATGTTCACATGTCTGCATCATCTCCTGACAGGACCCTTACCCTTCACTTTTATCGGAGGATACTGCACATTGCAAACCTCAGGACCCTGGCATGTTTATCAGATTTCCCTCCTTCTGAGCATCATTGGATTTTGTCAGATTTATTCTATCTTGTATTTTCACTACATCTTTCTTCTTCATCACATACAATTATACACTATTTGATCCCCCCCTTCTTTTATCAGCATAGTCTTGTGCTACATTCACACTTGACTCAGAGGGAGCATACTACAATTCATCCAACCCCACAACACTTGCATACACAATTACAATGTATCTCATATCTTGATCGCACCTATTAATCACTTGCATCTTCTTCTGGTTCACTCTATCCTTTACATCACCGTTATACAACTTTATACACATATTTCAACCAATATTACATATCATTCACACTTGTTTACACACACATTTAATTGACATATTGAGGGCATACATTTACACAAGTATCCAATATCATTAGCACATGTTCACACTTCACACTATATTTCACACTTTACACTTCACACATCTTTCTCAGCATCTCCTCTACATCATACTATTATTCTATCAACATCTATTACACATTCATACATTGAAATCATTTAACATCTTGTCGTTCACATCTATTACCCTATACACACACTCTAGTTCACATGGTTCATAAATCGACTAGCTTTAGATCTAAATCTAGCATTGAACCTCACCACATTTACATCATTCTACATTTACACATACACATTGAATTGATAATGTCTTTCTACATTCTATGTCACTACGCTTCACATTTCATGATCAATCTTCTAGTGTCTTATTTAATATTTCTAGCATTTTTCCATCTTTATTTTCTAGCATCTCATTCATTCTACATCATATTCTTTGCATCCATCAATGTTTTCTAGTGTCTCATTCAATATTTCTAATATCTTCTTCTTGCACATCACATTACACTATGTACAATCTACGCTTGTGCTTTATTGATCGAATCTTTCTAGCATACACATCGTTCAAACCATTTCCCGATGACACACTCTTGTTTTATGGTTCATTCTTGACTGCTTGAGGGGTCATTTATAAATGAACCTCATTTCACTCATGCATACATATACACTCGGGGGGCACGTGGACTCCTATCACACTCACACTGCATACCATTCCACACTCATTCACAACATACTGCATATCTTGGTTGCACATTGTTCTTGCTTACTTATACTCGCATGTACACTTTGTTTACTATGTTAGATGGATACATTATATGTCATTATCTTTTCTATATACACATGCGCATTCACTTGCCTTCTAGTTGTGATTGCATACTTTACACAGATCGTTACATGCAACATGGATGCTTGGCATTGTACCTCTTACCAGTCCCGCAACAGGCTCCTTGGGGCATCCACTTTTGTACACATTACAGGTGCTATTGTTTCATTCTTATACTACTTCCTATTTACTAGCACACTATATATCAGATCATACACACTTTTGACATACTTTATATCTTTCTAACATGATAACAGTGCTTCATGTGTAGCATTTTCCTTGCAGGAACTATTCTCCACCATGGTTGTCTGATGATTTTCTTATTATTGCTTGTCATTGTTTTCCTTTGTATGCCATTGTTTGCGGGATTTTCCCTATGTCTTTCTTGTTCACTGCTTGTATGCTTTTGGCCACTTCGGCCTTGATTGTCTTGTGACATTGTGAGCGATGTCCCATGTTTGCAACCCACTTTTCATGGTCTACATTGTCTTCTTTCTTGCTATCTTACACTGTTTTCTATATACATGCTTATCTTGTTTGCACTAACACTTGTTTCCTAGCCATTGTTTGCATGTGCCTTGGTTTCTACCAAGCACATTCCCTCCTACATACCAGTATCAGTTTAACATGGGGTCCTCTTTTGGGACACATCCTCCTAGTGACATCACATGCACCCCAAATGAGGGGGAGTTTATTGGGTGAATCAGTCACCCCATTCAGTTTATAGTCTAGTTCACAATTCAACACAGAGTCAACATAGTCTGCAGTCTCAAATAGGGCTCAAAATCATACTTGGGTCCTTATTCTAGCACATACACTACCTCCCAGATACAAAATTGGGCTCCTATGTGCTTCTGTCCCTTCCTGGGTGCCTATGAATAAGGGGAAGATACACAATTTTTCTCAATCAACACATTGTCAGTAGTTCACAGAGCAGTTGGCACAGTAAATGAACAATCCTCCAACAATTAGTTTATGCAATTTTATCTTCTTTTCTATTTTCAAAATGTTGAATCAAATTGAAATTGGAAAGATAGGATCACACCATATGCAGTGGTGTATAAATTTTGGGAAGTAGTCAAAGGATGGAGAATGACACTAGACCTTTCTCCCTACACTACTTCCACACTTAGCACATGGCATGAGATCGCCCCAAAAACTCGCATTCACACAACTAGTGCATGAGATTCCCAAAAAACTCGTTCTTCTACAACATCTTCAGGATCCTTTCTATCTCTTTCACTCATCATGGATTAGGTGCACATGTTCCTTTTTCTATTTTTCAACATTTTTCACACTTTTTACATGCATTTCATACATTTGGATCAAAAAAATTCTATATACACATATTTGACTACTTGTTCATTCTTCTCTTTTGCAGGTTCATCCTTATGGGAAGCAGTAGTCACATCAATCACACATCAAGCACAACATAAACAATAGGTACAACATGACATATCTACACATACGCTTTCACCCCTAGGGTCATCATCACTTTTTACTTCCTCTTCTCTAGCTTCCACGCTTCACTTTTTATCACTCCACACTTTTTCTTGTCTCTCGGCACACTTTCATCATCGATCTACATGGTTATCAGGTACGCATCTCTTATCTACTTTATGTTACCAAGATTTCACTCAACAACATAAAGTGGGGGAAAATGTAGACACTAAATCACACACTTGGGTACATTTCTAGGTCCTAATCACATGCATTGCATTCATATGATTCCTAAGGGAGAAAAGTACTAATTGATCACTATATTTGGCTTCTTAGGTTCCTTTCTGGTCTCCTTCTTGGCCTTGCACACCCTACTTCCTAGTCTGACCTTTGATACTTCACCTTTTCTGGCTCTGGACACCAGCTCCCAGCCAGGATGTCAGCACCCAGGTGCCCTCATCCCCTTTGGGTGCCCTAGACCTCTTTGTATCTTACTCACTCCTTTTGGGTCCTTTCTAGTTGTTGGGCATCCTTATCTCTTAGGGGTTATCCTTTTAGTGATCAATTACAAAATTCAAGCAAGGGAATCATATAAATACAATGTTATGGGATCAAATTAAAGGACCAAGCTCTAAGCATATACTATCACCACCTAAGGTTGCATCCAAAGGCATATAAAGAGCATCAAAGCATCCATCTAACTTCACTCAAGGGACAAGGGATTGTTCCTTTTCTTACCCCATTTAATGCTATCACGAATGGAAATATGTCATGTTTCTTACCATTGCAAAACATCTATTTACATTTTGGATACATCTAGCTACTTGCTCGCTATAAAGTGTGACACGTAAAGAGGATGCAGAGAAAGGAAACGTGGTTCTACACACAAATACGATGAAGCCTTTGGAATTTTGTGTCTTTTTGTATCACCAAAACTGTGCTTTCACATTAACACATCCAAATCATGTTACGCCCTTAACCTATTGCTTGTATTAGGATATGAGTAGCCGACTTGTGGCTTACCATATCATTTTATTATATCATTTATACTTTATCATGCTTAATAGGTCAGCCTTGGTGATGGCCATAGCATATGAATAGTATATATAGGGGATTATAGGTAGTAGTTCATTATCATTTGAGCATTTGAGTCTTATTATATGGTTTGGAGGTTGCCCCCTCGAAGTGGCGAAGCTATTATAATTGCATATTGAGATCATTATTATGAAATATTGTGTTATTTGGTGTTCTATTGCTGCTCATAATCTGAATTATACTAGTAATTTCATTACAAGTGGTATCAGAGCTGTGATCTGGGCCAAAATTAGGGCAAAAACCCTAATTTTTTGTTTCCACAATATATTTTGAACCAGAGCGAATTAGTGGGAGATATTTTTACCAGAGTTGAAAACATTTCAAGTAAGGTTCCCTGAAAATTTCAGACTTTTTTGATTTATTTTGCAAAAGTTATTACAAATTTAGGTTTTTTCATAAAATCACTCCCTAGGGTGCAAATTGTGGAATTTTTCAAGTTCTTTACATTTTTGGAAATCTCTCAAAAAAATAGTATTAGTATCTTCTCTGTGTTTTTTCTTGTTCAGCCAAATTTGTATCGAAACCCTAAACCCTAAGGTTTGACATCATGGTGGGGCCTTCCACAAGAGCAAAAAAGAATCCGGTTACTCCGGGTAAAACCCCAGATAAAGATGGGATAGTGATTGAAGAGATGGAGTCAGAAGAGGTAAATACAGATTCCTCAGCACTAGGGTTTACCTCAGTTGATCATAAGGTGATCCAACTTGAGTATGAGCTGCGAAATGTACAATCTGAGATGGCCTCTAAAGGAGACATAGCCCAAATCAATCATCGGTTGGATGATATCATGCAACATGTAAAGGGTAAACAATATGGCCCAAATCTGGCCCATATCAACCAAGGAGGATCTTCAGTTCAAAATCATGGACAAAATAACCATGTTGGATCACTTTTCCAGCCCAATCAGAATCCAACTTATTCGCAACCATGGAACATGATGCCGAAAGTGGATATGCACAAATTTGATGGTAAAGATCCCCTGAATTGGATAAATCAAATGGAGAACTTCTTTGAGCTACATCAAACACCATCAGGACAAAAGGTGACATTGGCATCCCTATATCTTGAACCAGACCAATTCATTTGGTATCAATGGTTATGTGCTCAGAGGCAAAAGAATGGTCTCGGTGTCACTTGGACAGTTTTTACCGAGGAGTTGCAATTGCACTATAGTTCTAGTGTTTCAGAGAACTACTTTAGTCAATTAGCAAAGTTATGACAAACAGGATCAGTCAAAGATTATGTGCATCAATTCCAGAACCTATCCTTAAGGGTGGAGAATATACTAGAAGAGAATCTGAATGACTTATTTCTTGGGGGTCTTAAGGACCACATTGAGCATGAGGTACGTATGTTTAATCCACTCAAGCTTTCTGATTCTATTATCATGGCACGTCGAGTAGAGGAAAAAGTTCTTTGTAGTAGGAGGCCACCTTTCATTAACACCAGAGACCATAGTATCTCTTCCCCTTCATTTTCTAGGCCAATTAGACTGACTCCTCAACAAATGGAAGAAAAGAGAGCAAAAGGATTATGTTTTAACTGTGATAGCAAATATGGACTGGGACACAAATGTGTTGAGAAGAAGTTGTTCTATATTGACGGAGGTAATGAGGATGATGAGGAAGCTGAAATTATAGGAGAGGCTGAGGAACCAGTAGAAGATGAAGTAGAGGATCACCAACCTACAATTTCTTGCCATGCATTGTCAGGTATTAGTACTCCTCAAACACTCAAGGTTATTGGCTATCTCAAAAAATAGAAGGTGACAGTGTTGATTGACTCGGGGAGTACTCATAACTTCATAAATAGTAAGTTAGCTGCCCGCCTCAATTGTTTTATTTACCCAGCTCCAGAAATGCAAGTTATGATTGCGGATGGTGGGACAGTCAAGTGCATAGGAAAGTGCCATAGTATCAAGCTTTCTATGGGAGACTACATGTTAGACTCACCTATGTTTTCTATTTCTATGGGAGGGGCAGATATTGTTTTGGGTGTCCAATGGCTCACAACCTTAGGTACTATAGAGATGAATTTCCAAGAATTGTTCATGCGATTTCATTCAGATGGAAGGACAATACAATTGAATGGGATGGTAGCTAAGTCTCCACAGATTATTAGCTCTCATCAGATGCAGAAGGTTCTCAGAAAAGGAGTAGATGGATTTATAGCAAAGTTATTTTCCATAGAAGTACAACATACAGAGTCTTCAATGCCACCCGATCTTCAGAAGATTGTTGATGCTCACTCATCTATTTTTGATGTAATTCCAAAGGGACTACCACCAGTTAGGGATCATGATCATGCCATTCAGTTGATTCCAGGGAGCCAAACACCTAACATCAGACCATACAAATACCCATATTCCTAGAAAAGTGAGATCAAGAAAATGGTTCAGGAAATGTTGAAGGCAGGTATCATCAGGCCTAGCCAGAGTGCATATTCTTCACCAGTGGTCATGGTACGTAAGAAGGATGAAACATGGAGGATGTGTCCAGATTACCAAGAACTCAACAAGTACACCATCAAAGATAAGTTTCCTATTCCAATAATTGATGATTTACTTGATGAATTGCATGGTGCTATTTATTTCACAAAATTAGATCTTCATTCGGGGTACCATCAAATTAGAATAAAAGAGGAAGATGTTCATAAAATGGCTTTAGGACTCATGAGGGCCATTATGAGTTTTTGGTAATGCCTTTTGGTCTTACAAATGCTACCTTCAACCTTTCAAAGCTTGATGAACACTGTTTTTAGGCCATTTTGAAGGAAATTTGTATTAGTTTTCTTTGATGACATATTGATTTACAGTAAGACGTGGGAAGAACACTTACAACTTGTAAATAAAGTGTTGGAAGTTTTGGAGAAACATACTCTCTATGCTCTGAAAGCCATCCAAATGTTATTTTGGTGTACAAGAGGTAGAGTACTTGGGTCACATTGTATCCCATGAAGGTGTCAAAGTTGATCCTCAGAAGATCAAAGCTATGGTGGAATGGCCAAGGCCCAAAAATCTCAAAAATATTTCAGGGTTCCTAGGACTAACAGGGTACTACAGAAGATTTGTGTGGGGATATGGTAGAATAACAACCCCACTCACTGCATTGCTAAAGAAGGATGCCTTCCATTGGACAGACTTAGCCACTAAATCCTTTGAGCAGCTGAAGGAAGCCTTGTGCAGCACCCTAGTTTTGGCTACTCCCAACTTCTCAAAAACCTTTATTGTTGAATGTGATGCTTCAAGATCAGGATTGGGAGTAGTTCTAATGTAAGAAAGAAGACCAATTACATTTGAGAGTCACCAATTCAAAGGAAAAGTTCTGCTCAAACCTGTCTATGAGAAAGAAATGATGGCTATTCTTCATGCGGTCAAGCAATGGAGGCCCTATCTCATGGGTAGACACTTCAAGGTAAAAACTGATCATGATAGTCTCAAATAATTTTTGGAGCAAAGGTTATCATCTGAGGAACAAAAAAAGTGGGTAACAAAAATGTTGGGTTATGATTTTGAAATCATATACAAAAAGGGTAAAGAAAATATAGTAGCTGATGTGTTGTTTAGAAGGGATACATCCGTAGATGCCTTACTATGTGGAATGTCCATGTTGACGGCCGATTGGGTGGATGAAGCAAGATTGGAATGGGATCAAGACAAGGATACACAATCTCTAATACATAATATCAAGCAAGGATCTATGACATCTAACAAATTTGAGTGGAAAGGTAATGCCCTATGGTACAAGGACAGTGTTATACTTGAGTAAAGATTCTAAGTTGAAGCATAAGATTCTTACAGAGCTACATGCCTCGCCAAAGTTGGAGGAAACTCATGGGTTTTTGAAGACATATCATAGAATAAAAAGAGAATTATTTTGGGAAGGACTCAAGGGGGATGTAAAAAACCTTTTGATATCAGAGTGTTTAGTGTGCCAACAGTTTAACAAAGGGGAAACAATTAAGACACCAGGTCTGTTGCAACCCTTACCAATTCCTAGCAGAGATGGGAGGAGGTCTCCATGGATTTCATCACTGGATTGCCTTGTTCAGAGGGTAAGAATGTTATTTTATGTGATTGTGGATAGGCTCACAAATTATGCCCATTTTTTTGCCCTATCACATCCATTTGCAGCTAGTACAGTCGCAACTATTTTTTTGGAGACAGTTCAAAGGCTACATGGAACCCCAAAGATAATTGTAAGTGATCGTGATCCTATTTTCACAAGTAATTTTTGGATGGAATTATTTTCATGTTTGGGTACTCAGCTAGCTCACAATTCATCTTATCATCCTCAAACTGATGGGTAAACAGGAAGTGGTTAACAAATGCTTAGAGGGGTATCTATGTTGTTTTGTATCAGATAAGCAGGAAAGGTGGATTAAATGGCTACCACTTGCAGAATGGTGGTATAACACATCTTTTCATACCTCTTCTCAAATGACCCCATTTTTGAGCATTATATGGTTACCATCCACCTTCTATCACTTCCTCCTTGAGGGTGTAAACTAAGGTCAGAGATGTTGAGGAACACATTCAACATCAACAACAGGTTTTGGCTAGTTTGAAGGAGAATTTAGCATTAGCACAAAACAAGATGAAACAACAAGCAGATCAACACCGTAGTGAAAGACATTTTGAAATTGGTGACTAAGTTTTTGTACATCTCCAGACTTACAAACACATGTCCCTAAAGTAATCTCTAGAAAAAAGGACAACAAACTTGCTCCTAAATATTATGGCCCTTATCAGGTTCTACAGAAAATTGGCAGTGTTGCTTATAAACTAGAGTTACCTCCATCTTCACACATACACCCAATATTCCATGTTTCATGCCTGAAGAAGTTTATTGGAACATAAATTTGAAGCCCAGACAGAGTTACCAGAACTTGACGACCATCAAGGAAGAATCATTTTGGAGCCAGAGGCAAACACGTACTAAGAGGTTGAGAACCAGAGACATTAAGGAATATCTGATCAAGTGGAAGAATTTGAGCATAGAAGATGCAACCTGGAAGGATGAAGGTTTTCTGCAGCAACATCCAAGATTATTCAACGTTGAGGGGACAACGTTGGTTTGAAGGGGAAGGGCATGCTACCCCTTAACCTATTGCTTGTATTAGGATATGAGTAGCCGACTTGTGGCTTACCATATCATTTTATTATATCATTTATACTTTATCATGCTTAATAGGTCGGCCTTGGTGATGGCCATAGCATATGAATACATATATATAGGGGATTGTAGGTAGTTAGTTCATTATCATTTGATCATTTGAGTCTTATTATATGGTTTGGAGGTTGCCCCCTCGAAGTGGCGAAGCTATTATAATTGCATATTGAGATCATTATTACTGAAATATTGTGTTATTTTGTGTTCTATTGTTGCTCATAATCTGAATTATACTAGTAATTTCATTTTGGGATTTGATGTGTTTTGGGGTTTTTTAGGTCATATCTTTATTGCAAGTTATCAACCACATTTTTAGGTCATTTCTTTATTACAGGTTATCAATGACATCGGCGATCACTGTGCGACATTCTAGCAATAGACAACGAAGGATTGCAACAACTTAGCAACCCTAAAAATTTCATTTTCTGAGCATCTATGTAGAATTTAGTGCCTAGACAGGGATCCTAGCACCCTGATGCCCCAATATTTCCCTAGGTGCCCTATTATAGCCTTTCTATGCACTTCTACACGTTTTTAGGTTTGGTTACGACCTCCTATGTTACAGTTTTACCATTTCTCCACCTTTGCAGAGTCCAAGATTTATTACAAAATCAGCTAAGTATTATATCTCTCCATTTCACACAGGGTTTTATTTATCTTTCTTATTTCTTGTGTCACTTCATGCACTTTATTTATTGTCGTGACTCTAAAATATGCTATCAAGGGTTCAACATATCTACTTAATTTTTTTAAATCAATGTGCACCATTAGCTCATAAGAGAAATATACGGCCTTTATATTGATCATGTGGTTCAAGAAAAGGTATTATATCATCATTGGTAAGGCTTAAGTGAGTTAGCTCCTCATAGTTGCATATGATTTCAGCATAAATAGGGTCACATGGAACATTTTTTCAATGCACTTGATTAATGTATAATGTGCAACTACAACAATCATAAGAATAAAGTGGTATAGAATAAGAATGAGGAATATAAGTATGACCATGATCAAGAAGCATATGAGAAACTATAGAAGGAGGAATAGACTCAAGGGTATGCACAATATTATGATAATAAATCATAATAGTAGTAGTAGTTGTTATAGTGTGAGATTTGATTTGATATTCACTAGTACCAATAGCAATATAATTACTATGAAATAGAGAATCATCAAAGTCCTTGGGGTAAAATCTAAAGTTCATAATGTTTCATCAATAAGATCAATAATATCAACATCATCGTCAGAATCATCAAAATCCACATTGAAATGTTACAAATAACTCTCTAGAATATTAGGAATAGATGTGGAAGGGGTATATGAGAGGATATAATGAGAGATATGAGATTGGTAGTGTTGGTTTGAATAGAGTAAGTGAGGGGAGGTGGTGAAATAGTATTGGTTTGAATAGATTCCCCAACATCATATGTATCAATATAATGTGAGGGAATTGGTTGAGTTGGGGGAATAATGATGTAAGTAATGGAATCCATGTGATAATATTTAGATGGATCAAAAGGTGGTTTCTAGTGTGCAACTAAAATCAAGGGCCTTATGTAAAAGATCAAAGATAGATATCTTAGCTGAAGTATTCTTTAATTTCTCAATGATTTCATAGTGCTTAGATGAATCAACAGGTTAAGGAGGAGTGAATTAATAGGAGGGTGAAGAAAGGTAGGAAGTCCTAAAGGTTACTTATTTTGATGAGTGGTTACAACATTTTCATTGGGGTCTTCCAAGGGGTCGTGAAGTGAGGTGGATGTTGAGTGAAAACTATTATATAATCATCTTGGATGGCCACTTGGGAATAGATGTGGGTAGGAATGAAAGAATACAAATTATCCATAACCTCAAAAGAGGAAGAAGAAAGGAAATGGATTTGATGCATGCTCATGGTTGGGGTTCACCAAATGATTTAACAAAATCGAAACTTTATGAGAGGACTCAAATCAAATAGATAATATCATAAACATGTAATATATAACATCTAAATGGTAAGTAAGTGAAAGTAATGAGAGGGTGAGAATGAATTATCTGTTAAATTTCTATCTAGTTTGATTTTGGGATGGAATAATGATGAAACAAGCTAGATTTGGGTTGTACATGCTTCATCTAGAAAATAGAGATTTGTAAGTCCTATGGATAGAAATGCATTGAAGGGGACATGACTACCCAGGTGTTAGTGTCTGTACTTTGTGCTAGTGTCAGATGTGAGTTTGTATCTGATATTTTTTCAAGGTTTGATAATATATCATTCAATTTTCTCTTTATTTCTCTAAATTCATTATAGGGTTTCATTTTCACACCTGTACCTACAAAACAAGCCCTATCTACCTGCTCAAGGCTCAATCACACATTATAAAAAATAAAAAATACATATGCTTGAGTCAAACTGACCTCATTGGTCACCCCAATGTGATTGTTACCAAGTGTTTAAATACATTTCTTACTCAAAGTATTTTTGGTGTATGTGTGATAGAATTATGTCCCTTGAAACTAGGTCTCCCTTATGCTAGTTGCACCAAGATAGTGAGATACAACTACTTTTCCCATAAGATGAATGTGTGTGATGAAACTTAGAATTTTCCCTTCATATATAGTGAGTGATGCAACTCCAATGTATTCCTTGAATGTTGATCTTTTCCCAAGTGGTAGATATGAATTAATAACCCAAATTTCCCAACCCATTAAAATAGTAAGTAATTCATGTATTTATGATTCCCTTGCTTGAATTTCATCAATGGAAACTAAAAATATGACCCAAAGTAATAATAGAATTTTTAGAAAAGATAGTGGTCGATGTGGCATTTTAAAGCATAAGAGAAGAGGGAAATAGGACAAAAGTTCCCAAAAGGGATAGTAGGACCTAAGCACTCCTATTCATACTGGGTACTAATGTCCGTGAGTCTTCAAAGATAAAACAGAAGACACTAAGTTCGGTCACATGTCGTGAAATTTCCAAAAGTAAAGGAAAAGTTCCAAAAAATCAAAGGACAAAAGTATAAAAGGATAAAACAATGTAAATTCAAAGCAAAACAAGTGTTGTTAATGTCTAGTTTTATTTCTTAGGAATCATGCATATAATTATGTAATATAGGAATGATGTAATAGTACTAAGTGCATTATTTTGTGTCTAAAACACCATGAATAAATCTGACCTTAAATGGAAAAAAATGAACTTTTAAAATCAAACTAATTTTCATTATTTTTGCAAATGAATAAGCCCTTAGTAAAATAAATTATTTCCAATTTTTTTTCTTGGATTAACCCCATAACAAAAGATACAATAAATATTTTAGAACAAAAATTACATCAATTTATTAGACAATACTTAGAATCCTAATTATTACCCTTGCAGGAAATTAAGGTTCCCTTTGTTAATAAACAATCTAGTGAAATAGAATATTCTGTGTTAACAATTGGGGTCAAATTAGTGTCATATTTAACTAATCATGGGGTGTTAAACAAGTTGGTCCTAATCAAATCTCCCCACGGGGTCCCACCCTTAATCTATTGAATAGTATTGCAATGTGTAAGAACATTCTACCTCCTTGCTAAGTGATTAATCAATGGAATTTAACCAACGTCCCTAATGTAACACAAAATTATCTCAAATTTTATAGGGATTACAAGGATAACTAGCTGATTATTTGGGTCATAAAATCATGGGCATGATATGTTTCTAGTCTTTAGTGATGCTACCACGTGTCTCCCTATTCACATGAGGATATATACAAGGAGTCATAAATTCATAAAAATAGAATAATAATAAATAAAGAGAGAATCCCAAACCCAAATAAAATATAGTTATTTACTATAAAAGAGAAGGTTTCATTATAACATGTTTAATAAAATAGTCCCTCATACCCTTAGATAAATTTGGATAGCTAATTATTTCCTAGAATGGTAGGATGATTCAAATGTTTTCCTACTCCTTTAGAGCCCAAAAACAATTCATGATGATATTCTCATTGAATGAAACCATAACTTATTTTTCTCGACACCTTCACCTACTAATAGTTAGATAGTTGTGTGTTCTTGATGATCAAGTTCCACCATCACTATTACTTTCACCCTTGTACCTTCTTAGGATATCATAAAAACCATTTTGAATCTGATTCATCTCTTATCCTTAGGTTTATCATTAGCTTCCTCTTTCTTTCATTCTCTTCATGACCATCCTTGGCCTAGTTAAAACACCATTGAACCATATATTCCTACTCATTTCCCAACTCAATATCTCTTTAATCATTGAAATGAGCAACCAAGATCTTTGAGGTTCAATCATCATTGATTCCAGAAAATTCATAACTTATATTTGTATTCATTTCATTTCCTTAGAATACACTTTATAGTAGAAAAACACATCTAGTTTTATATTGAACATCAACCTTGTCATTAGTATACATTCATATCATCCAGACCACCCACATCATATCCATCATCACATCACCCACATGTCAGATATGATGTCATAACATATGAGGAGTGAAGTACACATGAAAAGTGACCCTCTATTTTTTAGCTTGTAAAATACCTACTCAAGGTAATTTTAAAACTAGATGATTAAGTATGTTACTCAATAACTGACTAATTAAATGACATTACTCGATAGGATACTAAGTCATAATTATTTGGAATATCAATATCCAAAATTACAATTATTCTTAATTACATAAGGTATAGATTATTAACTATAAAAATAATACTATCTTATGTATCCTTTATCATTTTTCCAAACAATAGAAGCATTGGAGTCAATAATACATAGAAATGGCGTACTCTAGAGTATAACTAGTTAGGACTCCTTTCCACTAGTGATCAACAACACACGTCCAAGTCAGATCTACATCCTACAGCCTCTGATAATCATCTTGGGTCCATACACACGATCTATAGTACTAGCTCGATCTGGATGCATATGTTGAAAGCCATTCATATAGTTCTACTAGAAAACAACTGAATAATTTCTCGTATAACTCATGTTACACGTTCTCTTCTACCTATTTACGTGCATTGAACTTAGGTCCAATGTTGAATCTTTGATAAAACTCATCCTCCATTCTCTTTAACCATGCTTCAACACTTTCTAAGGTCATATGTTCAGTCATCACGCATCACAGGGACCAAGATATATGCCATTTCTCACAAAAATTCAAAAAGAGGTCCCAGAAATGGAACCAAGATTGATTCATTTTAATACCCTTAGAACAATAGTATAATCCCATGCATATCGGCCTATCACCAGCAGGATCTGGGCACTCACCCGAGGCACGTGCGGGCACCGAGCCCCTCCTTTATATGAGTCTTGTGAGAATACATCCTTAATGATAGATTTAGATGCAGGAAAGAAAAGAACTATGCATTCATTATAAGAGCTTAACATGATTCATCGTATTAATGCATCCATTCAAAAGAAAAATATCAACAGAATACATAACTGATTCATATCACAAAGGAAATGTGTTAGGATTTATGCTCATGAACACATATATTCTTTAAAAGAGAACCTTATATTCATGTTAATAAGTTCAGTAATGACATTGCATTCATTAAGGCCATAACAAGCCAGTCTACCAATACAGATCAGAGTCATGCATGAGGAACCTAAGATATTTTTTCCATAATACAAAACTCATTACAGACCCAACCCTCTAGTTATGTCATTACTCCTATAGTTTAACTAATCCCAACCCAACGGATCCTTCATTATTTATGTAGAGCTTTACCTCACTAATGCTATATCTCTTCAGTCTCTCCTCACGTCTCTCATGTTCTCCCTCCTCTCTTCTACCCGAGAATCTCCATATATAGCCTTAGTCTATACTACCATGCCTGAAGAAGTGAGATAAAATATTGGCTTCCAAGTGTCCAAGTGGTCCTCCAATGGAGCATGCTCCCTTTGATTCAATCTCTCCACTATTTATAATTATGTCTTTCTATATACTTCCATTGTATGCATGTAATATTCCTTTCTTGATCCTATAGTTGTCAGGCAGGCACCTTATCCACTCCACATGCTAGACGAGTCATGCTTTCCTCATGTATTCCTTGAAATTCTGAATATGGCTAAGTCCCAAAACCCATCTTGTCTTATGCGTGTGCGATTTGTGTTATGCTAAAACCTGCTAGAACCCTACCCTATGCGCCTTCACCTTACATGCCCTTCTTCAAATAGGTCCTGCATGCCCACGCGCCTTCTTGCACTTAGCCAATATTATGAGTCCCAATAAGAATTCTAATGGTCTCATTAAGCAAATGATTTCCCCTATCACTTGTCAAGATCAACCGACATCCATACCTACTGATAATGTTTTCCTGTAGAAATATTGTTGTAGTATTCGTACAATCCTTTGTAAGCACTCTTATTTGTCCAACTTATCAGATAGTCTATACAAGTTATAATGTAGTGTGCTTAAGTCCTATGCATGGGTGGGATGAAATAACACCTACAAATTCAATCACTCATTTCTCGAAAGGTTTAGCACTTGCAATAGGCCTCAAAGGCATCTCATCTCTAGTTCCAAGCTTCCTAAGGCATTGACAGTGATCAAACACCTTAACATATTTTTTAATATCCTTATACAAAGTCTCCCACCATAATCTGGCCATCAGAATCTTGTGCATGGTGGCATCTCCAGCAAAATGAGCTCCTACAATTCCCCCATGATATTATTCTATAATGGGTTCATGTTCATGATCCATAACACACCAGTAAAAAAATTCATCACAACCTAATTTGTACAAATCTCCACCTATCAACAAATAGGGTACCATGCGTATTCTAAGTTTCTTATTCTCTAAATTCTTCATCCCCTTGGGTGCCTATCCAGTTTGCAAGAATACTGTAATGTCCTCTAAATTCGTAGGCGCATTAGTTTCTCGAATCCATGAATAATTTTCCATGATTTACGCATTGCACACTTTTAGACAATACTTATTGGCTACTCCGTTTATTTTCTTCACAAATCATATGTCACTTAACTATTTTGTCAACAATCTTGTTTTAAAAGGGCGCATATGCAGGTGGATACTGCTATTTAAGGAATTTGAGTTTATAATAATTTTCAAACCTTGAAGAAAAGTAATTTAGATTAAACCCTAAGCATGTTGGCACTTCACTCAGGAAAATATGAGAACTCACCTGAAGTGCACAAAGGTACCATGTCCCTCTTTGTTCTCGTCTTACCAGGGTGCCAGCATACATGTTCATAATAACCCTACTCAAAGTGTATATCCCATTCTAACAATAATATCTGAGCTCAATTTAGAAACACACATAATAAGTAAACATATAGATCACATACAGATTAATACCATATCTACCATATAATAACCATGAGAAAAGACATCAAAAATCAATATCCAAACATAATGATCCATTATATTAAATAATCAAAAAACACAGAAGTTGAATACACCATAAGTATCATCACAAATTCATGTGCACAAACATACCAACATCATAACTATGTTACAATCTATATCTCAGTCTCAGTCCTGAAAAATAGTGTAAATCAATACATATATATAGGGGTGGGGACTTTCCCTTCATGACCCATGCACTCTCAAAATATGCTAAATGCTCATAATAGCCATGTGCCGCTATAAGGATAACTACATAAACATGCAAGCTTCACCCAATAATAGATCATTTATAATTAACTCCAAATCTAATCATATTATTAGATCTACCATTACATGTCTCATTGATCTTCCACTTGCTCCAAAAATAGATTTCGTGTATCCTTTAACTCTTCATGTCCTTATCTAATGCATTATCTACACTCCATCCTATTTTTAGCCCATGTATATCAAAACAACTAAGTCCCAAAATTTATCCTTCTTGGGCATGAAACCTTAGGGCCTAAATCTATCAGCCTTCCACACCTATCCATGCACCCACCTCTTCCAGACCACTATCACATGTGCTTGTGATACATAGGTAACATTTTACTAGGTACCCACACCCAAAACCCTAATCTCACCTCACAAGGGATTATTTTATTGAGTTGATCAATATTCCACTTCCTAAATCAACGGACCGCCATAGGAACTGATGACCCATCCAGGTCATCATTGACCCTATAAATATGACCATACCCCTCCTCTCATTAGGATGTTATTTTAGAGACTTCAGTATTTCTTATGATATCGACTTCATTTATTTCTCTTCTTTGCAGGTGTTATCACTACCTTGGAACTACTTTGGATATCTTGTGCCTCACCTTTGGAGATTTAAAGTTCTCTCTTTGCTTGAAATCATTCTCTTGTATGCTTAAGATTACCCATTGTCATCCTATCATTGGTTCTCATCTATCTTGCAGGTTTATCTATTATCTCAGAGGTCTTTTGTTTCATCAGTCATCTTCCATCTTTTTCTACATATCATCATTTCCATGCATCCTCATCAATCAAACCCTATATCTCTCCTGGTTTCTATCGGTCATTGAAACTATTCTCTGTTGACTTAATTCATATTTGTTTGAACTTCTATCATCCATTCTACTAGTTACTTGTTTATGGATCTCTTAGTACCCCATATTTGGACCATTCTTTTCATTATGTACACCTACAACTTTAGATCTCATCTTCATCACATCCAGTGACCATCGATCGGAATTGCCAGTTGTTGTCGACCCTATCTATAGCTCTCATTGATTCATCAATTTTCTTGAATCCTTTATATTCTCAGCATATCTAGATTTTGTTAGGAATTAGAGAATAAATATGTGGAAACAATTCCTCAAACCATAGCAGTAGGAAACTATATAGCAGAATTATACTTGCAAAAATATAACAACATAAATAAATAATGCACAAAAGAAGACAAGACAAGATTTAACGTGGTTCAACCAATGTGGGCTACGTCCACCAAGAACTTGCTCAAATTTTATTATCAACAAGAGTAAAACAACTCTCACTATCTTCTCTCAGTTATGAACTCACAATAGAATTCCAAAGATGCTAAACCACATCTAAACCACAATTGACACCCAATTGCATAACCTTGATCACTCTTGATCACCTCTTGATCTCTAAGACTCAAGACCTCTTGAACACTCAAGATATATTTAAGATACCCTAACACCTCTATTTATAGGATTACAATCCTTATAAGAAGCCATAAATTCGACCCTAGAAGATTGAAAGTCACGATCTTTCAACTTCCCACGACTGGAAAAAAAGTCCTGACGTTGACAGCCAGTTAACAATATGTTAACAACAACGTCACAAAAACGTCACAATAGACGAATGCAGAAAGTTCCTGGAGTCTCCAAAATTAACTATTCAAGATCTAGCACTTCAACACTGATTCAAGAAGACTAAAAAATAGGCTCCACACCCCAACAATCTCCCACTTGGAGAATATTTCCATTGAGCAAAGTTCTTAACCCTTCATTATCAACCATGAAGGCCAATCAAAGTTGAACACAAATTCAACTTCTCCCTTGTGACCACCTTGGTCATCATATCCGCAGGATTCTGACTGGTATGAATCTTTTCCAGCTTCAACTTATCTTCTTCCAAAGTGTCCTAATGAAATGATATCTCAGCTGAATGTGCTTCGTCCTAGAGTGGAAAGTGGAGTTCTTCGCCAAATGAATAGCGCTCTGACTATCACTGTGTAGTCTCCCAACTTCCTACTTATGCCCCAACTCATCAAGTAACTGTTGTAGCCAAATCATCTCCTTGCTTGCCTCTGTGGCAGCAACATACTCAGCCTCTGTGGTTGACAAAGCCACAACCTTTTGTAACCATGAAATCCAACTCACTGCTGTATCACCAACCGTAAATACATAACCTGTCATGCTCCTCCTGCTGTCTAAATCTCATGCCATGTCTGAATCTACATATCCACCTAATGTAGTGTCTGATCCACTGAAACAAAATGTTTCTCCCATGGTCCCTCTCAAATACCGAAGGATCCACTTTACTTCCTGCCAGTGCTCTTTACCTGGATCACTCATAAATCTACTCACTTCTCCCACTGCATGGGAAATATCTAGCCTAGTGCACACCATGACATACATCAAGATGCCAACTATTGATGAGTAAGGTACCTTGGACATCTTGATTGTCTCTTCCTCTATCTTAGGACACTACTCTTTTGATAACTTGCAATGACTTGCCAAAGGAGTCCCAACCAGTTTAACATCTTGCATATTAAACCTCTCCAAGACCTTCTTTATGTACTCTTCCTGAGATAAAGTTACTTCCATTCCTTCTGTTCCAAGATATCCTCATGCCAAGGATTTGTTTGGCTGCCCCCAAATCCTTCATATCAAAGGAGTCACTTAGATTCTTCTTGAGTACTTTTATTTCTTGCATGTTTTTCCTGCAACCAACATGTCATCCACATATGAGCACAGGATAATATAACTACCATCAAGAAACTTTCTTTTGTATACACGTAATGGTAAGAATGACATCTAATAGTAACCTTGCTCCATCATGTGAAGCTATCAAACTTCTTATACCATTGACGTGGAGCTTGTTTCAAGCCATACAAGCTCTTCTTCAGTTTGCACACTAACATCTCCTCTTTATCTTTGACCTCATAACCCTGTGGTTGCTGCATATATAGTTCCTCCTCTAAATCACCATGAAGGAATGCAGTCTTTACATCTAACTGCTCTAAGTGCAAGTCTTTTGCTACAACTATTCCAAGAACAGTTCTAATAGAAGTCATTTTTACTACAAGAGAAAAAATCTCATCAAAATCTTTACCTTTTTTTGTGAAAACCCCTTGACCACCAACCAGGCCTTGTATCTTTTCTTTCCTCCATCTTCCTCTTTGATTATGTACACCCACTTGTTCTGCAATGCTCTCTTTCCCTCGGTAGCTCCACCAAATCCCAAGTCTGGTTCTCCATAAGAGATCTATGCTCTTCATCCATGGCCTGCTCCCACTTCTTCCTGGCATCCATGTGCATTGCTTCCTCAAATCACTATAGATCTCCATTATCAGTTAGTAATAAATAATTCAAAGATGGAGTAAATTGTTCAGGTTCCCTTCTTACCCTAGAAGACCTTCTCACCTCAGGAGTTTGGGGTTCCTGATGAGTAGGTTCCTGAACTGGCTATCATGTGTACCTGAACTGGCCCCTTGGACACCTTGTTGTCCACAATGTCCTCTAACACTGTGTATTCTTTCTTTGATTCCTCTTTCTGTTTTCCTACAACTGATCTTTATACATGATTTTTTCATTAAAGACAATATCTCTAGACCGAAATATTTTCTTGTCCTTAAGACTCCAAACATTTAAATCCAAAGTCATCTTCACCATAACCAATGAAAGGTGACATTTCTCAAATTTAGCCTCTAACTTGGTCCTATCATCTTTATCAATGTGAAAAAATACCTCACATCCAAATACTCTAAGAAATGAACAATCAATTTTCTTGCCAGACCAAACCTCCTCAGGTATACCTCCATCCAAGGCCATAGAGGGTCCTCTGTTAATCAGAGTAAATAGCTGTGCTCACCGCTTCTACCCAAAACATGAGTGGCAGCCCTGCATGTAACCTCATGCACCTAGCACGCTCCATGATTGTCCTGTTCATCCTTTCTGACACTCCATTTTCTTGTGGAGTATTTGGAACTGTTCTTTTTCCTGTGGATCCCATTTACTCAGAACAGTAATCAAGAAATTCATTTCTGCAATACTCCCCTCCATTATCCGACCTGAGACATTTCAGCTTGAGACCTGTTTCATTCTCAACCAAGGCTTTCCATCTTTTGAAAGTTTCAAACACATCAGATTTCTTTCTAATGCAATATACCCAAACTTTTCTAGTTGCATCATCAATGAAAGTGACATAATAACATGAACCACCAATAGAGTTTACCTTAGCTGGTCCCCATACATCTGTATGCACCAACTCTAACTTACCCTCCTTCCTATGGTAGGTCCAACCTTGAGGAATCTCACCCGACTTTGTTTCCCATAAACACAGTCCTCACAGAAGTCCAAATCTAACTCCTTTAATCCAGGAAACCTATTCCTTTATAATCTGCATGCCCTTATGACTCATATGACCAAGTCTCTAGTGCCACAAAGTTGTATCTCCATCTTGCAAGCAACTAAATTACAATAATCAGTGCCACTGGTTAAATACAAAGTACCAATTTTCTTACCTCTTGCAACCACAAGAGCACCCTTGGTAACCTTCCAAGAATCCATTGTAAAACTAACCATACAACCATCACTACCCAGCTGACCTACCTGATATCAAATTTCACCTTAACTTAGGCACATGCCTGATGTCCTTAAGTAGCCATGTGTTCCCATTCTGCATTTTCACCCTGAATACACAACCTTTCCCTACTATGCCACATGGTTCATCATCACCAAGATATACATGTCCAAAATCACCTTGAAAAAAATCAGTAAAGTAATGTCTATGTGGGGTGGCATGGAAAGATGCCCCTGAATCTAACACCCAAGATTCAACAATATTATCTAAATAAAGAATTAAGGCATCCTTAAAAACATCACCTGCTGCCAAATTTACCTCTTTAGTTTCCTCCTTCTTTTTCTTCTTATCCCGAAGATCCCAACAATATTTCTTAGCATGACCAACCTTTCCACAGTGCCAACATTCTAACTTGCTCTTAGACTTTGACCTTTCCACGATCATTTGATCTTCCCATGGTTACCTTTCCCTCCATTCTTTTGTCTCCCTCTGCTCTCCACTGTCAAAGCATTTCCAGAAGTAGAAGAATCTCATCTAGTGCTCTTCCTTCTGCATTTCCTCGCTTAGGATCACACCTATTACATCTTCAAACTTCAACTTTGAATTATTAGAGACTGAATTACTTACAACCATAACCAAGTTGTCCCAGTTATCTGAACAAGGAGCACAAAATCAACAAAGCCTCCGACCTCATCATCAAATTCAATTTTTACTCAGAGTTTAACATACTCACAACCGTATTAAATTCATTCAAATGATCAGCAACAACATAACCATTCTCAGACATCTTCATATTAAATAACTTTTTCATCAAAAATATTTTATTAGAGGTAGAGGGTTTTTCATATAACTTCCCCAATGCACTCATGAGACCTTCTCATGGTCTTATCCTGTGATATGTTGAAAGCAACCAAAGATGCAAGGCATAAATGAATTTCCCTAAGCACCTTTCTATCCAGCAACTCCCAATCCTCATCTGATCATGGTTGTAGGTTTCTTTGATTTTCTAGACAAAGGAACATGGAGGTCCTTCTGATACAAGTAATCCTCCATCTGCATCTTCCAAAAACCAAAGTTCTACCCATTGAACTTCTCAACCCTCGATCTTCCCTCATCTGCCATAGCTCCCACTCAAGCTAAACTTTCCCTGCGATTCACCACTTTAGCGAAAAACCACCAAAGCTATGATACTAGTTGTTAGGAATTAGGGAATAAATATGCGGAAATAATTCCTCAAATAACAGTAGTAGGAAACTATATAGCATAATTATATATGCAAAAATATAACAACATAAATAAATAATGCACAAAATAAGACAAGACAAGATTTAACGTGGTTCACCCAATGTGGGCTACGTCCACCAAGAACTTGCTCAGATTTTATTATCAACAAGAGTAAAACAAATCTGATAGTCTTCTCTCAATTATGAACTCACAATAGATTTCCAAAGATACTAAACCACATCTAAACCACAATTGACACCCAATTGCTTTGATCACTCTTGATCACCTCTTGATCACTAAGACTCAAGACCTCTTGAACACTCAAGATATCTTTAAGATTCCCTAACACCTCTATTTATAGGATTACAATCCTTTTAAGAAGTCCTAAAGCCAACCCTAGAAGTTTGAAAGTTTGAGATGATCTTTCAACTTTCCATGGATGGAAAAATTAGTCGAATAACGTTGACAGCCAATTAACAACCAAATAATAGGATTAGATCTAGAGTTAATTATAGGTAATCTATTATTAGGTGAAGCTTGCATGCTTTTGTAGTTGCTTTTGTAGTGGCACATGGCTATTATTAGCATGCAACCTATTTTTGAGAGTGCATGAGTAGTGAAGGGAAAGTCCCCACTACATATATATATGTATTGATTTGCATGGTTTAGAGATAGATATGTATTGCTATTTGTAACAGATATGTTACTTGTATGCTGTTACTTGCACGCATGACTTTGTGATGGTAATTGTGATGTATTCAACTATTATGTTTTGATGGATTAATATAATGGATCTTTGTGAATGGATATTGGTTGTTGACATATTTGTTACTGGTTATTGTATGGTAAATATGATCTTGATCCTTGTTTGATTCATTATGCACTATGGTTGTGATCTAGTTCATGTTATGCTTTACCTTTAATTACTTGTTATGTGTATGGAATACTTGTATGATCATGCTAACACCTTGACAAAGCTGGTATTAAAAGAGGGACCTGGTACCTTTGCATGCTTCAGGTGAGTGCTCAGATCTATCTAAGTGATGGGCCAACACGTATAGGGTTTGAGTAAGAAAACAAACTACATTTTGGATCCATTGTTGGGACCTCTTTTCAAGTTTTTGCAAGGATGTTGCATAGTGAAGACATATTGGTTGACTTTGGACAATGTTGAGAGTTGGGTTAGGATTTAGATGAAGAGTTTTCTCATAGATATAATATTAGACCTGATTTGGATGCTTTCATGTGGGTTGAAGAGCATTTGTATCATGAACTCCATGAGACGTTCTTTTGATGCTTTCCTATAGAGTTGTACGAGTGGTTGGTAGCATATGCATCAAAGAAGAATTGGAGGTATAGAACAATTGTTTGGACACAAGAAGATTACTAGACTTTGTATGATGTTGATTTTTCTTGTACATGCACTTTACATCACTGGTGGAGTGGTGTTTTGCATAGTTACATTTTGGAGTACATTGTTTCTACTTATTCTTGTCCAGAGGTTGTTGAGTTTTAGTTCTTGCATGAACCCAGAGGATCTTATTTACATGTTATTCCTTTAGAAATTAAGATCTTGATTGGTAACTCTAGATTTGGAAGAATGACCCTATGGCTAGCTAAACCTCCACCACACGTGGGGGAAGGAGTAGGTGTGGTGAAAGATGGTGGACCTTACAAGAAAGGAAGAGAGAAGAAAGGTGGCTTTAGTATAATGAAGCACGAGAGAGGGAATTGGTGAAGAAGCATGATATTGAGGAGTCTTTGGAGTTGTGGAGATGATGTGATCATGAAGGATTTGAGGCTCACATGGAAGACATGGAGCCTGAGAGCATCTGGTTCTCCCCCATTTAGGAAAGCATGGTAGAGAATCCCCTTTGGCTTCTGATGAGAGTGCATCTGAGAAGAAAGATTAAGGACGTAGGCACATCTGATCCCACCTGGTGACCTTTCCCTTGCTTGGTGTTCTAGTTCCTGAAATATAGTTATTGAGAAATAGCTAGTGTTGGTGATAGAGTAGCGACAGGTAGATTTCATTTTCCATTGAATACAGAGTTTCATCAGACAACATCATTCATCACATGGCTACATATCTTTCTTTGTTTGGTGGTCCTATTGGTGGTATATTTTCTTGGCATCATCAGGAGAGAGCATGGGCATGCAGAACATTGGTAATACATCTGGAAGTAGCACAACTTCATAGACTATGGGAGTTCAATTTAGTACAATAGTTGGAACATAGAGTAGCTCATCCTCTGGTCTGGTGCCCACTATAGGAGGTGGATCAGGAGGATCTGGAGGCTCGAGATCTAGTGGATCTGGTGGTTCTAGAGGTGGAGGGAATACTGGAGGTAATACAGGTTCTGGATCTGGTGGGCATGGTCCACACCAGCCACAACAAGTTTATTATGAGATGTCTCTTCACCTACCAGAGTACAGAGGTATTGAGGATGCAGCTGAGCATGTGCACATGTGTGAGATACTATGGTGCACTAAGGGAATCACAACTCCTGAGTGTAAGGAAAGTCAGTTTGCTACTACTTTGCAAGGGCACACACATAGTTGGTATAGAAGTATGATCCAAACTAGACCATTGTAGATTACAACATGTTGTGTGATGCTTTCTTGGTTGAGTTTCATATACCTGAGTTTGAATAGAAAAGCATCAGTGTGCTGAAAGAGATTAAGCAGGGCATGGATGAGAGCATAAGGGAGTATGATGCATGCTTTAAAACTTTGTTATCAAAGTTGTCTTATGATATTCACCCTAGCCAACATGCACAGTGGTTTTTTGGTGGTTTGATCACACCTTTTAGAAGGGAACTCTCTCATAAGACATTTACAGATCCACATGAGGCATTGGAGGTAGCTCTACATGTTGAGGTAGTTGGGAGCATAGACACTGGAGTTAGCCCATTCTTGGAGGTGCAGATTGCATCTATGGTGAAACAATTGGAGAAACTATCAGCCAATTCAGCTCATGAGATGCACATTGTGGTATATGGTGTATAGATTGTGAGGTGGAAGGACATACGAAGGATAGCTTCCCTTGTAAATCAGTGTGCCATGTTGTTGGATTGTGAGATCTGTCACTTGGATCATGATTCAATAGGTTCCCCTTGTTGCAACACATGATCTGGAAGACCATGTCTTGTTATTGTAAAATTTGCAAGTCCCACACTCATGATACAGAGAATTGTGGATTAATTGATCAAATTCATGAGGCTATTGAGACTGGTGTACATCAGACCAGTGTTGCAAATGGTTCTAAGGAGCAAGGTGAACATCATAATCATAACCACAATGAAGGGTGCTCTGATGGAGGTGGTAGAGGTAGAGGTTATGATGGGGGATACAGAGGTCATGGTCATGGTGGTGGAAGAGGTGATTTCCCTCGAGGAACTTGTTTTACATGTGGATCCCTTGATCATTATAGGCATGAATGCCCTCATAACATAGTTTTCTCATGGTGTGGAAAGAAACATAAGTTTGAAGAATGTCCTAAGTTATATGAGCATATGACATGAGTAAGAACATAAGAAGAATGATAAGGGTGTGGGATGATTAAAGTACAACACCATGGAAGATCAGTGGATGCCAAAGTTAGCACCTGATCCTGAGATGTTACCTATGTGTAGTGACTACACGTGCTGAGGTTGTGCACGTATGCAAGTGAGAGTTCCAAAGCAGAAGCTTGTTATTACGAAGCAAGAGGTGATAAATGTGAAATATCCAGATCCTGCCCATCAGAAGGAAGTTTATCAGAGACTATGGAGGTTATTAGAAACTTGCAGGGTGAGATACAATGCTTGAAGGAGTAGTCACGGAAGCTGGAGCAGGTGAAGGCAGTTGAGCTTCCTCAGAAATATGTTGATGACTTGAAGGAGGTTTGTAAGATGTTGTGCCAGGAAAATATCATTCCTTTGTTAGGGGAATGGTTGAGGGAGAAGGTACCACGTGTTGGATCTGAGCACGAAAGACAAATATTGCATGCAAACTTACCTCCTCACAGTCTTGAATATGATAAAGAGATCACTTTGAATGCAGTTGTTGATGGGTGGTTGTTGAGTAATATACTGATTGATACAGGTGCAGAAGTAAATGTACTCACTTTGGATGCATGGAATCAGATGGGAAGACCACCATTACAGCCCTCTTTGAATGTGTTGTATATGGAAAATAGGACTAGAGCCACGCCCATTGGAGTATTGAAGGATGCCACTATTACTATACAAGGGGCCAAGTTTACTCGGGACTTTGAGGTCTTGGCACTTACAGAAGTGGATAGTTTTCCAGCATTTCTTGGGCACCCTTGGTGTTACATGCAAATAATGTTGATCTACACTTTAATAAAGGTTATATCAGTTTTGAGAACAAGGAAGAGCACATCATTATTCCTTTGACAGATGGGAAAGTTACACCTTATGTAGAACCTTTGAGTGAAGAGGATCTTAATAGGATATATGTGCACATACAGTTAGAGATCCTGAAGTTACTTGAGCCATCTAAGGAAGGTGTTATTTAGTGGGATGATGCTCAATCTATGAGTGATACAACTAGTGTTTCCTATGATAATTGGGCACATGGAACATATGAGATGGTTGGGTGAGAGATCAAGAATATAGTTACTTGTGATCAGGTTGCACATGTGTTTATGTTTGAGTCACAACCAGGTACCTCAGTACACTGGTGAAGGAAACCCTGATGTATTTCTATGTGCCATGGAATCCCAGTGGAAGGATGAGGGTGATAGAAGAAATATGTTGATTTATACCCTACGTGGAACAACTGCACATTGGTGGACTACACACAGAGATAACCTTTTGGAGTGGTGAGAAGTGAGAATCACCTTCTCTACTAGGTTTCTTAGGAGCAATGTACCTTCATAGATATGTGAATTTCATGGGAAGGATTCTACTTCGCATCATGTTCAAAAGTGTGAGAGACTCTGAACGGAGGGGTAGGAGGCCTTGCCACCATCACTCTGGGTACATAAGTTCTACGCCACTTTAAGAGGTTGTGCACACATGGTATGTTCATGCAGAGTTAACAAGGGACACAACTAATTGGTGAGAGATGACCTCAGGCATGATTCATACCTTTGATTATTTTTCTACTAAACCTCTTGGTGAATGAAGCATTACAGATTATAAAGTGCCTTACGATGGGGGATAGTGCAAAGGATTGAGGAAAATCCTATTAGATATGTTTGGAGAATTTAGACATGGAGGCACGCTTTGAAGAAGAAGAGACAGATGAGGAACAACTTGGGTGTGCCTACTGGAAAAAGAAAAGGGTAAGCTAGTTTACATGATTGATGATGAAGAAGTAGAGAATCTGGATGTTGACCACACTATAGGTACATGTGAGGTCTTGGATAGTGCTGATGAGAAGGCGCGCACATATCATGAGCCTATGAAAATGAAGAAGGTCAACATTGGGATAGATACAAAACCTAAAGAGGCCATTATTGGTGACTATTGGTCTGAACAAGAGGTGGCTAAGATTATTGAGTTATTGTATGACTTCCAAGACTTATTTCCTGAGGCTATCATGAGTTGAAGGGAGTGCATCACTTTTTGGGTCAGATGAGGATCAAGTTAAAGGAAGGTGCACGCCGGTTAGGAAGAGGCCTTACAGGATGAATCCTAATCTGCACATCAAAGTTAAGGAAGAGATTGATAAGATGTTGAAATCTGGAATCATTGAGCCCATTGAGGAGTCATAGTGGGTTAGCCCCATGGTGATAAGCATAAATAATGATGGTCGGATAAGGATCTTGTGGACTATACAGAGAGTTGAATGTTGCTTGTGTCATAGATCCTTTTCCCACACCTTTTACTAAGGAGATCTCGGAGGGCATTGTAGGGTGCAAGATTTACTCTTTCACTGATGGATTCTCTGGTTATCATCAGGTGTGCATTGCTAAAGAAGACCAAGAAAAGAAAACTTTCACCACTGAGTGGGGAATTTTTTCATACACAGTTATGCCCTTTGGGTTGAAGAATGTGCCTGTAGTCTTTTCACACATTGTTGTGCAAGCATTTGAAGACTTTATACACAAGTTTTTACAGGTTTATTTGGATGATTAGACTGTATATGATCTGGTAAAATATCACTGTGACAACTTGAGACTCATGTTTGAGAGATGTAGGAGTTAAGCATCTCCTTGAATATTAAGAAGTGTATCTTTGCTACACCCTTTGGAACTTTGTTGGGACACATTATATGCAAAGAAGTCTTGTTGGTAGATCCTGCTAAGGTAGTTGTTATTTTGGGCTTAGAGGAGCCTAACAATCAGAGTGAGGTGTAGATGGGTTCTTAGGACATATAGGTTATTACAGAAAGTTCATTAAGGGATATGCTAAGATTTCATGTGCCCTTGGAAGAATTGTTAAGGAGTAAAGGAAAGTTTCATTGGGATGAGGCACAACAGATAGCATTTGAGACATTGAAGGAAAGACTTACTTTTGCACCCATTCTTGTGCTTTCCTTCTTGGGATAAACCATTTCATGTACATGTTGATGCCTCTGGCATGGCCATTGGCACAGTGTTAGCACAAACCTGGTGATGGGATTGTTGATCATCCTATCTATTTTGCGAGCAGGAAGTTGACACCAGCTGAAGTAGAATTATACAACTACAGAGCGTGAAGCATTGTCCATGATTTACACACTGCACAAGTTTAGACAATACTTGTTGGAAACTCCCTTTATATTTTATACAGATCACATGGCACTTAAGTACTTGGTTAATAAGCCCATTTTGTAGGGGTGCATATGCCATTGGATTCTCTTGTTTCAGGAGTTTGACTTTACAGTGGTGGTGAAGCCAGGAAAGAGCAATTATGGACTGGATCATTTTTCAAGGATTAACTTAGGTGAGGATGCACAGAGCATTAAGGACATAATGCTAGATGCACAAATGTTTCAGATTGAACCACAAACCCTCTGACTTAGAAGATATTGTTGTGTTTTTGTGTACTGGTGTGGCACCTGAAGGGATGAAGAGCTTAGATAAGAAACAACTTGTCATACACATCGTGCCTTATATGTTGATTAGTGGAGATTTATACAAGTTAGGTCATGATGAGGTTTTACACCAGTGTGTACTTGAGCATGAGCACAAAGCTATAATGGAGGAAGCTCATGGTGGAATTACAGGAGGACATTATGTAGGAAATGCTACCACGTGCAAGATTTTGTTGGCTGGCCTTTGGTGGGAAACACTATATAAGGATTGTAAAGAGTATGTCAGGGTGTGTGATCATTGTCAGCACCTTGGGAAGCCTGGGCATAGAGATGAGATGCCTTTGAGACCTATTGCAAGTGCAAAACCTTTTGAGAAATGGGAAATTGACTTTTTAGGGCCTATTTCCCCACTGACATGTAAGACTAGGTCGTGCTATATTATTATATGTACATATTATCTGACAAGGTGGGTAGAAGCAACACCTACAAAGGATTACATGATAGCTACAACAGCAAGGTTCTTATGGGAAAACATTATCAGTAGGTATGGATGTCTGTTGAGCTTGACAAGTGATAGGGGCACACACTTTTTGAATGAGACTATCATAATATTATTGGCAGAGTTTATGGTGGCACATCATAAGACAACACCTATCACCCATAGGCCAATGGAACTATGAGGCTTTCAACAAAATATTGGGACATACATTGACTAAATATTTGTGATGTTGGAAGAAAGGATTGGGATGATAAAGTCTCTGTTGTACTTTGGGCATACATGAAAACTTACAAAAGATTGAACAAAGCCACACCCTTTCAGTTGGTGTTTGGCATGAGGCTATTTTACCAGTGGAATTTATGTTACCCTCCCTACGTATTGCGCATGCAGGTGGACTAGATGATGAGAAAAAACTTGAAGAGTGTATATTGATAAACTGATGTAGTTGGATGAAAGGCGCACCATCACACGTTGGAGCCAGAAGATAGAAAAAGGCCAGGAAGAAGGCATGACATGATAGGCACATTAAGAATAAGAAGTTTGAAGTTGGACAGATGGTTCTTCTTTATGACTCCAAGTTTGTGTGCCACCCTGGGAATTAAAGTGCATTGGTTGGGACCATATTTTGTAACTTATATACTTGATTCAGGTGCTTGTCAGTTACAAGCACTGGATGGAACATGGTTTCCCGGTTATTTCAATAGGAGTAGGCTAAAACCCTACTATAAATAAGTCTTCTTGGTGTTTGTAATAAGGTAGTATTTCCAGTTAGATTAGATTTTATTTAATGCATTCCTTTATATGTGTTTCCTTTCATTGCTACTATGCTTTGTCAATTTAGTTCAGTGTTTTGTTGTAATAAGTGTGTTTGCATGCCAGAATTTGATTACTATCTATTGAATTCATGCATAGAGGATGACACATACTTTTAGTGTGGGGTGGATCAGAAAGTGATTGGTGCCTTGATGCAGATTGGTGTGCATTATAAAATTACAGGTGCTTAGAGTAAATATGGTTATAAAGATAATTCCAAGAAATTTTCTCGTATTGAAGACCATGTGTAGATAGAAGGATGCAGAGTGTAACACGAGGTAGGTTGCGACATTTTAAACTACTTGGTATGAGGCACATGAGATAGGTACTTTGTCATGGAGGCATGCGTGAGGAAATATGTGGCCAAGAAGTAGTGGGCGTGCAGAAGGTTATGACTAAGGCATGGAAGAATAAGGCGTGCACAAAAGAGTGAAGGAGTGGAATTAATGTCACGTATGTGGTGGTTGAGGAGAAATTAATGTAGGGAATTTTGAAAAACCTATAAGATTCAGTTCTTGCAATGTTATTGTTACCTTGCAACCTTTGCACTATTAAGTTATGAAGTGTGATGAAGTGTGTAGTATGATGAGAGAGATTTTGAATGGTGAACCAGGTGAAATCATGACATGACATTGACAGAGCTCCACAAAAGAAGTGTGTTTGAGCTAGTTGGTTGTGTACAGAAGGTGGGTTCACATAGTTAGGGTTTTGAGAGGGAAGATTTAAAGCTAGGGCACACTAGGGCATGGGAAATATGAGGAACCAGAGGATATTGGGAGAGTACAAGGGAAAGGTAGTGAAATATTATAGTTTTTGAAGCACATTCTTGTTGAGAAGAGTAAATGGCACCAAGGAGAGCTCCAATCATTGAGAAGGAAACTGAGGAAGCATCACAGGAGTGGTTTGTAGAGATGCAGTATCTAGAGGAAGTGATTGAAGGAAGGCCATGGACATCACAGTTAACCAAATGTAAGATTAGTGATTTCAATCACTGGACAGACAAAACCCTAAAGGATCTTAGTGCAGAGACTATACAGAAGACCAATAGGAGGACTGCGGGTGGAAAGAGGGTTATGGACAACTCGGTATATAAATTTCTAAAGAGCATCAGAGTTATGTAACTATATGAGTTGTCGTATTTTGGAAAGCCTGATCATTTGTACCCATGGTTGATATCGTGCGTGCATGAATATTTCTTCTACTTCGCGGGGAGGAGGATGCAAATTATGGTGAAATTGGTTGGAAAAGTTACAGGTTTGCGTGACTCTGGTTTGGAAATTGTAGGAGATTTTTTAGATGACAAGGGAGTAGAGGTGATGGCCGCTACATTCCACTACTAGAAGGGAGGTTCAACATTTAATGTCACACATATAGAGGACCTAGCTACAAGGGTAGTGGCATGCCTAGTCATTTGTAAGTTGGGTGCCTCAGAGAGGTGGATAGAAGTTAACAAGCGCTGGTTACACATAACACATAAGATGCAGAATAAGACTTATTACAATATTATAGGATACATTGTGGAGAGCTTAGTGGTAGAAGCATGTGCACTCAGGCTGATAAAGGTGAGAAGATAACCTAGGCTCCCATTTTACTCTTGATTGTTTTTAGTGAAATTGGTTTGCCCAATGGGCCGAAGGAAAAGGTATGGGAGTATCCCATGGAAAATAAATCCCCTGTGAATAAGTTTGCCAAGTATACATGTCATGGATCAATTTCAAATACTTATAAGCAACTCCAAGAGAAATGTTTCAGGAGGATGCACCAGAAATTTGAGGGAGAGTGGCACATACCACGCGAATCACCTAGTGTTTTGGGGGAGCAGGTAGAATTTGCGGCATATCATCATTTTTGCTTGGGCTGATTCTACATGAAGACAGGTGAGAAGAGCCCATGGTGTAAGTTACCATTCATGCATTTACTACTCATTACTTTCAAGACTCGATGAACAAGTTACACAATGCATGTAAATTACAGTTTGATGCTGACAAGGTGGACGCAAATATCCATATTCTATGCAAGACATATGTCTACCCCAATAAGGAGGCATATGTAGAGATAATGGAGTCAGAAAACATTGACATCACTCCATAGGTCATGGCTGTAGGAAATATTGAGCCCGTGCATGTATGTGTACCTAAGGTCATGGTTCAAGGAAGGTAAATTTGTTACAGGAGAGGACTTGTCTTTACCAAGTCCTCCAAAGGGTAGGAAGACCGTGGTCACAAAGAGGCCACTTGAATAAACACCCCCCTAGAAGGAGAAATAGGCTTGGAGAATGTTCTGGAGAGAGAGGAAGAGCAAGAATACAACACTGCACTTGATTGTGCGAGAAGACAATTACACAGAAGGTACACATGTACAGATGCTGGTGTTGGCCCTCATATCCGCTAAGGAGATCACTTTGCGTAACACCTATTAAAAAGGCTAAAGGAGAAAGAAAGAAGAGGTGCAGGTATGTGTTGATGAAGGAAAGTGATGAGGAGAAATCCTCACATGGAAGCGCACACGAGGATGTTGCCACACCTAGCCTAGAGGTGTGAGAAGATGAAGAGATAGGTGGCAAGAAACTATTGTTTGATGAAGACTTCCCCAATGTGAGTATGCATGGGCCTGAAGAAGAAAGCTACATTGGTGGAGATACAGAGATTGAAGAAAATGTTGTGTGCCCGACCAAGGGATATGAGGGTGATGATGAAGTAGAATAGAAGGAGGGCACTTGAACATATAGGTGAGCGCACTAGTGAGAAAAGGGAAGAAGAGGTGGTGTGGATGTAGAACCTTGGGTACATTGATGACCCGACAAATATTATCACGCTAGGTTCCAGAGCACCATTGAAAAGGACAAGTTATATGGATGGGAGATGATGGACCAGAAAATGGTGAACACTCACACCAGAAAGAAATTTTCATGGAGTATGAAGACCCATATGGATGAGCCTATGTTTGACATGTGTGAGGAGTCATGTACGTCAAGAAGAATGAATAAGGCTCCTCATTTAAGGCACATAACTATCAATCCAATGGATTTTTTGGATGAACAAGCAAGTAATGCACTGAGGAAGATAGTTGTAGAGGTCACGTGCAAGAAATATAGATAAGGCCACTACTCTAAGAAAAAATTTAGAGGATAAGAAGGATAAGGAGGAGGAAATTCAAAGCTTGAAATAAGTAAATGAGAAAGTAGAAGTGATAGTGCACACTGTCTTGGACATGGACGAGAGATTGGTGACGAGATCTTAGCAGCCCGACCACAATATGAGAAGGAGGTGTCTGAAGAATTCCCCTCTACATTACATTAGCTGCGCACCCTTGTTCATTTGGTATTAGGTGAGGATAAACTATAGGCGCTAGGTAGAGTAGAGGATGCAATAGTGAAAGATGTTGTCATGGAATTAAAGAAGATGAAGAAGTAGATAACGCGTTAGATAGTAGAGTTTGATGCCTTACTAGAAACCTTCAAGAATGAATTGAAGAGGGTGGACGTAGCATTGAGAATGTGTGAAGATATAGATCCATTTATTAAGATAAGGACATTGGCTGAAGAAGATGAAGTTCTTGTGGCAAATAATAATGAGACACTCAAGTGTGAGGAGAGGCTCACACTGGTTGCAGAGAAGTGTGATGTGCTTACAGTAACCTGGGACCCTCATAAGGAGAGGATAAAAGAACTTGGATATTTAATAGCATGAGGATGGACATAATGGAAGGTATGATTTCCTCCCTGGCTAATGTTATCATAGTTTTAAAGAACGAAGGGGATAATATGACAATGGATGAGATGAATGGGGTGCTTGGTGACATCCCTGACAAGGAAAGGAAGGGACTCAGGGGGTGGAATGATTTAGAAGAAGATATAAAGAATGAGTACCCTGTAAGGATATTTTTTGAATCTTTATGCTATGGAGAGCTAAGGAATGATTACCAATTTCCAGGGTGGCAATGAAGCTAGTGTGGGGTAATGTTAGGCTGGTAAAATATTGTCTAAGTGGTGAAGGCATGGAAGTAGATGTAGTCACAAAGTCACACACTTTCTATTACATTTATACCGCAAGGTATGTTATTTTATATATGGATCTCACGTAATAAAAGTATTCACTAATGACCTATTCCTTAGTTCTGTCATCAATTAGTTAGTCATTCAAGTCATTTTTCATATATGGTTGTCATTTGTCTATGTGGTTATGGTCATCTCTCAGCACGTGTCACATGTCATTATTTGGTCATTTGTCATCACCAATCTATAACTAAGGCACCTAGGGTAGAACTTGGGATGCTCTGGGGGGCCCAGGTAGTGATTTTAGGCTCCCTTGTTCCGTAATTCATGGTTTTAATTTATATCTTTGAGTTCAATATTTTTTATCTCGTTCATTCCCCTAGGAGGTAGTTGGTGTTTTGGGTCATTAGTGTCGAAATTTAAACAAGATATCCCTATATAAACATATCATGTTTACTACATTATGGGCGGCCATATTACTATCAAGGGAAGCTACATACTAAGGCAAGGGACTGCACTTGGGCATCTACTACATCTGCATCTCACAACCATAGGGGGAAATGGTTGTATTCATTATATTCCATCCACCATTTGCATATTTACATCTAGTTAATACCCCCTACTTCTGCATCATTGGCGCTAGGGAACCCTAGGAAAATATTACACACCTAAGCACACAAAACTACATTGGGTCTAGAATGTAGTGCAATGCTTAGTCGTAAGTCCACCATTTTGGTAGTTAAGGTCAGTCTGGCACCTTCATTTGCATATTTATTTTTTAGGAATTGATGCTTTGTATGGGGTTTTGCAAGTAGATCTTCATATCAGATTATTGGCGACATAGACAAAAGTACATTGACAATTGCACAACAAGAACGAAGATATTAGGAAGACCTAGTGACACTGCCAAATTCAGATCCTGATATTTTTTTACAAACTACAACGCCCAGATCATGAACCAGGGCACCTTAGGGCACCCCAGTTCAATTAAATCCTCAACTTATCTTGATATTTTTTTACAAACTACAACGCCCAGATCATGAACCAGGGCACCTTAGGGCACCCCAGTATCCTTCCAGGCACCCCAGTTCAATTAAATCCTCAACTTATGCCAATACCAAAGTTGTCCAGTCACACTCTTCCCATTCTACACATCATCCTTTCTTAGTCCATCACACAATGAGGTAAGTCAATTTTAGGTTAGTATTGTATCCCTTCCATTTCCATTATTTCATTTCATGTAAACATCAAAATTAACTATTTAGCTTCAACATTTTAACTACATCATTTATTGCATTTCTGTATCTAATTAGATTAACTATAGGATAGCATTTTAAATTCCCATATTTTAGTTAATCATTTTGGTGAACCCATATTTTTTTAATAGATTTCCCTAGGATCCACTCTACCCCCTCCAATAATGTATCACTTTAGTGTCAATCCTATTTATGATGAGGTTGCATAGTTGAACTCAAATCTTTATATAGGACCCCAATGTTTCTACCCGATCATACTCAACAAGAGATCTTGAATGCCCAACAACTTGTGCAAACTAGTATGACAAATTATCCTATAGGTATTTGTCTCGTTGATGACCCTATTGCATTTAATTTTTGTACACCATGTCATCTAGTCACTTGTGGTCCTCCTTCTGATGTTTCACCCGATACTTTAGATGATTCTTTTCTTGATTACTTACTCAGAATTGATACTCAGTCACATATGCATCATGAATCTCCTTCTCCTCCATCTATTTCTATGGGTCCTTCTACATCTCCTACCACTCCTGATAGTAATTATCCCGCATCTCATTATAGCTCATCTTCTCCTTCATATTACATTGATGATCATATTGATAGGCTTATTAGCAATAGAATTATTCCTACTACCTCATCTAATACTAATGAGTATCGTGAGTCTCCTTCTTTCTATACCACTGGGTGTGATTCTCCTACTCCATTGTTGTCTCCTCCTGAGGTTTCTTCTATTATTGTGCATGTCTCACCACCATCCATCGCTTCTTCCCTTTATATTCCCACATCATCTATGGCATCTAATTCATCTCCACCCACAGAGGTTTCATCATCGGTCCCATCACTTATTAGGGATATTACCAATGCTAGTCATATTATTGTTATTGATACTCCACCTTTGTCATATTCTATAGCACCTTTAGCGCATACTACTAATCAGCCTTTAGCATCCGACTCTACTATATCACCTTTTGACATCCCCATGATCACTCATAATGGCAAACTCCAACCACTTAATACATTGTTTCCATCTCCTACCATTCCTTCACAAAATTTTCTCTCTCTATTACATCTTGTAGGCCAACTTTAATCTCAATTTCATGTTCTCACATTAGAAAGTAGGGCCTATTATGCTTGTAGCAAAAACAACTCCTTGCATTGTGATCTAGTTCCTAAGAAGATTCACAATGTTGCCTTCCCTAAAGACTTTACTATGCCCAATTTCACATGTTTCGATGGTCTAGGTGACCCTCAGGATCATCTCTTACACTACTACACACTTATGGCCTCTCATTCTAATGATCGACTATTACTTAAGGCATGCCATTATAGTCTTGTTGATGAGGCACTCCAATGGTACACTCACCTACATTTTGGGTCTATTAGCAATTTCTATGAAATATAGGACTCTTTTCTCTGTTTTTTCATTATCAATAATGGCCCTAGAGTCACCTACGACCACCTACCTACTTTACATCAGCGCTCCTCTGAACCTATCCAAGATTAGATTACATTTTAATGTATGTATCCACCAGCTCATATTTCAACCTAGTGACTTAGAGAAGCAATTCATTTTTTGTCATGGCCTCATTCATCCACTTAAGGAGAGGTTACAATATGATACATGTGATTCATTCATCCTATTATGCTACAAAGTTATTGACCTAGAAAAATATCTTCTCTCCTCTTATATCATTATTGCTTCACATGTTTCTTCGACTATTACACCCCCTAGTCTTTCACCACCACATCCAAGTACACATCACAAACAATATCTACCTTTTCCTAAAGTACAAAGCCAACAAACTCAACCTAATCCACCTCACACACATGTCTCTCCGGATCCTAAACAAGTTATTACTTCCACCACTCCACCTAAGTCATGTGAGCCTCTATATTTCTCACCTCACGCCCGATATCATGATGCGTTGCGTATATTACTTAATGATCAATTAATTCAACTTCCCTTCAACCAACATCATCCTCCACACTACTTACAGCATCAACCTAACCAACATTATTGCAATTACCATCGCATCATTGGCCATTGAGAAAATGATTGTTTCACCTTACGTGAGAGATTACAACTAGTAGATACATGTATCATATCTTTTACTTCTTGTGATCGGTCATTGTCTCCCTTACCATGTCCACATAGGCATACCCCACTTAAGTATTCTCCACCAGGCACTAAGTTCATTCGTCACTCACCATCGTCACATGAACCTCCACCACTTCCACCATCTCATTCATTAAATCCGCCACATCCATGTTATCCACCATGCGCATCCTATGGATTTCCATCAGCCTCTACATACCCCATGGTTACTCCATATGACATTCAATTCATTTCATACACTCACGCTACATCCATTCCACATGCTTCAACCGCCACACTTTGTCTTGGTCTTTGGTAGGTGATCATCATCACCTCACCCCCTGATGACGCACTTATGTTCTTACAGTTCTTACACGACTGTTGAGGGATTAGTTTTAAGAACCTTTCATCACGTGTTTCTTCGTCTCATCTAGTGTTTTCAATCATTTCCCAATGATGCACTCTTGCTTACATAGCTCATACTCGACTGCTGAGGGGTCTTAATTGCATGAGCCTCTTCATTCCCACATTGGGGGCATCACTAATCCTCCCCCTTTCATCATACTAATATATTATGACTACCATAATTTTTCATACATTCATTACAATATCTTCATTTTACTATCATACATTTTCATCTATTATACTCTCATCATTATATTAGTTACACACTACACATTCCATTCAATAAGCATTTGCTCACTCACATTACATTTGATATTTATTCTCATACACACATTATCTACCATTACTAAAATTGTAATGTGAATTTATATTCATCAAAACACGCACAATATACATATTAGGATCATAACCATAGAATCATACAACATCTATTACATCGCAATGACAAAACATCCCAACATAGATTTATGATATATCAACAATAGGTGTCCATACATACATCACTAGTACAATCATCAGTACAAAAGATAGCTCATAGTTGGGGGGCATGTCCCCTCCCTACATCATATACAATAGTCAAAATTAGACCTCATCATCACTATCACTCTTGTGAACTACGACAGCCCTAGAACTAGATGCCTCTCCACCAATGTGATGCCGCTGCTCGTAGCCCTGATCCTGCTCAACTTTCCTCCACAATAAGGTAATATTTTTTGCCTGATCTAAAAACTGACGCTGCAAATATGTGTACCATGCAAACATGTCCTAAGCTAAGGGAACACCACCTATTACCTCTCGGGCTCATTGAACCTCCTCGCGTGCCTCATCCCTCTCACCTAGCAACACAATACACGTCATTGTTGCTATGTCCACTGGCTCAAATAAATGGGTGTACTCCTTTGTAATATCATCCACCTAGCACATCGTTTGGCACATTTTACGTCAATGTGCAGATGGATGTGTCCACAACCAATGACCGATACGCATACCATATAATTATACACACCTATGTGTTAGACCACTATACAACACAACATTAGAATACCATGACACACAAAATGTGCATAAACAAAAATAATTACGATCAGCCATGACCACTGCTACAGGATCAGGGGCATGTGCTGGCCCCTCTCCCCCTCCTCTATGTCGTAACTTTATTGGGCTTACAAATAATGGGTACAACAATACCCACTAATTCGTTGCCCACCATGCACGATACTCCTCGGTATAACCCGCATCATTTCCATCCATATCTGTTATCGTTGGATCTACCTCATCTATCTCAGGTGGTACTGGTTGCTCTGTTGTGGGTCCTGGTCTAGCCCCAACCCTCCTAGGTGATCTAATAGCTCGCAACTAGATATATAGCTCTGGAGGCACATTCTGAGTCATACCAAACTTTTTTTATACTCTCTCTACCTGAAACAACTACGCCACACCTGGAAAGAGTTCCTCTAGCCACATAGTCCTCTAAATACATCTCATCTCTATAATGTCCTTTGGTCGTCCCCCATATTCGTGGTATAACCTCCATATAACTGACTCAAGTCCCACCGTATCTATAAGTTCCTTGAACATATATGTATCCATCTTCCTACTATGAATTTTCACCCACCTCCTTGCAAATATCTTTGGCTAATCCCACTCCCCTCATGGACCTACAACTAGCCTCAACATGGCTATATGCTCATATGCCCACACATGTAATAGTGTGGTGGCACCTATCCCTCCACCATACTCATCCTGTGTAAATCACTATTAATATCTATATAGGTGGGCCAACACACATCATGCCCACACATATCTGATACATGCCTCCTCTATTCGTTGGCATAAATCATGAATCTTATACAAGATGCCTACACCTCCTCCCTCTATGGCTATATATGATGTAATCACCACTACTATAAATTTCTACATGCACGGAACATCAGACCGTAATATGGCATCCAAACTAATGTAGCCCTCAACAATTACTAGAGTCCCCACAAAATACCATCTCGCTGCCTAGATCTATCATTGTCTATCCTCCACTCTCATAACTCATAGTCCCTCCCTAACAACTAGTAATCAGAGTATGCGCTATACATCCTCTAATGTCACAGTCATCTCCCCCGTAGGCAACAAAAATATGCATGTATCATCACACCATCTCTCACATAATGTGGTCAACATGGGCATATAATGGGGCACATTACCCCTATCCATGTTATATGTTGCAGGTCACCACGGTCCATCATGTCCCAATCATCTGTCTAACAAACCCAATCCAAGAAAATTACTCATATGCCGACCACTACGAACACCCTCGAGTGGATATCCCTCTGCACACCACCAAACAACAACAAAAAGCATCATTAGAACACATTACACAATCAAACACACTCATTCAACATAATAGAAACTGGTTTTCAACCATTATCCACAAAACGTACACATTCTAGACCAGGGCACTTAGATGTAGGACTTGGGTGCCCAGGAGTAAGACATTAGCGCCCAGTTCTGGGCGCTCCAATCCCAGGGATCACTAATGCCCTCACTACTTTTGTCTAAGCTAGAAATGCCACGAAAATTCAAAAACTAAAATTTCCAAAAAATCAACTAAAATGACGTATACACCCTAAATTTTGCAAAAATTAATGCACTTACCAACTCCACGGTCGTACACGATGCTATGGTGATCGTCACTCTCTAAAACCAAATAAGACATAGTGCTCTCACTTAAGGCATTTTCACTCACTTTGTGCACACTCTCACACTCACGCAAAAGCCAAATGAAGTAACTAAACACCTTTTTACTTTACTACTTATAGTTACTTTTTCACCACTTGCTTTATTAAGGTCCACATTTCGCACCTATTTCCACAACTAATACACACTACACCATTTTGGTCATACCTTGAGCATTTTTACTCCGATTTACACCCTGTTTCCACCATTATTTTTTAGAAATCCACCTACCATTATATAGTACACATTTTGTGCACATTATATCTATCTAGTGATGTCTTCTTCTCAATACATGCACATTCCCACATAAATTGTGTCGTTAATTTCGGCTTAGCGTTTGTTCTTTTCATCATTCCCCCTTTCGCCGAAAGGGGGGGCATAATATTATCATGGGGCATCCTATAGTTCCCCCTTATATCACCATGAGTTAAAACATGGTGACCTCCTCCATGAGTTTTCAAATGTTTACTAACGCACCACGCGATATCTCATCATCAATTCCCTTCCTAATGACCTAAGCTTGGGGCAAGAAACATACAATTTACCTATGCGATGTTTCATCACTTCCCCCTGATGACCTAACTTTGGGGCAATAAGAGATTAAAAATCCTTTCTCATACAATTATTCCGTATCATTTTTCCATCGATTCCCGTAACGATCTAACATGGGGACAACTAGCATAAAATATCTCCACGAGTAACTAATCAAAACAAATAATCAACCAACCAAAACCAACGTGCTCAAATAGATACACAATCAAAAATCATATCATTCAATCTACAAGTAGCCTCCTAGATGACCTAACTTGGGAGTTACATTCACCATTCTTTCCCAGTTGACATAACTTGGGAAATTATTCTATATTCCATGTTTGCTTCCAAATGACCTAACTTGGAATCCCACCCGTCACTAGTGTTTTCTCCTAGATGACCTAACTTGGAAGCCATCTTTGCAATTCGCTTCTAGATGACATAACTTGGAAGCCATCTCTCATTTTGAATTTTCTTCTAGATAACCTAACTTGGAAGCCATCATACATTTTGCACTTTCTTCAAGATGACCTAACTTGGAAGTCCTTTCATAACTGGAATTTTCTTCTAGATGACCTAACTTGGAAGCCATCATTCATTTTTCACGCTTTCTTCCAAATGACCTAACTTGGAAGCCATCATTCTGGTTCACATTTTCTTCCAGATGACCCAGCTTGGAAGCTATCACATTGCGGTGGCACCACGTGGAGTGGGGGTCAGAGTGCCTTCCTTATTATCACTCCTATATGGGTCAATTGTTTGATCAAAATAATTTGGATCCAAAAACTATAAAAATTTGATCTAAGTCCATCTGCAGTGGCTAGATCTTGGGGATGTAGTTAAAGATTAGAGAATAACACACTTTTCTCCCTACACTCTTCCTCTGGGGCCAGGATGCCCAAATCCTCCAATTTTATGATTCCTATACAAGTTTTCGGGTTGGGAACAAATCACTCCCTATCCACATATTCATCATCATACTACGTTCAAAATCATCACACATCCTAATCATCACATTCATCTAGTACATTTCATCACGACATTTACACTTTTGTTTTCATTATGTTTCATGGATCAACTCGTCGGTACATGGTTCGGCACGCTTTTATAGTTCTATTGACATGCTTCTACTACATATATGCATGTTCTTCTACAGAATGGGCTTCTTTGAATTTTGATTCAAGTACGTATCTCTATCTACTTTATGTTACCGAGATTTTCGCTCACCAACATAAAGTGGGGGAAAATTTAGTCACAAAATCACACACTTATTGCATTTATATCGCTGGGTATGTTATTTTATATATGAATCCCGCGTAATAAAAGTATTCATTAATGACATATTCCTTAGTTTTTTTGTCATTTAGTCAGTCATTCTAGTCATTTTTCATGCATGGTAGTCAGTTTTTAATGTAGTTCTAGTCGTATCTCAGCATGTGTCACATGTCGTTATTTGGTCATTTTTCGTCACCAATTTATAACTAGGGCACCTAGGGTAGCACTGGGGTGCCCCAATTTGTCATTTTAGGCGTCCTTGTTTCCATAATTCATGGTTTAATTTATCTCTTCGAGGTCAATATTTGTTGTTATCTCGTTCATATCCCCTAAGAGGTAATTCGGCATTTCAAGTTATCAGTGTCGAAATTTGAAAAAGAGATCCCTATATAAACATAACATGCTTACTACATTATGGGTGGACATCTTACTATCAAGGGAAGCCACATACTAAGGAAAGGGACTGCATTTAGGCATCTACTACAGCTGCATCACACAAGCATAAGGGGAAAGGGTTGTATTCATTCTATTCATTGGGACAACAATATTGTCACACAGACAAAATAATATTGATATTGTATTTGACCCATATTGAACTACAATCACAGGCTACTATATAGCCATATCAATAGGAAAAGATGACTTCCTATAAAATAGGAAACTTACTCAACCAATACACCTGAATTATATGAGTTGTTACATATTTCACGTTAACAACCCAATATACCAACTATTATACTATATGATTTGTATTTAACAACTCCTATAACATACATATTACATGTTACACACATGTAAATATTATGAGCTAATATAATATAAACACTATATTTACTAACATTCCCCCCCTTAGTGTTTACATGGGGACATAAGACCATCTTCACACTTCCTTTGCATCTTTCTGCCTCTGCGTGCTCATGATCTTGGCACACACTGGAAATGAAGGTAGAAGAAGGAACACTTCAACTTCTTATCGACCACTGCACTGTTGGGAACACATCTGACTGATGAGGATGGGAACATGCTCAGGAATCATTTGCTTATCAACCAGTCACTCTAGGGAACACATCTGACCTAGTAGTGTGGGAATTCAAGCAGGAACACATCTGAACAACCTTCAATGGTTTTCAAGAGGCTAACCACAAACCTAGGTATGAATCAGGAACACATTTGACTATTCTACCTCATCAAGCCTCACTGATCCTGCATTTCACTGTATCAATTGTTCTGCACAATGTTATCATCATTTGGGGAAATAGGAATAACCACACACTTAACTGCAAAATTGCACACATGGAACATTGGATCATGCTCATCATATTCCCCCCCTCAATGTGAACATTTCACTTATTCAAGACAAAACAGATGTCACTAAAGTGAGTTTGCGACCTACTGAGGTAGTCATGATACTGAAGGCACGCTGACTGTCGTCACCACAAAATGTTGCCTCCATAGCTCCAATGTGCGGCCCCGTCATTGCTAACTCAACGGAATATGGTCGATGTCTGAAGCTCCAGCCTTCGATGTTTCACATCCTGAACTTTATTTTGTCTCCCTCCCATAATGTGAACCACAGAATTTATTAGGACGTCGGTCACCGCCGAAAATGCATCCATAAGATGTTTTGTTTTTACAATGACTCTTTTGACGATGAGACAAACGATGTTGACAACAAAATTGCTAACACAAAATAATGACATTTGATGACTAAAACAATACTTTTGACGACATTACAAATTTGACTATAAGTTAATTATTTGATGATACATGACTAACAAATAATATAGACACTATAATCAAATGACTATTAAAATGATTTTTATTTTATTTTATTTTTTACACAAAAAAATTTTATAGGAAAGAGAGGACTTTACAAACCGACACAACCTACAAACAAACAATAAACTATAACAATTCAAATAGACAACTGAACCGAAGATGGCATTTCTATATAGAATCGACTGATATTGACAATTTTTAATAACATCGATGAACCTTAAGCCTTGTTCGGACTCACTATACTAAAATAATAATAAAGACACAGCTAATAAATAATGGAACAGTAGATAGACTATTTAAAACTTGACAAAATGACTTACTAGTAATGTGGAACTCAAATGTGGAAAACTCGGCACACCTGACAGCAATAAGCAATATGGAATTCATACGACCCGACAATCATGAATCAAGCCCAGAATGGTGAGAAGAGAGTCGTTTCAATAACTCAACATTGCGAATCAACATGTATACTCACAACAATGAAAACATGCACCATGAAAGCTGCGTAGACTCTGATTAGGTGTCAAGATTGTTATGCGTCAAGAATGATGGGAAAAAACAGTGCGCCCACTTCCAGCGGATTTATGCCAAAATCATTGAAGTCGATCTAGAAACATATAAATGTTGACAGTATGAATCAGATCGAGTCATCAGTTTATGAGCCACGTGGAACCAAAAATCAGGCCTGCTGAAACATCACGGAGATCCACAAATCTACTACGCAGCACATAAAAAAAAATAGTGATACAGTGATACAGGCGCAGTGGCACGTTGATGGAAGGATCTGTCAGATAAAAAACTGCATGTGTTGAACAAATAATAGTGTGCAGGAGCATTTAGTCTATGCTTGGGGACGACTTTGAATTGCTAGTGGCAGGATTCAATGCAACTCTGAAATCCATGCAATACAAATCCGTGTCAATGTTGATGTCGAGAGCCAATAAAACTTGATCAAACCATGTCTGTCAAATGTGCACAGGCCGCATGGAAGAATTTGATATTGCTCATATACGGGACAACAAAGAACATCTAATGTCCCTCCAAATAATTTTTATTCCATCACAGGGTGACTAGAATCAGACTGCTCTGATGCCAATTGTAAGCAGAGAACCGGATTTACCACAACAAGAGATATTATATTCAACCATATTCTTCATACATACATGAATCTTAAATAAATAGGGAGAGAGTTTCCTATAAACTAGGAAACTTACTCAACCAATACACCTATTTAAGTGAGTTGTTACAACCTCACGTAATCAACCCAATATACCAACTATTATATTATATGAGTTATATTTAACAACTCATATAACAAACATATAATTAAGAGCCATTATAATGTAAACACTATATTTCCTAACACAATCCACCATTTGCATCTTTACATCTAGTTATTTCCCCCTACTTCTGTGTCTTTGGCGCTAGGGCATCCGACACAAATATTACACACATAAGCACACAAAACTACATTGGGTCTAGAATGTAGTGCATCTATTAGTCATAAGTCCACCATTGCGGAAACTAAGGTTAGTCTGACCCCTTCATTTACATATTTACTTGTTTAGGAATTGATGCTTTGTATGGGGTTTTGCAGGTAGATCTTCATATCAGATTATTGATGGCACAAGTGATAGTACAACAAAAACTGCACGACATGAATGAAAATATTGTGAAGAATTAACAACAATGTCGAATCCAGATCTTGATCTTTTCTGTAAACCACAACACCCAAATAAAAAAATAGGGCACCCCAGTATCCTTCTAGGTGCCCCAGTTGATTGAACTCCTCAACCTCTTCTTGTCCCAAAGTCATCTAGTCACACTCTGCCTAGTCTGCACATCATCCTGTTTCGAGCCAGCACACAGTGAGGTAAGTCAATTTTAGGTTAGTACTATGTCACCTTCATTTCAATTATTTCCTTTCATTTAAACATAAAAATTAAATATTTAGCTTCAGTACTTTAGTTACATAATTTATTGCATTTTTGTATCTAATTAGATTAACTATAGAATTAACATTCTAAAAACCCAATTTTAGTTAATCAATAGAGGCACGTAAATAGGTGTGAGAGTTGGACAAATTTGCACCCTGGAGTTTTGTGCCAAGGGAAATCAGAGTTTAATAGGTATTTTTTTTGCATACACGGGTTGAGAATGGATTGAGTGCCAAAAAATCTTTGATAGAAGACTTAGAGACCACACCAAGCTATTTTAGGACCAAGTGGAAGTTGAAACATTATGCAAAGTTCAAGCTAATAATAGGATTAGAGATAAAATTATTTATAGGTAATCTATTATCAGGCAAAGCTTGCATGCTTCCTAGTTACTTTTTTAGTGGTGCATGGCTATTATTAGCATGAAACCTATTTTGAGAGTGCATGAGTAGTGAAGGGAAAGTCCCCACTACTTATATATATGTATTGATTTGCATGGTTCAGTGTGTGAATTTGTTTTGTTAGAGTCATGTTGCTAGTCTATGAGCATGTATGACTCTTGAATCCTTGATGGTAATTGTGACATATTCAGCTACTATGTTTTTATGGATTAATATTATGGATCATTATGATTGGATATTGATTGTTGATATCTCTATTACTGGTTATTGCTTGGTAAATCCGATCTTGATCCTTGTTTGATTCATTATGCACTATGGTTGTGAACTAGTTCATGTTATGATTTACCTTTAATAATGTAATATGAATATGAAGGTCTTGATGATCATGCTAACACCTTGAAAAATATGATATTAAAAGAGGGACCTGGTACCTTTGTGTGACAACGTGTCTAGGGTTTTAAGTAAGAAAACATACTACATTTGGTGATCTCCAGGGGACATATGCCTACTATATGATGAAGACCAATAGCCTTGAAGCATCCAGTGAGCATGGAGTCAAGCATAACCTTCAATAAAACTGATCCATACTTTAAAAATATGTATCCTAAATCAATATGAACTTAACATTGATTAAAGTTGATCTTGTAGAGATGAAAGAATGTATATTGAAGACTGCCCCACATATCTGATTTATGCCATGGAACCTACTTGAAATGAACTATGCAACAAAAACAAAGGGAAAACACTATGTTAAAACATGAAAATAATACATGTTCCAACTAGAAACATGTAGAGTGTGCACAAGAACTTGTTTTGGAATTAAAAAACCCAATTTACTCCTACTCTAACTAAAAGGAAAGGAAGCTAAATAAAAATTAACACATACTAGGAGAAATATATTCCATTTTATATAAAACAAATCTATGTGATCGTTTTTGAAACTAAATCACATGGTGGGAATGCAAAAATTTCCCATAATTCCTTGTTGCTCAAAGTATCAGTTGAAAAAATGATATATATCTCCTCAAGTTGCTTTCTATTTGGTTGGAGGTGTTGAGGCTAAGATTTTTTGTCTTGATGTTCTTCCTCATGCTCTAAATGGAGGATGACTAGTGAGAACTTTTATTTTGACTCCAAACTAGCCAAGTATTTAATTGGGAAGATGTTTATTGAACTATTTGGATGATTTGCATGGTTTTCAAATATTCTTCACACTTAGCTCCAAGAACGGAACTAGTAGAAACACTTTCATATTCATTTTAGGTGTCTACGAGATGATATGAGCTTGGTCTTGTTTCCTCTTTCACAATTTTTTTTTTCCACTTTAGGACATGAGTTTCTTTCCTCTTTATTTCTGCTACAGTGTGATTTTACACCAAAAGTGAAGCACATTCAAGGCATGTAGAGAAATGTGACTCATTACACTCATTTATTTCACCTTTCTAACATGGAAAATATTCTTCCCCACACCTGCAGATGTCACAAGTTTTGAAAAACACTTTATTATTAACCCGTGATGCATTCTGAGATACTGCCATCAAACCCACCTACTCTATTTTTTCACTAGTTGCCTCACTTTTTAGATTTTCATCCTCCCAATCAGATTCACACAAATATTCAATATATGTGAAGTTTTCATCCTTGTAGATCTTGGATGGAGATGAGAAATTAGGGAGAGGTTGGTCCTTAAAATCACTTACAAGCATAGATGATTTGGTATTTGGACTTCTAATCTGATCAATTGAAGAAGCCAAATAATCCTCCAAAACATATCCTGATCTCCACAAGTCCTCCTCTCCATGGAAATAGAATAAATTATAATTTACTTGCTTTGGAGGATAACCTAGTTTAGTGCGGGTTGGGTAGAGCATTGGGGAAATAGTTGGAATGCCATGTATTCTCAAAACATTATGGAAAGATTTTAGAGATCAAGGTAATTCCTTGGGTGGAAATGGGGAGAAGCTTTATAGATCATAAGTGATATTTTGGGAATGAAAAACATGCATATTACCAAAAGGGGAAATAGTAAGCAAATGATCTTCCTATTTTTGAAGTGGAATGATATATTTTCTTGATTTACATAGGGGTTATGGGGATTTGAGATGGTGAGGGAATAATGGAAGTAATGGGGATGGGTTTCCTTTGACCATCTTGAATGAGTATCTTCTTAACTTACAATGAAATTATAGAATGCTGAGGAAGAGTACTACCACATAAGGTTTGGATCAATACAACTAAATCAACATCCAAGGACCTCAAATAATACAATAATGCCATACCTTGTAAGGGTTTAGATTCTTGAGGGACTATGAGCTATGTCCTTGAAAATCAGAGATAAAATCCATTGAAGCTCATATTTTTCTGAGGTGTTCCATCAGAGAAATGACATATGGATTATCCTTGAACTAGTTGTTTAGTTGTTATCCTAGTTGATCCCATATGGAAATGGATTGAGGATCTAAAATATTGTACCATTCGCTTACTTTACCTTTAAATGATGAAACAAGAAGTCTGAGGAAAATGTTTTCTTCTCTGATATTGTGAATGGCACAGTGGTTGGCTATATCTTGAATGTGTTTAATAGGAGATTGAGCTTAATTTCCATGGAAAAGAGGTAGGATTTTTTGGTCATGCTAAATGTATAGCTTCCTAAATTTAAAATTTTGGTCATGACAACCAAACCCATACTTCAAATTCCCTTTCTCAGTCAATGTATACCTTCCCTCCTACCAAAATTTCAATGCTGTCACCCTCATTATGGTTAAGAGGAATTTTATAACATGATTTTCATGTGTGTTTCATTTGAATAGAAGTGTACCTAGCTTAACTGATGAGGGTACTAAGATCTAAGAAAGAAAAATGCTCATGGAGGCTTTGAAAGGGCTATTTTTATACTTTTTATCATAAGAGGACATCCCCTAGAAGATAAATACAAGGGTAATATATATATATATATATATATATATATATATATATATATATATATATATATATATCAGGAGAGTAATAAGATGATATAAGGTAGTTTAGGAAATTTTTGTGGAGCCATGAGAGGTCAGTAAAATTTCAAGTAAAACTGGATCTTTTTGGGCAAGGCACTGGGAAAAAATCTTTCAAAGGATTTATTCACCTTGTCCAAAAGGTTTTGTAAGACTATATAGGTCTTAGGAAGCTAGATCATAGGAATTTGAAAGATGATATAACATACTTCATGGTGTAATAATCAAGCTATAATTGTGGGAGTATAAAAATGTGGAAACCTATCCATCAGTGCAACACACGAGTCTTTTTACAAGGCGGAAATTTCTCAAAGGGTTTCATATATGCATGGAAGATTTAGGAGCCTAAAAAAAGGTAAAAGTGGAGTAAATTGTACCATCCTCATGTTACATGTGTTTTATTTGTTCATACTCGTTATGAACTTTAGTGGCAACTCAACTTACTGTCGCATGCAAGTAGGAAAAAGTGGAAAGTGAACTGAATAGGAAAATTTCAAGATGAATAAAGTATTTAAATTTATGGTAATGAAATAATTGGATCCTTTTGATTGAAAATCATATAATTTTGGCCCTATGAACTTCATGTCTTTCTCCCGAACCCAAAAAACCATTCTTTAGTCTATTTTAACGTTAAGTTTGATGACATCAGCACAACCAAACAACTTGAGAGGTTTTTTGGAGCATGGATGTCCCTTATCCATTTTTCCATTTATGTAAATGGACATGGGGGACACAAAAAATGTGCTCCCTTTATGGAGGATTTGGTTGAGTAAATTAAAGTGAAAACTTAAGTGGTTAGAAGGTGTTACAATCTCGCCTAACTTGATGTTTGACCACTTTTTCATGAAAAATATACCCATGGCGGCCTTTTTGAGGTATGATGTCCATTTTTATGTTTTTTCCAATATTTAAGGGTATATGATGGACAAACAATTGTGCTCCCCCTATGGAGGTAACTTTCATCACTTAAAAGTGACAACCTGGGTGTTAGGGAGTGTTAATAACTCACCATTCTCACCAAATTGGACCCTTCCTCATGAGATCCTCACCCATGGAACATTTTGAAGTGTCTAATGTCCCTTTGTCCATTTTCCCCCATATTTTTAGGGTACAACCACACCTGTAGCCTCAACCTAACTCGGGTTGAGCTTGAGTGGGTTTAATGCAAATCAGGGTGTGCAAAAGAGATGAGACAGAATAACACGTTTGAAATATGGGGTAAATCGTTTAAATTCATCAACATTAACCATTTTGATCCACATTTGTGTTATTTTATCTTCTCCATTTCTACTTATATGTTATTATGCTACCAAAATTTCTTAACACATCCTCCATGCTCAAAAACCCATTTTTACTCATATCTTCCAAACCCCATGTCTTTGTTTACCATGATATTTTGACTGTACATTCCTTGATAAGAACGCATTTCAGAATGAGTATCTAGGATTGCATACAATGGTGTTATAAATTATTTTCTACATGAAAAAACAAATTTTTAGCCCAAAATAGAAATTCATTTTTTCGGATATATTACGGAGTTTTGGCGATTGAAATACTTTAAAATTTGGAACAAAGCATCATATATGCAAATACAAAAAAAAATTGAGACCGATTTTCATTCCGATTCATACACATTAGGAATACCCACTTATAAAATTACTAATAATTCATAATCATCACTACTTATAAATAGTAATTGCTCCAAATAGTTCATTCTTAGAGTTGTCGTTACCCCTTGCACATTAAAGGAAACTCAAATGCGTCCAAAGTAAGCAACTGGAAATAGCTAAAATGGAACTTCTCAAAATAAGTGCATTACTAAAAAATATTAAGTGTCAAGATATTAGTCAAGAAACAAGGATGTTGAGCTTATATTTCTAAATAAATAGAACCTCTTGCTAAATAAAGAGCACCTCTTACTGAATAAAGAGCTCCTGGAAAAGTTTGAAATAGTCTCAAAAAGATCTATGTTGAATGATAGTCCAATTATGGAAATATTCATTACAAATGTTATTTCTCAATTCTTATAAATTTTGACTTGTACAAAATGTAATTATCACCTCTCAAACTATTTCCTTGTAGGAATGAACATGGAAAATTTAATACTTACAAAGGATCGATAGTTTAATTATGGCTCAAGTAGAAGGGAATTCCTCTTAGTTCCCTAAAATTCATCTCAGAGTGATTTCCCATTTTAAATCAAAGGATTTGGTCTTGTACTTCATTGTGTCTCATAGGTCACCATGGTCATTTAGTGGCAGGATCACCAAGATCATATTGTGTGAGAAAGTTTTCTCATTGTGCACACTAGGTGCATAAAAAGAAAGAAATATCATAGGGACATGATAATGGTTAAGGTTAGTTCAAGTGAAAGAAGGATTTTATTTTAACTTCAACGGTCTACTGATCATTGGATCTTCACTCCTTCTCTCAAGGTACATGATAAGGCTAGTGAAGATGATCATTCAAAGGGGTCCCCAAAGAGGAGGTTTTTGAAAGAATGAGTGCACTAGGAAGCTTCAACAAGTTCAAGAAGTGGGTAAAGGATTAGGAGTTCATTGGAGTGCATATCTACAAATTAACTTAGAGTTTCTTCATTCTTATTCATTATGCATCTCTTCTCTCTTTGTTCTCTCTCTGATTTCTAATTCTCCATTGTAAATTATACTTTATGAATCTTTCGTTCTATTCACTTAAGTGACCATTGTAGTTTTTTATTGTATAGGTAACCTTTTCATGAATAAGAAAAGGGCTTATTTTTATTTTCTAAAGGAATGTTAAAGGTCACACATTGTGGGACTATGAAAGCTCATGTGGGGAATAGATGAAGAGACAAATTGTAAAGCTATAAATTGGAATGAATTTTCCATTCCATGGGGTTAGGTTTTTCTTGGTTGATAGATCCCATTGTCTTACTACAAGTGAGAAACTACAATTCTTCTATTTCCTTGTGTTATATTTTCCTCTCCATCTCAACTTTACTTCATGAGCATGGTTACTTGTGCAATATTATGAAAATAAAGTTATATATATTTTTTGTTCCTCTTTCCTTGACATGGTGTATTCTCATTCTTACTTGGAAATATTATGCTTTTATGTCAATAAACTCGGCTTCCTATATATTTATTAAAAACCCCTTCTCGCTTTCTACCCTCTCTCCATACACACACCTTTCCTCCACCTTCTTTTTGCACATGGGTTTAGTGGATTATTCATGTGTGATACCCAATTTAAATACCACCCACAATGGCTAGAGTAGTGTATGTATTTTTTTTTTTTTCAAAAAATGGATCTTCCACATTCCTAAGCAGAGGAACCTAGTCCCAAAGTAGTGGTGAAACCCCCTAATTTTCCCTTGTGAAAAATTATTTCACAAACAATTTTTGGCACTAACC